>CM019069.1:79096803-80296803 GCA_009667805.1 Leptobrachium leishanense | reverse complement strand
GGTTTTGGAATCTTATTTATATATACTTATTTAGGGCACTATTACCTGGTGTGAGCTAACCTTAGCGTCGGCATGGTTTTGCGTTAGCGCCAGGTTAATGGAGTCTAGCCCCTGACCAGATTGTTTGCCTCTCGCTACAAATGGGAAAAATCACTTAGCGCCGCTGTTAGTGATTTGTAGTGCAAGCTTACAGTACTTTCTGCGTCCTTTACGTAACATGGGGAGCGCTAGAGATCTCTAGCGCTTTTGCAGCTAACAGATCAATTGGTGCCAGCGCTAATTTTTTGAGGGGTGCTATTTGCAACATTTTACCTACTGCTCAACCATGGTGCTAATTCCAAAAAGACAGAAAAAATAGATCCTCGCCCAAAATTAACAGGCAATTGAAAGGAATGCAGCACAGGTGTTCTCTTGGCCCCATATACCATAGTAATGGATCTGGTCAGCAATGTCATTGCTGTTGCAGTAGGCTCTACTATAAATGTATCCTTTATCCACATTTATTCTAATATATTGCCTAATTTTAAACATTTTATGCTGGGGTTATTCATAGTATGTAAGCAGGTGATTATTAGGGTGACCGTGTGGACCATGTTTAAAGGGACACATGAATAAGTCTTGCCCTGAAACATGTATTATTTATATCTTGCAGCAGGGAAATTTGTGTCGCTCACCTGGCCTTCCTTTTGGATCTATTAAATGCAGTGTAATGATTCTACATGCTGCTGGCTGGCATTTATCATGCAATGCCCATCAGCCTTAATATATGTGTGCATCAAAACATGGATGATACGACCACCGTGGAGGATTTTAATAATGCAGGGGTGAGAGGTTATTCACTGGATGTGTTCATATTCAAGCTTGTGAGGGTGGGGGATAGGTATGGCCCGGCACTCTGCACTGGAAAAAAAACAGTTCTATCCTGTACACAACCGCATTAGTTTCCCTAGCGTGCGCTAAATGACCTTGTTCATGGACTACCGTGGACAAGGTGATCTGTTAGTAGGTCATCAGGCACTACGTTTTAACAACTCGTGCAAAATATTTCCTTTAGTGAAGGTGTTTTAGCTCACACCAGGTGAAAGGGCCCTTGGTTTTATTTATTCAGTGGTATGATTTAATGGTGAAAATTATTAGTGCCCCCCAGTTATGACTGCGGTATCCTATGTGCCCCCCTAAATATTGTTCCTAGAGTCACCACTGTCAGGACATATATATCTTGATGAAAATCCCGAACGGGATTGAAACGTTGACCTTTGGATCAATAAAGAATTGCCTTTAACAGACTCGGAGTGCCGCCGTCATTATCGAGTGTTTTATACACTCGAGTGTACATACCGAGTGTTTTATAGACTGAAGCTGGAAGGTGAGCACCGAGCAACCAATTGAAAAAGTTTGAGTGCATGGCAATTGGGTGTATTTCTATAAATATATATATATATATACACACACACACGCACACATGCACACTCAGACACTATATTAGGTACACCTTGTTAGTAATGAGTTGGACCCCCTTATCCCTTCAGAACTGCCTTAATTCTTCGTGGCATAGATTCAACAAGGTGTTGGAAACATTCCTCAGAGATTTTGGTCCGTATTGTCATGATAGTATCACACAGTTACTGCAGATTTGTCGGCTGCACATCCATGATGAGAATCTCCTGTTTCACCACATCCCAAAGGTACTCTATTGGATTGAGATCTGGTGACTGTGGAGGCCATTGGAGTACAGTGAACTCATTGTCATATTCAAGAAACCAGTTTGAGATGATTTGAGCTTTGTGACATGATGCATTATCCTGCTGGATTAGTCATCAGGAGATGTGGTCATAAAGGGATGGACATGGTCAGCAACAATACTCCAGTTTTTCTGTGTTGTTAAAACAATGCTCAATTTGGCCCAAAGTGTGCCAAAAAAATATCCCGCACACCATTACACCACCACCACTAGCCTGAAACATTGATACAAGGCCCGATGGATCCATGATTTCACGTTGTTTAAGCCAAATTCTGACCGTACCATCTGAATGTCGCAACTCAAAGCGAGACTCAACCCAGGCAACATTTTTCCAATCTTCTGTTGTCCAATTTTGGTGAGCCTGTGTGGTAGCCTCAGTTTCCTGTTCTTAGCTGACAGGAGTGTCCCCCAGTGTGGTCTGCTACTACTGTAGCCCATCTGCTTCAAGGATCGACGTGTTGTGCGTTCAGAGATGGTATTTTGCATACCTTGGTTGTAACGAGTGGTTAATTGAGTTACTGTTGCCTTTCTATCATCACGAACCAGTCTGCCCATTCTCCTCTGACATCCGAAATAAGCAAGGCATTTCATCCACACAACTGCTGCTCACTGGATATTTTCTCGTTTTTGGACCATTCTCTGTAAACCCTAGAGATGGTTGTGCACGAAAATCCCAGTAAATCATCCGTTTTTTAAATACTCAGACCAACTAGTCTGGCACCAACAACCATGCTACGTTCAAAGTCACTTAAATCGCCTTTCTTCCCCATTCTGCTGCATGGTTGGAGCTTCAAAGTCGATTTCACCATGTCTAGATGCTTAAATGCATCGAGATGCTGCCATGTGATTGGCTGACTAGTAATTTGTGTTAATAAAGTGTCCAGTGACTGTATATACAGTATATATATATATAAATAAGAAAATAACATAATTGTTACCTGTGACATTTACACTGTCAAGTAGTTAGCAGTTAATTTAGTGCTAAGGCAATCTTTACCTTTGTAGAGTGGTTGAGAGTCAGGTCCATAAGTCGGTGGAGGTTTGTTCCCTCCTGTTCAATAAGAAATAGATTTTGTAACTTTGCAAAGGTATTCACTTACATTATATGTGACATATCTAATATATCAGCTTTTAATTTACTGGGATATTTTACCATTTATGCAACACAGAAATGCCAATTGTTTCAATTGTGATAAGTGTAAAAAGAAATATAAATAAAACAATCTGGGTTGGCTGCATATGAATTCAACTTTTATATGACTAAAGCATTCCACAAACGTCTTCAGAAGTAGCTGAAAATTACTTCATGTATATAAAAAGGTAAAAAAAAAAAAATCTTGGCTATGCACATGAAAAAAACCTAACACCACCACGCAAAGTTGTGGCAAATTCACTGTGCCAGCGGCACTTACATAAAAAGCGCTGTATGTGGCCATTCTCTAATAACTGTATCTGGCTCACGAGCATCTCTGGTATTAACACTTGCAGGGTTATTCAAAGAGATCCGAATAGGGTCCGAAAGGTAACCGAACAGTGAAATTCAGCGTACGGTTACCTTTCCTGGCCTTTCGGCTATCCAGAGAGCAGGCAGTTCACCAAATGTTGGCGAATTTCCTGCACATACAGTGCCTGTTCGTTGTGTGTTCAAGGGCAGTGAAATCCTCATAGAGAAGCAATGCTTCCTCTATTCAGAGAACAAAAACCAGCAGTGAAAAGTTGCCGAATTGCCCTGTTGTTCGGTGGTTTTATTCGACAGGTTTATTCAGGCAAATCCCATAGGCTTCAATGCTAAAAATATTCCCGTTTTAATCCAGTATCTAATAAACCGTTGATTATAATATTCTGCAGCAAAAAGTCTCTTTATTTATAGAGTTTTTTGGATCTTTTAGGCAGTTTGAGATTGTTTTGCAAACATTTTTTTTTGGTTTCTTTTTTTTAAATCGTTTTTTCTTTTTTCTGTAACAGCCCTTTTTATTATCATTCATAGGATCTTATATGTAAATTTCAGACATTTTCGTTCTGTAGTTTCTTTGCAAACAGCGTTTCACTTTTCAGACATTCAAGCGTACATTTTTTTTTCACTCCATTCGTCTTCATGTCGGGTTTTTCCCGCGGCTGCTCTGCGCTATGATCGGGGGCTGTTCGGGTTTCTCCGGCGTGTTCGGCGGGGTTAATCCAGATTTTTTTCCAGGTTTCGGTGAGCGTTCGCTGGGTTTTGCAGTGAGTGTTCATCGGGTTTGCGGCGGCTATTCCCTGCACTACGATGGCCCTGTGGTGCTTGCTGAATACACCGCAGGGTCGCCGAAATGGGATCACCAAATCGCACCGAATTGAAGAGAATGAAAAGTCATTGAACGTGTGGTGACTTTTCTATTCTCTTAGAATAACCCTGTTGGTGTCTGTTCTATTTTGTCCACGTGTACCTCTGGTTTTGTTTATTTGTTGAAATAGGAGGAATTAATGGTCACTTCAAGGATAAGCAGTGTAGATTAGTTGTTCTGCATACAGGGATTATCTAGGAGATACGTGACAAGAAGTAGAGCTAGGACCTGGAATGTCATGCTCTATTTTGTTTTAGGGAAGTGGATATAGCACATGGTGCATCAGTGATATATCATATCACTATTTTTGGCCACTGCAATATCAACTCAAACGTGTTATATAAGTGTCCTTGATCACTTCCTCTTTGACCATTTGAATGCTCGTATAGTACAAAGAGCATTGTATGAAAATGTTTAGATAAAATTTTATCTCAGTTGTTTATTCAGTATTCATTCTGCATCTTGAATCTGACCAACAAACCTTGATATTGGCGGCGGCATCGACTTTAATTTACTACATTTAACGATTTCAAATCCAGGGAGATACTCAACTATGTTTTGCCTCCTAGTAGCAACATCATGCTAGATGTTTGCTAATCTTCCATTTCCAAGCAAAGTACCCTCTGAACTGACCTCAGAATAGCTGATAAAATATCCTGTTATGAAAGAGAAATTAAGAATCACCTATACGCTTGTTGGATACGAGTCACTTAAAGCTCCCCTGTCAAAGGAAACATGACCCTTACATATTTTGCCAATATTCAGCAAATAGCTCTATCGCCACATGACTGTGAAATGTTCTGGAGCATACAGGAACAACCACTAGAAAGTCATGCACTCTGATAGTGCCACCTGCATAACAAGAGCAGTCCACTTTTTTAACCACCATACCAAGTTCTTATTCTTTAGTACTTACCTGCTTGCTGATATGCTGGGTTCATTTTATGGATGGTCTGAGGAGTAATAAACTTCAAATTTTTACCTGCACAAGTAGAATAGAAATAGGATGAAAGGAAAGTTATAGCCTTATCTGGAAAATTTCTTCTAATACAACATGTTCTCCGCTATTCATTAATGCACAAAAACAAAATATTTTGAATCCTGGAAAATATGCTCAAATTCACTATTCTATAAAACAATCATTCAAAGTCCCGCCAATCACGGGCTTCTCCATTTGCAGTTGGAAAACGGGCCTTCGAGGGTCCGTGATAATAGAATAGCAGAGAGAAATATGGTAATCACTGATAACTAATCTAGTGGGACAATCACAGTTTTTCAAAAAATCAATTGATATTTTAGCAGTGGTAAGCAAAATCCCTGAAGGATAAACATGGGAGCGCTCCCAAAAGAAATATATACAGGGTGGACCACATATAGCAGGTTAGATAGGCTTGGATCAGGTAAAAAAAAATAAAAAAAATATATATATACAGTTGTGTTCAAAATTATTCAACCCCCACTGAAATTGAGTGTTTTGGCCAGTTTGACATTGATTTTGATCATTCAGTCATCTTGCTTACAATTAAATCAAAGAGGCACGTGTAGGTCAGACAAATATAACATAACATTTATAATGAAATAACCACAAATGTCTTTTCTGTGCTCACATCATTAGCAGTTTTATTCAACCCCCAAGTGACATTCAATCTTAGTACTTAGTACAACATCCTTTTACAGTTATAACAGCTTTTAAACGTGAAGCATAGCTTGACACAAGTGTCTTGCAGCGATCTACGGGTATCTTCGCCCATTCGTCATGGGCAAAAGCCTCCAGTTCAGTCACATTCTTAGGCTTGCGCACTGCAACTGCTTTCTTTAAGTCCCACCAGAGGTTCTCAATCGGATTTAAGTCAGGTGACTGCGATGGCCACTCCAAAATGTTCCAACCTTTAATCTGCAACCATGCTCTAGTGGACTTGGAGGTATGCTTGGGATCATTGTCCTGTTGAAAGGTCCAACGTCTCCCAAGCCTCAGGTTTGTGACGGACTGCATCACATTGTCATCCAATATCTCCTGGTACTGAAGAGAATTCATGGTACCTTGCACATGCTGAAGCTTCCCTGTACCTGCAGAAGCAAAACAGCCCCAAAGCATGATTGACCCCCCGCCATGCTTCACAGTAGGCAAGGTGTTCTTTTCTTCATAGGCCTTGTTCTTCCTCCTCCAAACATAGTGTTGATCCATGGGCCCAAACAGTTCTAATTTTGTTTCATCAGTCCACAGAACACTATCCCAAAACTTCTGTGGTTTGTCCACATGACTTTTGGCATACTGCAGTCGACTCTTCATATTCTTTGGAGACAGCAAGGGGGTGCGCCTGGGAGTTCTGGCATGGAGGCCTTCATTACGCAGTGTGCGCCGTATTGTCTGAGCTGAAACTTCAGTACCCACATCTGACAAATCTTTTCTCAGTTCCTCAGCAGTCACACGGGGACTTTTCTCCACTCTACGCTTCAGGTAGCGCACAGCAGTCGAAGTCAGCATCTTCTTTCTGCCACAACCAGGTAGCGTTTCAACAGTGCCCTTTGCCTTGAATTTGCGAATGATGCTTCCTATGGTCTCTCTTGGTATGTTTAACATCTTTGCAATCTTCTTATAGCCATTGCCCTTCCTGTGAAGAGTAATCACCTCTTCTCTTGTCTTCCTGGACCATTCTCTTGACTTCACCATGTTTGTAACCACACCAGTAAATGTCTAGAAGGAGCTGAGTATCACAGTCATTTTAAAGCTGCCTAATTGCTGCTTATTATGCTTTATTGCTGCTCCGTGACATCCACAGGTGTTTTCAATACCTGATTGAAAACACTTGAATGAACCTCTGTTCTTCAGAGTGGTAGTCTTTAAGGGGTTGAATAATTGTGTCAATGAAGAATTCACAAAAGAAACATTTACTACTGTATTACAAAACCAATTGATGTCATTTTAGTTGCATATGGTTCTTTAAAAAGTCCTTGTAGGATTTCATTCTGAATACAATTACAAATGTACACTAAATTCCCTAAAACCCTTTACAGCATTGGGGTTGAATAATTTTGAACACAACTGTATATAATAGAAAATGGAATAGTTATTTAAAACTAGAGGCACTCATAGATCTACGCGTTTTTCCAGATGGCATCTTCAGGAGATAGAACACAGTGACATGCAGCCTAGAGAGCTAAATCTGTAGTGGTATCTATACCTTGGTTTGTGTTTGTTTCTGTATTTGTGCTTTATATCAGTATAACCATGTTTTTTAAGTTTTTTTTAGTAAGAACCAGTAAAAGTTATGTTTTAACCTCTTGATTTCTATTCAGTGCCCTAAAAACACTTATACACTGTTATACTCCAGGGTTAAGCCCTTATCCTGTCAGGTTACTGGAAACATCTTCTGACTTACCAGGTATCTGCCTGAATTCATATCACATTACCTAGAAATACTGAATTTCGTTATTAGGGGTGTGCATGGCTGAAAAGTTTGTTTCATTTAGTTAAAAGAGAAGCAAGCACCCACTCAAAACAGGGTGGGTCGTGGAGTGGCAAGTGATTACTATAGCCTCTGAGTACTAGCAATCGTCCACCAACAACTTGCAGGACTTAGCCCTAACGATGAAGGAGGAATTGGATTCCAAAGAACCCAAAAGGAAGGTGGGAACAAATGATTAAAATTCTAAACCTTTATTGGACTTCTGAGAAAAAAACATACACACCCACAAAATGTATAAAAAACACACAAAAAAGGTTTAGATTTAATCATTTGTTCCCACCTTCCTTTTGGGTTCTTTGGAATCCAATTCCTCTTTCATTTAGTTTAGTTTAGTTTTGTTTTTAAATAATTTTGTTTTTCGGAATTTTGTTTCGTTTAATTTTGGATCGGTTTGAACTTTCAAATCGATTCGAATTTCATATATCAATTCGATAGTTGATATCAATTTGAATTTTGGATCACTAAATAAAACCCCAATTAATCAAATTTTGCTGTTAAAAGAAAAGCTAGGGTTAAATTTTAAGCTGTGTCACAGATTTAGTATTTGAGTCAAATTAAACAGTGAAATAAAATTAATTTGTTTCATAAAGTCCTTTGCTGACTATTACTTGCATTTTAAGTTAAGATCAATTCGATAGTTGATATCAATTTGATAGTTCATTTCAGATTCAATAGTTGATATCAATTTGACTGTTCATTTCAGATTTGTTAGTTGATATCAACTTGATAGTTCATTTCAAATTCAATAGTTGATATCCATTTGATTGTTCATTTCAAATTCAATAGTTGATATCAATTTGATAGTTCATTTCAAATTCGATAGTTGATATCAATTATTCAAATTTTTTTTATGATGATGACACAGTGTAAAACTAAATAAATTTGTTATATACATTTCGTTTTCCCTGAGTTCGTTATGAAGTATGCTGCAAGATGGAGTTCAGGCAGACCATGGCTCCCCTCACTCTCCTTGCGGCAGGCACAAAGAGCAGAGAAGAACAGACAAGAGGCTGAAGTAAGGGAAATAAATGCCAATTCTGCTGTGACCTCTTACATCATTACTGTACAGAGTATCATTAGCACTGCAGGACAGAAGAGAAAAAAAACTCTAAAATCAGGAACGCAAAGAAAACAAATTTAAAACAATAAGGGCCCCATTACATTCTTCGCGCAAGTGGTTTTGCGTGTGCAAATGCGCATTTGCGCAAGGGGAAAAACCATTTGCGCGTAACGTCGTATTCCTATCTATGCGCAATGAATGCGCGTTAATGTCTACCGTGGGTGAACCTGCGTGAACGAAAATTTGCGCGCACATCCTATACTTAACATTGTCAGCGCAATTGCGTTCGTGCGCTGGTACGCGGATGGTATTACAAACAACGAAGGTTTGCGAGAATTTTCGTAACCTCTTTGAAAAGCAGGTGGTAACTGTAAATTTGATCGTCCTGGCCGAAACGAAATACACCAGCACAAAATAAAAAATACAGCACGGTACAGTTACACATTCTACACCTACCCAAACAATAAAATTAATAAATTGCTTCATTTTTATTTTCCTGCAGCATATATACTCAGATTGACTTTGACAGGCGCAACAACCTAACTTTGGAAAATGGTGGTTCTTAATTCTGATTGGCTGAATCCTGTGAAAAAAACAGTCTGAACACAGATTTCTGCGTGCAACATACTTTGCGCACAGTTTTTTTGCATCGTTTTTACTCACGAAAATTTTTGACGGACGATAAAAGGCGCTCGGATCGAAATACCACGTAAATTTTCCCGCGATCAAGTTTTTTTGTGCGTAGAGAATGTACTATAGCCCAAAGTCTTTATGGGGGGGGACGCTGGGCAGCAGCCTAGACTAGTGGTGTGGTGAGAGCTAGCGTATCCCTTATTGAGTATTGCTGCCTGCAGGCTTAGGGAGGAGTATGCATTGCCCCTTCTGTCCCAAGGAGCTTGCACTCCATGCTCTTCATTCACTCAGATCCTCTGTCCAGCATTGGAAGATGATCCACTAAGCTGCTCATGGATAGCTCAAGGACACCAGGTCAGAAAAAGGATTATCACGACTGACTTAATTTTTTTCCTTACCAGAGGCCAGATGGCAACAGAGTTTGTAAAAGGGAGTTGCTGCAACATTTCCTCACATTTTGAGCCCTGAGCCACATGGGTGAGCCGATCTGAGCCAACTTTTACCAGTGTCTGGTCCTTCCCTCTCCATCTTAAATTGCTGGAATTCCATGTAGCCTCCCAGGTCTCTGACCACCTGACCCATTGCTCTGACCTACACCCAATATATATGCCAGTCTCTCCATTTCAGCAGGGCTCTGTCAAAAGGGTTATTTTGCTGCTTGTGATTCTGCCTGAAATTTTGTTCCTGCTCCTTGTAGCTATTTCTGTTATTTTCCTTTTGTATATATTGTCCAGTATATATTTGGTTCCTTGTTTTCTCTTGTCTGTTTTTTACTCCACTCACCTTGTCCTATGTTTATTTTTGGTTATTCCTTTTTGCTTTTTGCCTTCCTTGTTCCTGTGTGGTTTATTTTGTGGCTTTCCTTAGCTGTGCTTTTGTTTTCTGGTTTACCCTCCTCAGTGCGTTCCTTGTTAGTATTAAATTGTGATATTCCCGTGTATGACTCTGGCTTTGTTCTACGTGTTAACCCTTGCTTTCCTTGCCATAGTTTGCGTACCAACCTCTGGCTCTGGTTGACTACCCGTTCTAGCATTAACCCCTGACTTTGTATAACAACCCTTTTGGCTCTGTTTCCTGGCTCCATCTATCTTTGTATTTTGTCTCTAACTCCTGACTTTGTATGAGTACCCTTTCTGGTTCCGGGCCCCAGGCTGTGTCTTATTACTTGTTTTGGTTTGCTAACTACAGCTTACCCTGACTTAATTTGTTCTGTCTGTCTGTTTAGTGTCTAGCAATTTGGCTACTCTAAGGGCCATATTACATACTTGGTACTAACTTAACCAGAGCAGTTGTAAACTTAAAACCATATTACATAGTTGGTGCTAACTTAACCAGAGCTGTTGTAAACTTAAAACCTACATAGGCTATAATGGCTCTGGGAAGTTTACAACAGCTCTGGTTAAGTTAAAACCATATTACATAGTTGGTGCTAAGTTTACAACTGCTCTGGTTAAGTTAGCACCAAGTATGTAATATGGCCCTAAGACTGGTAGTGTCGATAGATAGTGTCTACGTGTAGGGATTATTAGTATTCGTGACAGTTGCCAAGGATAAAAAAGTTGTGTATTCCGGTAGCTGTTAGTGGCACCCTGTTACCAACGAGCCTCTGTATAAGCAGCTTGAGCCATAATCGGGAACAATTAAATGACTCCAGCAGACTGCTGTGCTTGGTATTGGTTCCTTGGAGTCCATAGGAATCTGGAGTCATGCACGACCCTGCTGCATGCCCTGAGTGAGCTCATATGTAGGATTGCGCAAGGATGGCAGAGGAACACTGGAAACAATTTTTTTCCCCTAGTGTTCCACTCCTTTCAGGAAGAGGAAGTGGCAAATCCCATCACCTTTTATCCACTGGTGCAGAGAGAAAGTTTATAATTTTTTAGTGGGTTTAAGCTCTTTGATATGCTCATACACACCGTACACTACTGAGAGTTTTATTTAAGTGAAGCTCTATGATACATTCATACACAGGGCAAAGTAACGGCTATAGTGAAGGGGGCTGGATGCCCAATTGGGACTAGAGCCCCTTGATACCTTAAGACAGTTCAGGGAGGGGCAGGCAGAAAAACACACTTTAGCTTCCGTAAACAAAAATCCTTGCACCGACTCTGCCGTCACTCCACTAGGCATAGAGTAAAGGGTATTTTGGACCTCTGTATTCCTTTTCTTTACATCCCACAAGAAAGGTGAGGTCATTGGACAGTTTAGAGTCTAGTCTTTCCAATTATATGAAAACATGCCCTTATAAAGAAGTGTTCCAAGGCAGTGACATGGTCTGCTTTTCGGATATAAAACAAACAATGCCACTGTCATTATTTATTTTCTCAGTTCCCATACCAGGAGCAAGAACATTGTTTTATAGTCACATTCCTGAGAAAACTGATACATAATAAAACTAACACCTACATGTGTCTGGATTCTACAATAACTTCATAGAACAGTACCAGGCTAAGTAGGAGAATATGTTTAGGTCTCCCAGAGCTTTCTTATTGGGTTCTACAATAAAACAAGATGTGAAATAGTACTGAAACATGAGAGAAAAAAGTCAACACACTCATGAGCACAAGGGTTGACCCTACACTGAACAACTTCAGAAAAATGGTAGAAAGTAAAAAGAAATGTACAAGACGCTATGATGGCTGCTCCTAAAACGGTAAGATCACTGTACATGCCTACTAGGGATTGATCACGTTAAACCTCCACGCTATCATGGAGAGGATGGTATTTAGTATATTACCCATTTACTGATATAACAAAGCATTTTCTTGTGAATAGAGCCAGAGTGCCGTTCCCAAACTGTGAGGCAACTTGCGTGGGAGAAATGAAGGCATGAGGCATCAAAATAAGCGGGGGGCGAGAAATCAGGGTAGGTCAGCGAGGGAGAAAGGAGTCTTGCTCCCTCCTCCTCATTTGTAGTTGTAGGAATTGGACCGATCTCGGGAGGAGCGCCACGTTGGCAGACAGCACAACACACACAGGAGACTGGTTTATGAATGAAGAACAAAATGTTGTACAGACTAAAAAGACAGGTTAAACATTAATAGAGGGTGGGAATAAATAATGTTGAAATTGGGGTGTGGTATAGATCAAAATGTTTCAGTACATTACACTTCAATGATATTCCAACTGCTTTAAAAGGTCACTCTAGCTAAAGCGACCAATTATGTATAACACACACATACACACATACCCTCTGGGGTAAAGGGGGGGACCCACCGGGGGGAGGTGGACCACACAAAATGAAGTGAACAAAAATCGAAAAATGGGCAACAAAAACCATTTAACAAATCTATGTGCTAAATAGTACACAGACATTTGTTTTATGACAAAAAGATGGAAACACTGGAATTGCTAACACACACACACACACACACACACACACATACACACACACACACACACACACACACACACACAAGATTGGAAGACTTTCAGGGTTATTCAAAGAGATCCGAATTGTGGCCGAAAGGTAACCGAACAGTGAAATTCAGCGTACAGTTACCTTTCCTGGCCATTCGGCTATTCAGAGAGCAGGCAATACGCCAAATGTTGGCGAATTGCCTGCACATACGTGCTTGTTCGGTGCCTTTTTGAGGGCAATGCTTTGTCTATTCAGAGAACAAAAACCAGCAGGGAAAAGTTGCCGAAATGCCCTGCTGTTCTGTGATTTTATTTGACACGTTTATACAGGCGAATCCCATAGGCTTCAATGTTAAAAATATTCACGTTTTAATCCAATATCTAATAAATCATTGATTATAATATTCTGCAGTAAAAAGTCTCTTTATGTATAGATTTTTTAGGATCTTTAAGGCATTTTTCTGGATTTTTTTGCGAATTTTTTTTTTTCTTTATAAATCGTTTTTTTCTTTTTTCTGTAACAGCCCTTTTTATTATCATTCATTGGACCTTATATGTAAATTTTAGACATTTTCGTTCTGTAGTTTCTTTGCAAACAGCGTTTCACTTTTCAAACATTCAAGCGTACTGTTTTTTTTTTCTCACTCTATTCGTCTTCATGTCGGGTTTTTCCGGTGGCTGCTCTGCGCTATGATCAGGGGCTGTTCGGGTTTCTCTGGAAATTTGGGATCACCAAATCGCACCGAATTGAAGAGAATGAAAAGTCACCGTGACTTTTCGATTCTCTTTGAATAACCCTGTCTATACAAAATATATTCAGTGCCAAAAGAAACATTTCTCTGATCGGGTCATCTATTCAACCGTAGTATAGAAAACATACAAGGTCAGCCTCTGAGATATATACATAAAACTTAATAACGTTCTACCATAATGCAAAGGGATGAAGGGAAGCAATTTTTCACAGTCTTCCAGTTTATTTACCGTATATTGGCTCACACAATTGTTATAGTCTGTATAATATACATGTGATGCAGAATTTATAAAATTATTTAAAAACATTAAACGTATGTAGTCATGGAATTGTCTATTAACAGCAAATCACAATAAACATCTATACAATGAAAAAACCCCCCAACAGACAAGTAACCAACAATAATAAAAATAAATTAAAATTCAACCTTTACTTACTGGGTCTGGTGCCTGTCTGGTCAAAAAAGGACTTGCTAATGAATGTTATATTGCTGAGGCTCGCTAAGGTTTTTATATTTTTTTATGACATAATTTGAAAGGGTGTGCTTGTTTTCTGAGGGCGTGTGTTTCCGGGACACCAGCAAAATATCCTGAAAACAGGACCTTTGTTCAGTTTGGGTCAGTTATATGGTAAAGGAGTTTACCAAAAAACATTTATGATATAAATAGTTTTCTATGACTTGTAGTGGTCACCTGATCCACGCTGTTATATTTATGCACTGTATGCTGCATTTATGCCGTAATTGTGCTCTGTCTAAAAGGAACCACTATAATGGCTTTTAGGCTAATGTCAGACGAACGCAGTCTGAGCGCACTCTGTGTGCGTGCATAACGGACCGACGTACTGATGGAAGATACAGTAGACACCACACGGTCCATTTTTATTGACCTATGTAGAATAAAAAAGGGAATTATGGGAAACAAAATTAATATGAAAAATCATAAGAATTGGTACATGATATGAAAAGACATTTTGTGCGTCAAGGTGCTGTACATCGCAAATGCGGTCCGTCTGACATCTCCTCATCACTCATACAGAACGCTACGCAGACGTGGTGGACGTGGCGCACTCTGCGCGTCCGTCTAGCGGTTTTACTTTCTTGCCTAACTTGCGTCCGTTTGCCACATGCGTTGTGCGTGCGCAGTTCGGTGCGGACGCACTTAGTGTGTGGGTCTCTATTGCTCATGATTCTATGCTTCAACGGACATTAAACTGTGCGGCAACATGGACGTGATCACTGCGTTCGTCTGACACGGGCCTTAGGCTAATGTCAGACGAGTGCATTCTGAGCGCACTGTGCGTCCATGCACAACGGACAGACGTTCTGACGGAAGATACTGTAGACACCACACGATCCGTTTTTCTTGACGGACGTAGGGAAAAAATGGGAATTATGGGAAACAAAATTAATATGAAAAATTATAAAAATGGATACATGATGTGAAAAGCCATTTTGTGTGTCAAGGTGCTGGATGTCGCAAATGCGGTCCGTCTGACTTTGTTCCATCACACACGCACAACGCTATGCGGATGTGGCGCACTCTGCGCGTCCGTTCTAGTGGTTTTACATTCTTGCCTAAATTGCGTCTGGTGCCACGTACGTTGTGCATGTGCAGTTCGGTGCGCACGTACTTCGTGTGTGGGTCTCTATTGATCATGAGTCTAGGCTACGACAGACGTTAAACTGTGCGGCGACATGGACGTGATCACTGCGTTCGCCTGACATGGGTCTTAAAGTGTAAGCTCATCTGTCACGCCCAAGTCAATCCCTTGGACGACTTGCACATAAAGATTCAGGGCCCTATTCATTTATTGACACTAAAATTGGGACTCTAACGGGGAAAACCTGTCCCTGCAGGTTTCCCCGTAGCATCCCCATTTTAGCACCATATTCCAGGGCAGGCACTAATTCAACAGACTGCTCCAGAATGCAGCGATACCCTCTGTGATAATCGTGTTAGTGCTTCAACGACATTGTGAGTGTCACCTCCTGGAGTCCATAGTACTCCGCGTAGGGGTGCACTGCCAGGCCACAAGACCTGCGCAATCTCTCTCTCGCAAGATCGTGCAGGGTCACGGAGTGATTCGTGGAGGGAGACTGGGGACCTGTGAGAATTCAGTTTCCATCTCGGTGACTGCACTAGCTGGCGTG
This sequence comes from Leptobrachium leishanense, assembly GCA_009667805.1. Taxonomy (NCBI): domain Eukaryota; kingdom Metazoa; phylum Chordata; class Amphibia; order Anura; family Megophryidae; genus Leptobrachium; species Leptobrachium leishanense. The sequence goes on along the minus strand of CM019069.1, from coordinate 80,281,318 downwards.
AGCTTACTGTTCTTTGCACACCCTATTCTTAACATACAGAGCGCAATCAGTAATTTGCGATAGGATAAGAAAGGTATTACAATGTCCTAACGTTAATTACCCCATCGTAGCGCAGATCTAAAATTTAGCTAGTGCTAAAAGCTGGTGCTAACTGATTCCGTTTTTGCAGTATCATTTTCAAGATGGATATCAGTGGTAAATCGTGTCTCTCAGGGGTCTGTTATAGGACCAATTCTATTCAATTTATTTATAAATGACCTTGAGATAGGCATTGAAAGTCATGTTTCAGTGTTTGCAGATGACAAAAACTAGGAAAAGTAATACAATGTGAGCAGGATGTTACTTCGCTGCAGAGGGATTTAGATAGATTGGGGGACTGGGCACTTAAATGGCAGATTAAATTTAATTTAGATAAATGCAAAGTTATGCACTTTGGAGTGAAGAACACACAAGCAATTTATACCCTAAATGGTACGGAGTTAGGGAAATCCAAGCAGGAGAAGGATTTGGGAATAATCATAGACTTCAAACTAAGTAAAAATGTGCAATGTAAAACAGCAGCCGCCAAGGCCAGCACGGTATTGGCATGCATTAAAAGGGGAGTTCACTCTCGGGATGAAAACATAATTTTGCCTCTGTATAAATCAATGGTAAGACCGCACCTTGAATATGCCATGCAATTTTGGGCACCTGTCTTAAGAAAGGATATTATAGTGCTAGAAAATGTGCAGAGATGGGTGACTAAATTAATAAGTGGAATGGAAGGTTTAAATTATGAGGAAAGACTAACAAGCTTAAACCTGTTTAGTTTAGAGAAACGGCGCCTTAGAGGGGATCTGATAACCTTATATAAATATATACGGGGCCATTATAAACCACTATCTCATTAACAGGACTATACACAAGACACGAGGTCATCCATTTAGACTGGACGAAAAGAAATTCAGCCTAAAGCATAGGAATGGTTATTTTACGGTGAGAACAATAAATATGTGGAATTCTCTGCCTCTTGAGGTGGTTGGGTCAGAGGCTGTACAGACTTTAAAAAACGACTGGATGACTTTCTGCCAAAACATAATATTAAGGGTTATAATATTTAATACTTTTGGATCAACAGCAGTAGGTGATGTGAGAGAGGCTGAACCCGATGGACGCATGTCTTTTTCAGCCTATGTAACTATGTAACTATGCAACACCAGCTAAACCCCTCCAGTCAATAAATTAGATACTCACCTCTCATCCCTCATAGAGAGCGGCAGCCCAATCCGCTGCTTCTGGCTGCCGGGAGCAGAGTGAGACTGGGGACAAAAAGTCCCCAGTCTCTCTCCGCGATCACTCCACAGCCCTGTGCGATCTTGCAGGGCTCACGGCCCATTAGCACAACCCTGCCATGGAGTCCTATGGACTCCAGGAGTTGAAACTTGTGGCGGCGCTTCCACGCTGCAGCGTGTACCCCGAGGGTAGCGCTGCATTCCGGGGCAGGCTGCTGAATTAGAGCCTGCCCAAGAATATGGTGCAAAAATGGGAACACAACGGGGAAACCTGAAGGCGCAGGTTTTACCCGTTAGCGTTCCCATCTTAGCACCAATAAAGGAATAGGGCCCATAGTCTATGGAGTTGTTATGTTTACAACAGCTCTAGTTAAGTTAGAACCAACTTTGGAATATTGCCCATAGTCCATGGAGATGCTACGTTTACAATAGCTCTGGTTAAGTTTTCACCAGGGTTGGAATACAGCCCAGAATGTGGGTAAATTAAAAGCACAACCTCTCCAGCACCTGCAACCTGGATTTTCTCCATCCTTCTCGCTGTCACAAAGAAAACTGTTATCCACTGGTAGCATTGAAGCCAAGGATTTATTAGTAATTGAATAAATGATTATAAACAAAACTACAAAAGTAAAAACAGGAAGCAGCTACTCGCCAGCCCCATGACAACCAGTGTGTGTGCAACCACATAGTTGCCAATCAGATCTCACTCAGTGCCAGGGCCGGATTATCATAGGGGCGGATGGAGCGGCCGCTCCAGGCCCCGTTTCGAAAATAGGCCCACAGCAGCAGCCGCAGGCCGGCCTGCCACACACTGAAGCTGAGGCTGGACAAAGCGGCCCGGCCGTTGAGTGCTGTGTGGCGGCCGCAGTTTATCAAACAGGCCGTTCGTGGAGCTGAGGTCGGGAGGACTCGGAGAACACTTTCTTTTCCTTGAGCGAGGCAGCCACAGGACAGCGCAGACTGAGCAGATTCATCTGCACGCTTGCGCACTGTCTGCTTGTGAGTGCCTTCCCCCATAATGGCACGTGCAGGGCCAGGCAGGTCACGTGACGTGTCTGCACTCACAAGCAGACAGTGCGCAGGTGTGCAGATGAAACTGCTCAGTCTGTATTGTCCTGCGGCTGCCTCGCTCTCGTCCAAGAAAAAAAAAAACATGCACAAATAGCCTGCCCAGACCACCAGCAGCAGCACAGCCAGCCCAGACCAGGTCAATTAATTTGAAAAAAGGAGCCAATAGGCACAAGGCACTATTGCCTAGACTGTCACTGTGTGCCAGTCCAGACCTGTCTCACCTCGCCTGCTGTCAGTATCACAAGCAACAGCCAAACAATGTGCCAACCCAGCACAAGCCGGAAAGAAGGTTTGGACAAAGATTTATTTGGAGGTGGTCAGCACCCAGCCAGCAAGCAGTGTTAGAGTCAGCCACACCAATGGTGCCAGCCCAGACCAGCCTGTCACCAGTGTGCTCCCCAGCAATCAAGATCAGTGCCACACACAGCTGCTGAGACTACCTCAATTAAGGTTAGTTTGGAGCCAACTCTTTGTCTTGGGGTCCTCTTGGACTCCAATCTATCCTTTACTCCTCACATTCAATCACTAACCAAATCCTGCTACTTCCACCTAAAAAACATTGCACACATCCGTCATCCGTCCCATTCTGATTCTAGACTCTGCAAAATGCTCTTCCAAGCTCTTATTTCAATATGTTTCTGTTATGGCACTTTGATGGTAGTTAAAATATTTAATGTATGTTAACAAAAAATGCTTTGCGTTTTTCATTTTACTTCTATAAAAAGGCCCACCAAAATCCTCAGCACCAGGCCCATAATACTCTTAATCCGGCCCTGCTCAGTGCTTCTGTATTGAGACGCATTACCAATTGACTTGTGAAAGTCTGTCATTTTTTTTAAATTCTTTATTTAGAATTTTAAACGAGGTCACAAGGCGACCAGCCAAATCGCAGCCTCGTACGGCCGACACATGAGCTGTCAGACTGAAAGCACGCAAAAAAGGAAACAAGAGAAAAAGTAGCCTCATTGTAGGCCAACAGGGGATATCAGCAAAAAACACAAAAAGAAAACAAACGAGTCGCAGTGGGGAAAAAATTATCAGAAATGCACATGGCACATGTCAACAGCATGTCACAAAAAGAAGAAGTAATTACATGTCCTCAGGGGAATTCCGACAATAAAAAGGGGGAAAATAAAAACATCTTCCCAGTCAGGAGCCCGAGCGGATCGGAAGGGGGGGTGGACATATCGGGAAGAGAGCAGGGCAGGAGATAGACATTCGGTGGGTTGGTCCGGAGTAGTCCGTGTCAGTAAAAAAGGCAGGGTGGGTACCCTAGCCAAGCAAGAGCAGAGATCAGGAGGCATGTGAAGAGGGGATCTCAACCCAGGGAAGTGTCCGTCCGGTCCACACTGTTTTAATTGTTCATATTAAAGACCAAACGCTATTGGTCTCAACAATGGTTTTATTTGTTTCAATAAAAGTTCATTTTTAATAATAAACCTGTCAAGGTGTTTCTTTTGTATTAGCTCCTGCAGCCATCGTCGCGCCAGCAGGGTTAGAAAGGGCAGGTCCCGCCAGAGGGTCAACATCGCTTTCTCAAACTGGATAGCCGCCAAAGCCCCCAGGGCCGACAGAAGACGAGACTTGGCAGCCATATCCCTGGAAACTGTGATGACGTCTCCCAGAGCATCTTTGGGAGCCATCGCAGCTTTACGTATCCAATACACAGCACCGAACATCTTCGGCACACCGGGACACTACTCCAACCCAAACTTGGCTGAGTAACTCCTAGAGCTCTCAAGCTATGACTGCTACAGCATATCTTAATCTTTATTCCGTCTTCCTTTCCTATTAATCTTAGTGTAATATCTAAAACTAGGTGGAAAGCCTGACCAGAGGGCAGTCTATTGTTAAGCGAAGCAGCTCACATGGGTAGATTTGCCCCAGCTTACATGGGTATAATCTCCCCCGCTCACATGGGTATATTTGCCCCCGCTCACATGGGTATATTTGCCCCCCAGCTCACATGGGTATATTTGCCCCCCAGCTCACATGGGTATAATTGCCCCAGCTCATAGATATGCCCCAGCTCACACATGGATATTGCCCCAGCTCACACATGGATATGCCCCAGCTCACACATGGATATGCCCCAGCTCACACATTGATATGCCCCAGCTCACACATATGCCCCAGCTCATGGATATGCCCCAGCTGAGCTCACACATGGATATTGCCCCAGCTCACAAATGGATATACTGCCCCAGCAGCTCATGAATATACTGCCCCAGCACATGGAAATACTGCCCCAGCTCATGCATATTGCCCCAGCTCATGGATATACTGCCCCAGCTCATGGATATACTGCCCCAGCTCATGGATATATGCCCCAGCTCATGGATATACTGCCCCAGCTCATGGATATACTGCCCCAGCTCATGGATACTGCCCCAGCACGTGGATACTGCCCCAGCACGTGGATATACTGCCCCAGCTCATGGATACTGCCCCAGCTCGTGGAGATACTGCCCCAGCTCGTGGAGATACTGCCCCAGCTCGTGGATATACTGCCCCAGCTCGTGGATATACTGCCCCAGCTCATGGATATACTGCCCCAGCTCATGGATATACTGCCCCAGCTCGTGGATATACTGCCCCAGCTCATGGATACTGCCCCAGCTCGTGGATATACTGCCCCAGCTCATGGATACTGCCCCAGCTCGTGGAGATACTGCCCCAGCTCGTGGATATACTGCCCCAGCTCATGGATATACTGCCCCCCAAGCTCAGACAGCTCAGACCCCAGACCAGACATGGGGCGGCTGTTCAAATGCTCTATCGGCATTCGGACAGCCGCCCCTGGAGCTCCGGCATACTTACCTGCCTGAACGGCGAAGGGAAAGTTTCCCCGCTTCCACTCGTTGAAGGACCCAAGCCGCGGTCACGTGGGACTCCCACGTGACCTCGGCTTGGGTCCTTCAAAGAGCGGAAGCGAGGAAACTTTCCCTTCGCCGCTCAGGGGAGCCGGGTAGAGGCTGCGAGCGCATCCGGCTCTACAGGATGCGCGCGCAGCCTCTACCCGGCTGCTGCGTGTGCATCTTGTAACCGCCGCGGCGAGCGCACAGCCGGCTCGTGCCGCGGCGGTTGCATGCGCGCGCAGCCAACCGCCGCTGGTTGCGCGCGCATGCGCAGAGGAGGCTTGGCGACGGACACGCCAAGCCTTACTCTTTTATAGTATAGGATATAAAGAAAATAAGAAAAAAATATATCCCACACTGCGATCAAATGTGGAGGTGATGGAGCAAAGCATTCTTACACATTGGACAATCTAAAACACAAGCTGCCGGACACTGCGAAGAGAATGGGGGGCCTTTGGACCCCTGTATGTCCATTCTTTACACCTCACAGAATCATGTTAGGTGTCATTGGACAGGACAGAGTCTGGTCTTTTTAATGATACCAAACATGACCATGTAAAATAAAAAAAAACACGAACAGAAGATTTCTTATACTTATTTTTTGTTCCAAAGCAATGGCATTGCCAATTTGTCTCGTATAAAATGAGCAATATCACTGCCATTACTCACCTTCTCATTTCCCATGCCGCACGCAAGTTCATTGTTTTATACATAGTCATGTTATTCATAAAACACAATACGCCAAAATGCAAGTGGAAAATTTTAATTTTCCAGTTTGTTAAAATTGCATATTTTGTCCGAAAAATACAGTAATGGCTTCCCATTTCAATTTTTTTTTAGCAGGAGTGACCGATAGAATATATAACCGCAAAGGTTTGGATGACAAAATGTGAAAAAATTAATTTTACAAGCTGTAAATTATTGAAATCTGATTGGAAATTCAAATTATTTTACATTGTTAATTTGTTATACCATTCTGCCAGGGCATGACGTACACATATAATGATTATACATTTTGAATCTGCCAAGTCTATTGAAAATAAGGATATTTAAGGGGTTATTCACAGAGCATCGAAATGTCGATGACATTTCGGTGCTCTGTCGTCCCCCACACTACGGGGAATCAAATTTCCCGTCTCCGACGTGCAGGGAATCGGCCACTGAATGTAGCCGCCAGCCCGCCACAAACCCCCTGGCCGCCGTCAAAAAACAGCCGCAAACCCGTTGCCCACTGCCGTCAACCTGTCGGACATCCGCCGCAAACCCGCCAAATGCAGCTGCCGAGCACAACACCGACCAGCCGCAGAAGGAAGCCGACAAGCCACTGGACATGTATAAAAAAAACAAACAATACAATTGAGGCTACTGTCAGACGAACGCAGTCAGAGCGTACTCTGCGTGCGTGCACAACAGATGGACGTACTGACGGAAGATACTGTAGACACCACAAGGTCTGTTTTTGTTGACGGACGTAAAAAAAAAAAGGGAATCATGGGAAACAAAATTAATATGAAAAGCGCTAAAAATTTGAAAAGGATACGAAAAGTCATTCTGTGTGTCAAGGTGTTGGACGTCGCAAATGCGCTGCGTCTGACATCTCCTCATCACTCACACAGAACGCAATGTGGATGTGGCGTACTGTGCGTCCGTGTAGCTGTTTTACATTCTTGCCTAACTTGCGTCCGTTTGCCACGTGCGTTGTGCGTGCGCAGTTCGGTGCGCACGTACTTCGTGTGTGGGTCTCTATTGGTCATGATTCTATGGTAAGATGGACGTTAAACTGTGCGGCAACACGGACGTGATAACTGCGTTCGTCTGACACGGGCCTGAAAGTGTCAAAATTGAAATGCTGTTTGCAAAAAAACTACTGAAGGAAAAAGTCTGAAATTAACATATAAGGTCCTATGAATGATAATAAAAAGGTCTGCTACTGAAAAAAGAAAAAAAGCTATTAAAAGAAGGAAAAAACAATTGAGAAAAAATCACGAAAATGCCTAAAAGATCCTAAAAAAATAAAATAAAGAGACTTTTTACTGCAGATTAAAAGAATATACAATTTATTAAATATTGTATAAAAACGGGAATAATTTTAACATTGAAGCCTATGCGATTCATCTGAATAAACCTGCCGAATGAAACCACCGAACATCAAGGCAGTTCGACAACTTTTCCCTGCTGTTTGGTGTCTCTGAATAGATTAACCATTGCTTCTCTATGGGGACTTTCACTGCCGTCAAACAGGCATTGTACTTTCTGGCAATTCGCTCAAAATGTGGTGCAATGCCTGCTCTGTGAATAGCCGAATGGCCCGGAAATGGCACGTACGGGGAAATGCACTGTTCGGTGCCATATTGGCTCTTTGTGAATAACCCTAATAGTTTGTCTGGGTCCTACAATAAAACATAACTTAAAATCGCGTTTAAACATCATGAGCACAAAACTGTCTGAATGAGCTCAGCACACAGGGGTGAAATGGCTCAGCAGTGAATTTGTAAATATTGGTTCGTAAGATATATTCAGAGGTGTGATGCAATATACGGAATCAATATGTATATTTGTGTATTCGGAGTGCTATGTTTTTATGCTTGAGAAAGGCCAGCGTTAAGAGCCAAGATGTCACGCTCTTCTGAATGAAATCAGCTCTGTCATAATTTGAAGATGCAGTGACCGACTTCTCTATTTCTATTTCATTGAATTGAGATCACACCGTTCAATCTTTATTTTAACAGACCAGAGAATCTCTTATACTCAAAGTTTGAGGGCTTAATTCCTTTAGGGTTACATTCTCAAAATGTGATATTAACAATATAGTGTGGCTACATCTCCTCAAGAATATCACCAAATTCTATAACCCTTAAGCCCTTCCATTGCCCATTATATTTATATGAAATCACACAGGTGGGGTAAGCTCTTATACCTGGCGTACAACATGTCACCGCCTGGAACCAGCACAACTCGCTTACTCCCCCTCCCCCACTGGCCTGAAAAGGCATTCAGGGTTATCCAAAGAGATTCGAAAAGTCACCGCACGTTCGGTGACTTTTCGTTCTCTTCAATTCGGTTCCTTTTGCCGATCCATTTCGGTGACCCTGCGGTGTATTCAGCAAACACCACAGGTCCCCGAATTGCAGGGAAAAGCTGCCGTAAACTCACCGAAAACTACCGAATGCACGCTGAAAACAAGCAAAACATCTGGATTAACTTCGAAGAGGAGCCGACAGGGAGCCGAAAAGGAGCCGAATCACACAGAGCCGAAGCAGCTGTGACGTAGAGGAGGCAGTGAATAAATTAGAAAAACCATTTGTATGAATCTGGGAAAAAGAAACGCTGTTTGCAAAGAAACTACTGAGCGAAAATGTCTGAAATTTTCACAGGAGGTCCAGGGAATGATAATAAAGAGGGCTGTTACAAAAAAAATAAGCAAACTGAAAAAAAAATAAAAAAAAAAATCGGATTTTTAATTTTTTTTTAAAAAATTCAGAAATGCTTAGTATCCTAAAAAATCTATAAATAAAGAGACTTTTTGCTGCAGAATTTTATAATGAACGGTTTATTAGATATTGAATTAAAACGGGAATATTTTTAACATTGAAGTCTATGGTTCTCCTGAATAAATTTGCCGAATTAAACCACCGAATGGCAGAGCATTAGGGGAACCTTTCACTGCTGGTTTGTGTTCTCTGAATAGCCGAAGCAGTGCTTTTTGATGGGGATTTCACTGCCCTCGAAAAGGGACCGAACAGGCACCGTATGTGCAGGCAATTCGCCAGGATTTGGAGAATTGCCTGCTCTCTGGATAGCCGAATGGCCAGGAAAGGTAACCGAACGCTGATTTTCAGCGTGGTACCTTTCTCAAGCAATTCGAATCTCTTTGGATAACCCTGATTGTGTGTTCTGCTCACCACCTTCACGTTTGTGACACTTTGTCCCAGCCTATCACAGACCTACAGGGTTATTCAGAGAAAGGAGACAACCAGGAGAATGGCAGGAGAATAGAACAATCTAGCTGATTTGGAAAGTGAGATAAATGGGAGATTTTTTCTGGTTTGGCTACTTTGACTTTTCACTTTGAATTTTCACTTCTCCAGTCATTCTCCTGGTTTTCACTTCTCTCTGAATAATCCTGCTAGTGTTTAGAGCATAAAGGAAGGTGCAAATGGAGACCCAGGTAATGATTTAGTATAGGGCCCCGACCCCAAGCTTTTGGAGAATGGGAGAGCACCAAAATGTTGGTGACATTTCGGTGTTCTCTGAATAACCCTGATAGTGTTTGTCTGATTTGTATCACTGAACAGATCATTCCCTTATTCCAATGCAAATATACATAGTTATTTTATTATTGCTTACCAGAAGGAGGAAACACAATGAATTTATGCGGTGCGCATTGATTCTTCATGTAATTCATACTTAATATTATTAAAGGCACAAATTCTAGAATTAGTTACTTCCGTATTAAGCTGGAGATACACTGAGCGTGAAGTGACGCTCAGTGCCTGTAGTCGAGACGCGCTCAGTGTGTCCATGCTTTTCATCTTGGTGAAAGATAATCCCGTTCTGCCGGTTTTTATATACTTTACAAAGTGCATAAGGATCCTGTCAATCCCCCTGGTAGACCAATTGTTGCTAGTACTGACTCTGTTTTACAACATCTCGATCTTTCTAGATTGTATTTTACAACAATTGGTCAGGAATACTAAATCTTTTATATTAGACACCTCTGATATATTACACAAATTGAACAGTCTTGTTGTAGAAGGACCTTTGATCCTTTTCACATGGGATATGGTAAGTCTGTATACATCCATCCCTAATGATGAAGGTATGAGGGCTATTCAGGATATTCTTGAACGTCAAAATATGAGGGGAGAGGAGATTGCATTTCTTATGACATTGGTCTCAATAGTGTTAACTAAGAATTATTTTCTGTTTGGGGATGAGATCTTCCAGCAGTTGAGAGGGACTATAATGGGTTCCAATATGGTCCCTGCATACGCCAATATCTTCATGGACTCTTTTGAGATGCGACATATCTATAATCATGACATATTTAAAAAATATGCTTTTGCATGGTGGTGTTTTATTGACGATATTATTGGCATATGGAGGGGCCCAAAAGAGGAACTTGAAAGGTTCCATAAGGAAATCAATGATATACACCCTTCCATTCAATTCACGTTGAACTATAGTGATTGTGAGAGCAAATTTTTAGATTTACTCCTCACTATAGAAGATCAAAAGATTAAAACAGATCTATATGTTAAACCCACGGATAGGAATAGCCTTTTACTTTTTTCCAGCTTCCACCCTATGAATACCATTAATTCCCTACCTAGAAGTCAATTTACTAGAGTAGCTAGGAATGTCTCTGATTTGGATACATTTACTATAAGGTTGGGAGAAATTACCAAAAAGTTTGCAGATAGGAGTCAGAGAGGGCAAGATATCTCAAAGGAAAGAAATCTAGAGATACTAGGATTAAACGGACGAGACAATCTAGGATACCGTTTGTATATCAATATAATCGAGCGAGCAACAGGATTAATAATATTTTACATGGACATTGGAATTTGTTAGGCAGGGGATTTCCAGAGGTGGATGAGTTTAAATCACCTACCCTCATTTCGTATAGGAGGAACAAAAATTTAAAAGACTTTCTTGTAAAAGCAGACATAGGACCCCTTAAAGTGAAACGTCAGAGATTTTTAGGTAATAAGACCTGCGGCACATTTTCATGCTTGAATTGCAGTTGCTGCAATGCTATCATACGAGGGGATCATATCTCCCATCTGTTTAGTGGTCAGAAATTCTATATACGAGATTACTTTACATGTGATGCTACCTATGTGGTTTATGTTTTAATATGCCCGTGCGGCATTCTATATGTCGGAGAAACGACTAGGAAAATTAAAGAAAGAATTACCCAACATAAAACGACTATACGCACTGGCAAGATAGATTTACCAGTGCCAGAGCACTTCTTAAAAGAACATCACACTATATCACAACAACAATTTTTGGTGATAGACTGGATTCCTCCATTATGGAGAGGAGGAGATCGATTAAAGTTATTAAACAGAAAGGAGAAACTGTGGATTCATAAACTTAACACATTGTACCCCAAGGGCCTCAATAGGGAGTTTAATCTTGATGTATTTTATTGAGGATCTGTTATTTATTTTATGTGTAATTTTTCTATATATAACATACTTGCTTTGTGATTAAAGAGACAGATGGGAGACTAAAGAGTTAATAACACAAACCCCATACAAACTCCACCCTTGTTATCTAATTGCTTGGAGAATGATTTGGTCTATTTAAGGAACTGCATTTGTATGTACATTTATGCATGATTAAGGTCCTGTAGGACCGAAACGTCACATTTTTACCTGCTGTATTATTTGTTTTTCAATAAACTTTCCGTTGGAGATATCTGTGTTGCACGCTTCTGTGGATTTATGGATGTTCTTTGCGGTTTGGGCGGACCTTGCTGGCGTTTGCACCAGGACTTCTCCACTAGCCTGACGGAGCTCTCCCTGGGAAGGTACATCACGCTTTCTATGTTTTGATCTCTAATATTATTAAAAGGCACAAATTCTAGAATTAGTTACTTCCGTATTAAGCTGGAGATACACTGAGTGTGAAGTGACGCGCAGCGCCTGTAGTCGAGACACGCTCAGTGTGTCCATGCTTTCCATCTACGGCCGCACAGCCTGCGTTACGATGCGACGCTGAGCGACGGGAGATGGAAAAAACTAACTCTCCCCTCGGCATAGCAGCGCGTTGAGATGAGGGGCAGGATCTGCAGCAAAAAGCGCGTGCGCTGCAATTGCTTCGAGTCCGCACTGGCGATTTCGGGGGGGGGAGTTTTCTGGGTTGGATGACAAAGACTTTGTTACTTTTGTTCTCCTCACTGACAGCCAAGCTTATGCTAAGATCAAAGTCCAGATATATAAAATTCAAATGGCCAGCGGACTGTCAAGGTGTCCGCAGTGGCGATGGGGGGGGGCAGGTAGATATGAGGTCTGTGTATGGGGGTGTGTATATCCACCTTGGCCCGTCGGGGACTTGAGTTAGGTGGCCGCCCGGCGGCCCAATCTCGTAATCAGAGTTGGCCGTCCCTCCGGCCGGCACGCGCTCATTAAGACACAGTCACATGATGTCTGGCGGCAAACGTCACGCGGTGTGCCCTGTGACATAATCAGTGGGGGTCGGCTGGAGGGCTGGCCCCCTCTGATTATGTCATAGGATGCGCCGGCTGGTGATCTGGCACATGAGGGAACCACTCACATAGAGCGACTTTCCGGAAATGCGCCAGTCACCAGACATGAGCGGTTCCATCGTGCCAGATGAACACGTCATCCCCAGGCAGGACGCAGGCTCGCAGGGAGAAGACGGGAGAAGATGGCGCTGGCGCTGACCAGGGGTCCACCTCTCCGATAAGGTGACTCCTAGGTTCAGCTGCTCCCCCTCGCATAAAGTGTCCCCTTATCTACCCCCTAGCATAAAGTGCCCCCCTTATCTACCCCTCACATAAAATGCCCCCTTATCTACCCCCTTCATAAAGTGCTCTCCTTTATCTACCCCTCTAAAAACCCTAAAAAAGTGCTTCCCCTATTTACCCCCATGAAATAATACAAATAATTTGCCCCCCCAAATAAATTGCCCCATCCTGAATAAAAAAAAATTGCCCTCAAACGCAGCCGCAACCTGCCAAGCAAACCGCCGACCACAGCCGCAAACCGCCGAACGTAGAAGACGATCCACTGAATGCACCCACAAGCCGCCGAACGCAGCCAACAATCCACCGAACGCGGCCGATGACCTGCTCGAACAGACCGCCAAATGCCACCAGAAAAAGTCGACCAGCCGCCGAACAGTTAAAAAAACCAAACAAAAAGAAAATCAACTTTTAAGCTGCTGTGAGACAAGTGTTTTTCAGAGTGGAAGGAACGTTCGTGAGAGTGGATGTCCCTTCCTCTCTGATGCCCCTTGTGACCACCTTGCTGAGCTCAGTCAGTGCCTCCTATGGAGGATCACGCTTTGTAGACACGTCTGTGTCCGTTGCAGCTTTTTGAGGCGGAGGGCTTTTTGACGTCTGGTGGTCGCACATGCAATTCGTGTACGTTCTACCCTGTGTGGCCCTCCACGCCGATCTGTCACAAAGCTGCGATGGACGCAGGTAAGACGCCGTGAAAGGTGTGTAAAAAAAAAAATACTGCATGAAAATGCATTTAAATTACATGAGGTCCTTTGAATAATAATAAAAAGTTCTGTTACAGAAAAAAAAAATGCCATTTAACTTCCCTGGCGGTTTTCCTAAGTGTGTCTCGGGGTTACATTTCTGTGCTGAAAGCGGTAACCCCGAGCCACCCTCGGGCTGCAAACATACCTGTCCGGTGTGCGGACTGTTTTTTTCACGCGATTCAGCCAATCAGAATTAAGAACCACAATTATCTCACGTTAAGTTTTTTCACCTGTCAAGGTCAATCTGAGTATATATGCCGTATCAATAAAAATGCACACACAACTTCTCATATTTATTGGTTTGGTATGTGTAGAATGTGTATACTATACAGATTTGCCATTAACACCAGCTTTTAGGAGTTGCTAAAATTATGTGCGCAAAGACTGTGCGCTACAAACTGCGCATAGATTGTAATACCATCCGCGTACCAGCGCACAAACGCATTTGCGATCACAATGTAAAGTATAGGACGCGCGCAGTACAGTAAGCTCACGCAGCGTTCGCGCAGGTTCACCCGCGGTAGACATATATGCGCATTTGTTGCGCCGACATTGTAATACGACGTTCAGCGCAAAGGGTTTTGCTCCTCGAGTTAATGCGTTTTTGCGCGGGTGCAGACGTTTGCACGAAGATTGTAATAGGGCCCTATGTGTTTTATTTGTCACAGGTATGCTGTACCAACATATTATTATAGAAACATTTGCTAAAGAACCTCCCAATATCCAAAAAAGGGCGGTTACACTCAACTGTCAATCATAAAAAATCTATACAAACCTATTACTAGACAGATGGATTTGCTTTTGAGTGATCCATCCGAATCAACAAAAAGGAATCTTCGACAAATAAGTAGGAAACAAATTGATTTCAGTTTGAGCGATTTGTTTCGGGTTTGTGTTGTGCACCTGCGAGTACAAATTGTGGGTGTGCTACTTTAAACTGAAATGTCTTTAATGCAAAATGAGTGTCCTTCTTAGGAGATAACTGCAGTTCTCTGTGAGATCTTAGGCTAGGGTCAAACAAACACATTATTTGCAGCGCCCCTCAAAAAGTGCGTCCAAACGCATTGACGTATTTTTTCACGGAATGCGCGAAAACGGTCAGACGACGCGTGATTTTGTACGGATCATCAATAAAACTCTTTTTGCGTCTGGACGTTATGTAGGCTGGACATTAGCAGCGTCTGACATCTCCTAATCACGCACACACGCCGCTATGCCGCCGCAGCGCACTCTGTACGTCAGTACTAGCGGTTCTGCGTTCTCAAAAAAATGTGTTCGTTTGCCGCTTGCGTTGCGCAGCCGGACTTTCGTGCGGCTGGACTTTCGTGCGGCCGTACTTCGTATATTGGCCGTCATTGCCAGTCATTTTCTGCTACTGCGGCCGTGATTAAGTGTGCCTAAACGCACGTTAAAAATGCGTTAGTCTGACCCCAGCCTTAGTCCTGCCATTACTCCTGTATTACTGTAAAGAAACTACTAGCTGCAGCCAGCACCGTCACTACAACCAAACGCTCAACAAATATTACTGCTATATTACAGCGGTCATGAAGAGGACAGAGTACAAAGAGAGCTCTGGGGTCACTTCTTCAGAGGGATAAGATTCAGGTGCTTATAATTGAAGAAAACCTTTGCACAGTACGAATACAAGGGGTAATATTACAGCAGAACCACATCAATGTGCCACTAGTATTCACTGATTCATAGCAGCCGTGTGATTTCTATAGCTCTAGCACCATCTTGTGTCCAGTTTTGGTAACACTTGTAAAGTAATTCTTACCACTACATTTTTGCTCTATTCTGTGTTATATCCTATTGCAGTGGTTCCCAAACATGTTCCTCAAGTACCCCCAACAGGCCAGGTTTTAAGGATTGCCTTGGGGAAATGCAGACTGAATCCTGCAATCACTGAGCAGCAAATCATATCACCTGTGCTGTGCTTGAGCTATCTCGAAAACCTGACCTGTTGGGGGTACTTTAGGACCGCAGTTGGAAACCACTGTCCTATTGTATGCTCTACTGAGCAGCTCCAAGCCCCTCCAGCTGCTTTTCAGCCAAGGAGAGACAAAGATGGTGGGTTTTATTTATACACGCACCAAACACTTCCCATTTGGGATCAAAAACAAAAACATGGAAAGAGGAACAGCTGCAGAACGACGGACTGGTGTTACAAGCATGATATACATAAATACAGAAAAAATGGCGTTGCGCCCATACTCACCGGAGGGGCTGCAACTGCCAGGTGTAACAGCCCAGCCAATGTATTTTTTCTGTATTTATGTATATCATGCTTGTAACACCAGTCCATCGTTCTGCAGCTGTTCCTCTTTCCATGTTTTTGTTTTTGATCCCAAATGGGAAGTGTTTGGTGCGTGTATAAATAAAACCACCATCTTTGCCTCTCCTTGGCTGAAAAGCAGCTGGAGGGGCTTGGAGCTGCTCAGTAGAGCGGCCTTTTGGCACATTTGTTAGGTACCCACTCTAAAGAGGTGCCTTGAAGTGTCGAGTGGGCTTACGTTGCAATGGCCATTGAAACAAACAAAAACCTCATTTTTGTTGTACATGGAACACATAGAAACGAGCGCGGATGACACTCCTTTTCCTTGTTATGTACAATACAATATATAGTCTGACCATTATCCCTTTCACTGCCGAGCCCTTTCTACCTGTGGAAAAAAAGTTACGTCTTTATTATTTATGATATTGCCTTTACACTGAATATGGTCATGTTGGGTATCATTGGAAAGGCCAGACTCTGCTCTTTCCATTTACACCTCGACTAGAGATACATTGGTCCGAATATGTGGGGGAAGTTGGATGCTGAATCCTGGTGGGGGGCACATGGGGGGGCAAGGAATAACCTTGTCACACAGCATGTCACACAGTTCACATCATCCCTTCCGACCCAATGTTAGGTCCCATAAACCCCTAAGGCCCGTTTAACTCAGGCCAAATGTCAATCCTGATATACTCTTCAGGTGGGAGAGGGAGGTATAGAAATTTATATATATATATATTATAGATTTATTTATTTAATAGACCAAGAGGGCAGCTCACAACCTTTCAAGTAAAATTGATATGTACCATATGTGACAAACTCATAAATTCTTCAGTTCTCTTGCATTGATACTGTATATTAATCTTTATTTAGTGTGTATAAGATAACGCAACAGATATGCTGCACCAGGCGTCCGGTGTAGTTTTAGGCGGGCGTCAGATGAAATCAGTGATCACATCCGTGTTGGCGCACAGTTTAACGTCCGTCGTAGTATAGAATCATGAGCAATAGAGACCCACACACAAAGTACGTACGCAATGAACCGCGCATGCACAATGCACGTGGCAAACGGACACAAGTTAGGCAACATCGTAAAACCGCTAGACGGACGCGCAGTGCGCCACGTCGCGTTCTGTGTGAGGTAGATGTCAGACGCAGCACCTTGTCACACAAAATGGCTTTTCATATCTGTATCATTTTTCATATTAATTTTGTTTCCCATAATTCCCTTTTTTTCTACGTCGGTTGACAAAAACGGACCATGTGGTGTCTACAGTATCTTCCGTCAGTACGTCCATCCGTTGTGCACGTAAGCAGAGTGCGCTCTGACTGCGTTCATCTGACATTAGCCTTAAGGTAGAGGAGGGTGCCAGGCTATGCCTGTTAAGTCTACAATCATATATGTGAACAAGTCTATCATTTCGGTTTACGACAGTGTTAGCCAAACCTGTCCTCAGGACCCGCTGACAGGCCAGGTTTTCCAGATATCTGAAGCACAGCACAGGTGTTATGATTTTCTGCTCAGTGATTGCAGGATTCAGTCTGCTTTTCCTCAAGATGATCCTTAAAACCTGGCCTCTTAGAGGGTCCTGAGTAAAGGGTTGGGAAACACTGGTTTAAGCCCACTCAAATAAATCCACCTAAAACCAAAATGGATAGATCAGATATCACGCTGTATAACCTGTAAATCACAGGCACTGTATCCTATACACTATGTTTTACAGTCTGCACAAGAAATCTGCACTCGCAGCATCCTCAGCCAGTCACAGCAAACTATAAAGATGAGCAGATAGCCAGATATAAACACTAACTGCAGCACGATATAAATTTTAAATCTAGTTGTTTTCACCACTTTCCAATATTCTAAATTATCAGTTTTCTCAAAAAAATTTAAATTTGTATTATATTAACTGCATTGTTGATAAAAAACATTTTTTTTGAGAAAGGATTTTACCAGGAAGGGTACATTGAGATTTCTCTCGTTTTCAAGTATGTCCTGGGTGGCGAGTATGTACCGTTAGGTGTCTTGCCCAACGACACTTACTGGAGAGGTGATCGTTGGGATCGAGCCCATGTCTCCACAGGCTCTCTCCATGCAGAGCAGTGATGTTACCTCTACTCCACCCAGCTGGTATTGTAAGTTAAGATCAATTCGATAGTTGATATCAATTTGATAGTTCATTTCAAATTCAATAGTTGATATGTTAATCAAATTTTTCTTTAATGATGCTGACACAGTGTAAAATGAAATAAATTTGTTATATACAGTTTCGTTTCGAATTCGTATCGATTCGTTATTCGGAAGTACTTCCGAATACGAATTATCAAATCTCGTTCCAAATTCCGAATTTTTCCGAAACGAATGCACGTCTCTACCTTAAAGAATTATTGGTTAATCTAGTCAGAGAACGCTGAACTGCACCGAAATGCCCTGATTTTTGGTGGTTCATTTCAAACAGGTGAATACCATAGGATTCAATGATGAAAAGAAAAGTTATTAAACCATTTATTCTTTTGAGTTTCAGCACATTTATAGTCCATTTATAGATTTTAGAATCTTGGCAAAATTTTTGATACAGCAACAGACCTTTTATTATTTTCACACATTGTATATGATAATAAAAATGCACTTAAAAAAATAAAAACCCACCAATTTACTAAGGAATACAGACAACAAAAAATGTGTTGTGCTATACAACAGCATTTACTCTAAAGATTCTCTGCTGGCTCCAAGTGAGAGGAAAAGCCCCCTTTTAGGCTAGAGTCAGACGAACGCAGTCAGAGCGCACTCTGCGTGCGTGCACAACAGACAGACGTCTGACGGAAGATATTGTAGACACCACACAGTCCATTTTTTATGATGGACGTAGAAAAAAAGGGAAATATGGTTAACAAAATTAATATGAAAAGGCATTTTGTGCGTCAAGATGCTGGACATCGCAAATGCGCTGCGTTTGACGTCTCCACATCACGCACACAGAACACTACGCGGACGTGGTGGACATGGCGCACTCTGCGAGTCCGTGTTAGCGGTGCCTAACTTGCATCCGTTTTGACGCGTCCGCAGTTTGGTGCGGCGCACTTAGTGTGTGGGTCTCTATTGCTCATGATTCTATGCTACAACGGACGTTAAACTGTGCGGCGACACGGACGTGATCCCTGCGTTCGTCTGACACGGGCTTAAACCCTTCACATGGAAGTGTTTTGCTATAAACCCACTCTCTGGAAAAGAACCACACAATGAAAAATGTAATGTAGGATCCCTACAACAAATTTACATGCTGTATGACTCACTCGAGAGGATGGCTACCTCTGCTGGCTAAGTTGCATGGCATGCGGGACTGCCATGTTAGATGCTGGAACTTGAGGGCAGGGTTTCCCAAACTTGTGCTCAGGACCCTCAACCAGGCCAGATTTTGCTGATCATCTTGGGGAAATGCAGACTGAATCCTGCAATCACTTGCAGCAAATTATATCACCTGTGCTGTGCAAACCTGGCGAGGCAGAGGGTCCAGAGGACAGGTTTGGGAAACACTGCTTTAGGGGCACAACTTGGGAACAAATTTCCTTTGCATTGCACCAGGATAAGCCTAGATTGAGTTGTAGCAATCTTTAGCACCTGCAGATGCGTTTGAATTTCATTAACTCCTTCACTACTACAAAAGAGCATGGTTGTGACTACCTATTATATTAAGCACTCAGAAATCTGTTGTAATACTTGCTTAAAAAAAAAACCAGAGTAAACCTGATTACAGCAAGGAAATTTAAAATTTGCTGTATTTAAGATACCAGAAGACTCAAATGAATGACTTTTAAAAAGTTTAGCATTTTATATTTTGTAGCAAAAATATCTATTTCTTGCTTTTAGGTCGAGGGGAAAAAAAAAAAAAAAGTAGATTAGACTATTTACCTGTTCCCAGGAATATTGAAAGAAGACTAGTCCCAAGGTTGGAACATTAAACTGCATGACCATGGAAGAATTAAAACAATACTGTATAGGTGTTAAATGTTCTTTTGAAAAGATGTATTCAGCATTTCTAAAGTATGCAATGTAGACTAGTCCACATCTTAGTCTCTGAAAGACAAAACCAGGATAAAGAATGGCTCTTTAGAAGGGCTGTGAAGTAACCGCAAGATGAGTCTGTGCGTCTTTCATACAATCCAGCTCCTGTGACTCCAACCCTTCCCAGGATCCTGTAGGCGCGATAAAGCTCAGAGCAGAAGAAAGTCTGTAGCAGCTGAAATAGTCACCCAGGTGAAGAAATATCAATTTCCATTTATAAAAAGCTGTTTCTGGGTGTAAATCAATTAGCAGTTTATACCAACAGCTTAAATCGAACACATGCCTTCTACCCCCACCAGTGTTGGAACTTATTTATTTGCAGAGCATTTTACCAGGAAGGATACATTGAGATTTCTCTTATTCGAGGTCATGGTTTCAAGAACATTGAAATTTTACAGTCGTTACTTTTTCTGTAATAAATGCAAGATATTAAAACAATACAGATGAATACAGAAAATAAATATGTAGGAAATCTATTCACAGGTGCATTCTGTATTGAGGTATGTTAATAGAGATCGAGTGCCTTAATACTGGGCAAGATTTGATGGCATCTAGGAGGTTATTCCATAATTACGGTGCTCTGTAGGAAAATGAGACACTTTCTTTTTGTATTGTGGTATTGCAAGTAAGGTGCCGGTCCTGGATCGGAGGTTATAGGATGAGGGAACGGCTAGGGTGGTAGCTTCACAGAAAATCTCTTGAACACCGGGTTGGAAAGGTGCCTCTAGATTCCAGCGACAGCAAGTTTAGCTCTTTTAACATGTCATGATGGTGGGTCATGTAGTTACATTGCATAACTCATTCCGCTGCTTTGCGCTACAAATGTAGTAAGTTTCTAAAAGGTGTGTTTGTGGGGCGGCTGCATACACTACATCTCCGTATTCAATGGCTGGCATAAGCATTTGTTGTACAATCTGCTTTCTTACCGCAGGGCTCAGGCAGGATTTGTTTCTGTACAGGGCACCTAGTTTGGGGTAAAGTTTAGATGAGAGCTTTTCGATGTGGGGGCCAAAAAGGATAGATTTGGGTATAACCACATACCTAGATATGAGAAGTGACTGGTCAGCGTGCCATTTAATTTTGTCCTGACACATAGATGGGGAGTTTGCAATTTATGTAGTTTAGGTGCTGTTCCAAAGAGCATTGTAACAGTTTTGTCAGCATTTAGAAAAAGTGTTTGTTATCTGCAATCTACTTTTCTACCTCTGAATTGCTCTTGCAGCACGGCCTGCAACTGCAGATTTGGTTTGCTGGTATAGACAACAGTGTCATCTGCATACATGTGTACAGTTGAGGCTTTGCAGACATTGGGC
The DNA here is from genome assembly GCA_009667805.1 of Leptobrachium leishanense. Lineage (NCBI taxonomy): Eukaryota > Metazoa > Chordata > Amphibia > Anura > Megophryidae > Leptobrachium > Leptobrachium leishanense. The sequence continues at coordinate 80,260,223 of CM019069.1, read as the reverse complement.
AGATCATTTATGAATATCGTGAGTAGCAGGGGGCTGAGTATTGAGCCCTGGGGTACACCGCACGTGACTCAGAGGGAGCAGGTGCCAGAAATGGACACATACGATTGAAACCAAGTTAGCATGCGATCACCAATACCGGAGTTTAGTTTTTGTAGTAAGATGCCATGGTCTGTGTCAAAGGCCTTGGCAAAAACTAGGAAGATGGCTCCAGTTAGGTCTCCTTGCCAGTTTGGATATCATTGCAAACTTTTAAAAGGGCGGTTGTAGTTGAGTGATTTGGACGAAAGCTTGATTGATCTGGGGTTAAATAGTTTGAAGATAATAATCACGTAATTGCATGTACACACAATGCGTGCAACATATGTGTGTCAGCCTTTATTCGTGAGGGATGGATATGGATGGGGAGGAGGCTTCTGCAGATAACAGCACTGATTTAAGAACACTCAAGCAATGTTTCACAAGTTTATTAGGAAATGACATAAAAACCTTTAAAATGACCCAGCTGGATCCAATGCAAAAAAGTGTTTTGGCATTTTAAAAATTACAAAAGGAATTAGAATAATAAAAGAAAAAACAAGTGAAAGAATGCAAATGGGTCAAGTCAAAAGGACAGGTTTTTATACAATAGTGAAAAGTGCAGTGTAAACTGATCAGGCAACAAATTAAGTTTGTGACACATTTTCCCTTCTAGAAACACAGGTATTGCAGATATCAGTTCCTTCAAATTGAGCCACACGTAACAGCTTTACTCAAATGAAGACTATACATTTCTCATAAAAAGTAAGTTTGAGGACAATACAAATTACATATATACAGCAATTATTTTTACAGAGAATTTTATTTCTAGAGAAGCTTTAAGTGTATGCATTAACATAAACAGCTACCAGCCAAGTATGTATTCCATCGCTTTTGAAACCAAGCTGTCATCTTTTCTAGGAGTTGGTTTATCTGAGACTACCTGCAAAAAACAAAAAAAAATTACAAAACAGCATTTAATGTGCTTCAAAAATCATAACATTTTATTCCAATATAGATTGGAGTATTTAGTACACTTATGAGCCCCTTATCAAACCTTTGGCTATATTACAACACAGCCATTAATGGCGAGCCACAAAAAAAAAAAAAAAAAAGGTTGAGTTTTCCATTCGTAGCTCACGACTCCAACAGAGTCATAGTATTAGGAGCTTGAGCAGGGACTCGAAGGAGCAGCAGAAGAACAACATTGGGAACAGTTTGTTCCCAGTCTTCTGCAGATGGTAGCCAGAGGTAGCCGCGCAGAGGGTGGTGTGATCCAACATGTAATTAAGTTAAGGGAATCCCCCCCAAACCCTCTAGAAGTTAACAAAATCAAAACTCCCTAAAAAAAAAAAAAAAAAAAAAAAAAAAAAAAAGGGCCTTTTTTTTCTTGTGGCTATACGGAGAACAAGCTATTCCAATGTAGCACTTTCTTCTCCTGGAGACTGTACTAAACAAATTATCCTATACAAAGTATAGGCGCTAATAATTTACAGTAAGATGACAAAGTATCTACACCACAAGCCAGGCTTGAATGTTGTAATATTGGCAGGAGCCGATAACTGCGCAGTTGTGATCTAGCCCCTTGTAGCAGCTGAATTAGTATGTCGTGTATTAAGAAGCGACTACTAATAAACGTAACATCTGACACCGTTACAGAGGATTAAATTGTTAATATCAGCTGCAATAAATTAGTCAATACGATCGCGCCCGGCGATGACATCAGTGCGATGGCCGGGGGGGGGGGGCTCAATAAAACCAGAGGTCTGACTTCAAGAAAGTCAGACCACGGCCAGAGAGACCAGTATAGGGAGGTGTTGGAAGGACATGATGTCTTTTGGTCCTCATCTTACCTTTTCTAAGGAGGTACCCTGTCTATCATTGGTCTTTACGGGGTTAATCTTTGCACATTACATACATTTAATAACCAATGTTTACATACATTTAATAACGCAATTTAATGTTACTGCTAAAATGGGGGCAGCAATTGGGAAACCTGCGCCTGCAGGGTTACTCATAAAGTCCCGATTTTAGTGAGAGATTCCAAGACAGGCACCAACTCAGCACCTTGACCCGGAACTACCCGCAGTAGTGCTCCCACGCCGCTGCAAGTGTCACCTCCTGGATTCCATAGGACTCCAGGTAGGGTTGCGCTGCCTGGCAATCCTCACGCAGGGAGACCGGAGATTATTGGTCCCCAGTCTCACTCTGCCCCCTGTGGCAAGAAGCAGCGGATTGGGCCACCATTCACGCCACAGGATTCTACTAAAGTGGAATCATTTAGCACCAGCTTTTGGGTAACGGTAAAAATTTGATTAGCTTATCGATGCGGTAAATAGCACTAGGACTTTTTATACCACCAATTACTATGCTTAACATGGAGAGCTCAAAGTGCAGTAAGCTAGCGCAATAACAGTTGCGCTAAAGGATTTTTCCCTGCTTAGCGGTCGGCGTGTAATCTAGCCCACAGTTGCTGTCGGCATGAGAAATGAGGCAAGTTATTGAAGCATCATTGTTCAATTATAATGGAAAAGTGAATAGTGCTTCATTAGGAAAAAAGTTAATTTATTTTTAAATAAAATCTGATCATACTCTGGCCTTTCCAATGATACCTCACATGACCCTTTATCATATATGGTTCTGGAGAATTCCCTTACAGGTGGGGTGAGGGTTTAAGTCCCGTTTCTGACATCAAGCCCTGTCCTGTTTCTGACATCAGTGGGCAGAGGGAGGTCCCACAGGCAGGGCTGACATCCAGGATGCGAGCGAAGTCCAAGATTGGCACCAAGCCCCGGGACTTCGACGCGCTGGGCAAGTCCTCTGCTGTCAAGTGGTTCAAAACAATTGAGACTGTTAAGGGATTTCTAACACGTTCAATATATGCATTGCTCCAAGTTACATTCATCAATTGCTCAGGAGAATGTAAAAAAAGCTGAAGGGGAAAAAAAAATTTATGAAATGATATTTTCGCTCACACTTCAATACTATACCTGGTAGTCACTAGTGTATGTGTTAAAAGCAGGCGTGAGGGGCCTCATTGTGGTGGTTGCTCTTGGTGTCCCAACGTGCTGTCCAGGCGTGCCAAAGGTTTTAAATGGGGGTGTATAGACAGAAGACACCGATGCCACTCGACTTTTCTCACCACTTTCCATAACACTCTGGGAGAGGTAAAACAAATAGAATACACACATTTATCCTTACTGCATCCAGAGTAAGTGAACAAAACGAGGCAGTGTGCTACTCTGGTTTTAAATAAAAAAAGCTACGCATTCCCCCCAGATATGGGTGGAGACAGCTTCTAGCATATAAAAATGGCAGGAGCAAAGGTTTTAACATAAAGTGACTATTTCAGAGTCACTGCCGTTCAGGATAAGATATTGGCTATGCAAAACGGTCGCAGTTTTCCATTGTTGCAGTGATCAGTGGAGATTCCCAAGAGAAATTCAAACAGCAAGAGGACCTACATCAAGAAAGCTTTACCTGCTGCCATTTGAATTTATCGAAGATTATCATCATCATCTATGCAACATCAGCGCTTTGTGAATAATCAACGTTTGCATTATGCTTACCTTATCAATACAAGGTTTCACGCCAATCATGATGCATTCACCAAAGATCCTGCCGTCTTTACTCAATGCTTTTCTAGCCTGCAATTTGGACTGGTATTGAATGTGCATCCAGTTTCCTGTATTTGACATCTGCAGGTTAAGACAAATGTAACGTTATAACGTATTACTGCATATTAAAGTTTAAATTTTAGTTAAAAACTATTATATATTCTAATTTAGAGTCTCACCACATGTTTTATAATAATCCCATACTGAGCAAACTGTAGTAAAATATAGGAAGCCGACGCCTGGGGAAACCTAGAAAAACCAAGACCAAATTCAAATTAGGAGTGGAGAAAAACAAAAAAACAAACCTTAATTGTTAAAATAGTATTTAAACATTTGAAAGAAACACATTATGGTGACTGGTGCCCTTTCAACCATCATAACTTTAAAAGGTTAGGAGCCGGGTCCCTTCACCACCAAGATGCCTGGTAGGCTGGGGAGCCTTGCAAAGCGGAGGGCTTTCCTCAGCCCAGAAGGCCATCAGCTTATGCTGGAAGCCTTCATTTGCCGACAGCAATGCACGACTACTGACCAGCCAATGCCAACTGGTAAATTTGCATTGAGAGGCATGCGATTAGTTTGACTGCCCACTCCAGTGAGCAGTCAGCCCATTGACCGTGTTGTCTGCTGCCGGAAGCAGCATACTTGTCAGAAGAATAGCGGATTCTGAAACGAAGCATGTGTGCATAAATATTTGCACAGGATTAGAGAAAAAGGTTACTGTAGGTACTCGAATATACTGCTAGATTTTGGTGACAAAAATGTACCTTAAAATTGGAGGGGGGGGGGGGGGGAAGTCACGTTATATTCGAGACATCTGCATCGCGTGTAAAAAAAAATAAAAAAAATTAACTTGCTCAGGCATCCCAAGTCTCCCAGAAGTTCCGGTACACTCCCTGAAATGAATGTGGGCTCCCTAACGCCCCCAAACACTCCAGGAACTCCCAGGAGTGGTGGGATCCATCACGGCCAGAGGGCACGCTTGGTTTAAGCCAATCATTCAAGATTGGCTTAAAACCGAGCATGCACACTCGCTCCACGCAGCACGTCGGGAGATGTAGTTTTCTGACCTCCAGCAGGCAGGCTCTTCCACTGCGTCGTCCGCCAATAGTCAGCCCCATCCCGTTGTTGCTCCGTCCTAACGTCACTGCACACACATTGCGCGATTCTCCTCACATTGCAGTGATGTCAGGAGCTCGTTCGGGGGGGGTGACTCTCGGCAGACGACGCGGAGTATGAGCCTGCCTGCTGGAGGTCAGAAAACGGTATTTCTTACCGTAAATATTCTTTTCCATAGTCGTAGCGGCAGTACCCATGGGTTCATCTTCAATCCCAAATGTAGACAGGTTACCAAGCCTAGAAAACAAAAGGACCCTCCTAGAGCCAGGTGAACCCCTCCCTCACCTGTGACTACTCCCCTGTTGCCTATAAAGGAGACCTGAACCCAGAACCCCCCAGTCAATGACAAGCCAGAACCAAATCATCAAGTACACACCACTTTAATCAAAAACCAACACAACACAAAGCAGAGGGAGGGAAGCGGTACTGCCGCTACGACTATGGAAAAGAATATTTACGGTAAGAAATACCGTTTTTCCATACGTCGAGCGGCAGTACCCATGGGACCTACAAAGCCCCCATCAGAGGGAGGGATCAAGACGGCACCACCGCCTGCAGAACCTTGCGCCCAAAGGACGCCTCGGCAGAGGCAAGAACATCCAGACGGTAATGACGCGTGACGGTGTGAAGAGAGGACCAGGTGGCCGCCCTGCACACCTGTTCAGCCGTAGCAGCCGCATGCAAGGCCCAGGAAGCCGACAGATCTAGTGGAGTGCGCCGTCACCCCTACGGGAGAAACCTTACCACCAGCCGAATAAGCCAAGGCTACGGCCTGACGAACCCACCGAGCAATGGAAGAACAGGAAGCACCCACACCCTTAGAGGCACCGTGAAAAAGAACAAAAAGGTGAACAGAGCGATGCCAGGAGCTGGTATGCTCCAGATACACCCGCAAGACCCGCACCACATCCAGGGTGCGCCATTTGCCCAGAGAAGGAGCCCGGTGCGTCACAAAAAGACGGGAGAACGATTTCCTGATTAAGGTTCCCGGGAGAGGCAACCTTAGGACGGAAACCAGGCAACGGACGCAACACCACCTTCCTGGCATGGAAAACCGTGTAGGGGGTGTGACAAGCGAGAGCCTGGAGCTCCCCGACCCTCCTGGCAGAGGTGATAGCCGTGAGAAACACCGCCTTGAGAGTCAAGTCCCGCAAGGAGGAGGAAGCCAGGGGCTCAAAGGGAGCACCACACAGGGCATCCAGGACCAAGTTCAAATCCCAAGGCGGAACCAGCTCCCTGACAAAGGGGCGCAGAGAGGACACCGCCCGAAAAAACTTTCGCACTAAAGGATGCAAGGCTAATTCCCTCAGAGTGACCGAAGATATGGCAGCCACCTGGACCCTGAGGGTTCCAGGCCGCAACCCCTTGCGGAACCCACTCTCCAGGAAGCACAGCAGATCAGGAACGGAGATAGAGACCGGGTCAAGAGCACGCACCCGACACCAGGAGAGAAACGTGCGCCAAACCCGATCATAGATACGCCGAGTCGACAGTTTAACGTCATGTGACAACAAGGAAACCAGGCCAGACGAGAGACCAAGAGAAGTCAGTACGGAGGCAGCATCAGCCACGCCGTCAGTCGGAACGACCCCAGCATCCCGGCCGGGAGAGCAGGGAAGTCCAGCAGAGAGAGTCCGACACCGGGAGGACCCAATAGCGACGACGAGACAGAAACAACACCTCCGGAAACCAGACCCTGCGCGGCCAGAAGGGGAGGATCGCAACCACCGACGCCTGGTCCATTCTGATCTTCTGAAGGACCCGTGGGATCAGGGCAATCGGGGGGGAAGACGTACGCCAGCTCGAAGGCCCACCGGAACGAGAAGGCGACCAGCCGATCCGGACAGTCCCTTCGTCGGAGGGAGGCGAAACGAGGAACCTTCGCCGAAAGCCTGGATGCCATGAGATCGATGACCGGAAGGCCAAACCGAAAGACCACCTCCGAGAACACCGCCGGAGACAGGGACCAGTCCCGTTGCGCCAGAGAAGCACGGCTCAGAAAATCCGCCCAGTCGTTGAGCACACCTCGGATGTGAACCGCAGAGAGCGCTTGCAGATGGAGCTCCGCCCAGTCCATGATGGTGCCACACAGAGCCGAAAGGAGGCGCGAACGCGTGCCCCCTTGTTTGTTCAGGTAGCACACCGTGGCGACGTTGTCGGACTGGACCCGCACGGCCCGACCACGCAGAAGCCCCGCAAGAGCCTGAAGAGCCTCCCAGAAGCTCCCTGGCGTTGGAGGACAGAGAGCCAGTCCAAGGATCCCAAACCCCGTGGGCCTGGACGTCCCGACAATGAGCGCCCCATCCGGAAAGCGATGCGTCCGTCGTCACCGTGAGCCACTCCGGAACCGCCATAGGAACGCCCGCGCCAAGGAACGGAGAGCGGAGCCACCACAGCAACCGAGCCCTTGTGGACCCCGAGATGCAGATCGAACGGTCCAGGTGGGACAGGTCCCCATTCCACTGGGAAATGATATCGCCTTGCAGACCTCTGGCGTGAGCACGCGCCCACGGCACCGCCGGGATAGCAGCCGTCAAATGACCGAGAACCCGCAACAGTCCCCGGACAGAGCCCCACGGAGTAAGCAGAAGAGCTCGAACGTGACCTCGAAGCTTTTCCTTGTTGGAATCTGAAAGAAAAACAGCCATGAGAGACGTATCCAACACGAACCACAGAAAGACAATCCTCTGCACTGGCACCAGGCGCGATTTCCTCCAGTTCACCAGCCACCCGTGCCGGGAGAGAACCTCGATCGTGCGGGCCAAATGAGCCTCGAGGAGCGGTACAGTAGGGGCCTTAAGAAGCCAATCGTCCAGATAGGGGACAATGTACAGGCCCTCGTGACGCAGAAAGGCAGTAATAACGATCAAAATCTTCGAAAAAACCCTGGGAGCGGAGGACAACCCAAAGGGAAGGGCCCGAAACTGAAAATGAAATACCCTGCCCCCAGACTGAACCGCAAACCGGAGGAACTGCCGGCTCACCCGGGCGACCGGGACATGAAGATAAGCATCCTGCAGATCCAAGGTGACCATGAAATCGCCAGGCCGCAGAATCCGAGAGGCAGAGCCAATGGTATCCATCCGGAACCGTTCCTTACGCACAAAATCGATTCACAGACTTAAGGTCCAGGATGGGGCGGAAGGAACCATCCGGTTTCCCCACTAGAAAAAGACGAGAGTAAGTACCCTGGAAGCAGTCCTGCGAAGGCACCGGTTCGATCACCCGTTTCTCCAGCAATCCCATGACCTCCGAGAACAACTGATCCCCGGAGTAAGTGGAATGCTGAGAGGAGAGAAGGAAGGCATTACGAGGAGAAGACACAAACTGAATAACGTAGCCACACCGAACAGTCTCCAAAACCCAGGCATCCGAAGTCGTCCCCTGCCACGCAGCCGCGAAGTGAAGAAGACGACCACCAACCGGGACACCGGAGTCAGAACTTTCGAAACCCCGGAGCCTGCGGACGCTGCTCAGGCATACGTTGACGGAAGGGGCGGAAACGCCTATTGTAGGGACGAAAGGACCCACGCCCGGAGAACCCCCGACGATGCCAAGCATCCCTGGGCCGATCCTGTGGAAGAGCCTTCTTAACATCAGCAAGCTGTTGCAGTAAGTCCTGCAGAGCCGATCCAAACAGCATACCCGGCTCGAAGGACAGGCCACACAACGAATTCTTCGAAGCAGTGTCAGCCGACCAGGACCAGAGCCAGACCGCACAACGGCCCAAGGCCCGGGAAGCCAGCTTCAGGGATTCAATCGCAGCGTCACATAAGAAATCCGAAGCAGATTGAACAAGGAGGAACAGTTGACGCAACTCAGGGGAGAGGCCGGACAAAGCACCCTCCAGCTCCTGCAACCAGAGCCGTTGTGCCCGAGAAACGGAAGACGCCGCCACCAGGGCCTTAGCCTGGGAAGCCAGGGCAGCATAGTTACGCCGCAAGGCAGTCTCAATCCTCTTGTCCATCGGGTCCTTCAAGGTGGACAAGTCCCCAGAAGGAATAGCAGACCTGTGATGAAGCTGCGCCACGGGCACATCCACCTTCGGCAACACCCCAAAGTCCTCAGCGGGAGACAAGGCTAGGGGAAACATAGATCGGAACCGCTTGGAGACAAAAGGACGCCGGTCAGGCACAGACCATTCTTTAGACATAACCTGCTTCAACAAAGGGTGAAAAGGAAACCCCTTAGTCTTAAGGGCCCCTGTCGGTGCATCCGGAGCCCCCATCACAGAGACGACCTCCTTGATCAACGGACGGGCACAGTCCTCATCAAAAACAGCCAAAGTCTCATCCTCATCAGAGGAGACGTCCGAAAACTCAGGATCAAGGAGCTCTTCCTCAGACTCCATGTCCTCATACTCCGCACGCCGACGTTTTCTCGGACCAGAAAAAGACAAACCGGAGGGACCCGGAACGTCAGCAACGGGGGGAGGCTGAGCAGCAGCAGCCTGCATGGCCGTAAACGTTTGCTGCAGAGAAGTTTGAAGCCAGGACACAAAGGCAGTCACTTCAGACTTTTTCGCCCCCTCTCCCGCATCCTTGGCACACAGGGAGCACAGCTTTTTCTTATAGCCGTCGGGCAGGGGCTGAGCACAGGAAGAGCAGACCAGGTGCTTTGACTTCGAGGGGGCCTTCCCCTTTCCCAGATCAGGCAGCGCCTCCGGGGCCGACATCCTACAAGCAAGGACGACATAAGTGACGGGAACAAGCTGCTGGAACACCCCCGAGCAGACACACACTAACCTGCACCAAGCCGATCTGGGGCGAGAGGAGGAGACACAAGCGCCGGTGGAACAGCAACGCTGACCTGCGGCTCACCAGGCAAGCGACTGCGGAGAAGTGGCGCCAGAGATTCCCCTACCACGTGGGAAGAAGGCGCCCGCCCTCCGGCGCATGCGCCGGAGAACCCCGGAAACCGCGTCATCAAGAAGCGACTCCCAGCCGCAGACACTCCGGAATGCGCAGCAAACTAAGCGCAGGAGCCGGCCGACCCGAGCCACCACCGAAGCACCACCCGGTACCCGGCCAGGGAGGCCCAGGCCGGGCCCAGACAGAAAACAAGGGAGAAGTAAGCGGCCGCCCCCGGAACCAACGGATTCCCCCTCAGCCGCCTCCCAGGTAACCCTGTCCGGAGGACAGGAAGGAATGACTGGGGGGTTCTGGGCTCAGGTCTCCTTATAGGCAACAGGGGAGGAGTCACAGGTGAGGGAGGGGGTTCACCTGGCTCTAGGAGGGTCCTTTTGTTTTCTAGGCTTGGTAACCTGTCTACATTTGGGATTAAAGATGAACCCATGGGTACTGCCGCTCGACGTATGGAAAAATGACACCTCCCAGTGTGCTGGCTATCTGATGGATTCTCTGCGTTGGTAATCTCACTCTGCCGGCCAACTTATCGCAAGTAAGGAGATGGATGGCTGGCGGCTTCATACTTCGTAACCGCTACAATCATTCTAGAGCAGAGCACCCTGGCCTGAGGGGGAGCCTGTGTTAAGAGAACCTCAAAGGATTTTAATTGTTTACTGGTACAGGATACTTTTATAATTTTGCTCTGCGTGTTCTATGAGTCTTGAGCATGCTCTCATTTCCATAATAAACCTCTATCCATCACGTTATATTCGGGTCACGCTATACTCAAGTAGCTACGGTACTCATCTGGGGAATAGAAGTTGCAGCCTAGTATCAAATAAAAACAAACACGCAATCCAGATATATGGGCTTTACAAGGGACATGATTTATTAAAGCGATTGCCCATTGAATATCCTGTCAGCCCATACATCCCTGCATGAAAACCCAACAACTGAACGTAGTGTAAGGGAAATGACTGAATAGGCTTTCTTGGATTTGAAATACCATCAACAAAAATCATACATTTTACTTTCAAAAGTACTAATGCTAAAATAATTACCTACCCAAACACAGTAACCCACGTATCGTCTAGCCGGTCGTCTGAAGTCAAGGTGTCCCCCTGTGTGTAGAAAGGATCCATCTGAGCAGGAGAAAGAGCAGATTTTCTGCTTTGTCCAGCAGCTGGACTAAACACACTGGAAGCTGTGAAAACAAATGTGCGTACGTCACATTTAAAAATATTTCAAGACATGCATTTTGAGCGAGATAACATTGATGCTGTTCTATTAAAATCACAGGTTTACTTTATGTTATTAACTCCTGGAAGCACTTGAGCATCATGGGATAAGTGGTTTCAAAACATCCAGAGCTCCAAGGTTTATGATCTACAGTGTAACATTTGTGCACCCTCCCCGATGACCCTTTGGCTATGATGGCCTTCCAAAGCTCCGATCCATACAGTACAGGACTTGTCAGAAGGGGCCAGTATTCAACATCTGTTTTATTAGCTTAAAAAGTGTCCTTTTGATGCTTCAGTAGGATCTATGGGTAACTTTGCAATCTAGATTATAGGTAAAATCATAAGAACGCTTTGGAGTTCCAAATAATCAATTTTAGAGGATAAAAATGAAAAAAAAAAAAGTCTGACAAACTTCGCTCTGCCACTGGGCATCCTTTGAGCAATATACAACTCTGCTTTGATGTTCAGGCAACACATCTGCACACCATTTAATATAAAGTTATGAAAATAACTTGTATTATGGCACCACCTAGTGGTTCCTTGTGTAAGTATGCACCACAGTAATGGATGCAGGATGTAAAAATCACAAGTGCATGAAGAAAAAAAACCAAAAAAAAACACATGTGCATACAAGAGAATTATTTTTCCACAAGCGTATAAGGGGAAAAAAAAATATTCCTGGTACTGTAGATAAAGTAAATAGAATACAGCAGCTTATCTCCTTCACTCAGTGGTATATCCCTACCCACCGAAACATAAAATTCTAATGATAATGTGAGGAGTCCAGCGCTTCTTGCAGACAGTCTGAGGTTCAGTAGAGCACAAGAAAATTGAAATATCCTCTATGTCGATAGGTTTAATCCGCAGTATGGTTCTTTATGCCTCAAAATAAATGCAGAACATGGTATTTAAAACCCATTGCACCATGTTCTGCATTTAGTTTAGGCATAAAGAACCATACTTCTGATTGAAATATCCTCTACGTTTATAGGTTTAATCAAATTTATTTTTCTCTACTGAAGCTCAGACTGAAAGAAGTGCTGGGCTCCATCAGCTGCACACCGTGGCTATTAGATGTTCTTTGTGCCTCAAGTGTCCCTTCACGACAGAACAAACCCTCTGCAGATTTTTATGCTTAACCTGATTTTTCAGCCAAGATTGTGAACCCATAAAGAACAGCTTTAATTAGCAGCAACAAAACATCTACAAGTAAGGCTGTTTGTAAACATCTAACACCATGTAATGATAGAGAATTTGACTTTTCTTTCATTAATTGCTAGCAATCCCCTACTTTTTCAATGTGATCATACCTGCTCCAGGAGTTGAAGGTAAACCAGAGCTTTGCATCATAGAAAAGCTGACCTGCATGGGAGAGAAAAAAAGCAAATTAATCTTACACATTATTTCAAAAACAGTACAAGAAAAGTGTAGATGACCATGGGAAGGGGTGATATAGAATGAAAGCCATTAAGATACTACTGAAAATTAGGAGATTGTGAACTAAACCCTTCTTCCCAAAGAACAGCAAATCCCAGGGGAGGCTTGTCAAAAAAAAAATAATTATATATTTTATGTTGCCGATATCTTTTACTCTATATGTGTAATGTGTGCAATTTTGTATTGTAAACTGCCCCCCCAGTATCTTTACAAACACTTGCACCTCGCAGTTTGGTATTGGGCATAGAATGAACTCTATGGGTCAGAAGTCCAGACAACCAATATATGGACTTGCGTGAAATGTATTTAAGGGACATCACCAGGTAGTACCAGTGTTAGCCCAGTATCAGATCTCATTCACCTGCCATCTCTTAGCTCAGGTAGCCTAGACAAGTCAATAGACCCCTTGCAGTCTTGTTTAAGCATTCTCTTCACTACTGTTTAATGCTATGCCACAGCTGTAAAGTGAAACTAGCCATAAGATTTTGGTAAATGTTGCAGCATGGAGAAAAAAAAAAAAAAATGGAAACAGGCGTTAAATGTATTATTCTCACTTACTTGCAATCACGTGCTATATAATGTGTTTTTTGTAATGTTACATCTCATTTTTAGGGGTAGTGTTCTTTTAATATTAAACAATTCTTCAAAACCTATTAATTTTAACATGGGGGCCGAGTTTGATATCCCTGATACAAGAACGAACAATTCAGTACCGGTATATTTGCAAATCACCCAATAACCACCACTGCCATAGCTCTAAACGCTCACAGCATTTCTACGATGTCACACAAAAAGCACTAATGTCCATAAACAACCAGGTTGATCCAAAAGTCACATGTTAATGCCATGAGGAGCAACATAATTTTATTCATGTTTTGACTCCTGGAATGTTGTTATATGAATGAGATTGCGTGAACGGTCGTATTCCTTGTCCTTTCTGTTATGTTCACATTACTGCCCTTATCTATTTTTATTGCAGCATTCACATTCTTATGAACTTGTTCGCTAGGTTTGAGGGACATGTCTCATGTAGTGGGAACTGCAGCCGTGTGGAATCAAATTTCAGCAGGTTCTGAAAAGCACAGCATTACGTATCGCACATGCTGCAGTGGGACTTTAGTGATGACAGGTATATTGCACAACCTGCCAGGAAGCTGTGGGTCTACAAAGTTAGAGAAGTCCTATTATTTCAAACTAACTCCAGGACTTTAAAAACAGCACATACTTTAAAAACGAGAGAAATATCAAAGTATGCTTCCTGGTAAAATCTTTTTTTGTTGAGAAAGTATGTTTTGCAGCATTGAAGTGTATAAGCATGCGGAAATATCTTAACAGTGCTCATTTACAATAAATCACACAGAAACCAAAATGTAGGAGTTCAAACTCTCAAATATAGAGCCTCTAATTGGCTCTTTAGGTGGAGCCTGTGGGTTTTAAGTAGGAATGCACCGACACTAGTATCTGTGCAGATGTCAGCAATTGCTTGAGTACTTTGTACTAGTGCAAATGCCTCGATACCCAGAACAGAGCGCTGGGCTGACTTGCCGGTATCTGAGGGGCTGGGGCTGCTGGCAGAATGCATTAACAGCATTCTGCCAGCATTCCCCTCAGCTTGTGACGCGGCCTTCAGCCTTCACAAGTCAGCAGCCGCTCGTTGGAACGCGGCCAGCCAGGAGGGGAATGCTGTTCATGCATTCTACCAGCAGCCCCATTGTCTGAGGTCTGGTGTGGATATACATATACATCTGAGGTGTGGTGTGTGTACAGGCCTGTGCAGTGGGCAAATGGGGTTTCTGGTCATACATTTCAATATTAACATAAATTGGACAGGCTTTCAGCAAAATCCTAATTTATTTATTGGAAAGCAGTCACATGACATTAAAGTATAAAAATAAATATATATTGCTCGTATCTAGTATTTAAAAAAAAAAAAAAAAAAAAACGGTATTGCTGCATGCCTAGTTTTGAGTGAGCATATGAAGCACATGCGGATTCAATACAGACCCAATCCACTAGGTCCCACGTAATAGATTCAACGGGAATTGTGCGTTCCTACAGGAATAGGGTCCTCATCTCCTCCTGTACTGGTTTGTCAAATGTTGTTCAATGTATTGTAACCCTGTCTATACTTTGCCCATTGTACAGCGCTGCGGAATATGCTGGCGCTTTATAAAGATGATTATTAATAATGTAATTAAACCTTCCAGATATGCTTAAAAACAACAAAATCAAGTAAAAACCATATACTATTTGATTTGTTATTTAAGTTTTAAGAAATAGCTGGAAGATTTACATTCCTGTTTGCTGGATCTAGTGTGTGGATTGGGTCTGAATGGAATCCACATGTGCTTCATATAGAGCCAAGGTGAGCTCTAGCCTGTAAGTGGAGAACAATTAGAAGGGGCACATATTTGGCACAGAATCACCCTGTGTGCGGATATCTGTTTTTTAAGTATGGCTTAGCCTTAGAGCATAATTTTATTCATTCCACTGGCGAGCTCCATTTACCATTTATTTGGTCTATTGAACACCTGGTGGTTGACTTGTAATCTGTGCAACAATAAGACAGGGCTTTACAAATTTTCTTTGAATCTATGAGCCAGTTTTTGCGACAGACAGGACAGACAGGACAGACAGGACAGACAGGACAGATTTACATTAAATGTAGGGAGACAGGAAGAAAACATTGGAGCCAACTGATGTTTTTAGATACCAGGCAAAGACTGCTTAGAGATTATTTTACACCAAACTGGAAATTTGGGAGCCAGTGGCTACCAGGCCCCTGGATTTATCAAGCCCGGCAATAAGAGACACGTGAAGCGCTTTTCATGTTACATTAGTGCCGTTTCACCTTGCTAGTATGGAGCAGGTGAATGGAAATTTGACTTTATTCCCTCCCGATTACCTTTTATGCACAAATGAGAGGTCATGTATGAGCAAGCAGGTTACTGGGGGCATTTTCGCCAAACGTGATGACAGTCACACAAACACTCTGGAATCCATAGGACTCCATTGTGTGCAACTATGGGAGCATGTAGAAGATCTCAAACCACTCAAGGCACACGGACACTGAGGAACTATTTTTCCAATTAATTCTATCTATCTCGAGGTGATAGCAGATCAAGGCGAGGAACCGGCAGGAGCAAACCAATACCAGAATGTATTTTAAACCCGGTATAAAAGAGATTTTGCTCTCAAGGACTCCCTTTACACTAGACATTAGGAGGTGCAATTGAGGCACTTTTTTTGCGCCTTCAGCATGAATGACTAGCAATCTGGAATCACTTGGTATTCCAGTGATAGGACGCACAAACTAGCAACACAAGAACTAGGGTTGCACCGATACCGATACTAGTATCGATATCGGTGCCGATACCGGGTACTGCAGGAGTACTTGGTACTCCTGCAGTACCCCCGATATTTTTTTCCGATACCGGAAGCCGGCATTGAGCCGGCTTGCCGGTATCCGAGGGGCTGCGGCGGCTGTCCGAATGCTCTATCGGCATTCGGACAGGCCCTGCAGCTGGTCATCTAACTTTGTTTAATACTCACCTTCCTGGGCGCCGCCGGTAAAGTCTGCGCGCGCGCGCTCCTTGGAAGGACCCCAGCCGCGACCACGTGATCGCGGCTGGGGTCCTTCCAACGAGCGTGCGCGCGGAAACTTTCCCTGCGTCGCTGAAGGAAGATAAGTATTAAACAAAGTGAGCAGCTGCAGGGCCTGTCCGAATGCAGATAGAGCATTCGGACAGGCCCTGCAGCTGCTCTCCGGTCATACTTACCTTCCTTCAGCGACGCCGGGAAAGTTCCCGCACGCGCTCGTTGGAAGGACCACAGCCGCGATCACATGGTCCCACGTGGTCTCGGCTGGGGTCCTTCCAAGGAGCGCGCGCAAAGACTTTACCGGCGGCGCTGAAGGAAGGTAAGTATGAGCAGGGGGGGGGGCATATCCATGAGCAAGGGGGGGCATATCCATGAGCAAGGGGGGGGCATATCCATGAGCAAGGGGGGGGCATATCCATGAGCAAGGGGGGGGCATATCCATGAGCAGGGGGGGGCATATCCATGAGCAAAGGGGGGCATATCCATGAGCTGGGGGGGCAATTATCCATGAGCTGGGGGGGCAATTATCCATGAGCTGGGGCAAATCCATGAGACCTGGGGGCTTTATAGGAGGTCTGTTCTTATTGGAAAGCGTCACATGACATAAAATAAAAGTATCGGTAATTGGTATCGGTGAGTACTTGAACAAAAGTATCTGTACTCGTACTTGGTCTTAAAAAAGTGGTATTGGTGCATCCCTAACAAGAACACAATCTTTTTTCTTCAGTATTTAGCAAAGAGAAACCTATAAACAGGAGACATGCAATTCATTAATAAAAACTTAATACAAAGTGACTGGTTGACTCAGGACAAGGTTTTGCAGCAATTAAAGTGAATGTGAATAAAGCCCCAGGGCCGGATGAAATTGACCCGCGAGTACTGAGGGAGCTAGGTGTTGAAATATGTAAACCTCGTTCTTAATCTTTCAAGATTCTTTTCTTTCAGGAATCGTACCAGAGGATTGGAGAAAAGCTGACGTGGTCCCTAAATTTAAGAAAGGTTTACAATTTGTGCCTGGGAATTATAGACCTGTGAGCTTAACATCTGTGGCTGGGAAAGTACGAGGGGTTACTAAGGAATAATATTCAGGAATTGGGAGGTATAATGTAATTGGCAAAAATCAGCATAGTTTTATGAAGCACAGATCATGTCACAGAACCTAATTACGTTCTATGAGGAAGTAAGAAGTATAGATCGGGGGGGGGGGGGGTCGCAGTGGATGTGATTTACTTGGATTGTGCCAAAGCTTTCGACACAGTTCCACACAAAATGTTACTATTTAAAATGAGAAAAAATGGTCTAGATGAAAATACTTGTTCTTGGATAGAAAACTGGCTAAAAGATAGGTCATAAATGGTACATTTTCAAGATGGACATCGGTAGTAAGTGGTGTCCCTCAGGGGTCTGTTATAAGACCAATTCAATTTATTTAAAAATGACCTTGAGATAGGCATTGAAAGCCATGTATCAGTGTTTGCAGATGACACAAAACTAGGAAAAGTAACAATGTGAGCAGGATGTTCCTTCGCTGCAGAGGGATTTGGCACTTAAATGGCAGATGAAATTTAATGTAGATAAATGGAAAGTTATGCACTTTGTAGTGAAGAACACACAAGCAACTTATACCCTAAATGGTACGGAGTTAGGGAAATCCAAGCAGGAGAAGGATTTGGGAATAATCAGACTTCAAACCAAGTAAAAATGTGCAATGTAAAACAGCAGCCGCCAAGGCCAGCAAGGTATTGGCATGCATTAAAAGGGGAGTTCACTCTCGGGATGAAAACATAATTTTGCCCCTGTATAAATCAATGGTAAGACTGCACCTTGAATATGCCGTGCAATTTTGGGCACCCGTCTTAAAGGATATTATAGCGCTAGAAAAAGTGCAGACGGGTGACTAAATTAATAAGGGGAATGGAAGGTTTAAGTTAGGAGGAAAGACTAACAAGCTTAAACCTGTTTAGTTTAGGAGAAACGGCGCCTTAGAGGGGATCTGATAACCTTATATAAAATATATACGGGGCCATTATAAACCATTGTCTGGAAACCTATTCATTAACAGGTCTATACACAAGGTCATCCATTTAGACTGGACAAAAGGAAATTCAGCCTAAAGCATAGGAAGGGTTATTTTACGGTGAGAACAATAAAGCTGTGGAATTCTCTGCCTCTTGAGGTGGTTGGGTCAGAGACTGAACACTTTTTATAAAAAAAAAAAAAAAAAAAAAAGACTGGATGACTTCCTGCAGACACAGAATATGCGACGCATATTGATGACACGACGGTCATCATGTGACCGCAATTACCACAAACCTGGAAGTAATGAACAGAATTAATGAACTCTGCCAATAGGTGGATTCAGTACTATTTTAGTATATAAGAAGGACACAAGGTATAATCTCCCCTTACCCCATATGCTATACTGCTTGAAGAAGGCACAGGTGTAGTGCCGAAACGCGTCCAGTAACCAACCACACACACTTTTTTTGGAATAAATTGATATTTTAACTTGATTCTCATCTCTAGGTTTTACTCTGTTATGGGATACCCCCTTACTATTTTATCCCTTTAGAGTGAGGAAAATATTTTAAAGGTGAAAGCAGAGGAATTTTTCTCTTACCCCCTCCCTCCCTTTTTCATCCCCATCTGTATGGTAATACAGAGCTGGAGACAGAAGCTAAAAGGCATTGCAGGAGAGAGGGGTAAGGTACTCACCTAATTAAGAAGTACCATTCGCCTTTAAGCTGAGCCTGAGAAAACCGAGGCTCCAACATCGGTGAGTTGAACAAAAAATTGCAATTACTCAGAATATACATACTGTGTCACGCTATGGGAGCGCTGTGTTGAGATATACAGAGACAGAGATATACAGAGACAGAGATATACAGAGACACAGAGATATACAGAGACACAGAGATATACAGAGACAGAGATATACAGAGACAGAGATATACAGAGACAGAGATATACAGAGACAGAGATATACAGAGACAGAGATATACAGAGACAGAGATATACAGAGACAGAGATATACAGAGACAGAGATATACAGAGACAGAGATATACAGAGACAGAGATATACAGAGACAGAGATATACAGAGACAGAGATAGATTTTCACTTCACAAATTACAATAGTCTGCACTACTGTCTCTTTTGGTCTTCCTCATATATGCTACGGAATCTACCAACTGAGAGGAAGCATAACGTTGGAACATTTTGTCTGAAGTGTGACCTACATATTGTATGGCGACTAGGAGTCACAGACCTTGTTCATTGAGATTTGCACTTTTTCACGTGCACTTTATACATTAATTGCAGAAGCATGCAGGCAATCTAGGTGGTATAAGTAAAAGGGTTTTTTGATGTGTGTATATGTAGGATTAAGACCTGCGGGTCGAAACGTCACATGATTTTTTCTTGAGGTTTGCTGTACCCGAATAAATTCTTTTTTCCTCACTTGAAGATCCCACCTCTCTTTTGCTTCCACTTTATACAGTCATAGGCCATCCAGAGATTCTCAGATAACCTAATAAAAGGACTGTCTTATGACTTTGATGTCACATCAACACAAATTTTGTGTCTGCACTTTACGAATGGAATAGGATATATGAGCACATGCACTTTATATGCATTTTGCACATGTGGATTATACACTTTGCGCTATAGGAGAAGATTTGTACGCATGACTTAAGGATTTATCACCATTGTTGTGGCTTATTTTGCACAAGGTTGTTCATTTGCACAGAATTGCTATTTGCACAATACTAGTGTAACATTGACTCACTTGAGTACTTTTATCTATCACCACCTGATAGAGTTGAGCCATAATATCAGCATTTAGAAATACTCCTCTAGATTGCTCCATATTTGGAAGCACCCACTGCGCCACTAGGACCCTTACCCTTTTCTACAGAATATTAAGGGTTATAATATTTAATATGTGGGTAAGCTTCTTGATCCAAGGAGAAATCTGACTGCCATTCTGGGGTCAAGAAGGAATTTTTCCCCAGTTTGTGGCATATTGGCGAGCATTTTAGGCTGGGTTTTTTGCCTTCTTTTGGATCAACAGCAGTAGGTGTGTGAGGCTGAACCCGATGGACGCATGTCTTTTTTCAGCCTATGTAACAAAAGCCAATCGGTAAGGCAAGTTGCCACACTACTTGGAATAGCAAGCAGTGTAATAACAATTGAATTAGGCTATGAATTACCGCACCTAAGGAGATCGAGTGATGCATTGATAACGGCATGCAGTTTAATAAAAGTCTTCCAAACACCATACAAAAAAAAAAGACTGATGCACCTAGCATGGGTGTTCACTTGCACACAATATAGGAGCACATTCTCATCTCAAAAACTCAAAATCAACTTTACCGGCTTTTTCGTATTCAGAGGTGTGGCCACAAGACCAGCTGGACTCGAAAGGTCATCATACAGACTCCTAACAGGGGGTGCACCGGTCTTGTCTTTGTGAGTAGAAACTACAGACTGAGGTGGAGAACCGCCTAAAGTAGAAGAAAAATTAAAAAATAAGCAATCACTTGACAATGGGTGTGTGTGTGGTGGGGGTGGGGGGGTTGCTTTTAACATCAATTCGAGTTCACATCAACATGGTCAGAAACTCCACAAAAGGGCTTTAGATTACCTGAAAGTATTGGCGTTCGCAACTCCATCACTCCAAGCGACGGACGTGGTTGAGGAGTCGATGGCATTGGAAGATCTCCCATTAAAAACCCAGGTAGAAACTGGGTGCTTGGACCAACTTTTGGAGAGGTTGGTGAACCCAGAGCCATTGGTTCGCTACCTGTAAAAAACACCACACACATTGGTTCTCTTTTATAATAAAAAATAAATTACATTTTGTTGCTTATACAAAGTATATATTTTTTTTTAAAATGTCAGTCGCGTTTCACTGAATCCTGGGAGAATATTACTTTCTGAATGAATTCACATATGCCTACATTTTTCAGAATAGGAAAAAAATATTCTGAAACCTGCAATTTCTGTTTGCGTCTAAAAATCCGAAAACCCCCAGCTATCATTAATACCATGGGGAGGTGGTGTTCTACTGTCCCACATCTATTCTGTGCTTATCTTTTCCACTGCCCTCCCAATCCAAACCTCTTCATTGATCCCGCATTACTTTGCATTCTTCCACTAGTCAGATTATCGCTTTCCCCACCACCCGTCGATGCGCTCCACACCGTCACGTCTTGCTTTTACACCTTGATCACTCAAAGATCTAGAAAGAGCACCAGGATGCTGGAAAGATAATCTAAAGCACTTTATGAACGAAGATGCCAAATAAACAGCACCTTCAGCTCTATGCAATAGCAACTCTAAAATAAAAAAACTCAATATGCCACAAGGCTACCGTAAATCTCAACTTCTGTCTTTTAACCCGATGAGAAATATGAACCCCAAATATTACCAGTCACCCAAAACACTGTCCCATGCACCTGTACAGAGAGGGAGTGCATAAATCAGTCCAATTTGTAGTGGATTGGGTGGGAGGGAACAGTGCTTGAATTTATACAGTATATTGGCCTCAATAACGTTTTAAATCACACTCGTGTTCTCAATGGCTTCTCCAAACAATCTAGCGCAGGCATCTCGCACCCCCCCCCCCCCCGGAAGGTTTACGGCCTACATTATTTTAGTGCCATCGATGGCAAGAGAATCAAAGTGCGTGCAGTTCAGAAGCATCTGGGGGCTGGAGTTGGAACTCTCAATGTAGATGGATCTCTAACGGGAATAGGGCCCTCATCTCCTGTACGGGTTTGTCAAATGTTGTTCAATGTATTGTAACCCTGCCTATACTGTGCCCATTGTACAGCGCTGCAGAATATGCCGGCGCTTTATAAATAAAGATGAATAATAAGAAACCATGTAGAGACACAGCTACAAAAGCGGTTACACGTTTCACATTTATGTTTAAACCTTAAATTAACCCTTCCTTCTAGGAAACTAACCCATCACTAATCTGTGCCACAACTTAAAAAAAAAAAAAAAAAATGCAAATCGGTGATTGTTGTGATATTGATTTCCAAACTTTCCATGTGGACCAGCCTTCACCTCGGTTAGCTAGCCATGGTGCACATGGAAAGGCACATAATACAAGGAGCCAGACTGCCCTGTGAAAGATACTCCACTTAAAGGCAGTAAGGTTCTGAGTCACGTGATTATCTGGCCCCTGTATATGCCATGTCCTGGGTTTGGAGCCGAGTGGTTGGTTGTTAGAGTTTTGGTCTGCCAGGTCAGGATATTGCTCTCCACGCCATTCGCCCTCCCCCGTGTCCCTGTAAGGCAATGGCCATATAAAATGATGGTGCAGATTGGGTTTCAGGCTCACAGGGCAGCAGAGCTCTGGAGCTGCCTATGTCGGCCACCGGAAGTCATTCCTAGGCAGCATGAGAGCTCAGCCTAAACTGGAGCCATGCGTCTCCTGCCAGAGGATTCCTGGAGAAACGGACACGTGGGGGAGCGCCGACGGAGTGGAATCACCGCCAGCTGTAGCCCTGCATCCTGCACTCACCCGGTGGCTCCATAGAGAAGGCTGCCATTACGACTCAGGCTATAAGAGGCTGGGTCTGAGTCCGCGCGATTCAAACTAGTTCTCTTGGACGCCGAATCGTGCGTCATTTCCTCTGACGTCACGAAGAGTGTGCTACTCCTTCCATTAGAACTAAGGGCATGGTCTACAAACCTCAGCAGTGTTTAATGGAAATAAACGAGTCTCCAACTCTACATCACCTAGTCATACAGGGCGCTCACCTTGGCCTCAGATCCCACAAACCTTATGTTTAATAATTATGCCCCTTTTTAAGGGGAGCCTGATGTGCGTTTTTTTATGTGCATATAAAACAAAAGCAATTCCATAAACACCCAACAGCTCTCAAAATCATAAATGTTATGAAGCGTCTTGGTGTAGATACAATTCAATGTTTTTCTGAATTATAATTTACATGAAATCAGCTGTAACAATCTTGGTACAACATAATCTCTCCTGCTCTTTCAGTCACATTCCCTGAAATGCAAGATTTATATTTCCTGTGGTAATTTCAGCAGGAAAAACGTTTCACTTTAAGATGATATCAAGGATGACATCAATACGGTGCGTCCGGTGCGTCCACCTGTGTTGTACTTCCCCAAAAACCGAAGGCTCTCTGTGCCTGGGACCAGGGCCGGATTAACATAGGGGCAGATGGAGCAGCAGCTCCAGGCCCATGCCTCAGAATAGGCCCAGAGAAAGAATAACTATGTCTGCATTTGGACCCATGTATCTCCACCTCCATAGCAACTACAGGGTCAAGTGAGGTATCACCGGAAAGGCCAGAGCATGGCCTTTCCAGTGATATCAAACATGATCAGGTTTTAAGTAAGAAAATTAAATAATAAATATAAAATGTTTCTTTTTCTTTCCAACAGTAATATTTTTCACTTTTCAATTATAAAGTAAACAATGATGCTGCACTAACTAACCATCACATTTCTCATGTCAGCAACAAGTGTGGAGGTGATGGTTGATGGTAAAATCCATTGTTACGAATTGTTACATCAAAAACCTAAACCGCCGCATTGCAGTGAAGAGCACTGCGGGGAACTTTGGACCCCATGCGTCACTAATCTTTACACCTCACAAGGTCAAGTGAGATGTCATTGGACAGGGCAGAGTCTGACCTTTCCATTAATACCAAACCTGACCATGTAAAATCTAAAAAAAAGAAAAACATTTTTTATTTCTTTATTTTTAGTTCCAAAGCGATGGCATTGTCCATTTTTTCACATACAAAATGAGCAATACCACTGCCATTACTCACCTTCTCATTTCTCACGTCGGGAGAAAGTCACTGTTTTACTGTTTTATACGTAGTCATATTATTCGTAAAAAAAACATGTTCCAAAACACAAGGGAAATATTTCATTTTTGTTTAATTTTTTGGTTAAAATTGTATATTTTCTCAGAAAAATGCAGTAACAGGTTCCTATTTCACATTTTTTAACAAGAATGCCCTATAGAATATATAACCACAAAGGTTTGGATGATAAAATTGAAAAAAAAATGTACACTCTTTAAATGATTGAAATCTGAATGAAAAATTAATCACACACTATCTGCATGGTTAGATATACCCGTATCTGCACTATTAAATAACCAAAAATATGGATTCATTTCACTAAATTACAAAAAAAAGCCCACCAAAATCTTCAGCTCCATGCCCATAGAGATCTTAATCCGGGCCTGCCTGGGACCCAGACTTCCAGAATATTCTAGTCTGTTCCATGCACAGTGTGG
Source organism: Leptobrachium leishanense (assembly GCA_009667805.1). Taxonomy (NCBI): domain Eukaryota; kingdom Metazoa; phylum Chordata; class Amphibia; order Anura; family Megophryidae; genus Leptobrachium; species Leptobrachium leishanense. Next base: position 80,236,055 of record CM019069.1, on the reverse strand, counting down.
CCTGATGAATGGTCTCAGCTCAGTTGTTTCACAAAGGATCGCCATGTCTGAAGGGATATTATACTGTATTGGTTTTCAACTGTCCAGTGTCCGCTTAATATAGGACCAGATTACAAAGTCTCTAATTAAGCCAGATCTTTCGAGGAACACTCTATAATAAATTCGTAAACCCCCCTTTTTTTCCCCCTAAATAAATTGGGTAGATGTTGCTGATAGCAACTGCCCAATTATTTATTTAGTAGGTGTTTTAGCTCAGCCTTAACGGCATTACCTCAATGCGGCAGGCGACATCGCACACCCTGCTGGCACCGAGGTCGGCCTTTAGCCCGCCTACATTGCATGCGTGCTGATCGTGTCATTGGCTGCCCCATGGCTGCAGCTGTCAGTGGCATGATTGACACATGTGCAATGTTGGCGGGCCAATCGCATCTATGGGCAGGCAGTGGAGCGTATTATGCCAGCTCATCCACCACAACGGCAGCATAGTAGGACCTCTGGCGTTAAAGGGTTAAATACCTTTTCTCCCTCGGAGTGTGCTGCTTCTACGCAAATTACATAGATCATCAAACTTTTATGCAAGTTACGCAGAGAGCGATGGATTGGTGCTTTATACGCGGCACCAGTACTTGGCTGCCATATCCCAGAATGTTTGCTGCTGCGAGCACTCGGAGACTTGAGGCGCATTCAGTTGCTCAGCCGCTGCAAGTGCTAAGTTAGCGACTTGCCACTGAACGCCGTTCTACCGCTCAGCGCTGCTAACTTAGCTACTCGCAGCATCTCTCCGGGTCGCTGCAAGTGCTGAGTGTAACGTATTAAAGATGGTCGCCGCCATGAAGTAAGTAACAATTCAGTACGGCAATGTTAATTTTGAGGTTTTTGTTCACCCAAGCACAAAATATTTATTTATTATTTACCCCTGCTCATAAGACATATATTACAGTTCAATTATATTTTGTTTCAGAAGTAAACAGTACGTTTATTCAATAAAAACTATCATTTGTGGTGTGTGCATACATAACTGAATTGTGCTGACTGCTTTTCTTTATCATATATACCTCAACTGTTTTCCGATTCATACGAAAGTGTGAACGAAAAACAATCTGAATCTTTCATTAAGAAATCATCAGCATTTTGCTTCGAAATTCGCATCCAAAGCGGTCAGTGACGCTGCTGCAGCAAACTGAATTGCAGCTGCTGTGGAACTGAACGGGGCTCTGATGATATCAGCACACAATGCCTGCTGACATCATTGGTCATCAGCAAGCGGGATATTCAAAATCCTGTCTGCTGAGTGACAGCTGTTCGAGCGTAGGAAACCCCTCCGCTTCACACAGCGCTATTGGCCGGGGGGGGGGGTGTGAGCACTCCACACAATCTGACCACTTTAATCAGCAAAATTGGTAAGAGTTGCAGAGTGTTTAAGTTAACAGCACTACTTGGTATCCTTCCTGGTAAAATCCTTTCTCAAAAAAAAAATAGCAGCTGTTTTGACCAAGTCAGATTAAGAAAGGAGCTGATGTAGCTGTAACTCTGGGTTTTATCCACAAATAGGCACAATAAAACCATCAATCTTTCACCAAAAGAGTGTTATAGGAGTGGGAGGGATGAAGAAGATGCATCAGTGACTTGTGAAAAAGATGGGTTAGGAATACACAAGTAGGGGTGGCTTGGAAATAGACATAAAGGAAGTGAGGGGGATGCAGCATAGACACAACAGGATGAGAGAGATGGGGCATAGGCACAATGCAGAGCAGAAGAATGGAACACAGACAGAGGTGTAACTTAAAACCTCAGAGCCACGGTGAAAAAATCCTTGAAGGGCCCCCCTTCGTCGGCTGTGGGGAGGGGCCGAGGCGGGCCATTGACATCAGCGGGGCGTACCAGTACGCCCCGCGCCTTCAAGACCCACCCTCGGCGTGGGCCCGAGGTATCAGACCCCAGTAATTAGACAGCCAGTATCAGACCCCAGTAAAATTAACCAGCCAGTATCAGACCCCAGTAATTAACCAGCCAGTATCAGACCCCCAGTAATTAGACAGTATCAGACCCCCAGTAATTTTCCAGACAGTATCAGACCCCCAGTAAGTAGCCAGTATCAGACCCCCAGTAATTAGTCAGTATCAGACCCCAGTAATTAGCCAGGATCAGACCCCAGTAATTAGCCAGCCTCTGCTCACTCACACACACACACAAACAACCCACCCCAGCTTGTTACATACTTACCATAGGCAAGTATGGTCTCCACTCTCTCCACTTCGCCTCCCTGTACATGCTGGACACTTCCAGCACAGCAGGGGAGGCTCTGCTTTGTGTGGCTGTGGAGGGGGAAGGGACGGGACCAGCACGTCCCCATGTGAGCAGCTGTCCTCTTCCTCCTCCTCTCCCCCCTTCCCCCCGGCAGGGCCTTTACTTCTGGCGCAGCGTGTGGGAGTTTGATCCCACACGCTGCCGATCAAACAGGAGACCAGGTGCCTGACCCCTGCCTGGACTGTGGGGCAAGCAGGGCTAGTCCGGGCTCCCCACCCATCCGGTTGTGGGCCCCCAGACTCAGGGGCCCGGGTGCAGTGGCACCCGCTGCACTCCTGGTAGTTACGCCCCTGAACACAGCCCCACCAAAATCATTAACTACCTGCTGTAGGTAGAGATATGTGTAAACCATAAATTGTGCCCCTGCAGATAGCGCTTGATGTAGTCAATGTAGGTGTTATTCAATAAGCACTGAACTCGCCACCGAATTGCACAGTGTCGAATTTCACCGTACTGTGCAATTTCTTGGCAGTTCGTCTATTCAGAAATACGACGCAGTTTGGCGACTTTCGGCAGCATCCCATAGAAAACGAATGGTTAATCTTTTCAGAGAATGCCGAAGTGTCAGTGAAATGCCCTGATTTTCAGGGATTCAGGTCGGTTTAATCAGGTGAATCCCATAGGATTCAATGTAAAAAAATATTGTTTTTTTTTTTTTTTTTTTTAAATATTCAACTGTTTATTCTTTTCATTTTCAGCAAACAGTCTTTTTCTTTCTTTTTTGGACTTATTTTTGTATTTTACTCGTATTTTTTAGGCAAAATTGTTTATTCCCAATTTTTTTTAAAGGCATTTTTTTTTCTAACAGACTCTATTATCTTTTATAGGGCCTTTTTTATTATTTCCACACATTTCCATGCATTATTATTGTTTTAAACACCTTTCAGAATAGCAGAGTTTTGTATTTTTTTCCGCAGTTCAGCATCGTTTAGCAGTCAGTTCTGCGGCGGTCGGCTCCACATTCGGCTCACTTTGGGGACCCTGCAGTGAATAGTGATTTCACCTCATGGTCGGCAAACTGGAATCACCAAAGTGCCCTGATCGAGAAAGCACCAAATTTCAGAGTCAACAATGTACATAGGTCTTAAAAGGTACTACTAGAATATCCCTTTACCTCAAAAATACAGTAGTGGCTATTTGTAGACATGTGCATTCGTTTTAGTACTAAAGCGATTTAGTCCGAATTTTGGGATAATTTAGTTTTAGTATGACTCAAGAGAAACGAAACTGCTCAGTACAAAAAACGAAAGAAACTAAAATAAAATGCACTACATTTTAGTTTCAGTTCTTTTTGTGATATTACATTGATGAGTGAAGGAGACCAGCAATGAAGAGCGCAACATCGCAACATCCGAAGTTCTGCACCCTCCACATGCCAATGCAGGAAGATGTTCTATACAGAGAGGGACATTAATTCAGGAGGATGTTCTATATATTATACAGAGAGGGGTATTAATTAATGCAGGTGGATGTTGTATACATTATACAGAGAGGGGTATTAATTAATGCAGGAGGATGTTCTAAACATTATACAGAGAGGAGCCTTTTTTTTCTAGCCCTTTAAATCCAGTGGCTGTGAGCGCTGAGATCGGCTGCTTGTTACATTATCTCTCAGTACAATGTATCAGGCTCAGCTGTTACAGTAACTGACTGCTGCTCATCACAGCGCTCAGAGTTTCAGTAAAACAAGAAAATAATATTGTTCTAACGTCTTATATATAAAAATATTATTTACTAGTTTTACTGAAACTCTGAGCGCTGTGATGAGCAGCAGTCAGTTACTGTAACAGCTTTGCCTGACACGGGCAGTATTGCAATGTTGGTGCTAACTTAACCAGAGCTGTTGTAACTGAAAACCTCCATAGGCTATAATAGCTCTGGGAAGTTTACAACAGCTCTGGTTATGTTAGCACCAGCTATATAATATGGCCCACATTGTGCTGAGAGTGAGAGATACTGTAACGAGCAGCGATCTCAGCCCTCTGAGGAGCCACTACAATAGTAATTGTATCCACTGGTTTTCGGATGAATGAAATTAGTTTTCATACTAAAGAACTGAAAACGAATTTCTTTAGCAACTAAATAAATTGCATTTTAGTACTAATGCATTAGTTCAAAACGAAATTTTGTGCTGTGCACATGTCTAGCTATTTGTTTCGTGTTTTATTGTTGAGGTTTGTGGTTCTATGACTCTTATTTCTGTAATCTTAAATCAATGCCCCATACAGAAAATCCCTCCTGCTACAATGAACGAGGAAGATAAGCAGTAGGAAATAGTTCGCATTGCTAAAAAGCTTTTTGTTATTAACCCCTTAAAGGACAGGGGCAATTTTATGAATTCGGCAGAGCTAATTTTGACCATTTTTGCTCATCATGTTTAAACGCGATTTGAGGTCACATTTTATTATACGACCCAGACAAATATATCTTCTTTTTTTCAGCAGACTAGGCAGATTCATAATATATCATTATTATATGTATATGTCATGCCCCGCCAGAATGCTATAACAAAAGCAGGGTTATTCAGAGTAAGATGAAAACCAGGAGAACTGGCAGGAGAAGAGAACAATCTAGACCAAATAACCAATTTGGAAAGTGAAATAAAGGGGAGAATTTTTCTGGTTTGGCTATTTTGACCTAGAATTTTCACTTTTCCAGACATTCTCCTGAGTTTCACATTTCTTTGAATAGACCTGTATATGTAAAAAATCCATTAAACTTTCACTCATCTACAGCGTATAAAGTAATTTTTTCACGTTTTATTATCCGAGCCGTTACGGTTATATATTCTATGTGGTACACTTTTTAAAAAAAATAGAAATGGGAACTCGTTACTGTATTTTTCTGAGTAAATATGCGATTTTAGCCCAAAAAAACCACAACATTTTTCGTTTGTGCAGCACTATTGTTCACATTATAATTGAAAAGTGAACAATAGTGCTGCATTAATTTTTAATTTTTTTTTATTACATGTAACCTTGTTTACATATAACCTAGTCATGTTTGATATATCATGCTCTGGCCTTTCCAGTGGTACCAATCATGACCTTCTGGCTGCCACAGATCAGGAGATACGGAGGTGCAAAGAACCCCCTATCTCTACCATAGGATTTCCTCAGGAAATCCCTAGGCAGCTAGGGGTTACCCGGCTAACTAACGTCATAATGCCATGCTCGATGATGTCGGTTGACGAATGGGGACCCGAAGGTAGGGCTGACATCGCAATCCAGCACCGATTGGCTCATAAGGGATTAAAGAAATGCATCACTGGAAAGGTCAGACTGTGATCTTTCCAGCTGTGCTTTTCTTGACTCGCTACTCCCAGCGATGGGGAGATTGGGTGGTCCAAAGAGGACACCCCTTCAGGCACTGGTGGGGGGCACCTGAAACTGGCATCATCGCGCCCGTCGCGATGATGTCAGTGCGCCTGGACAGGTATACCACAAAGACCCACATCTGGGGTCTTTTCTGCTCCACTCAAACATGCCACTGTAATCCCAATCCTAAAATAGCCATCTCTAGATTCTACTGCTCCCTCCAACTACCACCCCGTGTCCCTGCTCCCTTTTGCCGCAAAACTCCTTGAAAAGCTTGCGTATTCCCATCTGATTGACTACCTTAACACCCACTCTCTACTTGACCCTCTGCAATCTGGCTTTCGCTCACTGCAGTCGACGGAAACCGCTCTTGCGAAACTGACCAATGACCTTGCAAATGCTAAATCTAATGGGTGCTACTCTCTGCTGATCCTTCTTCACCTATCTGCTGCCTTTGATACACTTGACCACTCAATCCTCCTGCAAACTCTTAGTGATATAGTGCTTAGTGATTTCATGGTTCGCTTCCTACCTGTCCCAACGATCGTTTAGTGTCTCACTTGCAGGAAGTACCTCCTCCCGGCAGCCTTTCTTTGTTGGGGTGCCCCAAGGTTCAGTACTGGCCCCTCTACTTTTTTCAATCTACACGGCCTCTCTAGGCAAACTTATCAGCTCCTTTGGCTTCCAGTACAGTCCAGTATAGGCTGATGACACTCAAATATACCTCTCCGCCCATGATCGCTCTCCAGCTCTCCTGGATCAAGTCACTGACTGTCTGCCTTCTCGAATTGGATGTCTTCCCGCTTCCTTAAACTCAATCTTGCCAAAACTGAAATGCTTGTTATTCTTCCCTCCAAGAAGAACCCAATACCACCTATCTCTGAGTAAATGGAATGCTCATTAGCCCAACACCTCAAGCTCGCTGCCTTGGTGTCAATTTTGATTCTGACCTAATGTACTCTCCCCACATCCAGACAGTGACCAAATCCTGTTACTTTCAACTCAAAAACATCGCCCGTGTCTGCTCCTTTCTGACACAAGATACCACAAAGGTGCTGGTTCATGCTCTTGTCATTTCACGACTTGATTACTGCAACTCGCTCTTCATTGGCCTCCCCAACTCCTGTATTGCCCCTTTGCAATCTGTAATGAATGCAGGCGCCAGGTTTATTTTTCCCACCAGGCGCACCTCTTGTACCTCCCCACTCTGCCAGTCCCTCCATTGCCTTCCTGTACATTCCAGGATACAGTTTAAAATACTGACACTCACGTTCAAATCGCTCAATAACTCAACTCCTCCCTACATTTCTTCATTACAAGCATGTCCCATCCAGATAACTCCGGTAGGCGGGCGATCTCCACCTGTCATCTGTCTACATGCGCACGGTCAACTCTCGCCTCCAAGACTTCTTACGGGCAGCACCGGCCCTGTGGAATGACTTGCCTTCTCCTATCAAACTCTCCCCGAATCTTCAGGCCTTCAAGAAATCTCTCAAAAGCCATCTCTTCAGATTAGCGTACCTCATCACTGATGCAACTCATCCCTCTGCACTCACACATGTACTGTACTCACACATGATTGAAGCTGCTTCTATGGCTCCACCATTCCCCCAGGACATACTTGAAAACGAGAGAAATCTCAATGTATCCTCCTCGTAAAATCCTTTATGAATAAATAAATTCCCGAACCACTGACACTAATGATCCTGCCGTCCAGTAAAATTCCCCTTGTCCCCCTCAACCTCAATCCCTCTAGACTGTTAGCTCCTTTGTGCAGGCCTTCTACACCTCTTGTTTCCATCCTATGTCTGTGTATCTGTATCTCATTCCCTTTGGTTATTGCAAAGCGCTGCGGAAACTGTTGGTGCTGTATAAATTATGATAATAATAATAATCCCACACAATTTACTCATTAGAAGTCAGATTTTTGGAGTCCATTATATGCCAATGCCATACAGTGAGGAGCTAGTGCTGTCGAGATAGTGTGGGGGAGGGGCAGTTTACACCACAAAATGGATGCACCCAGTGACAAAGTAAAATATTTTCTTAAATAAAATACACGAGAAAAACAAAGTACATGTAAGAAATTAGCAATAGAAGATAAACAATATATTTTTTTTTTTGAGAAAGGATTTTACCAGGAAGGATACATTGAGATTTCTCTCGTTTTCAAGTTTGTCCTGGGTGGCGAGTATGTACCGTTCGGTGTCTTGCCCAAGGACACTTACTGGAACATTTCAGTTTTTGGCTGTAGTGGCCTTTTATCAAAAAGTATAGGAAAATACAGATACGGACTGTGCGAGTATGAATATGTGCTGGCTAATGTAGTGTTGTGAGGAACCCTCCATCTTCCACAAAAGAGCTTTGTTTGTCCAAAAAAAAAGAAAAAAGCTGCTGGAAAAAGTGGACTTTTTCCTTACAAGCTTTTGCAAACTGCAAGGACGGCAATGCATATTTATTCAGAGAAAAGCATATAAGCAGCAGCCCTGGGAAACTTAACAACGAGAAGACGTCCATTATTGCCATGACAACACAGTTATCTTGGTGGCAAATCAGAGAGTGAAGAGGATAATAGTTTAATAAATGTAATTCAGATTTGCCACACAATTTTTCATACTAATGCTAATCCTGAACAATGGACGGTTGTGAATGTTACACGTAACTACTCGTAAAGCAATTCTTTAATAATTTAGCGATCCCAAAGATGGCTGGTCTGCTCATCTACAGCAAGCACATGGCTTCTCTTTCCCCTTCTCCTCCTTTGATGTTTCGTGACAAATTCCGTTTGAAATCCAGCCACACGAGGGCAGTGATAATCCATGTGAGAGAAAAAAAAATACATTTATTTTTCACACATATTAAATTCAAAATAACTTCCGAGATTCCTCGAAAGCATTCATCAGAATATGTATTCTCCAATTTAAATATGTATTTAATTTTGTGTTTAAGATACAGCCTTGAAGGCAAAACGCCTTTTGCTCAGATTTAACCCTCAGTTCATATGCAAATGTTGCCTTATGCCAGAGATTGGCGTGGAATATTAAGCATGTCTTTCTGATATAGTGATGCCTCGAAGGGTATTCCTTAACAAAGGCAGCACGTGTTCAGGGAAAGCTTTAGCCTAGTTTGATTTAACGCTTAGAGAGCATGCTAAACATCTTACGTAAAGTATGCAGGCACCAAAAAATGGTCATATATTATATATTTCATGAATCCATTATTGGAGAACCTTTCTGTAACCGTGTTAAGAAGAGCGGTGGATAATGTGCTATTTCCTGACGAAATAAACAGTGTATATTGCATGTTTGGAGTAGCACATATGGAAAACCATTCATCATCTCCACAATAAAGATATCACAAATAACAGTGCCTGGAAAATCGTATCACTCAGACACTAGACAGCATTAAATAGGATGAAATTCAGTAACATAAAGTATATTTAGAAATTATTATTTTTTTAAGTTTTAACCCCATAAATTCTTGATTATGAGACATGTTCACCCATGAAAAAGAATATTTCCTATAAAAGTGGTTGAAAAATCGTACAAATATTCTGTGATGCAAAAAAATGAATAAACACAATAAATACGTACATCATTCATGTGGTAACTGCAAGAGATTGAGACATTGTCTGCTCTTTGGACACTGGCTCTGCCTTTCTCCATTTAGTTTCCTACCTACTTGTTTCAGATATACCTTAAGGCTAGGGTCAGACAAGCGCAGTGCGAACGCGCGTGCAGCCGCACTTAATCACGGCCGCACTAGCAGCAAATGCCGGGCAATGACGGCCAATATACGAAGTATGGTCGCACAAAAGTCCGGCTGCGCAACGCAAGTGGAAAACGAACGCATTTTGTCGAGAACGTAAAACCTCTAGTACGCTTGTACAGAGTGCGCTGCGTCCGCTAGAGGCGTGTGTGCGTGAATTGGAGATGTCAGACACTGCTAATGTCCGGCCAACATAACGTCCAGATGCACAAAGTGTTTTATTGATGATCCGTACAAAATCACGGATGCAAATGCGCATCGTATGACCGCTATCGCGTACTCCGTGAAAAAATGCGTCCATTCGTTCGAACGTACTTTTTCACAGACAACGCGAAAATGCGTTCGTCTGACCCTAGCCTTACTTACTCAAGATTCAAAGCATGAAAATGGACTTCAATTACTGTATGCGTTTGATTATTTCTGAGAGAATATGGATATTTTGTGAAGAAAGAAATCGCAAATAATTTTTACATTTGTATTTGTGGTTTCACCCTGGTTAGATTTCATTACCTCACGAACATTGGGTGGTGCCCTCTGACTGTCGACTGTATGTTTTTACCATATTTTTGCACAGAATGTTCTAAATTAGTGATTTCTATATCATCAATGACTGCACATCCCAATGAGATAGGCTACATACAGCAATTGTTACAAGTGAAACATTACCACAAAGCACTGTCATCAATGTGAGGCCTAGCACAATGCTCACTGCTCAAGCATTGTGCGTTGCATCACCAGACTTGCCATTGGGATTTTGAAATTAGGTGTGTTCTAATCTTTATATATGATGGACCAAATGGTAACGTCATCAAGATCATAGTGTTAAAGTGCACCTATTCTACCCTCCTGCTACGCTCCTTCACTTCAGATTGCCGTGCCAATGCTATCACCAAGATGGCAGTGGCCTTTGGGCAAGTACAAAAGGTGCCATTAAGTGCTAAAGGAAATGCAGGGAAAAAAAGGGGGCTACATTATTTAGGGAGTGAGAGATTTGTGCCGGTATTGCTGACTAGGCTTAGCTATTAGCAGAACTGAAGTTCACCACCTATATAGCCTAAATAAAATACCTTATTTACAGCGCCATGGCCTGCTCTACCCTCTTCTGGCCAGCTGGCATCTTCTGCAGAGAGGCATTGAGAAACATTGTCCGATCTGACCTTCACAACCTGTATCCTGAAGGATGTCCTGTGGGAGCTGATGGACAGCCCTCTGGGTAGAGGGAAGCAGAAGAAGGCTGTCACAGATCGCAGGGACAGCTGGGTGAACTTTGCTCACCATGACCAATTAATTAAGTTAATTTGGTTAAGGTGGCTAGATTAGAGCTGTAAAACGTCTGCCCCCAGATTTAAATGGCATACAATCCCCAGAACACTTTGAATGCAATAGAAGGTAAGAGAATGATGGGAGTTGTAGGACAACAACATCTAGAGGACCAGAGTTTGACAACTCTGGGCTACAGTGTCCCTTTAAGAAATTTAATATGGAGCTGGAGAAAGTGCAGAGTCAAGAAGTAGAAAAGAAAACAAAAATCTAATTTTTAGTTATGAAGAAAGGTTGTACAAGTATGCTTGTTATCTCTTGAAAATGAAATTTTAGGCTAGGGTCAGACTGAGGCAGTGCGAACGCGCGTGCAGCCGCACATAATCACGGCCGTGCTAGCAGCAGATGCCGGGCAATGACGGCCAATATACGAAGTACGGTCGCACAAAAGTGCGGCCGCGCAACGCAAGCGGTAAAACAAACACATTTTTTCGAGAACGTGAAACCACTAGTACTGACGTACAGAGTGCGCTGCGGCCGCTAGCGGCGTGTGTGCGTGATTAGGAGACGTCAGACGCTGCTAATGTCCGGCCAACATAACGTCCAGACCCAAAAAATGTTTTATTGATGATCCGTACAAAATCACGGATGAAACTGCGCATCGTATGACCGCTATTGCGTATTCCGTGAAAAAATAAGTCCATTCGTTCGAACGCACTTTTTCACGGACAACGTGAAAAATGCGTTAGTCTGACCCTAGCCTAAGCAGGCATTTATTTCATTGTTCAAATACATACAGGGTTATTCAAAGAGATTCGAAAAGTCACCGCACGTTCGGCGACTTTTCGTTCTCTTCAATTCGGTTCCTTTTGCCGATCCCATTTCGGTGACCCTGTGGTGTATTCAGCAAACACCACAGGGTCCCCGAATTGCAGGGAAAAGCTGCCGCAAACCTGACGAAAACTAACCGCAAAACCCGGCGAATGCACACTGAAAACCCTCAAAAACATCTGGATTAACCTGCCGAAAACCACGGAAAAACTCGAGCAGGAGCAGATCGAACGCAGTGAAGCCGCCGGAAAAAGCCGAGAAAGCTGAGACGGCAGACAGAGGGCAGTGAATAAATTAGGAAAACAGTTTGTATGAATGTTTGAAAAGTGAAACACTGTTTGCAAAGAAACTACTGAGCGAAAATGTCTGAAATTTGCATATGAGGTCCAGGCAAGGATAATAAAGAGGGCTGTTACAGAAAAAATAAGTAAACTTAAAAAAAAAAAAAATCGCACTTCTAAAAAAAAAAAAAATTTCATAAAAATGCTTAAAATATCCTAAAAAATCTATAAATAAAGAGACTCTTTACTGCATAATTTTATAATGAACGGTTTATTAGATATTGAATTAAAACGGGAATATTTTTAACATTGAAGCCTATGGGATTCTCCTGAATAAACTTGCCGAATTAAACCGCCGAATGGCAGGGCATTTCGGGAACCTTTCACTGCTGGTTTGTGTTCTCTGAATAGCCGAAGCAGTGCTTTTTTATGGGGATTTCACTGCCCTCGAACAGGTACCGAACAGGCACCGTATGTTCAGGCAGTTCGCCAGGATTTGGCGAATTGCCTGCTCTCTGGATAGCCGAATGGCCAAGAAAGGTAACCGAACGCTGATTTTCAGCGTTCGGTTACCTTTCTCAAGCAATTCGGATCTCTTTGAATAACCCTGATAGTCAATTTTTTTTCTCTACCTACCTGTTATATAATTACATAGGCCGACAAAAGACGTGTGTTTATGGAGTTCAGCCTATCACACAACACCTACTGTTGTTCATGAATGTGACTCTACAATGGGCACAAGATCATTCATTGTGACTGAGAGAAGAAGAAAATAGATTTCACTAACAGCAAAGTGAAAGCTTCTTACATTTAGAACTCTCTGTTTAAAGGGTCATTCCAGACATTATGACCGTTTAATGTAATTTAAACAGTCATGGGTGATTTTGACCCCTGCCTCCCCACTTAGGCTAGGGTCAGACTAACGCATTTTTCACGTTGTCCGTGAAAATGTGCGTTCGAAGAATGGACGTATTTTTTCACGGAATACGCAATAGCGGTCATACAATGCGCGTTTTCGTCCGTGATTTTGTACGGATCATCAATAAAACACTTCTTGCATCTGGACGTTATGTTGGCCGGACATTAGCAGCATCTGACGTCTCCTAATCACGCACACACGCCGCTAGCGGACGCAGCGCACTCTGTACGTCAGTACTAGTGGTTTAACGTTCTCGAAAAAATGCGTTCATTTTCCACTTGCGTTGCGCGGCCGGACTTTTGTGCGACCGTACTTCGTATATTGGCCGTCATTGCCCGGCATCTGCTGCTAGCACGGCCGTGATTAAGTGCGCCTGCACGCGCGTTCGCACTGCCTCAGTCTGACCCTAGCCTTAAAGGATTCCTTCTGCCTAGAAAAAATGTCAATCAGCCTTCTGTGTTTAGGTCAGGAATGTGCAGCTATGTATATTCCTGACCTGCCAATGGATCTCAGTGTGCTGTTAAAGCTATAGGATTGGCTATACGCTTGATCGAGAGCTTAGTTCCCTGACTGCCTGTGGTCTCCACCTTAGCCACACTCCTGGGCCAGGTGAGAAGCATGGAAGTGGTGTGAGGATCTTGCATTCTCCCTCCTGAATGTTTTAGTACCTGTCCCCACTCCCCTCTCTATCTCTCTTCTCATTTGAAGCTGTCATTTTCATTTGGGTGTAATAGGAACCCAATGTGCAAAAGCCACAGAATTATCCAAAAGCAGGGTACAACAGGGACGATCCCAACAATAAAAAGAGACACTGCTTAGGTTACTAACGACCTCCTCTCTGCTAAATGCAATAGCCATTACTCTATACTGATCCTTCTTCTCTCAGCTGCCTTGGTACATTCGATCATCCCCTCTTCCTAAAGACCCTCAGCTCTCTAGCAGGGTTATCCAAAGAGATCCGAATTGCTTGAGAAAGGTAACCGAACGCTGAAAATCAGCGTTCGGTTACCTTTCCTGGCCATTCGGCTATCCAGAGAGCAGGCAATTCGCCAAATACTGGCGAATTGCCTGCACATACGGTGCCTGTTCGGTCCCTGTTCGAGGGCAGTGAAATCTCCATAGAGAAGCACTGCTTCGGCTATTCAGAGAACACAAACCAGCAGTGAAAGGTTCCCCTAATGTCCTGCCATTCGGTGGTTTAATTCGGCAAATTTATTCAGGAGAATCCCATAGGCTTCAATGTTAAAAATATTCCCGTTTTAATTCAATATCTAATAAACCGTTCATTATAAAATTCTGCAGCAAAAAGTCTCTTTATTTATAGATTTTTTAGGATACTTTAAGCATTTTTCAGATTTTTTTTTTTTTTTTAAAAGTCCGATTTTTTTTTTTTTTTTTTTCAGTTTACTTATTTTTTTGTAACAGCCCTCTTTATTATCATTCCCTGGACCTCCTGTGAAAATTTCAGACATTTTCGCTCAGTAGTTTCTTTGCAAACAGCGTTTCTTTTTCCCAGATTCATACAAATGGTTTTTCTAATTTATTCACTGCCTCCTCTACGTCACAGCTGCTTCGGCTCTGTGTGATTCGGCTCCTGTTCGGCTCCTGTTCGTCTTTTTCAAAGGTTAATCCAGATGTTTTTGCTTGTTTTCAGCGTGCATTCGGTTAGTTTTCGGTGGGTTTACGGCAGCTTTTCCCTGCAATTCGGGGACCCTGTGATGTTTGCTGAATACACCGCAGGGTCACCGAAATGCAATCGGCAAAAGGAACCGAATTGAAGAGAACGAAAAGTCACCGAACGTGCGGTGACTTTTCGAATCTCTTTGGATAACCCTGTTGGTCTCTGCAATAACACCCTCTCTTGGCTAAAATCTTACCTCTCCAATAGATCCTTCTCAGTATCTCTTGCTGGCAATTCCTCCTCTTCAATGCTTTTGTCAGTTGCCGTACCTCAAGGCTCTGTCCTAGGTCCTCTGCTCTTTTCCATCTATACCTCCTCAGTGGGTAAACTCATCAGCAGCTATGGCTTCAAGTATCACGTGTATGCAGGAGCCACCCAAATTTACCTCTCCACTCATGATCGCTCTCCCTCTGATATCGCTTAGGTCAGTGAATGGTTGTCTGGTATCTCTTCCTGGATGGCCTCTCACTACCTGAAGATCAATATGTCTAAGACCGAGCTCCTTTTAATTTCCCCTTCTAAATCTACTCTGAATTCTTACTTTTCTATGAATGGGGATGGTATCACCATCCTTTTCTTATTCCAAGTCCGCTGCCTCGGAGTGACTCTGGACTTCAGTGTTTCCTTCTGCCCCATATCCAATCACTCTCCTCATCTTGTCGCAATCACCTCCGCAATATCGCCAAAATTCGGTCATTTCTGACTGCTGACGCCACCAAGTAACTTATCCACTCTCTTATAACATGCCGCCTAGACTACTGCAACAATCTTCTCTCTGGCCTTCCTCTCCCACCTCTCCGTTGAAGTCCGTCCTAAATGTATCAGCGCGACTTATCCATCTCACCCACCGCACTGTCTCTGCTGCACCTCTCTGTGAGTCCCAACACTGGCTCCCCATCCACAGCAGAATTAAATTCAAATTACTCACCCTGACCAACAAAGCCCTCACTAACGCTGCTCCTCATTACCTTTTCTCACTAATCACCAAATACATCCCAGCTTCCCCCTAAGATCCAACAATGACCTGCTTCTGGCATCCTCCATTATCACCTCATCACATGCTAGACTGCAGGACTTTTCTGGTGCGGTGCTGACCCTATGGAATGCGCTTTGTCGCACTATCAGACTCTCCCCCATTCTGTTTTTTTTTTTAAATGATCCCTAAACTTTAGGGAAGCATACCACGTAATGCCGTAACAAAACATCCGACCGACCCAGGAACCGTCCGCAACTCACACTGCATTAACATCATTCTCAACACTGCAGTCCACACTGCAGTCCTCCACTCCTGTTTCTTACCCCTTCACCCATCTAGATTGTAAATTTGCACAGGAATAGGGACCTTGATTCCTTCTGTATCTATTAGTGAAATATTGGCTTGCATTTTTGGTGTATTGTAGAATTGTCTTGTCTTTACCCATTTTATGGCACTGTGGAATGTGTTTGCATTAACAAATAAATAAATAAATGCAACTGATACATTTAGAAAAGCCTGTGGCGCTACTCTCATTTGCAGTAATCGCTGTAAGCTGATGGTATGTATATGACAACTAGAAAAAAACAGCTTTTGTCATATAATGCCGACTAAAGAAGTTGGGAAAAGGAACATATTCTGTTACATACAAGATGCTGGGCTATATTACATTCTTCACGCAAAAAGCCGCGAAAATCTTTGCACCAAGCGTTAATCTTTTGCGCTTCCAAATCGCCGCTGGAATTACAATCCTCGTGCCTTTTTTCTTCCTCCGATCAATTGCGTGCGCAAACAGGATGCGCCCAAATGCATGCGCAGTACCGTCTCGCACAAAAATCTTTGCGCGCGCAGTCTTTTTTCGAGATTCAGCCAATCAGAATTAAGAACCACACCTGTCTCACGTTAACGAATTGTGTCTGCCACTGTCAATCTGAGCATATATACTGCAGCAATAATACATGCACACACAACTTCATCCATTGTATTGGTTTGGTATGAGTTGAATGGGCCCCTGTGCTTTGGTGTATTCCTTTTTATGGGCTTGAATATTTGGGGATAGCCAGGTTGTTCGAATTTGCCATTAGCACCAGCTTTTAGGCTAGGGTCAGACGAACGCATTTTTCACGTTGTCCGTGAAAAAGTGCATACGAACGAACAAACGTAATTTTCCCCGGAATACGCGATAGCGGTCATACGATGCGCCGTTTCGTCCGTGATTTTGTACGGATCATCAATAAAACCCTTTTTGTGTCTGGACGTTATGTTAGCCGGACATTAGCAGCATCTGACGTCTCCCAATCACACAAACACGCCGCTATGCAGCCGCAGCGCACTCTGTACGTCAGTAGTAGCGGTTTGACGTTCTCGAAAAAATGCGTTCGTTGGTCACTTGCGTTGCACGGACGAACGTTCGTGCGGCCGTTCGTCGTATGTTCCCCGGCATTGGACGTCATTTGCTGCTAGCACGGCCGTGATTTCGTGCGGCTAAACGCACGTGAAAAATGCGTTCGTCTGACACTAGCCTTCGGCTAGGGTCAGACGAACGTATTTTTCACTTTGTCCGTGAAAAAGTGCGTTCGAACGAATGGACGTATTTTTTCACGGAATACGCGATAGCGGTCATAAGATGCGCATTTTCATCCATGATTTTGTACAGATCATCAATAAAACCCTTTCTGCGTCTGGACGTTATGTTGGCCGGACGTGTGCAGCGTCTGACGTCTCCCAATCACGCAAACACGCCGCTATGCGGCCGCAGCGCACTCTGTACGTCAGTAGTAGCGGTTTGACGTTCTCGAAAAAAAACAGGATGCACCCAAATGCATGCGCAGTACCGTCTCGCACAAAAATCTTTGCGCGCGCAGTCTTTTTTCGAGATTCAGCCAATCAGAATTAAGAACCACACCTGTCTCACGTTAACGAATTGTGTCTGCCACTGTCAATCTGAGCATATATACTGCAGCAATAATACATGCACACACAACTTCATCCATTGTATTGGTTTGGTATGAGTTGAATGGGCCCCTGTGCTTTGGTGTATTCCTTTTTATGGGCTTGAATATTTGGGGATAGCCAGGTTGTTCGAATTTGCCATTAGCACCAGCTTTTAGGCTAGGGTCAGACGAACGCATTTTTCACATTGTCCGTGAAAAAGTGCATACGAACGAACAAACGTAATTTTCCCCGGAATACGCGATAGCGGTCATACGATGCGCCGTTTCGTCCGTGATTTTGTACGGATCATCAATAAAACCCTTTTTGTGTCTGGACGTTATGTTAGCCGGACATTAGCAGCATCTGACGTCTCCTAATCACACACACATGCCGCTATGCAGCCGCAGCGCACTCTGTACGTCAGTAGTAGCGGTTTGACGTTCTCGAAAAAATGCGTTCGTTGGTCACTTGCGTTGCACGGACGAACGTTCGTGCGGCCGTTTGTCGTATGTTCCCCGGCATTGGACGTCATTTGCTGCTAGCACGGCCGTGATTTCGTGCGGCTAAGGCTAGGGTCAGACTAGCGCAGTTTTAACGTGCGTTTAGCCGCACAAAATCACGGCCGTAATAGCAGCAAATGACGTCCAATGCCGGGGAACATACGAAGTACGGCCGCACGAAAATTCGTCCGCGCAACGCAAGTGGCAAACGAACGCATTTTTTCGAGAACGTCAAACCGCTACTACTGACGTACAGAGTGCGCTGCGGCTACATAGCGGCGTGTTTGCGTGATTGGGAGACGTCAGACGCTGCACACGTCCGGCCAACATAACGTGCACACACCAAACACTTCCTGTCTTGTCTGGGGGTAGCTGCAAGTTGCGTTGGACAATGGCTGGGACTGACATCGACGTGGAGAGGCTGATCAATGCAGTGGCAGATCATCCCGAGCTGTGGGACACGGCCTGCGACAGCTACAAAGACCGGCAGAAGAAGGCCAGTGCATGGGTCACAGTGTCCAGGGTGGTGTACCCAGAGTACGAGACGTGGTCTGATAAAGAGCAGAAGCTTCAGAGTGAGTAAATGATCATTTTATTGCATAGAATTCAATTGCATTGAACTTGAATGTAATATCAAACAAAATGGCATAACGAATTATCGTTGTCACTAAGGATGTGCGTTTCGGCTTTCAGAATTTCGGAATTTAAACGACATTTTCACGATTCGTGTTTTCTGATGCGGGTGATTCCCAGATAATTTTTCGATCCGAAAATGTCAGATCCGAAATGTTTCCGAGCCGAAACAAAATATTGTACGAATATGCTATTGGACTTGAATTGTGTCAAATCGAAATGTATTGCTTTGAAACGAGAACAGACGTTGCGAAAAACGAGAAATGTACGAAATCACGAAAAGTAGATCCAACAAACGAGCAAAGTGACACAAAAAACGAAAAATGGTCCATATTCCGATGACATATCCCCGAAAAACAAGTCGAACCGAATCGAATCAAAACAGGGTTCGTTCGAAATGAGCCGAATCGAAAACTTTAAACATCCGAAAATTCGAACAGAAAAAATAATCGGTGCACAAGCCTAGGTGTCACATGTCAAATGATGTCCATCTGCCATGGCACCTGCCCTGCATTGCTAGTGAAATAATTAGACAGAGCATCGCGAAACCTGTTGGTGTGTCTATTCACAGGTATTATGTCATCGTTAGCATACTCATCCAGACCCGTTACTGTGAGGGTATCCTCGAAATTAACCCCATCCCTTGCACGAACATAGTTATGTAGGATGCAACAGCATTTCACTATATCCACACAGAAATCCACATTTACATCAAGTGGCCGATGGAAAATCCTCCACTTGTTGCTCAGTATGCCAAAGCTACACTCGACATACCGTCTCGCCCGCGACAGCCTGTAATTAAACACCCGCTTCTTCACAGTCAGGTGTGTCCCCGAGTATGGCCGCAGGAGATGTGTGGATAGGCCGAATGCTTCATCACCCACAAAGGCATAGGGGACTGACACGTCGCTGCCAGGCAAAGGTGCGGGTCTGGGGATGTTCAGGTTCCCACCCTCAATCTCATTCCACAGTGTTGAGTTCCGAAACAGTGTTGAGTCCGAGTCCTTGCCGTATGATCCGACATCCACATACACAAAATTATAGTTGGCATCTGCCACCGCCAGTAGGCCAATTGAAAAATAATGTTTATAATTTTGATACAGTGAGCCACTGTGCAGTGGCTTCACAATGCGGACATGTTTGCCGTCCACCGCTCCCAGGCAGTTGGGATAGTTCGCTCTCTCCCAGAATCCTGCTGCAATTGCCAGCCATGTCTCGCCTGTGGGTGTTGGCAAACATTGGTCCTTCATGGTTTCCCATATTGTTTGGCAGACCTTGCGGACGATCTCACCAGCTGTCGATCTGCCAATGCGGAAGTTGTAATGCAGATCCTTCAAACTGCATCCACTAGCAAGATACCTAGAACATGAAAGAAGCTGTGTTATGATCACATCATATGAACCTAACCTTATGTCACTCTCATCATGTTTTGCAGCACATGAAGCAATCAATAAATGGCGCACGGTGAGGGACAATCACACCCGGGTCCTGAAAAAGGAGGCTGAAGCTGCTCGCTCTGGAGCTGGTGCAAAGAAGAGGCGCAGCTATTTGTATGCTGACCAACTGTCCTTCCTGAGGAAGAGCCAGGAGCCGCGCAAGACTGTGAGCAGTATTGACCGGCCATCCACCTCTAGCTCACAAGGGCAAGAGCTGCAGCCCGCAGGATCTGGCAGCTGCCAGGTGGAGGTCGAGCAGGGTGGTGCGGAGTCCCAGGTGGAGGATGTGGAGTCCCAGCAGGTGCCGGGTACAGCACCCACAGACAGCACCAGTACGGCTCCCAGGAGGAAGAAGCCACCATCAGCTGATGTCGAGCAGGCCATGGTCGCATTCATGGACGCGCACCATACACATCCACGCTGCATGGTCGCTGATTCCGAGGACATGTCCTTTTTCAATTCATGTCTCTCCATGCTCAACATAATGACCCCAGCGCAGAAGCTGGATTATCGCCGCCGAAGCCTGGACCTGATACATGAGATACTGTCCCATCCACAACAGGCACCTGTATATCACGGTGTCGTGCCACAATACCCCCATGGTTATTCCCACCACTGCCAGGCGTTGCCTGCCCGCCCACCCATGTCCCCTGTTGCTGGGCCACCCCCGGAGCCAGAGTACCACCGCAGCCATATGCACGGTCCTCATGACCCAGATGCTCCTCGGTATCATACCATGTGAGGTGTATCGTCTGTTCGTTTATGTTTGTCACAGTTTATTCATGTTGTTCTACTATTTTTTTTTATTACCTTCATTGGACATGCAATAATATATGTGTTTAATATGTTATTGTTATCTTCTGTCATATTATTTTGGACTAAATATTTTATTTGTTTCACATCGTTGTCAGTGTCATTACTCTTTCGTTACGTGTTCTGCAAGGTGATGCATGCGTGTGTGTGTGGGCATATAACTACTGACCTACAATAGAGCCTCTGCACACCGAGCACATGTCTGATGACTGGCAGCGATGTCATGAATGCACGTGTTTGATAGTACTTACCGCAAAGTGAGGACCAGCATCTCCTCCGGTGGTATGGCAGCCCTCATGTTGGTGTCCCTCTTGGTCAGCGGCTCACGCACCTTCATCAACAGTTCATCAAAGGTGTGGATGGACATCCGCAGGTAGTTGAAGAACTTCACGGGGTCCCTCTCTCGCAGTGGCCTGTACAGTGTCACAAAGTGGCCATGCGTGGGTCTGGCAGTGTTGAGTGGATGGACCCATGTTCGCCGTTGTCTTTTCTTCTTCAGGTACAGGTATCCCAGTGCAGCAAAAAGAAACACTTGGACTGCATCCATCTTGGAAAATGCCACCATTCCCAAAATGCCTTTTTATACCCCTTCCCTTTTATTTGATTCATTCTGCAATTGATTTGGTTGATCATATCTCTCTTCTTCCAGCTCCGTGAAACAAAACGTACGAAAATGCGCATCGTATGACCGCTTTCGCGCATTCCGTTTAAAAATACGTTCGTTCGTTCGACCGCACTTTTTCACGTTCGCGGAGAAAAATGCGTTCGTCTGACCCTAGCCTAAACGCACGTGAAAAATGCGTTCGTCTGACACTAGCCTTCGGCTAGGGTCAGACGAACGCATTTTTCACTTTGTCCGTGAAAAAGTGCTTCGAACGAATGGACGTATTTTTTTCACGGAATACGCGATAGCGGTCATAGATGCGCATTTTCATCCGTGATTTTGTACGATCATCAATAAAACCCTTTCTGCGTCTGGACGTTATGTTGGCCGGACGTGTGCAGCGTCTGACGTCTCCCAATCACGCAAACACGCCGCTATGCGGCCGCAGCGCACTCTGTACGTCAGTAGTGGCGGTTTGACGTTCTCGAAAAAATGCGTTCGTTTGCCACTTGCGTTGGGCGGACGAACTTTCGTGCGGCCGTTTGTCGTATGTTCCCCGGCATTGGACGTCATTTGCTGCTAGCACGGCCGTGATTTCGTGCGGCTAAGGCTAGGGTCAGACGAACGCATTTTCGCGTTGTCTGTGAAAAAGTGCGTTCGAACAAATGGACGCATTTTTTCACGGAGTACGCGATAGCGGTCATACGATGCGCATTTGCATCCGTGATTTTGTACGGATCATCAATAAAACACTTTGTGCATCTGGACGTTATGTTGGCCGGACATTAGCAGTGTCTGACATCTCCAATTCACGCACACACGCCGCTAGCGGACGCAGCGCACTCTGTACGTCAGTACTAGCAGTTTAACGTTCTCGAAAAAATGCGTTCATTTTCCACTTGCGTTGCGCAGCCGGACTTTTGTGCGACCGTACTTCGTATATTGGCCGTCATTGCCTGGCACTTGCTGCTAGTGCGGCCGTGATTAAGTGCGCCTGCACGCGCGTTCGCACTGCGCTCGTCTGACCCTAGCCTAAACGCAAGTTAAAACTGCTTTCGTCTGACCTTAGCCTTAGGAGTTGCTAAAATTATGTGCGATAAGGCAATGCGGTAATTACCACAAAATAGACTGTAATACCATACTCGTACCAGCGCACATTCGCATTTGCGCTCACAATGTTAAGTATAGGACGCGCAAAGTACAGTAAGCTCGCGCAGGTTCACCCGCAATAGACGATTGCGAAGCGGTTGTTGCGCTATGTAATACGGGATTCGGCGCAAATGGTTTTACCCCACGCGTTAATGTTTTTTTGCGCCGGCGCAAACGTTTGCATGAAGATTGTAATTTAGCCCGCTGTGTGTACAGTATTATGAGATTTTGACAGTCTCTGCGAAATGAAGGCAAGTGGTCTGCTGCTTTGAATACTCCATGTATTAAACATAGCAATCTCTATGGCATGCTGAAAATAGCGTTCATGCCAAAGTGAAAAAACTAAGGCCCAACTCAGACAGTAATAGAGAGCTGCTAAAGGTTAAACGTGGCACAAGCTGTTAACACTTAGCAGCTCCCTGTTATTGGCTCCATTACAAGCGAGCCGCCATGATAGCAGTTCAACTCATACAGGGTTATTCAGAGAGCGGTGAAAAGCAGGAGAATGACTGGAGAATGGAAAATTCTAGGCCAAAATAGCCAAACCAGAAAAATTCCCTCATTCATCTCACTTTCCAAATCGGCTATCTTTGGCCTAGAATTTTCCATTCTCCAGTCATTCTCCTGCTTTTCACCGCTCTCTGAATAACCCTGATAGTGTCTTTCCACTGACTCTCCCTGTATCTATTAGCAGCCACTTAATACTATCAGGGTTATTCAGAGAGCGGTGATAAGCAGGAGAATGACTGGAGAATGGAAAATTCTAGGCCAAAGATAGCCAGAAAAATTCTCCCATTCATCTCACTTTCCAAATCGGCTATCTTTGGAGATGATAATAATGAAAAACCCGGAAATGTACAAAGTATAGGAAGTGGTAATTTACAGTAAACTGCCACAAACGTAGACAAGCTGCAAGCAAACGTTGTTGCTTAGCATGAATATCAAGGGTAACAGTATGATTAGCGAGTGTGGCTGTGATACTTAACTACTCGCTCATAAATTATAACGGTTTGCTTGGATTGGGCCCCAAGGTGGTGAAAGTAGGTTGGGAAAGAATTAGAGAAAAATGGCTGCCAACATAAATATATAGGATTTTCATTAGAAGGGGCCCACCATGTAATTTGAAAAAAGTAACTTTTATGATAACTATAGTGCACGTCTAGAAAGATACTAAACATCATCAAAAACATGCAGGGTTAATCAGAGAACGGGGAAACTCTCAGGTCTATTCAGAGAAAGGTGAACCTCAGGAGAATGACTGGAGAATTGAAAACTAGGTCAAAATAGCCAAACCAGAAAAATTCTCCCATTTATCTCACTTTCTAAATCTGTTATTTCCACGGTTATTCAGAGAGAGGTGAAAACTAGGAGAATTGGCAGAAGAAGAGAACAATCTAGACCAAATAGCCGATTTGGAAAGTGAAATAAATGATGGAGAATTTTTATGGTTTGGCTATTTTGACCTAGAATTTTCACTTCTCCATTCATTCTCCTGGTTTTCACTTCTTTCTGAATACCCCTGTATGTCTAAATTGTTCTCTTCTCCTGGTTTTCACCTTTCTCTGAATAACCCTGTCTGGAGAACTTTTGGAGAAGTGAAAATTCTTGGGCAAAATAGCCGAACCAGAAAATTTCTCCCATTGATCTCACTTTCCAAATCAGCTATTTTGACCTAGAATTTTCACTTCTCCAAAAGTTCTCCAGAGTTTCACCTTTCTCTGAATAACCCTGATGGTGCTGCTTATATATGGACATTAAATTGTAACACAAAAATGATTTCCCTAAACTTTAAAAATGCTAAACAGACCTTAACGTGGCATTCCTTTGGATTTTGACCACTCCGTAAATCAATTCAGCCTGTAAAAAAACTAACATTTTACTGATTTCATCCATTATTTGTCTTTTTTTTTTTTACTAATTAGTGAGTGCGTTTTCATTACAAGAGACCACAAAAGGTATATGTAGATGTGTACACACACGCACACAGAGAGAAATGTGCTGTAGAAAGAGAACTAGTATTTCTAAAATCAGTTTGCTTTGTGCAAGGTTCAAACAAGGTCATCGATGCTCCTTTGGAGAGTTGGACATTCCAATTTAATTTATGTACCCTTCTAGATTTGTGCACAGCATAGTTTACTTATATTGTGGAAGCATATTATCTAAATCGAATGCATCGATTCCCACTGTTGTGTGCGTAAAGGCAAAAAGATAAAAAAAAATTGGCAAGCTTTCTTTGTAAAATGACAGCAGAGAATCATTAGGAGGAGAGTGTGGCATATTGGATCATCCAGAGAAATGCAGCTAGAATGCTCCAAGCTTTTTAGGGCTAAGCAGGATTTAAACAGAGTGAAATAAGGCCCAAAAACTGTAGGAGAATGGCAAGTGCAAAGAAACACATGCTTCCTCTTCAGTATTTGAATTATACATTAGTCTTATTAATGTACAATACATAATTATTAATTATTTACAGTAATTGGCTTGATAATTATGCATGGTCCAATAGATTTTTTTTTATAGAAAGCAGATTGCAGATTACATCTATTATCTATCTATCTAACCATCTTTTTATTTACATCTCCATATATAATAATCAAATATTTACCTTGCATTATAAAAAATTACGACGAGGATCAAAAGTAATATCATGGCGTGCTTTCATTCCTGTCACTGGCTTTTTATATCTATTCTAGTTAAATGCTGGGAAAAAAACCTTGTTTTCATTAAAACTCTCTGTGAATCTGTAACGTTTTGAAAACATTACAGCATTTAAAAGACATGTGTCGTACATATTCCATAAGTGGTTTTAAAATTAGCTAAAGGGATACTATAGGGTTAAAACGGGAGACCGAGGAAATAGTTAAACATTAACCCCTTCTGACACCCTCCACATTCCCCTCCCATTTAACCCTTTATGTTATTATTATTATTCTTTATTTATAAAGCGCCAGCATATTCCGCAGCGCTGTACAATAAGCACAGTATAGACAGGGTTACAATACATTGAACAACATTTGACAAACAGTACAGGAGAGGAGGGCCCTATTCCCGTAGGAACTCACAATCTAGGAGGGTTGGGGTTGGAAACAGGAGGAGAGGACTGCAAGGTGAGAGTTATTGATGGTTGCGTCAGTGAGTTGGGTGGTAGGCTTCCCTAAATAGGAACGTTTTAAGGGAGCGTTTGAAGGAAGAGAAGTTAGGGGAAAGTCTGACAGTACGAGGGAGAGCGTTCCAGAGAGTGGGGGCTGCGCGTGAGAAATCCTGCAGTCTATCATGGGAAGAGGTGATGCGGGGAGAAGCTAGTCGCAGGTCACTGTTTGACCTTAGGGAGCGGTCTGGGGTGTATTTGGTGATTAGTGAGGACAGGTAGTGGGGCGCTGAGTTAGTGAGGGTTTTGTAGGTAAGGATAAGGATTTTGAACTTAATTCTGCAGTGGATGGGGAGCCAGTGAAGGGACTCGCAGAGGGGAGCGGCAGAGACAGAGCGTATGTACCTTTTAAAAGGTACCTGAATCCACCATTGATCTCCCTCTGAAGAAGGCAGGATGTCACATGCTGCTGACAGAAGCATGTCACTTAACCACAGGGTGCTGTGACAGTGAGACTTACAGGGTTATTCAGAGAGAGGTGAAAACCTGGAGAATGACTGGAGAAGTGAAAATTCTAGATCAAAATAGCCAAACCAGAAAAATTCTCCCATTTATCTCACTTTCCAAATCGGCTGTTTGGTCTAGATTGTTCTAGTCTCCTGCCAATTTACCTAGTTTTCACCTCTCTCTGAATAACCCCCTTAGTTCTAAAAAGGACCGAAGTTCAGCGCTCAGGTCCTGGGTGGAACTACGCTTCAGTGTTTGCAGGGCTGAATCAGCCCTTCCATTTTCCTTTCGCACAGGGGAGATGAAACAGACAGGTCAGAGCAGTGTGACTACTCACATGAGATTTAGTAGTGATAATGCAAGAGTTTTCCTTTATGTGTTTATTCATGACCATACTAGTTAATGCTGAACTGCTAGTCTGCTGCTGTAGCTGAATTGTATTACTTGTCACTAGCTAATTCGTAGTCAAGTATCACTAAGGGTGGGGTCAGACGAGCGTTTTGCAGAGCAGAAGGAACGTCCTTGAGCGTGGACGTTCCTTCCACTCTGATGCCTGTCTGGGCACCTCGCTGAGCAGAGTTAGTGCGCTCCGTGCTACTAGGCTTGATCCTCCTATGGAACACGTGTCATAGCGTTTCGACGGGGCGGCTTTCTGAACGTCCAATTCATGCGCGCTACAGCGTGTGGCCGGCCCTGTCAAAGAGTCACAACGCTACGACAGACGCCGGAGGCACGTCAGTACGGGCGCACTATGCTCGTCTGACCCCAGCTTAAGTTAGCATCAGTTCAGATTTTGAAAATAAACTCTAAGGCTAGGGTCAGACGAAAGCATTTGTCCCCGCGAACATGAAAAAGTGCGTCCGAACGCATTGATGTATTTTTTCACGGAATACGCAAAAACGGTCAGACGACGTGCATTTTCGGGCGTGATTTTGTACGGATCGTCAATAAAACTCTTTTTGCGTCTGGACGTTATGTAGGCTGGACATTAGCAGCGTCTGACATCTCCTAATCACGCACACACGCCGCTATGCCGCAGCTGCGCACTCAGTACGTCAGTACTAGCGGTTCAGTGTTCTCAGAAAAATGTGTTCAAATTCCACTTGCGTTGCACGGCCGGACTTTTGTGCGGCCGTACATCATATATTGGCCGTCATTGCCTGTCATCTGCTGCTAGTGCGGCCGTAATTATGTGCGCCAGAACGCACGTTAAGGCTAGGGTCAGACGAACGCATTTTCACGTTGTCTGTGAAAAAGTGCGTTCGAACGAATGGACGCATTTTTTCACGGAGTACGCGATAGCGGTCATACGATGCGCATTTGCGTCCGTGATTTTGTACGGATCATCAATAAAACACTTTGTGCATCTGGACGTTATGTTGGCCGGACATTAGCAGCGTCTGACATCTCCTAATCACACACACACGCCGCTAGCGGACGCAGCGCACTCTATACAACCGTACTAGCGGTTTTACGTTCGACAAAATGCGTTCGTTTGCCACTTGCGTTGCGCAGCCGGACTTTTGTGCGACCGTACTTCGTATATTGGCCGTCATTGCCCGTCATTTGCTGCTACTACGGCCATGATTAAGTGCGCCTGCACGCGCGTTCGCACTGCCTCAGTCTGACCCTAGCCTAAAAGTGTGCTGGTCTGACTCCAGCCTATATTGAAAACCGTAAAAAAAAAAAAAAAAATCGATATGCAATATAACATCTTAATATCTACTTATCCATAGGTGACTTTGTCTAAGTTATTGCTGATATAATGTTTTATTGAACTATAGCCTAAAAGCTGTATGGAATCTAAAGTTCCCTATATATCTGGGGGGGGGGGGGGGTAATGTTGTTGAAATTCCAATGGAAGCAAAAATCTAAAACATTAACGATAAAGTTGTCCTTACTTAACTTCTACTGTAAGGCTAGGGTCAGACTAATGCATTTTTCGCGTTGTCCGTGAAAAAGTGCGTTCGAACGAATGGACGCATTTTTTCACGGAATACGCGATAGCGGTCATACGATGCGCATTTTCGGCCGTGATTTTGTACGGATCATCAATAAAACCCTTTTTGTGTCTGGACGTTCTGTTGGCCGGACATTAGCAGCGTCTGACGTCTCCTAATCACGCACACACGCCGCTAGCGGACGCAGCGCACTCTGTACGTCCTTACTAGCGGTTCTACATTCTTGCAAAAATGCGTTCGTTTGCCACTTGCGTTGCGCAGCCGCACTTTTGTGCGGCTGTTCTTCGTATGCTGCCCGGCATTGGACGTCATTTGCTGCTAGCACGGCCGTGATTTAGTGCTGCTAAACGCACGTTAATACTGCGTTAGTCTGACCCTAGCCTTAAAGGCCATCACCCAGCAACAGCTTGGAGAATATACAATGTGCATTCTCTCACAATGCACATTAGATGTTTGTGACATTTTATTTAACATTTTATTGCACATGTATGAGCACTGCGGAATATGCCGGCGCTTTATAAATAAAGATTAATAATAATAATTAATAATGTATGATGTGTTGGTTTTTTGATGATCCTTTGCTGACACCAGGGATTTTCAATGTGGAGTTTTTATTTGCCAATATGAGCTAATGTGATCACCGCTTACCAATAATGTTATAGTTGAAGCATTAGGCAGTTAATATCCAGCACTAAGTGGGTTATTCAGAGCGCACCGAAATGCTGCACTGCGACTGTGTCAGAGCGCTGGCGGTCAGGTGACCGGTCGTCAGCGATCGCCGGCGCTGATGTCCAGTGAGTGTGGGATGTGCTCTGCGGCCTGTGCCCTAAGTACAGATCGCAGGGCAGCACCCCACAACCACAAGGGTTGTAGAGGCTGCCGACAGGCCTGGGGGGGTAAAGGGTCCATTGGCTATCCATCGGATGCAGCCTGCTGGGTTCCCCCTCATCGACCCCTCCTTCTCTGCCACTGGACCACCAATGATTTCAGGGACCCCCTTACTGCAAAAAAACCCCACAAAAAACAGTAAGCAGGACAATTTTTGTATATTTAATTTTTTTTTTCAATAATTCTTATATTTAAAATATTTATACACGTTGCACATTACTGTGGGTTTTATTGCTATGGATTCTGTGATTCGCTCATACACGCCGCACATTGCTGAGGGTTTTATTGCTGTGGATTCTGTGATAAGCTCATACACGCTGTACATTTCTGAGGGTTTTATTGCTGTGGATTCTGTGATATGCCAATAGCGCACATTACTGTGAGTTTTATTGCTGTGGAGCTCTGTGACACGCTCATACACACCGCACATTACTGTGCGTTTTATTGCTACATACCCTTTACCATATAAAAATGAGTAAAAGAGAAGAAAATGTCCTCATTGCTAGCTTTAAACATATAAAGCAATGTTATTTCTCACTTTGTTTCCCACCTCGGGATCGAGTTCAGCGTCTTAAACCTAGACATATAATTCATAAAACACAATCCTGCAAAATACAAGTGAAAAATTTACTTTTTTCAGTTTTGGTTAAATATGCATATTATCTTAGAAAAATGCAGTTACAGCTTCCCATTAATTTTTTTTAAAGAGCAACACATCGAATATAGAACTACAAATATTTGGATGAAAACATGTGGGAAAATAAATTTACACGCTGCATGTGATCGAAATCCAAATGGAAATTTTTATATTTTTGATCTAGCATTTTGAGATGACATGATGTATACCGGGGTCACTGGTTCTCGGTTTTGCAACTATCAGAGTTATTCAGAGTGCGGTGAAAAGCAGGAGAATGACTGGAGAAGTGAAAATTCTAGGTCAATATAGCCAAACCAGAAAAATTCTCCCATTCATCTCACTTTCCAAATCAGCTATTTTGACCTAGGATTTTCCATTCTCCAGCCATTCTCCTGCTTTTCACCTCTCTCTGAAAAAACCCTGTACATCTCATATGTTGCTCAGCCACTAATTAAGTTAGTTGAGACTCGTGGGAAATGTAGTTCCAAAACTGCTGCATGTCCAAGGTTGCTGCACCCCTGAAGTATACACATGCAGGGTTAATCAGAGAGAAGTGAAAAAGCAGGAGAATGGAGAATTCTAGGTCAAAATAGCCAATTTGGAAAGTGAGATGAATGGGAGAATTTTTCTGGTTAGGCTAATTTAACCTAGAATTTTCCATTCTCCAGTCATTCTCCTGCTTTTCACCACTCTCTGAATAACCCTGTTAGTAATGATATATTTTGGCTGAATGCGTGAGTGTGTGTGTGTCTGTGTCTGTGTCTGTATGTATGCATCAGGGACGTGCGGTCAGGGGCGGCAGGTGAGGCAGAGCCTCACCTGCCATTAAGGGCAGCTGCAGTCAAGCTCACCTGCTCCTCGTTCACCTGCCGTCGGCTTTGTCCGTCCTCTGTGTGCATTCTTCTTTTTTTTCTTCCCCTTCAGCAGCCTGAGCCTATGCAATTTGGGTAGCTGGACGCTACGCAAATCGTGTAGGCTGCCAAGAAGTGTGTGGCACGGTGCGTCTGTTCAATGAACAGACGTCCGAGCACTGCCCACTTCCTGAACATTGCTCTCCCAGTGCCTCAGAGGCACTGGGAGAGCAATGGAATAGCAATGGAATAGCTTGGACCAATAGGAAAGCGCTATTGGTCCAAGCCATTCAAAAAAACACCTGCATGGGAGGCAGGCCTCCCATACATTGATTGGCGCAGGACAATCAGTGGGCGCAGGGCTGTGCTAGAGGTGTGGCCTCAGTGTCACACTAGGCTGCCTGGAGGACGACAGAGATCCTGGGGAGCACCGAGAGCAGCCAGATCTTGGAGTACTGAACCTGGACCTACATAACCTGTGTATATATGGCTCTGATACTAGCCAGTGCCTCACCAGCCACTGACCTTGAAAGGAATTTTGAAATATGGTAGCTAATTCACTGTATACATATTTCTATATTCTAGTAATATTTGATAGCTATATAAATATATAGGGCCTGATTGACTGCTCAGCAAATGCCTAATGTGTTCATGAGGTAATGCTGAGTCTGGTCTTTCTCTTGGCTTCCTGTTTTTTATTAAGGAGTGCAAATTTTCTATTCAACTCCACTTCCTCTTGAAACTAAGAGAGGCTGGCTGGCCAAGAGGAAGGGAGGGATACACATGGTTATTGTTCATATATCCTATGGAACATTCTTATTTCCAAGAACAGGATATAGCTGTGACGTCAATTTAGTCGTGCCTACTAGGCAAGGACAGGAAATGTTTGTGTATGTCTAGGTACTGCCCAAAGTAGAAAAAACATGTTTCCTATATTACTGACGTATTGATTCTTTATTGGTATGTAATCCATGAATTTGTGACACTCCTATTTTGACAAAACTACTGAATGTATGAAATTTGCCTAAGAGTAATAAGAAACACCCAAGACAGAACTTGTGTCCTGGTCTATTATTCTCACTCGAGTTGTTTCCTGTATGGTCACTGGGTCTGGTGACAAAGCAGCTATCTCCATCATCATTGGACCGTGGCCATTCCTGTGATGCTTGCAGAATACATATCAATTTGGTATCAGAAGTGCGGATTTGAACTAATCAACTTCTCTTGGTGAGTATGGGTTACATATTTATTTTATTAATATTTATTGAACCTAATATTCATCATAGGCAACTTGCTTGTTCAAATTTTCGAACTCACATTATTTGATTTGATAGTGCAAGAGTTTCTTTTGAATGATTTGATTGTTTGAGTGATGGTGAATGAAAAATAGGATTTTTTACAATCGTCTGGGTAAAGAAAAGTGATCCTTTCTCTTTGTTTCCTTGATCAATTGTTGGATGTCCCCACTGTTAGTGACTCACATTTGAATTGTGGTGTAAAGAGTATTATATTTTAAAAAGATTAATACCTTTAAGTTTCCCGCCCCGAGAATTGGGTCCCTATTTACCTGACTACTTGTTATTTCCTATTTGTGCGTGTTCTCCCTGATAGTGTAGTTAAAAAGAATTTAAATAGAATGGAGATTGCTGTTTTGTGATTTGGCTCAGTGAGAATAAAGGAAACTGCGCATTTTTGCGACCCTTTCCCTCTCACCCTTTTAATTGCGCTGGCCCTTCTCCTTCCCCCCCTCCACCGCGCCTTTTTTTTTTGGAATATGGGTGCCAAAAAATCCTCCCATATAGATCCAAAAACAACGGGCAAATTAGATAAGCACTTCAATAAGAAGTTAATGCCCCAAAATGGCCCTGCTGAAACTCCCGCCGATTATGTACAACGTGTTGCTGGCGAATATTTCACCACGCCCTTTATAAATTGTCTTGCTGGATGGGCTATAGCCATGCATTCTTTTGATCCATTCCCAAATTCAGGAAGCTTCTCTTCCTATCATATGTCCATGATAAAAGGCTTATGTCTTGGCGACCAAAAAGCTTTCCCATATTTCCAACCTGACTCAAATTGGGATAGAAAATATATGAAGGAATGTGGTAAAGTGTGGATTCACTTGTCCTCTTCATATAACCCCATTTCTAAAACTCCTAAAGATGTATCATGGTCCATAGATAATCCCCCACCTTACAATTCCTCTCCTCCTGCCCTTTCACAACCTACTCCCAAACCCTCTTCCCTTTATCCCAGTCTTGACCCTAAGATTTTGGCAGCTGTGATTACAACTATTGAAACCACTACTAATCCTCTGCCTTCCCCCGAAGCCCTATCGTAGGAATACCCCATGTTGAAACAGAATCTGACACAGAACAAGATGAAACTAGCACATATGATTGGCAAAATAAAACCCCTAAATCTAAATTCAGTACATCTTCATTTGTATCCACTTCCACACCCAACCGTGTAGGATATTCTCCCCAAATGCAATCTTTTATTGACCAATTTGAACCCCAACTTCAGAACATAATAACTAGGAGCCAATCTGGAAAAACTATCAACCCCCCTGCTAGATATCAGATGCCCTATTTAATTGCAGGAAATAATTTCGTTATTATGCCCCCTGATATAGGAACCTTAAATTCTATAATTAAGGGTTCTCCTAGTCCCCGAATTTTCCCGACTGCGACAACACAATATCTTAAACGGGCGACACGAGGATTGCAATTAACTCAGGAAGATTACAAGTTGATCATTAACGGTGTCATGGGATATGCTGATGACACTGGTTTTGATTGGACTCATGTTCTCTCACTTTAACCCCCCCATGTTCCTCTAATAGGTGCCCCTATTACACCCCAAAATTTGCCTTTACAAACATCGGTCCAGATTGATGATATGTGGACAGAAGTTTGTTATGAATGGACTCGTAATTATGGAGCTCAACGTTCTATGGTCGCAGCCATTGCATGCAAACAAAATGCCAAAGAATCTGTCACCGAATTCGTCCACCGGTTCCATAAGAACTGGAAGGAGGATGCCGGCATGACATTAGATGGAGATATGGGTAATCTCAGAGATGATACCCATAGAATTGCTAAACAGGTGATTGATAACTGGCCAACAGTGGTACCTATTGATCTTAATAATAGGCTCCTTGTTAAAGATTCTGCTGGTTGCTTTGACCTGCAGCATTCTAAATATATGTTAGCTGTTTTTAACAGTCCTTCAGGTTCCCCAGGTAATAATGGTCCTCGCCCTAAACGGACTTATTATCGTCCTCACACCCCCACACGTACCCCAGGTACTTGTTTCATTTGTGTGATCCAAATCACTGGCATAATGAATGCCCTCATAATCCCAGGAACATTGGCAATACTGCTATGAACCCCCAGCCAAGATCTCCAACAAGCAATGCTGTTACCTCTCCTAACAATGCCTGTGATCCACCTCGTCATAAGATTGATTGGCAAAACCAATCAAATGCATGATGTGGCCAGAGGCATGCTCCATCTCATGTGTTCAGGTTTCAGAAACAGTTGACCATTTGCCCCTAGTGATCCTTAATTTGGAGGATCATAAACCCCATTCCTTGTGGATACGGGTGCTACAAATTGGACGCTTACAATAGAGTGGTGTTTGTGGTCAATTAAACCTGCTAAGACCATTTTTTGGGGATTAATGGAGTCCTAACAGAAACGTTTGTCACCCCACCCAATGCTATTTCTTCAAGTTCTACTCCTGCCTCTGTGTTTCATTCTTTTCATGTTCTCCCTACCTGTCCTGTTAATTTGTTAGGCAGAGATTTGCTTTCTTTGCTTGCTGTGTCTATTATCTGCATGCCATTTGGATCTTTACATGTGGATTCTCCATTCTTTTCTATTGAAGCTGCTCCCAGCACATTTCATCCCCCAACAGCCCCCTCCCTGCTCTCCCCCTCGCTCTTCCTCCCATTCCTTCTCTCCTCTTCACGGTGCTTTCCTTTCAGCACCTGATCTCGAATTGTGTGTACATCCGGATGTATGGGCAATTGACGAATATGATGTGGGTTCTATCTCATGCACACCATATTCGGCAAAATTAAAAGAATCTGCAACTCCTGTCTACCACAAGCAATATAATCTGTCACCTGCTAAAGTTGAAGGAATACGGGAATTCATTCACCGCTTCCTTGCTACTGGCATTCTGCGTCCCATTGTAAGTTTGTACAACACTCCTGTAAATCCTGTGCCTAAAGGAGATGGATATCGCTTTACTCAGATCTCTCAATGAAATCATAATTCCTATTTCTCCAATTGTACCTGACCTCCCAACCCTGCTCACCTCCTTACCCCCAGACTCCACACATTTTACAGTCATAGACCTAAAAAATGCCTTTTTTTCTGTCCCAGTACATCCAGATACACAACACATTTTGGCCTTTACATTTGAAGGTAGTCAGTTTTGTTGGTCAGTATTACCTATGGGATTTATTGACAGTCCCGCGACCTTTGCACGTGCACTGCGTGAGGCTCTGTTGAGTTACAGTCCGCCGGAAGGCTCCACCTTACTACAGTATGTGAATGACCTTCTCCTTTGTAGCCCCAGCCAAGCTGCATGTCACACTGACTCTGTTGCTCTCCTCAACCATCTACACTCAGAAGGCCACAAGGTGTCCAGAAAAAAGATGCAATTTTGCTCCACCTCTGTTGAATATTTGGGTTTCGTTCTCACTCAGGGATCTCGTGTCCTCTCACCGTCCCGCATTCAGAGCCTGCTCCAGCTCAAGAGTCCTGCCTCCAAAACAGACATGTTGTCCTTTCTAGGGATGGTGAATTTTTGTCGTCACTGGATACCAGACTGTTCCTATTATGACTCTGTTCTTCGTGCGTCTGCTGCGCGCACAGCTCCGGACCAAATTGTTTGGTCTCCGGACATGGTGTCTGCCTTTTGATACGTTAAAGGAACTGTTGGCTACTGCACCAGCACTGGGGCTACCGAACTATAAACTGCCTTTCCACCTCTACTGTAGGGAGGATGGGCGCACAATGGCGACTGTTCTTGCACAGGTCCACGGGGGGGGGGCGCTGAGTCCAACTGCATTTTTGTCAAAAGTCATGCCACCTGTTGTTCAGGGAATGACAAATTGTCTCCGCTCCTTGGCTGCCTGTGCCATGGAAACCGTTCAGTCCTTAACCCTAGGTACTGACATGATTCTCCATACACAACACAATGTCTTGAATGTACTTCGTAACCTTTCTACCCAGCACATTTCTTCCCAACGTTTGTCTGGTTATGAAACTGTACTAACTTCTACCTCTAATTTGTCTGTCAAATACTCTTCTGTCACTTCTGGTCCTTCTGTTGTTCTAAACGCTCTCCTGCGTCTACGCGAAGACCAAGAGGAGCCTTGTGAATTACATGATTGTCTTCCGCTCATTCAACTAACGACCTCTCCTAGACCTGATCTTTCTGACACTCCTCTAGAAGGTCCTGATATTCGTCATATCTTTGTTGATGGCTCCTGTTCTTGTCCTTCTGATTCACAGTATCTGACTGGTTATGCTGTGGTTGAATTGCCTGACATTGTGCATGAACCTGCTTCCATTCCTTCAAATTCTTCGCAAGCTGCGGAACTCTTTGCTTTAACAGCTGCATGTAAACTTTTTAAAGATCTCCCTGTCACCATTTATACTGACTCTCGTTATGCATTTGGTGTTGTGCATGATTTTGGTGCACTATGGCATCGCCGTGGTTTTACTACGGCTGATGGACGTCCTATTTCTCATTCTGATCTGATTTCTGATCTCCTGTCTGGTATTCTATTGCCTTCTCGTCTTGCTGTTGTTAAATTGAAAGGTCATGATCCTGTTGACTCTTTTGTTTCTCGTGGCAATCACTTTGCTGACGCTAAGTCTAAAGCTGCTGCTTTCATCTCCTACCATTTCTCTTGTTCCTCACCCTCCAATTGTCACCTGCTACCTTTCTCCTTTTCTGCTGCCCCAGAAATGGATGCTTAAAGAACTCCAGGCAGGTGCTACTGAAGCTGATGTTTATCATTGGGCCT
Organism: Leptobrachium leishanense; assembly: GCA_009667805.1. Lineage (NCBI taxonomy): Eukaryota > Metazoa > Chordata > Amphibia > Anura > Megophryidae > Leptobrachium > Leptobrachium leishanense. Next base: position 80,199,670 of record CM019069.1, on the reverse strand, counting down.
CAGAAGGCCTTGTGAAGTCTCAAGAAATTCCGCCTTATGTTAGAATTTATGAGAAAGGAGGGAGAGTGGGCCTACCTGCTGCAGCAGCGCCAATCTTTATTTTTTCTTTTCACGGTCCTGGCCACAGATCTCCCAAACTCACATACAGCGAAATGGCTAAGCATTTTGCTGTTTGTAATCTTAAGGCTATGATTAATTCCCAACTTTCTCGTTGCCTTATATGTGCCAGAAATAATACATAGGGACCAAAAATTAAAACTCAACACCTACCGCCAGCTAATGGTCCATTCCAGGAACTCCAAATTGATTTTACACACATGCCCACTGCAAAAGGTAACCTGAAATACCTTCTGGTAATAGTTGACAAGTTTTCTAGATGGCCTGAAGCCTTCCCTACTGCAAGAGAAAATGCCAGAACTGTTGCCAAAATTCTTTAAGAATTAATACCCAGATATGGATGCCCCATATCTATTGATTCAGATAATGGTCCTGCCTTTACCACCAAGATCACACAGGAATTGGTAAAGTTAATGGCCATTCAATGGAAGTTTCATTGCCCATACCATGCGGAAAGTTCCGGAATCGTGGAACGGCAAAATAGAAATATCAAAAATAAACTTAGAAAAGCTACTGAGGGTACCTTCAAGAACTGGCCGAATTACCTTCCAGCCATTCTTGCAGAAATAAGAATGACCACCCATTCTGTCACTGGCCTCTCCCCCTTTGAAGTTCTCATGGGAAGACCCTTTCCTACCCCATGGATTCCTAAGCAAGGTCCCCTGGTAATGTTACCAGGTGATCTGGATGAATTTAGAGAAGGATATGTTACTCAATTGCTTAAAACATTGCATGATTTCCATAGAACGGTCTCCCGCTCTTTTCCGCCTCTCTCCACAGATCCTACTCACCGTTTGGTTCCAGGAGATCGAGTGCTCGTGAAGGCCCTGCATCGTCACAAAACCATTGATCCACCATATGGAGAGCCGACTACCGTCCTTGCTGTGACCAGAACTGCCGTGCTGACTGATGAATCACCTTCCTGGATCCATGCATCAAGGATAAAGAAAGCGCCATTCATCCCTGATGACTTCATTCCTGATCCACCTGTGACCTCAACCCCAGATGTGGAATCGCTGACCCCTGCTTCTAGATGACCTCCTCCTGTGACATATCCCGCTGATGAATCTGGAGTGTGGGCCACAGCAGTTGTAAGCCCCTGCTAACCTGTTGGCTGGTTTCCCAGCTGAAGAATCGTTTTTCCCCCCCCAATTAATTTTTTATGCCTATTAACTGTCCTATTCAACCTGAAGAGTAGTACCTTTTTTCCTCATTTACACGAACTGTTTATTTTTTGATGAACTTTCCTTTTTCACAAAGTAATACATATTGTATTAACTCTGATTTTACACATGCAGTGTCTATTGCTAGAACTACTACCGAGATGTTTTGCTCTTTTTCCAAGAATTGTTTTATTTTTGTTGGTTCGCTTTTAATCATTATGATTTATTTCATCATACTTACTGGTAGTTCATGTTACTATCACAGATGTTTTTGGAAAGATATTGTAGGTCCCCACAATATCTCCTTTGCTCGTCCCCCAGTTCTTAATATGCGTTTGAAAAGAGACTTGCATTGACCTAATAACTATGCATATGCTGCTCAGACTATATATGAACTTTCAGGTTTCAACAAGTCCTGCTGAATATGTATGGCCAAACCGACTAGTTCTAAATATGGTATACCGTATGAAGGAGTTGCTTTGAATCTAAGTCTTTTTGATGATGATTTGTTTACATTGCCTACTTTCTCTAAAACTACTAACAATCCAGGTGCCACTTTTATACGTGCTCCCCTCTTACAGGAACGTCGTGGTACTGCAGTGATACGAATGAGATTTAACATTACTGGTAGAATGCCTACACCAGAACCTAACAGAAAGGAACCTCCTTGCCAGGTTATAATGGATCATATGTATGTCCCTAATAATTCTAAGATGAATCTACAAGCCACTTTTCGTGTTTCCTTTCTTTACGGTATTAGTTCTTCTTCCTGGTTCAGCACCCCTTGGCATTCTAAGTTAGTGTCCTCCCCCCTTTGTTCTAACCCAGGTATACCAGATAAATGTGTAAGTTTATGGCAATGGATGGATAAAACTTTCCCTGTAAGTGTTGGCAACGCCAACTCTGCTGATTTCATGTTTGGATGTATTAACGCATCCCAAATTAATGCTACCCATGTTTTGTTTAAAAATACTGTGTGGAATGTAGCATCTTTTGGGAGACTTAACTTACATGATTCCAACAGTCCAAAAGATTGGACCTTGCAAGTGGAAGATGGCACATACTCTAGTATGATAATGGTTGCAACATATTATATTGATGCTTATGCTACCTTGCCCCTTAACCCCCCTTTTTACTGGTTATGTGGTAAATGGGCATATTTGGTAATACCTAGAACTTATGTTGGTGAATGTGTTTTGGGTCTTATTGGTCCATCTCATACTATTCACCCTTATGTTCCGTCTGGTATGCGCATTGACCTACATAACACTGTACATTGCTCTCGTCGCTCCTCCATATCTGTCAAAACCTCTGAGGCAGAGCGATTTGGTGGAATCTTGCTACCCGCATATGGTGTTGCTCGTTTGTATTCTAAAATTAACCTTTTTGTAGACTTAGTTGATGACATGTTTAATCACACTACACATGCGCTAGCAGTTCTTTCTGCTGAGCAACGTCAGATTAGAGATGCAGTAATTCAGAATCGTATGGCCCTTGATTATTTGTTAATGGAGGGTGGTGTATGTGGTCTTCTTAATTTGACCCATTGTTGTTTTCACATGGATGACATTTCAGGTGAAGTTTCTCAAGATATACATGATATTGAGGAAATTCAAACCCAACTCGGGAAAGTATCAAGTCCCTTAGATGGATTTGATTGGACCTTTGGCTTTAGTTCTATTTTTGGTAGCCTAGGTTCAACTATTTTACATGGTTTAATGTATCTAGCTATGATTATTCTTGTTATTGTCATTTTTTACAAATTGTTGATGAGAAATGTTGCGTTTCTAACTCAACTATGATGCCAGCCTATCCTATACTTCCACCCCCACCTACTTTGATTCCTCTTCAACGTTCCACTCTTATGAGTAATTACTAACCTCTCTTTTTCTTTTTTTTATTTCTACGTATTGGAATGATTTATATGTATAATATGACAATGTAACCCCGCTTGTAATAGGTTCACTAGTTTAGTTTAGTTTTCTTTTTTAATTAATGATCACATGATTCGTGATCAAAAGACGGATTGAAAGGAATTTTGAAATATGGTAGCTAATTCACTGTATACATATGTAGCGCTGTGTTTAAATCCTTGTCGTGGCAGTACCTATTTTTGGCCACCGGATGGAGACAAGCGTGATGAGAGACACTGAACTTTGCATTGAGACTACATTTCCCGGCATGCTTTGCGGGCGGACACAGGAAGTGGGTGGGACGGACAGCGTTACATCCTGAGCCTCGTGGAGATAGCTGGCAGAGCGCGCCAGGGAGTGAGTGAGACAAGACGCAGTGCTGCAGAATGCAAGAGTGACTAGGCCGGAGCGCAGGTGCGGCCTATTAGAGTCCCAGATCGGGTTGTTCAGCCTTACAGGAGGGAGACCCAGCGATCCACCATCTTACCCAAGCTGCTATTAAGGAAGCCGGAGGACCCCGAGTTAGGCGTACCGCAGGTCGATCGGATTGGGAGAGCAGGCGGTAAGCTGGACAAGTCGCAGCCGAAGCAGAGAGAGCCAGACAACGGATCCAGTAGCCTGCACCCCAGTAAAAAATCGAACGGAGAGACGTCCTGGGTCAGCGGAGCCTTAAGAATCTGGCGGATGGGTGAGAGGCCTCCAAGGCCGTTTGTGATTAACGAAAGCACGCTGCTGTTGTTTCTAAAACCCACAGGGCCCCAACTTGACTAGTCGAAGACACCTTTAAAGCAATTCACTGGCCAGTTGAATAGTACCCGGGTACCACAATACACACACACATTTACATTCCGGGACTTAACCTGTGCGGGACTCACTTCCTAATCTCCGAAAGGGATTAAAGATTTGTTTCTTATTTCTTTTTCCGATACGCGTTTCTCGAATTACGAAGCATTGTATTTTTCTGTTTCCGCTGTGCGTGTCTCGAATTTCGAAGCATTATATTTTCTGTTCCGATGCGCGTTTTCCCGAAATATTTCTTTTTTTCCGCTGCGCGTTTCCCGAAATACGAAATACTGTAAATATATCTACGAACACCGTATTATCTATTATATGCCATTCATTCTAGTAAACTATATAATTTATAAAATCCACAACGGTGCCGGAGTATATTTATTCCCTAGTGCGGGGAGACTGACCCGTGGTTCAATTTCAGCGGCTCCTCCGGGAGTGAGCGCTACACATATTTCTATAATAGTAATATTTGATAGCTATATAAATATATAGGGCCTGATTGACTGCTCAGCAAATGCCTAATGTGTTCATGAGGTAATGCTGAGTCTGGTCTTTCTCTTGGCTTCCTGTTTTTTATTAAGGAGTGCAAATTTTCTATTCAACTCCACTTCCTCTTGAAACTAAGAGAGGCTGGCTGGCCGAGAGGAAGGGAGGGATACACATGGTTATTGTTCATATATCCTATGGAACATTCTTATTTCCAAGAACAGGATATAGCTGTGACGTCAATTTAGTCGTGCCTACTAGCCAAGGACAGGAAATGTTTGTGTATGTCTAGGTACTGCCCAAAGTAGAAAAAACATGTTTCCTATATTACTGACGTATTGATTCTTTATTGGTTTGTAATCCATGAATTTGTGACACTCCTATTTTGACAAAACTACTGAATGTATGAAATTTGCCCGAGAGTAATAAGAAACACCCAAGACAGAACTTGTGTCCTGGTCTATTATTCTCACTCGAGTTGTTTTCTGTATGGTCACTGGGTCTCCATCATCACTGGACCGTGGCCATTCCTGTGATGCTTGCAGAATACTTATCAGACCTCACTGCACGTCACTGGTATGCATAAGGGTGCGTGTGTGTATATATACCGTATATATTTTGAGCTTTTGGGTGCACACCCTAATGCAATAGGCTTTGCACGCCTATGCTATTAGTTTATATCCATTGCATTTTTATATCCATGTTATTTATGTATTGTCATTTTAATAATTATTGAAGTTTAGGTGTACTGTATAAACAAAACTGTAGGGTACAATTTGGGCAAATCCTTTGTACATACTGGGCCATGATCTGATAGTTAGAGTTACAAGTATTTATGAAGCGCCAATAAATTCCTTAGTGCCATACAATGGGAGAGACAGAATAACAAATATACATACACGTTACACACCCGGAACTGAAGGCGGATCCTGCTAAAGAGCTTACAATCTAAGAGGAGAGGGGTGACCCATTAGGTGAGGGTGACTAGGGTAAGTGAAGTGGCGGTGTGCATAAGGGCTGAATGGGAAGAGGAGCAGGAGATGACAGTGGGGAGATCATGGAGTGAACCGATAGGCGTCTCTAAAGTAAAGCGTTTTCAGAGACTTCTTGAAGGACTGGAGAGATGGGGAGAGTCTAATGTTGCAGAGGAGGGAGTTCCATAGAAAGAGGACAGCTTGGGAGAAGTCCTAAAGGAGAGAGTTAGGGGTGCGGCTACAAGGAACTGATAGCATCAGGTCATTGACAGAGCAAAGTGGTCGGGATCGGATGTACCTGCTAATAAGGGAGGAGATGTAGGCAGGGGCGCAGTTATGGAGAGCTTTGTATGTGAGCAGCAGTATTTTGAAATGGAGTCTAAAGGAAACAGGAAGCAAGTGTAGAGATTGACAAAGGGGCGAGGTGTGAGAGGTGTGGGATGTGAGGTGTATGAGTCTGGTACAGGCATTCATAACAGACTGCAGAGGGAGAATCTGGGATCTCTTAGGGCCAGAGAGGAAGTTGCAATAGTTAATGCGGGATATAATAAGAGCTTGGACGAGCATTTTAGTAGAGAGTAAAGGATAGAATGGAGTCCAAGAGGATCCCCGAGGCATCGAGCCTGAGAGGTTGAAGTAATTTTGGCACCATTCACCTGAAGGGAAATGGGCATAGGAAACGAGGTCTTCGAGTGAGGGAAGATAAGAAGTTCAGTTTTTGAGAGGTTGAGATTTAGGAAATGGGAAGTCATCCAGCCAGAGACAGCTGAGAGGCAGGCTGTAACACAGAAATAACCTTTACTGTACTCAGGATCACTGTGATTGGATCACAACCAGAGCATTATACGATTGTAATGTATTAAAGATATTAATCTGCAAAATGACTAGTATAATTACCCCATGACAATCATTTTTATTTTTTATAGCCTCCCTGCAGCTTACTGACATAAAGGTATTTATTGCACATCTGTTAGATAAAACACTTGCATAGTCTCTTCATGGCTACAGACTAACATATGGGTCCTTGGGTATGCTGATGGTTTTGTTTATTACTGCATTTCATAATACCCTTTACTGGGGCATATTGATAAACTAAAGACCACTAGCTTTATCGTGCTAACATTACTTTCTTTAGTCTTTCATCTAGGGCTCAGGTCAGACGAGCGCACTGATCACGTCCGTGTTGACACACATTCGTACGTCCGTTATAGTATATAATTATGATCAATAGAGACCCACACACAAAGTATGTCCACACGGAACTGCGGACGCATAACGGACGTGGCAAGCGAACGTTGGTTAGGCAAGAACGTAAATCCGCTAGAACGGATGCACAGAGTGCGCTGCGTCCGCAACGTCCGCATAGCTTTGTGTGTGAGTAATGGAACGAAGTCAGACGGACTGCATTTTTGACGGACAAAATGTTTTTCATATTAATTTATTTTCCCTTCTACATCAGTCAATAAAAATGACAGTCACAAAAATGGACCGTGTGGCCACCACCTTGTCATCAGTCAGAAAGTACGTCCGTTGTGCACGGACGCACAGTCTGCACAGAATGCGCTCGTCTGACCCTAGCCTTAAAGATTGGGTTACCTGTAAAAAATGTTTATGTATGATTAAATCTTGGGATGTTGTACAAGAGTAGATTGTATCCATCTAAAACTATGTAATCTGTTAAAAGTGATGGGTTCTTTTTTTGTGAAGGTGTTGGTAAAAGGAGGCAACACCTTCATATAGCAAGTCCATCAAGGAGGAGGAGTGCCACTAGAATCTGGACTTGATACCTTTTAAAACATACATTCAGGTACCTTTTAAAGGCACGGTTTTGCCTGGCTTCTTGGTGGACCTTCGATAGTCCGTGACATGCAAGTGTACCGTGCAATTCTCCCTCCATTCTGCAAGCACTAAAACTCTCTGCAACAGCACCCTGCAACTCCCTTTGCCCGGTAAGCACCCAACCTCGGGCACTATTCCCTGGTTAATGCAAAAATAGGGACTCTAACTCAGAACATCTGCGCCTGCCATTCCCTTGTAGCGCCCCCATATTAGCGTGAGATTCCGGGGCAGGCGCTACCTCGGCACCTTGCCCCGGAACGCATTGCTAATCACTGGGATACTCACTGTATCGATTCCACGCTCCCATGAGTATCACCTCCTGGAGTACATAGGACTCCATACAGGGTTGCGCTTCCTTCCAGGCCACGTGCCCTGCATGGTCTCGCTCCTGCGAGATCACGCACGGCTTTGGAGTGATCAGGGAGGGAAACTGGGAACTATTTGTTCCCAGTCTCGCTCTCTTTCGCAGCCAGAAGTGGCAGATCAGCCCCCCGCTCTTGCCACGGAATGAGAGGGGTTGTATTGGATTTATTGGGGGGGTTAAGGGGTGCGAAATTATTTTCAAATGTGGAATCAGTTAGCACCAGCTTTTAGGCGTCGCTAAAAGTTTGGCTTGTGCATCCCTGTGGTAATTAGCGTTAGGACTTTGTAATACCTTACTTATCTTAACGCTAATTAATGATTGCCCTCCCCATGTTAAATATAGGATGCACAAAGTACAGTAAACTTGTGCAAGCTAGCCAATCACTGATGCACTAAGTGATTTTTTTACAGGTTTAGCGTTAAGAAGGTAATATGGAGGGGCATGCGTTAAAGTCTCTTATCCTGACTTTAACACTTTCTCATCCAAACACTACCATTAAGGGTTCACTATGAAGTAGAGCCTCTTATGTTAGAGCATCGTCTGTGAAGCAAGAACCCCAAATCTTAGAGTACCATTCAAATACCATCTGCTCCAGAACACCCAAATTCTATACAAAGTATTTTGCAAGTGTCTAGATGGCTTCCTTAAACCTACTGCATCATATCGTTTCCTGCCCTGTTGTATTCCAAGTTGTCACAATGTATCATATCACATTGTTATTCATTCTGTACATGCGTCCATTAATATTTTAGGAGATAGAATTCACATGGCAGAATATTTAACACTGTCTCTGTCTACTGCTCCTTCCATGTTGTAAATTTAGAATGCAGTCCATTTAATCATTTAAAGGAACACTACTACTAACATAAGCTGTAACTTGATTACTTGTGCATAAACAAAACAACACACATGGTGCTGTTTTTTTTTTCCCTTGAAGCATGTAAAAGAGAAAAATAAAGTCTCATGGGCCCCTGCTGTATACAGAGGACGTCCCCCGCATATCATCATTTTGAAGCACCCTCCCTCCTGAATCTCACCTCTCTGTCTGGGGTCCCATGGAGGTCTAACTTCCTTAAAGTCAGACTTCTGGATTTATACTCCTACCAGCGCACTGACATCATCACGCTGGGCGTAATGACATCCGTTTTAGGCGCCCCCCACCACAGAAGGTGGAGTGCCTGAAGACTGTGGCGGGGTCATTTGGACTCCTCTATCTTCCCATCGATGAGGGGTACAAAGTCAAGAGAGGTATTGCTGGAAAGGTCACAGTCTGACCTTTCCAGTGATGCCGCTCTTTAACCCCCTTAGATGCCAGGCCGTGACTATGTACATATTATGAATAACCGCCAGCATAAAATGTTTAAAATTAGGCAATATATTACAATTGGGATATATTTGGATAAAGGATACATATATATCATAATAGAGTCTACTGCAACAGCAGCAACATTGCTGACCAGATCCATTACTATGGAGTATGGGGCCAAGAGAACACCTATGCTGCGTTCCTTTCAATTGCCTATTAATTGCCTGTTACTTTTTGTATTGGGCCTCATTGTGGTCACTGCAAATGTAGGGAGCACAGTTCTTTGGGCACACAATGTTAGCTAAAAGTTTATGGACCGGTATTAAAATAATTTCTCGCAATAAGGGGTGCCTTATGTTTTCTGCACACTTCTCGCAAGAGGTGCGTGCACCAGGAAATACCATCCCCACTTCACGTAGGGAAAAGGTAGGTTGATGGGCCCCATAGCCAAAATTTGTCCTAAGGCCTAGTAAGGATTGACAGTGACCTTCCCTGCTAGCCTTTAGATGTTTGAATGACATTCAGTATCCATCTTGTAGCATCAGTGTAAGTGTTTGTAGTAAGTGGTAGTCTGATTTGGTCCCTTAGTGCCGCAGAGTGTCCTATGCCTTCCTGGGAGGAAGTGGACTTAAACACCACGTGGCGGCATTGTATGCCCCGTGGCATTCTGGCCCTCCTCGAGTCTACGTTCCTTCCCAGCTGTTAATCACCATCATTGGCTGCAGGGGGAGTGCTTGAACTCTCTGCAGCCAATGACGGCGATCGGCCTGCTGTGAAGGGAGATGGGCCAGAGGAGGACCAGAAAGGCACTAGGTGGCATAGCACACTTGCTTTCCTGTTGCCAACACAAGACGCGACATTAAGGGGTTAAGGATTTTATTTGAGCAAGGAGGTAAATGGTTGTTTCAAATATTCAGTTGGTTTATTTATTACAGTAAAATGTGACTGAGGGTTCTAAACCTGTTTGTATGTGAATGCATGTGTAGAGGTATCTTGAGACAAAAGATTGCATGTGTGTGTATGCGTGCAGATAAACACCAGAGTAGTTATTCGGAGAGAGCCGATCTGGCCCCGAAATGTCACTGAACAGGGAATTTCCCCATATAGTACAATTTTGAGGCCATTCAGCTATTCAGAGAGCAGGCAGTTTGCCAAATTTTGACGAACTGCCAGCCAGTACGGTGCCTGTTCGAAGGCAGTGGAATCCCCCATAGAGAAGCAATGGTTAATCTATTCAGAGAACACCGAACAATAGTGAAAAGTTGCCGAAGTGGCCTGCTGTTCGGTCGTTTCATTCGGCAGGTTTATTCAGGCGAATCCCCTAGGCTTCAATGCTAAAAATATTCCCGTTTTTATCCAATATCTAATAAACGGTTTATTATTTTAATCTACAGCTTTTTTTAAGGTGTTTTTCTTTTTTCTGTAACAGACCTCTCATCATTCATAGGACCTTATATGTAAAGTCCAGGCATTTTTTGTTCAGTAGTTTTTTTGCAAACCGCATTTAAATTTTGACACTTTCACTTTCATATTGTTTTTTTTTTTTTTTTTACACCGTTCGTCAGCTTGTTGGCATTTTCTGGTGGCTTATCTGCGCTGTGTTCGGCGGCTCGGCTGCTTTTTCAGACTTGTTCGTTGTTTTTTTTGCAGTCGGCGACATTTCGGTGCTCTTTGAATGTTTTCGGTGGAGGTTAAGATGCCAATGGCCTTTTTCATCAACATGTCACTATCTATTTTAGATGGCAAGGCACCAGCGAAAGACAAACTGTAAATAGGTATGAGCGCAAACAATACACTGTAGGGTATAACAGCACCGAGGTTGGAATATGTATCGCTCTACATCAACCACACACAAGTACCCTCTATCCCAGGTACATCAAAGTTCATCCAAAGTTCTCCCACTGATGGAGCGCTACTTGGTCTTTTCAATGTTCTTTTAGATCAGATGGCCTCAAAGAAAGCACAAAAATATATAGTGCAAAACTGTTAAACACATATGGTTTCACAGAATTAAAGGAAAATCCCACTCACGTGGTTAAGAGCCTAAATCTGACAGGCTCAAATCTTAGCACTTTTAGATCTGTACAGGCGATTTCCCCCCCCCCCTTCTTGTTCATTATCTTAACAGTTTTGCACTATATATTTTTGTGCTTTCTTTGAGACCATCTGATCTAAAAGAACATTGAAAAGACCAAGTAGCGCTCCATCAGTGGGAGAACTTTGGACAATCTATATCTAAGTTATCCCAGTATCTTCAATATAATGCTATAGTACAGGAATCCGGAATCTCAAACTCTGCCTGCCACGGATGGTGATTGCCTACAATTCCCAGAATTCTTCGAATGCATAGATGGCCACAGAGCTCCCATGGAGTTGTAGTTCAAAAATAATGATGGGGGGGGGGGTTGGAGAGTTTGAGATAATACGCAAATATTTGCAGAGTAACTATGTCATGGGGTATTTTATCTTTCAAGAACTTCTAAATCTTAGACGCTGACAAAATGCACAATTAAATCGCCCGAGCTGTACTTTGATGACTTTTTCCACTCCTAGCAAGTACAAAAACTAAAAATCAATCAATGTTTCTGACTGCTGAGGGGAAAAAAAGAGTAAAAAAAAAGATAAAATAAAAGGGAACAAATGTACCAATGGGGACATACTGATGTTAAAATGTGATGACACCTTAGTCAGGCCAAGATCCCAGTGCACTTATCATAGCCAGGGAGATAAAGTGACAGATAACACACAGAAGGCTAGATGGTCTAAAAAAATAGTCGAAGATACGGGTTTCCTCTTTGATGGCTTTAATTTCTCAAGGAAAGTTGAGGTTTGCGGGTGAGTTTAAATTGGAATACAAAGCCCTTTGGTGCTAGTTTAAACTCACACTGGAACACAAACACTTTCAGCATTGTAAAAACACAATAGCCTGCGCTCTGTTACTCTATATCTTCTTTATTGCTTTTACTATGAGGCTATAAAAGTGAACGGAAAAAAAGAAAATATAGGCTTCCTAGACGCAGAATTTTATGTTTAGGTGGAAAAAAATATTACAGGGGAAAAATCAAAGGTATTATGTATCTATAATTGCTGCGCATTGGAAGAAATAAACCCTGAATATAATAATTCAATAATCAGAACTCAGACTGTGTCTTAGTGTTTTAATGTAGCAAGCAATTAATGTTATTACATAAGACTGTAATAAAGTAGAAATAATTGACCGTAACATTTCATAAAGACAGGATAAACCCAAATATTCTGGCTGTAAGTAGATAATGAGAAATTTATCTATTATATTATTAACTATATTATCATACACGAGGGATAATGCATAGGATATTAGGAAAGTAAGCTATCATTTTTTAATTAAAGGGATAAAAGTCTATTCAATAAAACTGGCATACCCGAGCCTTATTCTCGTCAATTAAAAAGAGCCCTGCCAATGCAGGAAAACCGATAGAAAAGAACAGAAAACACAAAATTGATTTTTATACGCTATATGGGAACCGGGCGTTTGTGTAGAAATTATAACACACTAAGGGCTTTATTACATTCCCAATGCAAATCTTAACGCGTGCGCAAAAACGCATTAACGCGAGGGGCAAAACCCTTTGCGCTGAACTTCGTATTACAACGTTCGTGCAAAAAATGCGAGTCAACGTCTACCGCGAGTGGACCTGCGCGAACCCTTTGTGAGCGTACCGTACTGCACGCGTCCTATACTTAACATTGTGAGCGCAAATGCGTTTGTGCGCTGGTACGCGGATGGTATTACAATCTATGCGCAAATTTTAACGAACAACGTTTGCGCGCATAATTTTAACCTCTTTGAAAAGCTGGTGTTAATGGCAAATCTGAACGACCTGGACGAACCAAAATATGCAGCAACGTATAGTTACACATTCTACACATACCAAACCAATAAAATTGAGATGTTGTGCATGTTTTTATTATTGCTGCAGCATATATACGCAAATTGATTTTGACAGGCGCAAAAACCTAACGGGAGACATTTGTGGCTCTTAATTCTGATTGTCTGAATCGTGTAAAAAAACAGTCTGCACACCGATTTCTGCGCGCAACGTTAATGCGTGGACGTTTTTGCGCGTCTTTTTTATGCACGTTATTCTTTGTCGGATGAAAAAATGTGCGCGGATTGTAATACCAGCATTAGTTTACACGCGTTAACATTTAAAGCTTTGCGCACAAATTAACGCGCTGCGCGAGCTTTTTTGCGCATAGAATGTAATAGAGCCCTAACAGCTTGGCTTTGAGAAGTCAAACAGATTAGGGTTGCAGAGAAGCTTATTGATATAGCAATGGGCACCTCCATAGGTGGTACTATTCTAGAAAAGGGCACCTCTATAGGTGGTACTATTATAGAAAAGGGCACCTCTATAGGTGGTACTATTATAGAAAAGGGCACCTCTATAGGTGGTACTATTGGCAGATGACAGTCCTCCCAGATCTTGTAACAGTTCCCCTTGCTCTAGATACCTGAACCCCCCCCCCCTACGCCGAGACTTACCCCATCATGATATCGCTTGATACGCCCATCATGAACTCTGTATGCCGCATCACTCCCCGCAAATACTGAGTTACCACATGACTTGTCCATATCCTATTTGCTTGCTATACATTGTATAGGACACACAAAGTAGCGACTCATTATTACACTAGCAGCTATTAAAGTGTCACTACCACTTACATAAACTGTAACTAGATTACTTGTGCAGTACAAAAAAAACACTTTATAAACACATGCTGCTGTTTTTTTTTTTGATGTTTGAAGTAATTGCATGGAAAAAGGAAAAAAGTTTTTTTATCTCCTGTTTCCATATTGTGGATTTTTCCAACAATGCAACATTTACCGTAATCGGTGCAAAAGTTTTACTTTAATGAGAAGATGGAGGAGGGAATGTTTATTCTCCAGGTTACTCAAGATAAGAGATGGCAGCTGAATGAGCTAAGACAGGGAGTTTAAAAGACTTCCAGTCTTCCCCCTGGTGATGTCCTTTGAATACATCCCACACATTGCAATGGTTTGAGTCACTGATCAACCCTTAGACTCCATTCTATGGCCGAAGCTCCCAGTGAGCAGTAAGTGATGTAAAGATACTGTGTGGGGGGGGGGGGGGGGGAGGGCAGATTACAACACAATAGATCACAAAATGGATGCACCCACTGACACATATAGACTAAAATATTTTCTTAACTAAACATTCAAGAGAACAACAAAGCACATGTACCGGCTGGGTGGAGTAGAGGTAACATCACTGCTCTGTAACTGTGGAGATACAGGTTTGAATCCCAGAAAGAGCACCTCTCCAGTAAGTGTCCTTGGGCAAGACACTTAACGATACATACTCGCCACCCAGGACATACTTGCAAACGAGAGAAATTTCAATGTATCCTTCCTGGTAAAATCCTTTCTGGAAAAAAAAAGAAAGCATGTAAGATATCAGCAACATAAAGTAAGGATATTTCATTTTTTGGTGGTAGCGGCCCTTGAAAGGGACACGCTATACAATGTGAGGAGTCAATCATACCTAAGTGGGCAGTGACAGTGCTGTTAGCTCCCTGCTCCCGTCTCCTACCTCTGATAGGGTTTTTGATGAGCAAATTCAGACCTCTGTACCAGGATTTAGCGCCGCTCAGAACCTGAGCTTGGGTTATTTGGCTTCGGGACCTTTGGGAACCAGCCTCATCCAATGGCTTTCAATGCCTTCTAGCATTGGAAGCCACTGAATTGGATGGAGAGTCCAGCCCTCTGCATTTAGGTGACGTACTTTTCCTGGAAGCATGTCATATCCTGCATAGATTAGAGAGAGACAAGAAATGGATTTGGGTGGTTTTTTTTTAAAAGTAACTTATAAGCGTTAAAATGGAACGGGCTTGCAAAGGGTGTCATGAAGGGTTAATGTTTAACCCCATCTGTTTTAACCTTATAGTAGTCTTTTTTAAAAGAAAAATGAAATTACTGGTTTCCTTAAGCTGGTATCTGGAAAAAAATGAAATTGTAAACTTATATTACATCACACACTGCCTCTGTGATGTGAGCTGAATGACACAAAAACAAATAGTTCTCCCAACGCTATGCAATCATGCAAGATTCTGCGATACCAGCGTTTCAGGAATCCAGTCACAAATGGACTCCTGTCCACACTAGGGTCCACCTGGCTGGCTGACTCCATTCCCTGTCCGGCTCCTCGTTTCCCGTGCTGCTCAGGTGCTACCCATCCACGATCCATGCTGGGTTTTTCCTGAACTTCTCTGTCTACCACAGGTGTGGTCAGCAGTCCTGAATGGATTCCTTCAAAGGTGAGCTCCACCCTCTACTCAAAGCTTCTGCATTAAGTTGCATTTGTTGTTTTCACCAAGAAGCTACGCCTGTGGTTCCTGAGTCTCCTGCCTTGCTAGTTGCTACCCACCATGTTCCTGCCCTGCTGCCCACCGTCTCCCCGCCCTGCTGCCCACCATCTCCCCGCCCTGCTGCCCACCATCTCCCCTCAAGCCTCTACCCGTGGGTTCTCTGCTATCCAGAGCCTCCTCTTTTGTTTCCTCTGCCATACAGAGCCTCCCGTCCTGTGCCCTCTGCCTTCAATGTCACCTGTGTCTCTTGTACCACCCTGTGAGTTCTTTCAGTACCTGTGCCTTCTTGTGTCTCCTTGTATTATATCCCACATTTGTCCAGCACTCTTCCTGTCTTGTCCCTGAGCTTCTGTCCTGCGTTCTATGTATCCTCTGACCATCCCTTTTCCTGTACTGTCCCTTTTCCTTTCTCCGGATTCCACCTAGGACAATATCAGTCTGCTGCCTTATCTGGATTAACTCAATAAACCCTGTTTTGCACCTTCCCCAGGTTCTGCCTGTATGTCACCGCATCCTGGACTCATACCTTCACCCATCTGGCACACCAGCCCCTGACACAGGGTTAACTTTAAAGCACTTTTATTTGATGAAAATCAAACAAATAAACGGAAAGTATCGCTAAGCATTAGCATTTGTTGTCATGTTATTATTGATTAAATCCAGAGATAGTGTTTACTTTCACATATCCTATTTCTGTGTAAAATGTAGCTGCTGCTACTTTTCAATCTGCCAATAATGCTACCATAGGGGAAGGACATAATGAGATACATTAAACGTGGATTATGCTTTAGTCCAAAGTACTGGGAAATAATGATTGTTTAACGTGGAGAAAAGCACTGAAATAGAAATGGGAAACAATATCTGCTCGAGTGCGGAGAAAACCTCAGCCCCGCTTCTTCATTTATTAATGTTTCTTAAAGCACTTTCAGTGCTCATCTGCTCATCAGCAAAAAGATGGGGAAAATGAACACCATCTGCAAAGACTGTATCTCGGAATATACCCCAGAGCGCCCTGTAATTTCCATAATACTGGTGAATCTTAATTGTGGATGACACGTCCAACACATGTTGTCCTAAGATGATAATTTCATCTGACCGTTTCTTTATTGGTCACTGCAAGCCGAAATGTTTGATTTAAGTAATAATAATAATAATGATGATTACAAACATCTACAGATTGTTAATTACATTTTTATGAATTTGATAATGTGTGAATTGTTCGGTGCCAGGATAATGACAAAAGTAAAATACGGTGTTGTATTAACTTGCTCATAATATATTCTAGTTTCATCAATGCTGCTTTGCAAGAAATTGAAAGCAAGAAGAGAATCCTCGTGTGCGTGCGCAGCTCTGGTCCATCGTTCTGTACCATCTGTATGGAACTTATGTACCTAAAGTGTGAAAGTCCGTAGCAATGTGCTTTTTGCATAGTAAAGCTTTAGGGACTTCTGGATTCAGAAGTCCCTGAACTGAAGAAGAGAAACTGCATGACGAGGGAGTAAAATCACCTTAAAAGCAAAATAAATAAAAAAATAATTGGGCAGTTACTGTCAGCAGCATCTGCCCAATTATTTTATGGCAAACATAGGAATCTCTATTTTTAATAGAGTATCCCTTTAATCTTGGCCCTGATGAGGTAGGCTCGTTTAAGCACTTGTGGATGGTGAAGATTAGACCCTTAGGGCACTGGTCCGTGCCCAACGCTTAAGGCTAGGGTCCGACAAACGCATTCTGTGCATCTGTGCACAACGGACGTACTTTCTGACAGTAGACGCGGTAGTGGCCACACGGTCCGTTATTTTTGACTGACAGAGAAAAAGAGGGACCTATGGGAAATAATATTAATATGAAAAATGATACAAATTGATACATGATATGAAAAAACATTTTGTCCGTGAAGGTGCTGGACGTCAAAAATGCAGACATCTGACTTCGTCCCATCACTCACAAAGCTATGCGGACGTGGCGCACTCTGTGAGTCCGTCCTAGCAGATTGACGTTCTTGCCTAACTTGCGTCCATTTGCCGCGTCCATTTGCCGCATCTGTTGTGCGTCCGCAGTTCGGTGCAGACATACTTCGTGTGTTGTTCTCTATTGCTCATAATTCTATGCTACCACGGACGTTAATATGTGCGCAAAAACAGACGTGAACACTGCGCTCGTCTGACCCGAGCCTTAATTGGGATGCTAACCGGGAAAACCTGCACCTGCATACTCGTCACCACGATTATCACCTCCGTGAGTCCATAGGACTCCATGGAGGGTTGCACTGCTGGGTCGAGAGATCGCGCAGGGCCGTGGAGTGATTTGCGGAGGCAGACTGGGGACTATCGCCAGAAGCGTCAGATCAGCCCGCGGGTTCTCTCCGAGGGATGAGAGGTGAGTATCTGATTTATAGGGAGGTTTAGCTGGTGCTAACTGATTCTGCAAAAGTGGGATCAGTTAGCACCAGATTTTAGGAGGTGCTAAATTTTAGGTTTGCTCATCGTTGGGGTAATTAGCGTTAGGACGTTGTAATACCTTACTTATCCTAATGATAATTACTGATTGCGCTCCCTATGTTAAGTATAGGGTACGTAAAGTACAGTAAGCTCGCACAAGCTAGCGCAATCACCAATGTGCAAACTGGTTTCTGATGGGTTTAGCGTTAGGAAGGTAATATGGAGGGCATGCATTAAAGTCACTTATCCGGATGTCAACGCTTACTCACCCGAACGCTAGAGTTAGTATTCACTAGGGAATAGTGCCCTTAGGTGTTAATCTTGGCCCTGAGAAGCTAGTCTTTGGATTTGGTAGAGGCAGTGGGTTTTGGCTGGGCAGAGGGTTAGGACGGTGTGCTCTTAGTCAGGGATGCAGGTTTGTCTATTGGCCGACCTAGTTGTGTAGACCTGGGAATTCACACCCTGCCTTTAGTAACTCTAGCTCTTTTTTGTGTATAGATATGGAACGTTTCCAGGTTCCTTTTGAGCTAAGCTCCCACGCTATCAAAGTTAGATGCCTTCAGGAAACTTCCTTTAAACTTGATGCAAGTGATTCACTAATCAAGTTTACTTCCCAAACTGTCAACCGTGTACAACCCAATAATATTGGACTGGATATGTAGTGGTGGTCTTAACACAAGAGGTGAAAATATGATTAGGCAAAATAGGCTCCTTCCAAGGAGATACTATCACTGGGGTCACTAAAGATAAAATTTATGTGGAATATCCGTATGCAAATGACTGTATACACAGTTCTATAAAATAAACTCCATTCACATTCTCATGTTTACTTTGAGAGCCGTGAGTCTTAATTTTAATATATTGAGTTATTTTCTGCATTTTTTGCATAAGAAAAGGTGTCTTATGTTTGAGCCCCACTAACTCTCGAGCCACCTCTACTTAACACAGTATAGCCATTTGTGACAAAATACTCTATATTATATTTTGTTCAATAAAAAGGTGATTTTATCTATTTCTAAACTGTGTGGGCCACATTACATTCCTAACACTAAAACGTGGGTGCTAGGGAGGAAAAACTGCGCCCGCGGTTTTCGCCCTAGCGCCCCCATTTTAGTGTGTAATTACAATGCAGGCGCTAAAAAGCTGCCTGCATTGTTACCGGGCGCAAAGCCCCGGGATGCGCGTGGCAGCGCTGAGCGCCGCCATGCTCATCCTTGCAATGGAGTCCATAGGACTCCATTGAGGCAGACACCGGCGGTCACGTGACCTGCTGGATCTCGCATTGCAAGATCCGGCTAGTCGGCGTAGTGATACGCAGGGGGAGACTGAGGAACTTTTTTCCCCAGTCTCTCCCTGCTCCCGCCAGATGGAGGAGGCGGACGGAGCCGCGGTCCTCGCCGCGGGACGGGATTTTCTGATAGGGATGTGCGTTTCCGGTTTTGGAATTTTGGAATTTTCACAAAATTTCCTGATTCGTGCATTCGGATTCGACCGATTTTCTGAAAATTTTCAGATCCGAAAACGGCAGATCCGAACAAATTTCCGAACCGAAACGAAAACTTTTCGGAATTTTCAAATGGACTAGAAATATGTATAATCGAAAATCATTTTCGTTCCATTCGTGATTTCGGCTCCATTCCTGATTTCGGTTCCATTTCAGTAATTTCGGACAATGTATTTTTCGGTTATATCGCTGATTCTGTAATTTTGTATCATTCCCATCTCAATGTATCCTTCCTAGAAAACCAGAGAAATCTCAATGTATCCTTCTTGTAAAACCAGAGAAATCTCAATGTATCCTCCCCGGGAAACCAGAGAAATCTCAATGTATCTTTCCTGGAAAACCAGAGAAATCTCAATGTATCCTTCCTGGGAAACCAGAGAAATCTAAATGTATCCTGCTTGTAAAACATGAGAAATCTCAATGTATCCTTCTTGTAAACCCAGAGAAATCTCAATGTATCCTTCCTGGAAAACCAGAGAAATCTCAATGTATCCTTCCCGGGAAACCAGAGAAATCTCAATGTATCCTTCTTGTAAAACATGAGAAATCTCAATGTATCCTTCTTGTAAAACCAGAGAAATCTCAATGTATCCTTCCTGGGAAACCAGAGAAATCTCAATGTATCCTTCTTGTAAACCCAGAGAAATCTCAATGTATCCTTCCCGGGAAACCAGAGAAATCTCAATGTATCCTTCTTGTAAAACCAGAGAAATCTCAATGTATCCTTCCCGGGAAACAAGAGAAATCTCAATGTATCTTTCCTGGAAAACCAGAGAAATCTCAATGTATCCTTCCTGGGAAACCAGAGAAATCTAAATGTATCCTGCTTGTAAAACATGAGAAATCTCAATGTATCCTTCTTGTAAACCCAGATAAATCTCAATGTATCCTTCTTGTAAAACATGAGAAATCTCAATGGCAGAATTATCATATCGACATAATTATCGTATCGACAGAAATATCGGATCCGAAAAAACATTAGTTTACGTCAAAACGAATAGACACTTTGAAACGAGGAACAGACGTTCCGAAAAACACGAAAATTTCCGAAATCACGAAAAAAAAAAGTCAATACGAAAAACGAACCGAACCAAAACGGAAATCGGCTGAAACGAACAGAAACGAAAAATTACAAAATCCGAACGAACCGAACCGAAAAAAAAAATCGGTGCACAAGTCTAGTATCTGATCACTTTTTTTTATTTTTTTGGCTGGTGTTAACGGATTCTGCAGAAACGGAATCCACTAGCACCAAGTCCTGGCTGTGGTTTACTTTTTGCTAACCACAGCCAGACGTTAATAGTAGATTGCTAGTAGATTGCAATCCTAACACTGATTAACACTTTGCGCTCCCCATGTTAACATAGGGAGCACAAAGTACAGTAACCTCACGCAGAGAAGCACAAGGTACCAAACGCAAACGGGTTACTTAAACCGTTAGCGTTTGGATTGTAATATGCGGTATCCAGTGCGGCTAACGGTAATGCTCGCGCAGGTGAGCGTTAATGTTAGCACCAGGATTGTAATGTGGCCCTAAATTTTTTGTCTGGTGAACCCGATTTATACACTATATTGCCAAAAGTATTCGCTCACCTATCAATATGCGAGTCAAGGCAGGTGAGCGAATACTTTTGGCAATATAGTGTATTTTATCAATCCAGACATAAAAAAAAATTCTTCCAGACTATAAGAAGAAACCTGGCACGGCAGGTCAAGGTCTGAAATTGTCACAATGACACCAAAGAAAGAACAGTTTTATAGGATGTGGTGATTCCACAGGGGATAGTTGTCATGAGATTTGTAGCTAGCTATCAAAGAGAAGACAAAGAAAAGAGAAATATGGCAGAAGCAAGATCGATAATGTCTAAATAGTAAATGTTTTAAAGAGCACATGTTGTTATCACTATTCTATTTACTAAATACACAGACCGCACTAATTAGGATCACTTTCCAATTATAAAAACAAAGGCACTATAATGGCCAATAGTAAAAATGAACATCATAGTGCATGGTAAACAAAACAAAGAAATCAGATCCTGTCATATATAAGGTACTCTTCATTCTCAAATTGCTTCTAATTAGAAAAGGCATATCATTTTCTCACCAAGAAATGTTTTTATTGAAGATCCACTCTACACATCCTGATCACTTTATCAGGGTTATCCAGTCTCTTGACTGCCGCCAGTGGCGTAGCGTGGGTTGTCAGCGCCCGGGGCCAGCCAAGAATTGTGCGCCCCCCCCAACCTGTGGACACGTTATCGATATTGCCCCAGCTCTCACATGGATATTGCCCCAGCTCTCACATGGATATTGCCCCAGCTCTCACATGGATATTGCCCCAGCTCACACATGGATATTGCCCCAGCTCACACATGGATTTGCCCCAGCTCTCACCTGGATATTGCCCCAGCTCCGGATCCAGCAGGGGTTGAGGGGGCCCAGATGCCGGGCAGCGGGAGTGCCTGCCCGGTCCTGAACAGCGTGTGAGTCCGTCCGTGTTGAAGGGGAGGCGGCTGCGTGCGTGCGCAGGTCACGCGGTCCGGCCAGTCAGTACCACTTGATTAGCCGGACCACGTGACCGGCTGCGCCTGCATGCAGCCGCATCCCCTTCAACACGGATGGACTCACTGTTCAGGACCAGGCAGGCACTCCCGCTGCCCGGCATCTGGGTCCCCTCAACCCGCGGGCCCTTGGGCGGCGCCCAAGGGCCCGGCGGGTCAGTCCGGGCCTCAGGTTTTAGGGGCGCAAATTTCTTTTGAAATTATGCGCCCCTAACAAAACTGCGCCCGGGGCCACGGCCCCCCCAGCCCCCCACGCTACGCCACTGTCTGCCGCACTTTAGCGAGTTAAATTCGCCGATCCTTGGGTGCATTCAGCCTTCATCGCAGGGTCCCTGAAGTGCGGTGAATCGATCCACCGAACGAATTGAAAAGCTGCATCGAAACACCGCTGGAAAACCGCTGAATCGATCTGAAAAACCGCTTCAAAACCACCGAATCAATCCAAAAAACCTCAGAAAAACACCAAATGCATCCGACGATCCACTGCAAAATTTCTGAATCGATCCAAAAAGAATTGATGACCCAGGAAACAGACCGCTGACCAGCCGCCTGAAAAAGCTGACAAGCGGGGTTAAAAAAAACCCCCAAAACAATGCAACTTTTAAAAAGGCGTTTTCAAACACCTACTGCATGAAAATGCCTAGAAATAATAATGTCCTATGAATAACAATAAAAAGGTCTGTTACGGTAAAAAAAACCGCCATTTTAAAAAAATCGGAACAAAAAAATTTGCCGAAAAAATCCTGAAAATGCCTAAATAAATAGACTTTTTGCTGCAAATGAAAAGAATAAGCGGTTGAATAAATATTTAAGGATAACAGTGACATTATTTTACATTGAAACCTATGGGATTCGCCTGCTTAAACCTGTCAAATGAAACCACCTGCATCAGGGCATTTCACTGACATTTCGGTGCTGCCGAAGGTCACTGTATTTCGCTGGCAATTCGCCAATATTTGGCAGCTTTTTGAATAGTCGAATGAAAACGAAATTGCATCGTACAGGAAAATTCCCTGTTTGGTGCTCTTTGAATAACCCTGATCGTTATCTTAATTGCCCAGTGTATTTGCAAATTGAACTAGGATTGGAGGAATCAATGCCCTGGTAAATGTTCAGTCTGTTTTTATTTATTTCACTAAATTGGAAGATTTTTACTTTGTTCTTTTCTTCGAGAGTCTTGTCTTAGAATTTGCAAATTACAAGTTGCTCTTCTTTACCACATATCTGTCAGTCAATAGCAATTTACCTTCTAATAAAGTTAGCGATATACTATTTTTCACTTACAGGATTATTCAAAGAGAATCGAAAGCCACCGCACGTTCGGTGACTTTTCGTTCTCTTCAACTCGGTTCAGTTCGGCGATCCGATTTCGGCAACCCTGCGGTGTATTCAGCAAGCACCACAGGGCCGCCGAAATGCATGGAAAAGTCGCCGCAAACCCACAGACAACACACCGCAAAACGAGGGCGAACGCACACCGAAACCTGCAAAAACATCTGGATTACCACGCCGATAAAAACCCGAACAGGAGCCGATCACACGCAGTGCAGTTGCCGGAAAAAGCCGACACTGCAGATGAATGGAGTGAATAAATTAGAAGAACAGTTTGCTTGAATGTTTGAAAAGTGAAAGGCTGTTTGCAAAGAAACTACTGAGCGAAAACGTCTGAAATTTGCATATGAGGTCCAATGAATGATAATAAAAAGGGTTGTTACAGAACAAATAAGTAAAGTTAAAAGAAAAAAAAAGAGAGATTCGGAACTTAACCACTTGGCTGCTCAGCGCGTCCAGCCAAGTGGTTGTTCTGTGCTATGGACGCGCTGAGCGCGTCCATGCACAGGAGGCAGCAATCCGCCGGATTCCGGTGGATTGCTGCGCCCCCGGTCATCTTGGATGTCAGCCCAGCACTCCAGGACCCCGGCAGAACAATTAGATGTCATCGCAGCGGTGCGATGACATCTAATTCAGGCGCCCCCCCCCGCGTGTGCGGAGGAGGCACCTGAAAGGGAGGGGGATCGCCAGGGGGCACAGGGTTAATCCAGGCACCGTTTGGAAGGGCACAGCCTGCCCTTCCAAACGGTGGCTGTAATTAACCCCTGGGGAGCCGGATCACGATTCGGCGCTGAAAAGCGCCGGATCGTGATCCTCTAATGGAGCTGGCCGACATCTTGGATGTCGGCCAAGCCTCCAGGAACTCCCCCTGAGGACTGGCGTCATCATGCATAGCACGATGACGCCAGTCCTGGAGTTAACCCCTAGCTGCCAGCAATGGTGGAGATAGGGGGTTCATTGGATCCACGGCAGCTAGGGGTTAATGTTTGATATCGTTGGATCGACCAGAGCATGGCCTTTCCAACGATACCAAACTTGACCATGTAAAATGTTTTTTAAAAAATAAAAATAAAAAAATTTATAAAAATTTAAATTAACACTTTTTTTGTTTTGTTAATGCAGTAATATTGTTCCCATTTCAATTATAATGTGAATAATGATGCTGGATTAACAATTTTGTATGCGGTGCGTTTGTTAAAAATAGCAAAATTTTCCCCAAAAAAAAATGTAACGAGACCCCATTTCTAATTTTTTTAACAAGCGCACCCCATACAAAATATAACCGCAAATGATCGCATGTTAAAATGTGAAAAAAAACACTTTACACATTGTAAATTATTGAAAATTCTAATTTTATTGCATTTTTTTGTTATAATATACAGACAGGACATGACGTATACATATAATAATGACATATTATGAATCTGCCGAGTCTGTCGGAAAGAACGATGTATAATATGTCTGGGTCATATACTAAAATAAGGCTTCAAAACGCGGTTAAACATGATGAGCGAAACCGGTAAAAAGGACCTCAGCATAGAGGTGTGAAATGGCTCAGCAGCGAAAGGGTTAAAAAAAAAATACCGAAAAATGCTTAAAATATCCTAAAAAAATTATAAATAAAGAGACTCTTTACTGCAGAATATTATAAACAATAGTTTATTAGATATTGAATTAAAACGGGAATAGTTTTAACATTGAAGCCTATGGGATTCGCCTGAATAAATCTGCAGCATGAAGCCACCGAATGGCAGGGCAATTCGGCAACTTGTCACTGCTGGTTTTTGTTCTCTGAATTAGACTTGTGCACCGATTTTTTTTTATTTTTTTTTTTCGGTTCGATTCGGTTCGCTTGTATTTTGTAAATTTTGGTTTCGGCGATTTCCATTTCGGTTCGTTTCGTTTTCAATTTCGGAAATTTTCGTGTTTTTCGGAACGTCTGTTCTCCTCGTTTCAAAGTGTCTATTCGTTTTGACGTAACTAATGGTTTTTCGGATCCGATATTTCTGTCGATACGATAATTCTGTCGATACGATTATTCTGCCATTGAGATTTCTCATGTTTTACAAGAAGGATACATTGAGATGGGAATGATACAAAATTACAGAATCAGCGATATATCCAAAAAATATGTTGTCCGAAATTACTGAAATGGAACCGAAATCAGGAATGGAGCCGAAATTACGAATGGAACGAAAATGATTTTCGATTTTACACATTTCTAGTCCATTCGAAAATTCCGAACAAAGTTTTGTTTCGTTTCGTAAAGTTTTCGGGAAATTCGGATCTGGAAATTTTCGTAAAATATGCTGAATCCGAATGCACAAATCAGGAAATTTCGTGAAAATTCTGAAATTCCGAAACCCGAAACGCACATCCCTACTCTGAATAGCCGATGTATTGCTTCTCTATGGGGATTCACTGCCCTCGAACAGGCACAGAACAGGTACCGTATGTGCAGTCAATTCGCCAGGATTTGGTGAATTGCTTGCTCTCTGGATAGCCGAATGGCCAAGAAAGGTAACCGAACGCTTATTTTCAGCATTCGGTTCCCTTTCGGCAGCCATTCGGATCTCTTTGAATAACCCTTTAAGTGGCTAGTTGGTGGAGAATAGCAAATTTTAGCCAAAGTCCAGCAATACCTTGAACAATTCTGGCCAAAAACCTGCGCTCGCACTCACTGTTTAGTGTGTAACCCCTAATTGTATTCAGGAGAAAGCAGAATAACGAGGCTTCGGTAAGTAAGACAAGTGCCATCATCACTGCTGACTGGAAATTTGCTTGTCACAGTTTTGCATACATAAACGGATGTGCCGAGGCGATCTTAACCTTGAAAGCATTCTATGGTCTTCATAAGATATGTGTGTAAAAGCGGTAACATTTTCTAATGCAGATTCAGCAAAAGCAAATGTGTAAATTAAAAACGAATCCTCATTACAGTGAGGACAGGGTTCAAAATAAAGGACAAAAATTCCCCTGTGTGATTATTTCGGCCTGAACATTCCTTGTCAAGTCGACTCCCCATATTCATGTTTTAGTATACATAAATCCAGAGAATATATATTTCAGTGAGTCATGCAAGGCTTCATGTCACACAAAGGATCCTTAACAGGATTTTTCTGTACTGTGCACCTCTTTCTCAGATGATCTAATTCAGCGACTGATTTATGGCAGAGAAGAGGTCACTGTCTGCCCTTGTTTTCCCCTCCCCAATCCATTTCATTCTCTGGATGACATCTCTTCACAGATAGGGAATCATGGACTTATTCTTCACAACTAGCAGCTTATTGATTCACTGCTGAGAGATTTCTGTTTTTAAGTGTGTCATCCTATTTAAGCCAAAGGAAGTCACTGACAAATGTAAAGAAAGAGGAGGATCATGACTCTTCAAGGGGAGATTGACTAACATGCCGGGGATAACTGATGAGTGTAAGGCGATAATTGTGATTGGTGCAAAGGTTATGCCAATGAGGCTTGATTCAACAAATCACAAATATGAGTGGCTGACCCCAAATAAATTGAAACCAGTGGAGTGGGACAAATGTACTGTGAGCGTGCTATGTTCATAGATATACCCTCTGTATCGATTCCGGGCTATTAATCTCTGGTAATAGCATTCATTGTAGGTAAAAGTGAGAGTGTATTATGCATTGTGTATTTTCAAAGTTACTCCATAAGAGAAACAATGACAAATCTGTTACGCTGATCAGTCCACTAATAGCATATATGTCTCTTCTCGTCACCTGGACTTTAACAGTAGCACAGCACTGAGAAATGAGTTTGCGATAGTGAAGCAGGGACAGTAAACTACTAGTCCATTAGGATATCTAATGTACTCAGCACAGCTGATCCAACAGAACCAATCAGACTCCCTAAATGTGCTTGTCTATTTTCTGTAAATTGTTTATATATGTTTTATTTGCTTATCTAGCTAGCTATGTATCATCTAGCTATAATCAATCAAAGTAGTATTTATTAACTTTTTTTTTGAGAAAGGATTTTACCAGGTAGGATACATTGAGGTTTCTCTCGTTTTCAAGTAGATCCTGGGTGGCGAGTATGTAACGTTAGGTGTCTTGCCCAAGGACACTTACTGGAGAGGTGCGCTGGGCGGGATTCAAACCTGTGTCTCCACAGGTATAGCGCAGTGGTGTTACCTCTACTCCACCCAGGCGGTACCTATTTATTATCAACCATCTATTTATTGTCTATATATTTATTATCAGTCTTTTATCTAGAAATGGATCTACCTTTCTTTTACTTTATTTAGGGTTTATTTATCTCTCCAGGTCCACATTGGCCGTCGGGAGCACCAGGCAAATGCCAGTGGACCGTGATGGCTGTGGGGCAGGTGTGGTGTAGGCTTGTGCACCGATTTTTTTTTTTTTTCCGTTCGATTCGGTTCGATTTTTCGGATTTTTAAACTTTTCGATTCGGCTCGTTTCGACTGATTTCTGTTTCGATTCGGTTCGGCTTGATTCGTTTTTCGTGTACATTTTTTTTTGGAATATCGACCGTTTTTCGTGTCACTTAGCTCGTTTTTTGTATCGACTTTTCGTAATTTCGTAAATTTTCGTTTTTTCGGAACGTCTGTTCTCCTCGTTTCAAAGCAATAAATTTCGATTTGACACATTTCAAGTCCATTTGAAAATTCTGAAAATATTTCGTTTCGGCTCGGAAAACTTTTCGGATCTGCCATTTTCGGATCTAAAAATTTTAGGAAATTCGGCCGCATCCGAAAACACGAATCGGGAAATTTCGCGGAAATTCCGAAATTCCGAAACCCAAAACGCACATCCCTAGTGTGGTGGCTCACCAAAGATTGTGCTTAAAACCCGCCTACAGAGATTAACACATACCCACTCTAGGCCCAGGTTCTTCACATGACTGTCCCAAATGCATGTTCTATGCGTGAGTCATGACATTTGAGTCTAACAATTTTCACCCCTCATTTAACTTTTGCAGAATACTGTCTCGTGTTGAGAAGAACGTGCTATGTTGGAATAGCTTGTTATTCTCTGTCTAGCCCTAAACTAATGGCTCTTATACAAAGTATAGAAAGTATTGGAGACATTAATTTACAGTAAGCAGCCGCAATGTCCAAACAGCAAGCAAAGCCTAGAGCTTAGTCATAATAGCTCTTAGTTTGGAATAGGGCTCAAGTTCTGGTTGAGACAAAACCCTGAAACTGCTTTTATTAGTAGAGGAGAAACTTAGGAACAGATGCCACTAGAAAGTTCTAACCATTAGTGAAATAAACAATGAACGGCGGAAGATACAATTACATTTCCATGAAGAATGGAAACCCCTTTTAGACCAGAGCAAGCTTCAAGGGTTTTCTGCAAAGGCTTTCAATCATGATGTGCCATTGGTTAATGCCTCTGATTTGTCTCATTGTCAGCATGAGTCATTTATTCCCCCCAACAAACCTCTTTTTGAGTCATGATATTTCAGAGCTTTTCTAAACTGCTGCACATAAGGAATTAGAATGAGGGAAAACAGCACAATTTCTGCAGTATTTGACACTCATTATTCCACTTCTAATAAATGTTTCTGGTTTACAAACACAGGAAATAAAAGAATAATGTATTTTCACATTTACATTTTACATGTATTTATTACGGTTATTTGGAGGCATATTTTATTGTGAGCATATATTCTGTCTTATTGCCTCTAATACAAATTATAAAATCAAGTGTAAAATAAACTGCACCGTAAACTCAGGGCCAGACTAACATAGGGATTAGGGAATTGGAGCTGTAGCTCCAGACCCATGTCCCAGGCTAGGTCCAGAGATAGGGTTAACAATGTCAGCACTAATTCTTATCAACTCAGTGAGATCAAGAGGGATGAGGCAGTGGTACAATGGAGTATGTGTGACGAATGGAAAAGGGACACAAAGGGTGAAAGAATGGGGCAAAATGACAATGAAAGGTGAAACTAATGGTGCAGGGGAACCATGGGAAGTAAGAAGAATCGGGCAGTTGAACAAGGAAGCTAAAAGGAATGTGGCACACAATAAAATGTTTAGTGCCAGGCTGCCAGCCCCATAAAGTTCTTTATCCAGAAATATATGAATTTCTGAATGGACCAGTTATAATCACCCAGCTTCATGACTTGGTTTTGGTGTCAGCAAGTTAGTATGAGTGAGTAAATCTGCTGTATTACAGGTCCAGTGGTAACAGCAAAAACCCAGTGGAAGGATATTGGATATTTTGCATGTAAAGAGCCTTAAAGTCACATATTTTGCATGTAAAGAGCCTTAAAGTCACACTGGCAGATTGTACTCAAATTTCACAAGAAAATGTCCGGTACATATTGTGACGTGTGTCACTCTGGATTTGGGATACATGTGCCTAGAAATGTATTTGGGAGGTGCAGGCCTCATGTTCTATATTATTCCCCTATCCTATCTTGTGGTGAAGTCACCCTGTGCCTGTAGGGTGCAGGTTGTTTGTGTAATCAGTGTTTTGTAAAGATAATGTTATTGTCTATTTTTTGACATCTGCTGTATATTTGAGTAGTTTTGTTAATCTGCTTTGTCAGGCAAACGTGGCCCCATTATTTGCTGTGTTAGACTGTAATCTTGTTTACCATCCCCGACTGTCATTGTCCTGTCTTGTCTAGGAATTTTAAGGAAACGTTTATCCCATTATCTGTCCTAGTCTAATTATGTCCCAAATGCCATGAAGCAGAAGTAGCAGTAACATCAGAAAACTTCACAACATTTTCTAGGGGAGGTTTTGTATATGTAAATGACCCATGTTTGACTGCATAAATATCAGTGCCTGTCCCCAATAAAAAAAGTTTCATTTTGATCCTGAAAACCTCCAGATATACAGCGTTGTCTTATTTCTTGAGGATGCTAGCAAGGCTCTTTACGTGTCCCGGTCCTTACGCTTCGTCTAAGGACTGGTGGAAGACACAAGAGTCTGCTGGGGAGAACTCGGGGTCTGGCAAGGAAGCGTCATTGACCGATGTGCCCCGGTCGGGGTACTGAGATCTGTTACACTTTAGGTTCACATATACAGTAACATATCGGGGAAAAAAAAAAAAACAGAAACTGAACACACGACAGGGTCATTTTTGCAGGTTACAATAGTAGGTTGCCATATCCTGAAGTGTACATACACTATGCTTTATCAGTCCTATACTTACTATAGTGTATAGGCGCATGAAGTCTATACGGTATACAGATATTAGTCTATATTCTACTGCTATCCTGCTTATCCACATACAGTCAGGTCCAGAAATATTGGGACATCGACACAATTCTAACATCTTTGGCTCTATACACCACCACAATGGAGTTGGAATGGAACAAACACAATGTGCTTTCACTGCAGACTGTCAGACAGCTTTAATTTGAGGGTATGTACATCCAACTCAGGTGAACGGTGTAGGATTTACAGCAGTTTGCAGATGTGCCTCCCACTTGTTAAGGGACCAAAAGTAATGGGACAATTGGCTTCTCAGCTGTTCCATGGCCAGGTGTGTGATATTCCCTCATTACCCCAATTACAATGTGCAGATAAAAGGCCCAGAGTTCATTTCAAGTGTGCTATTTGCATTTGGAATCTGTTGCTGTCACCTCTCCGTGAAGGCTCTTTTGGATCTCATTTTATCAGTGAAGCAAGCCATCATTAGGCTGAAGAAACAAAACAAACCCAACAGAGAGATAGCAAGAACATTAGGCGTGGCCAAAACAACTGTTTGGAACATTCTCAAAAAGAAGGAACACACCGGTGAGCTCAGCAACACCAAAAGACCCGGGAGACCACGGAAAACAACTGTGGTGGATGTATGAAGAATTCTTTCCCTGGTGAAGAAAACACCCTTCACAACAGTTGGCCAGATCAAGAACACTCTCCAGGAGGTAGGTGTATGTGTGTCAAAGTCAACAATCAAGAGAAGACTTCACCAGAGTAAATACAGAGGGTTCACCACAAGATGTAAACCATTGGTGAGCCTCAAAAACAGGAAGGCCAGATTAGAGTTTGCCAAACAACACCTAATAAAGCCTTCACAGTTCTGAAACAAGATCCTATGGACAGATAAGACCAAGATCAACTTGTACCAGAGTGATGGGAAGAGAAGAGTATGGAGAAGGAAAGGGAACTGCTCATGATCCGAAGCATACCACCTCATCAGTGAAGCATGGTGGTGGTAGTGTCATGGTGTGGGCATGTATAGCTGCCAATGGAACTGGTTCTCTTGTATTTATTGATGATGTGATTCCTGACAAAAGCAGCAGGATGAATTCTGAAGTGTTTCTGGCAATATTATCTGCTCACATTCAGCCAAATGCTGCAGAACTCATTGGACGGCGCTTCACAGTGCAGATGGACAATGACCCAAAGCATACTGCAAAAGCAACCAAAGCGTTTTTGAAGGGACAGAAGTGGAATGTTATGCAATGGCCAAGTCAATCACCTGACCTGAATCCCATTGAGCATGCATTTCACTTGCTGAAGACAAAACTGAAGGGAAAATGCCCCAAGAACAAGCAGGAACTGAAGACAGTTGCAGTAGAGGCCTGGCAGAGCATCACCAGGGATGAAACCCAGCGTCTGGTGATGTCTATGCATTCCAGACTTCAGGCTGTGATTGACTGCAAAGGATTTGCAACCAAGTATTAAGAAGGGAAAGTTTGATTTATGATTATTATTCTGTCCCATTACTTTTGGTCCCTTAACAAGTGGGAGGCACATCTGCAAACTGCTGTAAGTCCTACACCGTTCACCTGAGTTGGATGTACATACCCTCAAATTAAAGCTGACAGTCTGCAGTTAAAGCACATTGTGTTTGTTTCATTCCAACTCCATTGTGGTGGTGTATAGAGCCAAAGATGTTAGAATTGTGTCGATGTCCCAATATTTCTGGACCTGACTGTATGTATTATTTGTGTATTCCCTCTTGCCGATGTAACAATAAAAAAAAAAATGGAGATTCATGCTTATTCTAACATTTCAGACAAGACCAGGAATACTATAGGATACTATGAAGACCTGGACAAGACCTGAAATGCTATAGGATAGGGAATGACACATCACCAATAAATCTTGTGAGTAACTCAACATTTACCTAAATTGTGGATTGGAAAAAAATATATATATTGCAAAAATCATTATATAATATATATATATGTTTATTATTGCAGAAGCCATCCGCACATCACAGCAATTCAAAGAACTGCATCCCAGAGCTCCTGTGCTACATTCCCCATATGCAGCAAGGCATTCTGGGTAGCACATGCAAATACTATTATACACTAGTCAGTGGACTTTCTTAATTCACAGTTTAAATTATTTCGTAAAATTTGAAGGAAGTTGCCTTTTTTTAAATAGTGGGGTTGATGAAATCTCCAATAAATTTAATAATAATAAATTACTTAAAAAAATTATTATTTAATGGCTTTACAAATATTTCTATGCGTGTCCTTTAGCTGCATGTGCTTCTAATCGTTATATAGTTGTCCAAGAGTTATGTATTCTATGGTTCGCATGAATCTCTGTAATGTCAAGACCAGGTTTTCCTTTTAAGCACTAAAGATTCTTCAGAATCTTTTCTACCAGATGTTACCTTTCTTGGGGCTGTTAATTATTCAACAGCATCCCAGTCTGTCGTCAAACTGTTAATGAACATGGCATTTATTATGATAACATTTTGGTAATAGATTCCGACAATGCTAACTATATCAAGAAAGCCTTCTGCACTGTCAGAGTTTTGCTCTTGTGAAGTCTCCCAAGGCAGTATTTGTCTGGCACGCACTGTAAATTTATGGGCTGATTTTTTTTTCAGGAAACTATCTCAGCTGCTTCACAAATTCTATATATACAACTCTCAGCACATTTTATAGTGTTCAACCCGTAAGGTCATTTACTGGCCAAATTTATGAAACAAAAAAAAGAATAACATCTTTCCTACAAAACTGTTAAAATATATTATTACAGAGAAACAAATAGATGTGGGTGTATATATATATATATATATATATATATATATTTCTCTACTATTGTTTTCTATCATCCCTAACATGATTCTTCTTGACCCCTAGAATTTATAAGGTTGTAGATACTAGTATATTTTTTTCTTTCTTTTAATCGTTCAACTGTCTGGTCGGCGACATGACTTGGAGATGTCATGAGTACACATGGGAGGTCTTTGAAGGTTATTGGTAACCCAAGGTTGCAAAAATGGAAGAAAATTAGAAATCATTGTCTCCACTCTTTTCTGAATTGAATAGGCTGTAGAATTTATGTCTTCATAAACCTATCTATATATTTAATGACCCAAAGATGAAGGCTGCAGAGGAGTGGGAGACGCTAGTCCTTCCTTAGTAGCCCAGGCAATTGTGAAAATGTGTTTGTTGGAAGGTTGACGGGTCATTTCACTAGCAAGCTAAAGGAAATGTTATTGAAAAATCTATCACACTCGATAATACTTGTCGTTATATTTTTGACATTGCTTTCAGAAGAAGCAAAATTATCCCAGACATTAGCACCGTAAAAATTAGTAAATGAACATCCATTACAGAGATCCAAAACTGTAGCAAGTGGGGTGGAAAGAAATGTGCAACTCCAATAAAGCTATACCACTAGTACAGGACTAAAAAAAAAGATTATTATTTTCTATTTCCCAAAACAATGAAAAATACTGGAGAAAAATGTAAGTGAAAAATTAAATTTTATAGAAACAGTCAAAGAGGGTTAGAAAGGATTTATGGAAGAGGAAGAAACCCCTTTCATCAACAGAAGTGCCACGCGGGTAAAGAACAATGAAATGATAACATTAGGTGTCAAAAACATGTTAATATTAAATTTAAAACCTAATAACTATCGAAAAATGATGGGCCCTATGCCACATATTATACATAAGGGGCTATATTACAATCTTCGCGCAAAAACCCTCGTGCACAGCGTGAATTTTTGCGCCAAGCGTTAAACTTTTGCGCGTGCAAATCAACACTGGAATTAAAATCCTTGCGCATATTTTCATCCAGCGATCAGTAACGCGCGGAAACAGGACGCGGCCTAATGCTCGCGCAGTAACGTTGCGCGCAAAATTCAGGGCACACTGTTTTTTTTCTCGTGATTCAGCCAACCAGAATTAAGAACCACTATTAACTCGCTTTAAGTTTTTGCTCCTGCCAAAGTCAATCTGAGCATATATGCTGCAGCAATAATACATGCACACACAACTTCTCCATTTTATTGTTTGGGTATGTGTTGAATGGGCAACTATACTTAGCTGCATTATTTTACTGGGCTGGTGTATTTGGGTTTGGCCAGGTTGTTCAGATTTGCCACTAACACCAGCTTTTTGCAGTTGCTAAAATTATGCGCGCAAAGGCTATGAGGTAATTACCGCGAATAGATTGCAATACCATCCGCGTACCAGCGCACATTCGCATTTGCGCTCACAATGTTAAGTATAGGACGCGCAACGTACAGTAAGCTCGCACAGCCTTCGCGCAGGTTCACCCTCGGTAGACGATTGCGCGTATTTGTTCCGCTGACTATGTAATACGGGATTAGGCGCAAATGGTTTCACCCCTCGTGTTAATGTTTTTTTGCGCCGGCGCAAAGGTTTGCGCGAAGATTATAATTTAGCCCAAGGTCTCCAGAAGGTATTTTAGTGTCTGGAATCACTATTCCACTCTTCCCGCAAGTTGGTTTTGCGGCTCAAGCATAGCATGTCGCTACTGTAAATTGACATCTCCTATGCAAGGTGCTAATTTGCACCTGGGAGTAGAAGAATGAGCTATTCCAAGGTAGCTCATTCTATGTTTTGGGCCCAGTATTTCTCTAAAAAAACTGACTCCTAAAACCTAGTGTTAAGTGATTTTGCAAAAGCAATCACTTAACACACTAACAAAAACCTTTGCTTATTGCAAATAATGGAGGTGGTATGATATGCCATTTCCTCTCACCATGAGTAGCAGGAGAGTGGGAACAAATGGTACCCAGTCTCACTCTGTGCTTCATCCATGGCTCCTGCGCGATCCCACACGTGATAGCTCATGAATGGGATGTTCTGGACTCCATTGTGTTTGCAGTTGTTGCAATAGTGACAATCTTTGACTTTTCAAAAGCGACCGCAACAAATTTGTAGTGCAGGAATTCAGCCAAAGTGCGAGACATCCTACAGCCACGATCAGCTGCCCTGGAACACTGCTGAAGATATTGTGTGTATTTAGTGTGTCAGAGGGCAGAGTTGTAGAGATTAGTGGCTGTGTCAATGCAGTTGGATTTTGAGATAGGAAGGATAAGAGGATGGATAGCGTTGGAGAGTAGCTTTGGATTCAGAGCACCAAGATGATTCGAGGTAGTGGTGTGGGAGTAAAAGTAGGAGGCTGGGTTGACAGCAGAAGAAGTTTCCAGGAAAGGAGCTGGTGATCGGAAAGGGAGAGGTGTGCTAGAAAAGTTGGAAATAGTACAGAGGCTGGAAAAAAGGCAAGTTTCTGTAAGAGCTAGGAGATGGAGGGAATGAGAGAGAAAAAGGCCATAAATATGTCATGCGATCCAAATGACACAGCGAGCTGGGTTCAACAGGTGTTTATTTCAGTAGTTAATACAGGGGAGACACCCGGTTTGCATCCTCTCTCTGAGCTGTCTTCCTGATACTACCCCTTAGAGCCGCCCCTTCCTCTGATGTCACTGCTGGCTCTCAACACATCTCCCCCTTTTTAATAACAATAAATTTTTCTTAAACAGGCAATAAACAAATAAACAGAGGCACACACACAGATACAGATAAAGGTACAATGCTATCTTGGACATCGGGGTAGACTACCCTAGTCCACAGTGACTATGGGGTTATTTTGCCCATTTTCCAGTCACTGTTCTAACTACAGCGCTAATCTCGGTAGCACACTGGAAGCTTCACAACTCTACCACTCAAAGTCATTTTGCAAGGACCCTCTCCAGATCCCTGTGAGAGTGGTTGCGACTCCAAGTCAGGCAGTGATGTATTCTCGCCGGAATCCTGTTGCAGAGCGGGTGTACCTCTTAAAAACTCTTTGACTCTGACACTCTGTCCCAGGTACAGTTCAGGCAGATGGCGAGCAGAGTGTCTATCATAACAGTATCTGTAGTTCCGCTTTGCCTCTTCGTCCCTCCTTCGAACATTCTCAGACAGAACAGGGGAGGAAGGCTGGAATGCACCCACCGAAGGTAGCGTGGTACGAATCTGTCTCCCCATCATCAACTGTGCAGGGCTACATCCCGTGGCCTGAATAGGAGTCGCCCTATAAGCCAGGAGGGCCAAATAAGGATCTGGTTGCCTCAAAATGAACTTTGCGGTCTGAACCGCCCTCTTAGCCATCCCGTTAGGCTGTGGGTAATGTGGACTGGAAGTAGAATGAAGGAAATCGTAGTCCCCACTGAAGGACCTGAACTCCATAGAAGCAAACTGCATTCCATTGTTGCTCACCAGCTCAGCCGGTACCCCCACCTGGCAAACACGCTCTTTAGGCGTGTGATGACAGCCACACTGGTCGCCTCAA
This sequence comes from Leptobrachium leishanense, assembly GCA_009667805.1. Lineage (NCBI taxonomy): Eukaryota > Metazoa > Chordata > Amphibia > Anura > Megophryidae > Leptobrachium > Leptobrachium leishanense. Next base: position 80,163,002 of record CM019069.1, on the reverse strand, counting down.
CTAACGGTGCAATCTCAAAATACCTTGAGTAGTAGTCCACAACAACCAGATACTTTTTCTCGTTGAGCTCACATAAATCTGCTGCAATCTTCTGCCAGGGGCCCGCAGGCAGCGGGGTAGAAAGTAGAGGCTCTCTCCTCTGTGTAGGCCGACGTTCATGGCAAAAGGCACATCTTGATACATATTCTGCAATGTCAGTGCTGATTCCAGGCCACCACACCGCAGAGGCAACTAGCTCTCTACATTTAGAAATTCCCAAGTGGCCATCGTGAATTTGACTCAACATCTCTCACCGCATACTGGCTGGTATAACAATACTGTCTTGAAACAGCACCAAACCGTCTAGTTCAGTAAGGTGCACTCCCTCTGCCTGGAAAGCACTCAGCGGCATCCATACTGCCCGGCTCTTGAGCCAGCCGTTCTTTATGTAGTTTATGACCTCTTGGATATCAGTATCTAGATGTGTCTCTCTCTCTTTATCAGCTCAAATCTCCCTGAAGAGATGGACTTAGAAGCCAAAATCGAATCCACATACACCTTCACATCTGATTCTGTAGATGACTCTTCAGCTGCAGCCAGCGGGAGCCTGGAGAGTGCGTCTGCCACTACCAGTTGTTTCCCAGCCCGAATATTGAATCTGAGCAACCGCATCAGAAGTCTCTGGCATCTCAGAGGTGCCTTGTCAATGTTATAGGAGTTTATCAATGGAACCAACGGCTTGTGGTCAGTCTCCAGACTAAAACCTTCCAAGCCCACCAGATATCGTTGAAAGCGCTCGCAGGCCCAAACTCCAGCCAGACACTCCTTTCTATCTGAGCGTATTCTGTTTCTGCCGCAGTTAATTACGAGAGCAGTAGGCAATGGGCTGCAGCTTGTCGTCATTCAATTGCAGAAGGGCTGCTCATAACCCATAACTGCTAGCGTCCGTGCTAACCACAGTCTTTATAGAAGGGTCATAGAACCCCAGCACCAGGGCAGACCCCCAACATGGACTTGACCAGTGCAAAGGCCTCCGCCTGTGGAGGTCCCCAGGTCCAAGCAATGTCCTTCTTCAACAATTCTGTAATAGGATGCAACACTGAGGACAGTTCTGGCAGAAACTTGTCTTTGTCTCGGTTCATGAACATCGGAAGGGCTTTTCAATTGCTCAATAGCGAGAAATTTACTAGCATCTCGCTTAATACCGTCTCCGCTGATAATATGGCCAAAGTAGCACAGTTCTGTTTTCCCAAAGTGGCATTTATCTTTGTTCAATTTCAATCCTGACTCTCTTATGGTCTGCAGTACACGCTGCAGTCACCTGATTATGCTCTCCTAGAGTGGACCCGTACACGAGGATGTCATCCATAACTACCACCGTGCCCTCATGGTCCCTCAGGAGGGAACTCATTTCCCTTTGGAAGATCTCTGGTGTGGAAGATATCCCGAAGGGGAGTCTGCAGAAACAAAATCGACCTACCGGCGTAATGAAAGTAGTCAGCTTACGGCAATGGTAAGGGGAATCTGTCAGAAACTCCTGGAAGCATCAAGCGTGGGAAAGAATTTAGCCCCTGACAACTTCGGAGCTATGTCTTCCAATGTCGGCAGTACAAATCTCTCCCTCTTTACAGCCTCGTTCAGGCATTTCAAGTCCACACAAATACAAACTTTCCCATTCTTCATAGCAACAGGCACAATAGGAGCACACCAGTCAGTAGCTTCAGTGACTTCCTCAATAACACCCATACTTTTAATCCTCAAAAGTTCGGCCTCAACCCGAAGTGGAAAATGGAATCCTACGAGGCGCTGCGATACTGTACGGGATAGCATCCGCTTTTAACTCTATGCGTACCGGCTCACAATTCAGCAGCCCAAGTTCTCCAAACATGTCCTCCGTGATCTCATGCACTCGCGCATCAAGACCCAGGCTACAGGCTGCATTCCGGCTCAATAGGTTATTAACGTAGTTTCCTCTGATCATGTACACCCACAGGGTAAATTTCTTTCTTTTGTACTCACTGCTAGCAAGAAATCTGCTGGCACATTCGATGCGACCTCCAGGGCTGTGAACGTTTATCAAAACCTTCTCAAGCTGCGGTCGTCGTGGCAGTTTCATGAACGTTGCAAAGAAATAACCGTAATGTCCGCTCCTGTATCAATTTTAAAAGCAATCCTTGCACCCATCAAAGAGAGTGTAACACGCCAAGCTTCTTCTGAGCCAGACTGATTAATTACAGACCCCACAAAAGGACGCCTCTTGAGCCTCTTGGTCACTGTCCAGATGCATCTCTTTAACAAACTCTGATTTGCAAACCACGTCAAAATGGCCGACTCTGTTACACTTTCTGCACCTCCTGTCTTTAGCAGGGCATAACATCTTCATTCCATGAGCGCGATTACAGCGCGTGCAACGAGCCTGTAGCATCCCACCGCTTCTGACCCTGTCTGTCACCTGCGGTCTGCTGTTCACACTCTGTCTGTCACTTGCAGCTCTCCTGAACTGCTGCACCTCCTCCACCATGCTTTCAGATCTCATCTCTGCACTTTGCTTCTTTACTAGTTCACTTTGGCGCACTATCCGTATAGCCTCATCCAGCGTCAACGCAGACTCCAGCTGCAGCTTCAGCGAAACTTCTGAGTCTGCAATACCTATGACGATTCTGTCTCTGATCTGCTCCTCTTTCGCAGCACCAAACTCACAGAACTCCGCCAATTCATACAGACTGCGCACAAATGATTCCACAGATTCACCCACACGCTGGGCTCGCTTGTGGAAACAGGCTCTCTCATGAATCACATTTCTCCTGGGCACAAAATGGGCGCTGAGTTTATCCATGATTATCTCAAAGTCAAATTCTTCCCCCTCACGGAAAGTAAACGTATTGTACACAGGCTCCACATCTTTCCCCATAGAATATAAAAGAGTTAACCTGTACTTCACCGCTCTCCTTATCCAGCTTAGAAGCAATCCTGAAGCGTGAAAACCTCTGCCTCCAGGTAGGCCATGCTGCAGGCTGAGAGAAATCAAAAGGCTCCGGTGGAGTAAACTTAGACATCTTCACAGATCAAAATGGATGCACAGGTAAGAACTTCTAACACCATGTCATGAGATCCAAATAACACAGCGAGCTGGGTTCAACAGGTGTTTATTTCAGTAGTTAACATAGGGGAGACACCCGGTTTGCATCCTCTCTCTGAGCTGTCTTCCTGGTACTACCCCTTAGAGCCGCCCCTTCCTCTGATGTCACTGCTGGCTCTCAACACAAATAAAGGAAGATTTGGGGAGACCGCAAGCAAAACGGGCATTCCAAAGAGTGCAGTGTAGCGGGAGAGCAATGGAGGGAAGGGAGGGAATGTGGATAAGATTAGCAAGATTCTTTGTAGCAGATTGAGAAGTGAGGATAGTTCTGGGGTTAGGAGAGACATCACCAGCTAGCAGAAGTAGCAGCATAAGAGAGAGGAGGTGAGATTGTGAGTTCAATGAGCTTGTTGATGACAGGTGCCTGAGTGTGTGAGAACAAGGATTGAGTAGAGATGAAGTTAGAACTTGAGTTGAGAGAATGGGTGAAGAAAGGAGAGAGGGTGAAATAATGAGATCCTGACGAGTGAAAATGTGCCCATGAAATCCAAATAATGGAGATGGAACTGACATTTCTAATCTAGATGATGGAGCTTGAACAGAGAGCAAAGGACCTGTAGCCTCATTGTGATGAGGGCAGCAAGATCATTTGGATGCCAGAAGAGGATAAGCAGCAGCAGTGCTGTGCCACCGACGAACGGTACAAGGAGATCAGCCTTGTTGCCTCCAGGAACAGAGACAGCCTCCTGGTAGGGATGTGCGTTTCGGGTTTCGGAATTTCGGAATTTTCACGAAATTTCCCGATTCGTGTTTTCGGATGCGACCGAATTTCCGAAAAATTTTAGATCCGAAAAGTTCAGATCCGAAATGTTTTCTGAGCCGAAACTAAATATTTTCGGATTTTTCGAATGGGCTTGAAATGTGGCAAACGAGGACAACAGATGTTCCGAAAAACGAAAATTTTCCGAAAAACGAAAATTTTCCGAAAAACGAAAATTTTGTAAAAACGAACATTTTCTGAAAAATGAAAATTTTTCGAAAAAAACGAAAAGTCGATACAAAAAACGGGCAAAATGACACGAAAATACGAAAAAATGGTCGATATGCCGAAAAATGTGCAATTCCGAAAAACGAAAATTTTCCGAAAAACGAAAATTTTCCGAAAAACGAAAATTTTGTAAAAACGAAAATTTTGTAAAAACGAAATTTTTATGAAAAACGAAAATGTTTCGAAAAAAAGAAAAGTCGATACAAAAAACGGGCACAGTGACACGAAAATACGAAAAATGGTCGAAATTCCGAAAAAAAAATGTACCGGAAAAACAGGTCGAACCAAATCGAATCGAAACCGAAATCGGTCGAAACGAGCCGAATCGAAAAGTTTAAAAATCCGAAAAATCGAACCGAATCGAACCGAAAAAAAAATCGGTGCACAAGCCTACCTCCTGGAGCTCCAGCTGTAATTCTCTGGAGACGGAGATACCCAGGAGGAGTAGTGGAAGCTGCAACAGACACCGACATTTGCAGTACAACCATCAGTAGTGACCACAGATTTTGGTCAACGCAGCTATTGAAAGTTTCTGGAAATAATGCAGTCACTGAAAAGTCCCAGTTGGAGTTCAAGGTCCCTGGAGACAGCACAGTTGATTTCTTTCCTCAGCCTGAAAGGAAAGTGACTGGGCATGGTTTAGCTCAGTGTAGGGTCGTCCATTGCGGCAGCAGGGGCAGCGCCCCACCAGTTTTTTGGCACCAAAAAATAATAAAAATAAATAAAAAATAAAAATCAATAAATTTGTGGAGTCTCAAGTTTATTTATTTATTTTTTCTCTGTTGGGGGGGGTGAGGGGGTATAAGTAAGGTTAAGAAGCTGTTAATTTTTAAACATCTATCTACAACTAGGTATCTGCCATATGATATGGGCATTTTTGTAGACAAGAAGCCTGTATCTATGGCGCCACCTAGAGGAGATGTCAATGTCCCGGTATCCAGCAAAAAAGTGTGAATATATATGGATATAATTAGACCATCTGAAGTCTCCAGATAAAATTTTATGGGTCGAATCAGCTGCTGCCTCTTTCGGTTAGGTGGTATATCCAAACCCACCAGCAAAATGGAACAAGAGAAAGAAGAAATCGATCGAGTCAGCGCTTCTTTCGACCACAGTGTCTTCTTCCTTTCTGTATATATTATTGGGTACCTTTAAAAAAACCAGAATGCTGCCATAGCGTAGTAATTTTGACCCACCAATAAAAATATAAATAGAGGAAGGAATGCACTCACATTTCCATGTGTCTCACTCAGACACCAGATAATCCAGACAGCCGGCGATATTAGAGGGAACGCCGGATTTCCCACAAAGCCCGCAATCTTTTCGCTCCAATAGATACTGGACGCCAGGAGGTGATTTCAAGGCTAATTTATTAAAACAAAAAATACAAACGAAGCACCTAAACGCGTTTCGCGAGTTCACTCGCTTCTTCAGTAGGTGAACTAGGTATCTGCCAGATGGGACAGTTGACACATGCTCAGTGTATTCATTCAGCAGGGTTCTGCCCCCAGGACATTAAACTACCACATGGATGTTTTAAGGAAACGTCCTCCCTGCATAGCAGCCACTCTCAGTGGCTCATGGCCATAGAGAGGCAGACCCACAAAGGAAGAGGTAGTGGCCAAGAGGAGTGGCCATAAACCAGAGCAGAGAGCACCCAGTGACAGTGCAGGAGAGCTGGGCAGCATCAGTGAGTGTGGCATTCTCGTCCACTCCTTCATTCAGTATCTGTCCATTGCTTTCACTCTGTATGTTTGCCTAGCCCGTCCATTCACCCTTTGTATGGGTCCTAGTGTGGTCATCTTTCAACCCCCCCTCCCTTTCCTATGTGCCCCCTTTCTCCGTATAGCACAGGTACCTGCTACCATTTCTCCCCTCCGTGTTACCAGTGTGCCTCCTCCATACTGCAGACTTCTGGCCTATCAGTTTGAGAGACACATGGCTGCTCACTGTAGTTTCCTACTGCCAGTCTGCGCACTGGGATTAAGACACAGATCAGCCGCACGTTCCTTCAGGTGACAGGCCGCAATTCTGCAGTATGCAGGGGGCACACTGCTTACTAGGGATGAGCCGAACACCCCCCGAGTTCGGTTTGGGCCCGAACCCGAATTTTTCCAAATGTTCGGGTCCGAACCCGAACCCCATGCAAGTCAATGGGGCTGAAAATTCGGTTTTTAGAGTGCCCTCCAAGAGGGCATATATGCTACATATTTGCCATAAAAGGTGTATGGGGGTCCGAGTAGTGCCCTGGGGGACAGGAAACCAGGACAAAAAGTTTAAAAAAATATGTTTTTAAAGGGACAGTGAGTTTTCCATGAAATAAGGGTTAAAAATAAAAATGTAAAATTCCTTCAAATATCGTGCCTAGGAGGTCCCCATAACCTGCCCGTGAAGTGGCGGATTTGTAGGATGTATAGAAACACTTAAAAACAAAAAAATTATGTTTCAAATGACGGTAAATGCTTTTCCTTTAATCTATCCATAAACAACTGCTTGGGGCGGCAGTCTGTATGAAAAGAGGAGACATTTTCGGACATGCAGAAAAAGTTTACAGATTTTTTTGGCTAAATTATTGTGAAACTTATGCAGGCTTTGGATGAAAGTAACAATAGGTGCTTAAAAATTGGTCCTTTAGCGTCCCCAACAGTGCCGTCACACCGTAACCCCTCTGAGGATATGAATCTGATACAGGTGGCAGTGCACCCAAATATTGTGCTTTTGGTGCCAGGCCTGCAAGTACTATCATACAGTAACCCCTCTGTGGTATTGTGGAAGAATGCAGGGGTGAACCTTGCGGTCTTATTTTAAAAAGATATGCATCTGGTAAAGGCGTCAGTGCACCCAGATATTCTGCCTTTGGTGCAAGACTGCCAGGCCAGCAAGTATCATCATACAGTAACCCCTCTGTAGTATTGTGGAAGAATGCAAGGGTGGACCATGTGGTCCTATAATAAAAAGATATGATTCTGGTCAAGGCGTCAGTGCACCCAGATATTGTGCCTTTCATGGCAGCTAGTGCCTTTACACCATAACCCTTTTGTGGTATTGTGGAAGAGTGCAAGGTTGGACCCTGCGGTTCAAAAAATTTAAATGATATAAATCTGGCACGGGTGTCAGTGCAGCCAAATATTGCGCCTTTCATGGCAGCAAGTGCATTCATACCGTAACCCTTTTGTGGTATTGTGGAAGAGTTCAGTGCTGGAGGCAGGGCCGTCTTTAACGCGGGGCAAAAGGGGCAGTTGCCCCGGGCCCAGTCATTGTTGAGGGGCCCAAAGCAGCTGCCCCTTGGGCCCGCGTGAAGCGTGGATGCCGCCGCCAGTCTATTTTTTATGGGGCACAAATTTATTTTCCAGCTGCTCGTGCCGATCTACCAGCCGCGCGAATCCGGAAGCAGAATAATTAGTCATGTGACGGTGGTGACTCAGTGCGCCGGCGCCACACTACTTGTCACATGGGTGGGAAGGAGCAGGAGGCTTCACTCGGCATCGGCAGCCAGGTCAGTGCGTGCACACTCGCAGAGTGACTGGAGACCGAGTGAGTGACTGAGCCACAGCGAGGCTTTCAACAAGTCAAGTGCCTCCCCTGCACGTGCTGGGCCAGTCAAGCTTATTTACATAAAATTGCGGGGGAAGGAAAGCAGACAGTACACAGGCGTGTGGATGAATCCACTCAGCCTGCACTGTCTGTTGCCTGCCCAGTCAGTATCCTGCTGCAGAAGCCAGGTACTTCACCTGTGTGCCCCTCCATGGTTTGCCTGTTGCTGTAGAGATCCCTGCCGCCTCTGACTGCTATCTGCTCCCCTCCTTCCTCCCCCGCTGCTATCTAATTCCTGGGGGGGGGGTAGGGCAGGGCCTTTGCAGATCGTCAAAGCAGGAGCTCCTGCTTCCTCCTTCCCTGCCTGGAACCCCCCCCTCTCACTGGGGGACATGTGGCCGCTGCTCCACCAGCTCCTGTGGGTCTCCAACCACACAAGCCCCTGGAGGTATCAGATATCAGAGGGGTGGGGAGGAGATCTTCTCACTGTCATTGGCCTGCCTGTACTTAATCTATGTGGCCACAGGGATCGGTCAGCAGGGTCCCTCAATGATACAGCTGGGGGGGTGGTCTGATCTGCCAAAACACAGGGACTGGGGGGGGGGTGCAGCACTCTAATGCTGCACCCCCCGTCTCTGTGTTTTGGCAGATCAGACCCCCCCCCCCAGCTGTATCATTGAGGGACCCTGCTGACCGATCCCTGTGTGACAGGCAGCTCAAACCTAATGTGTTGGGTTAATTGGCCCAATACATATATATAAACACTTATTGAATGCCCAGTATAATATATCTCATATTATTATTCAGCCATTAAAAATGAACAAAGTAATTTCTAAGTAAACCCTTGTTGCATGGCTAATCTTGTTCTGCAGACCAACATTAAGACAAACAAAAAACTGTTACATTGAATTAATCACCATTTTTATAAAGCCTTGTCATTCTTTTCTATCTAATGTGTGCCGCCAGATATGTTCTTTAATCAGCGCTGCGGAATATGCTGGCGCTATATAAATAAAGTATAATAATAATTAGCTCTATTATTGGGTGTGTGAGCTGTGATACGCTCATACACACCGCACATTACTGTGAGTTTTATTGCTGTGGAGCTCTGATACGATCATACGCACTGCACATTACTGAGTTTTATTGCTGTGAGATACGTTCATACACACTGCACATTACTGTGAGTTTTATTGCTGTGGAGCTTTGTGATACGCTCATACACACCGCACATTGCTGTGAGTTTTGAGACAAGTCCATGTTGTTTTTGTGGGTTTTTTGGGATGTTGGGGGTGGAGAGCAAAATTATGCAGTGGACGAGCTTTCAGGGGGCCCCAAGAAATTGTTTGCCCAGGGTCCAATCAATATTAAAGACGGGCCTGGCTGGAGGTTTTGCGAATGCAGAAGACATCCCCGATTTATTCCGTTACGTCAGCATCAGGGGGTTGATAGCTGCTGATCCAGGACTGATTCATTTTTATAAATGTCAGCCGGTCTACAGAGTCGGTGGACAGACGCACTCTTTTGTCTGTGACAAAACCTCCAGCGGCACTGAACGTCCTTTCAGAAAGCATGCTGGATGAAGGGCAACCTAGTAGCTGCATAGCATATTGGCTAAGTTCTGGCCAGTGATCCAATCTCAACACCCAGTAAGCCAGTGGATCATCTGCTGGAAAGGTATCCAGGTCTGCCCTTGCCCCTAGGTAGTCCTGCACCATATGGTGAAGACGCTGGCAATGGGTGCCTACATTTGACGTCCCTAGGCGTCGTGGACTAAACAAATTTAAAAATGCATCAGTCAAGCGGCCCTGGCCTTCACCACTTTTCCTATGATCATCCGCAGCCTCAGAAGCACTTGTGTCAGCACTTGGTAATCTACCAGTGCCTGGAAAGGTGTTACACAAGTGTCGCTTTAGAGCGTCCTCAAGTTTTTTCATCCTGTGCTCCCTCTGTGCGGGCAGGATGAGCTCTGCAACTTTCCCCTTGTGTCGTGGATCAAGAAGGGTTGCCAACCAGTAATGATCCCTCTCCTTGATAGCACGAATCCTGGGGTCCTTTAGCAGGCTTTGCATTATTAGGGAGCCCATGCAGCGTAGGTTGGAGGTGAGCTTTCGAGTCTTCCTGGTCAATGAGGATGACCGTATCGTGCCCTCCTCCTCCCAGCCACGCACTAGCCCTTCTGTTTCTGGGCGCACGAAACCCTCTCTTGAGGAATCCCCACCTTCAATGCCCCCACTACTTAAATATTCCTCCTCTTCCTCCTCCTGTCTGATCTGAGTAGGACCCGCTGGAATGCTGTCTGCGGAAAGACTGGGGCCTTGAGAGCTAGGGAAGGCCTCCTCTTCCTCCCGCTGCTCTGCTTCTAGAGCCACATCTATAATTCCCCGCAGAGTGTGCTCCAGCAGGAACACTAAAGGAATTGATTGTGTCACTGATGCATGCACTGTCCCTGCTCACCATCCTCATTGCCTCCTCAAATGGTGACAGTACAGTGCATGCATCCTTGATCATCAGCCACTGCGGGGGGGGGGAAAGAAACCAAGTTGACCTGAACCTGTCCTTGTGCCATACTCACACAGGTACTCGTTGATGGCCCTCTGCTGCTTGTGCAGACTCTGCAGCATTGCTAATGTCGAGTTCCACCTGGTGGGCATGTCACAGATCAGACGGTTTGTGGGAAGGTGGAATTCTCTTTGAATTTCTGCTAGGCGAACGCTTGCTGGGAATGACCGTCTGAAGTGGCTGCAGACTTTTCTGGCCTGGCTGAGAAGCTCTGGCAGCCCTGGGTACTTGGTTAGGAAACGCTGTACACTAGATTTAGGACGTGTGCTAGGCATGGTACATGCGTAAATTTACCCTTGCGTAGGTCGGAGAGAAGGTTGCTGCCATTATCACAGACGATCATTCCCAGCTCAAGCTGGTGTGGTGTTAACCATCTCTGCACCTGGCCCTGCAGAGCTGACAGAATTTCTGGCCCGGTGTGGCTCCTGTCCCCTAAACAAACCAGCTCAAGCACAGTATGGCTTCTTTTTGCTTGAGCCATTGCGTAGACCCTGTCAGGCGTCGGTTTAACTGCCACTTCGCTAGAGACAGAGAAGGAGGAGGAGGAAGAGGGAGAGGTGGTGGTGGTGGAGCAGACAGACCTCATACAAGCAGCTTTCTGGAGGCATGGTGGATGAACAAGCTCCAGCACAGAGCCGCGTCTTGGATCCCTCCCAGCTGCAATCAGAGTTACCCAGTGTGCCGTGAAGGAAATGTAACGACCCTGTCCATGCTTGCTGGACCACGTGTCTAAAGTCACATGCACCTTGCTGCTGACTGCCTTTCCCAATGACTGGATAACATTGTCTTCCACTTGCTGGTATAGTGCTGGAATGGCCTTGCGTGAAAAGTAATGGCGTTTTGGAACCTGCCACTGTGGTACAGCACATTCAGCAAATTCACAGTCCACCAGCTGGAAAGGCAGCAGCTGCAATGCGAGTTATTTTGCTAAGCTGGCATTTAGACGCTGTGCTTGGGGATGGCTGGGACTATATTTTTTCTTACACTGCAGCAGCTGCGGCAATGTAATCTGACTGCGTAAATCTTCAGCTGCTGGGAGGATGTCACATTGTGAGGGAGGACCTGGTACATCCATTACTGTAGCATCATCCCTGTCAGTGGAGGTTGTAGGCAATGACATGGCAGGACATACAGTGGGGGTAGAGACAGATGAGGAGGAGGACCTACGCAAAGTTTTGCGCCAACGGGATGTGTGGCTGGTGGTCATATGTCACCTCAAGCACGTGGTACCCAAGTGTCCGGTGTTTATCCCACACTTCAGCCTCCTCTGACATAGATTACAAATAGCAACGGTGGGGTCTGCTGCACATTTCTTAAAGAACTCCCAGACCGCAGAGTTCCTGCATGTGTTCTTTGAGACAACAGCGCTCTGCACCGGAGCAGCTCTGACATCTGATGCCTTGGACTGGCTAGTGCTACGGTTGGTCACAGAGGATGTTGTGCCTCCTCCTCCCCCTCCTCCTCACTTGATTCCTCAGTTCGATCTGGCACCCAGGTGGAGTCGGTGACCTCATCATCAATGTCATCTTCACCCCCTATCTCCTCGTCACTGGAGCCAACTTGGCAGTATGCTGCAGCTGCTGGGGCAACATGAGTGCCAGTTATTTGTGTGTCATCACTGGCACCCCCTTCCTCTAGGTTGATTTATACTCCCTTGCTCAATCTCAGAGATTGAATCAGAGCACTGTAGTTGCTGCGCATCCTCAAGCAGCATGTCACTGTCATTGTAGTCAAACAATTCAGCTGACTCCTCCGTGTGTGATAGCGAGGCTATGGCAGGAGTAGCTGTGGACATGGAGGCTGCATTAGATGCTTTGGCAGCTGAGGTGGACTGTTAAGCACTAGAAGCCTGGCTGACAGAGGACTCGGAGGATGAGGATGGCCTGGCTAGCCAATCCACCAAATCCTCTGTATGTTGCTGCAGGTTAAGAAGACGGCCAGCACCAGTTATAAAGGACAAGTGTGCCCCTGCAGAGGATGCACCATGTCCACCATGACCAGAGACACAGCCTCCCGACACAGGGGCTGCTTGCCCTCTTATCTGTGTCTGGGAGCGTCTGCCTGTCCTTTTTGTTCTTTCAGACATGGTGAGTGATATATAGATTAAATATATACAGAACTCTGATTCAACTCTGGTATAAAGATTAAAGATTTACAGAACTCTGGTATAAATCAGTGAGACCTTTTGATGGGTGGCAGTGAAACCTCCTATAAATCAGTGAGACATTTTGATGGGTGGCAGTGAAACCTCTTATAAATCAGTGAGACCCTTTGATGGGTGGGAGTGAAACCTCCTATAAATCAGTGAGACCCTTTGATGGGTGGCAGTAAAGCCTCCTATAAATCAGTGAGACCCTTTGATGGGTGGCAGTGAAACCTCCTATAAATCAGTGAGACCCTTTGATGGGTGGCAGTGAAACCTCCTATAAATCAGTGAGACCCTTTGATGGGTGGCAGGGAAACCTCTTATAAATCAGTGAGACCCCTTGATGGGTGGCAGCCAGTGAGAAACACACGGATTATAACAATTCCCAAATATTTTGTAGAAATTAGTGAGCCCCAAAATACTGCGTGGTACTGTCTGTGTGACAAGACACAGAAGATCACCTCAATTCACAAATGTTTTAAAGAAATTAGTGAGCCCCAAAATACTGCGTGGTACTGGCTGTGTGACAAGACACACATCACCTCAATTCACAAATGTTTTAAAGAAATTAGTGACCCCAAAAAAACTTGCTGGCACAGTGACAAGACACACATATCAATTCCCTGATATTTTGTAGAAATGAGACCCCCCCCCAGACCCCCCCACCCGTAGCGTGGCAGACTGGCAGTAACAACACACAACAATCTCCTCTGAAATTTCCTCTGAAATGCGTGCAGAATCGGCACGTGGAAACGTTATATAGTGTGCTGCGGGACTTAGCTCTGTGAACCCATGATTGGGCAAAATTTACCCAATCAGGACTCTGAGCGGTGATTGGCATACTGTTGAACCTGTCTTGCACCAGACCTGTGGTCAGGTGCAAGGCTGTAGCCAATTACGAGCTTCAGGCCAGTGGGAAAATGCATTGTGGGCCATTGTGATGCATTGTGGACTCGAACATGCGCCGAACACCCGGAAATGTTCGGAGTTCGCGATCTACCCGAACAGTCTAAGTTCGGGCCGAACTCCGAACTGTCCGAACCCGAACCGCTCATCCCTACTGCTTACACAGAGGAGATGAATCCAGGGAGTTTCGTGCATTGTTGCGGTGGGCTGGTTCGAGCGTTGTTGTGGCATGCTTGTCTGCTTGGCAATCACAAGATCGGTCCGCTCGGCAATCACGCGGCCACATCACACAGCCAGTCCACTCGGCCATTACATGGCCGGTCCTCTCCCATAATGTGACCGATCAGCTCGGCCATCACACAGCTGGTCACACACAGTAATTGGTAATTGGCAGATCTTGTCAGGTCCTAACAGCTGCAGCTTGTTAGGTCCTGGCACATGCAGCTTGTCAGGTCCTAACAGCTGTAACCTGGCAGGTCCTGGTAGCTGCAGCTTGTCAGGCCCTGGTAGCTGCAGCATGTTAGGTCCTGGCAGATACAGCATGTTAGGTCCTGGCAGATGCAGCATGTTAGGTCCTGGCAGATGCAGCTTTGCAGCTCCTGGCAGATGCAGTTTGTCAGTTCCTAACAGCAGCAATCTGGCACATCCTGCTAACTGCAGTTTGTCAGGACCTAGCAGCTGCAGCTTGTTAGGTACTAGGAAATGCATCTGTCAGGTCCTGGCAGATGCAGCTTGTCAAGACCTGGAAGCTGGCCCACGTCCGGTCCCGACATGTGCAGCTGGTCAGGTGTTGACAGTCATTAGTGGTCCATGCATGATATAATGTGTAGTAATGTGCGGTGTGTATGAGTAAATCACAAAACTGACAGCAATGTGAAGAGTGTATAGCATATTGTAGAAACCACAGTAATAAAACTCACTGTAATGTGTGGTGTGAATGAGCATATCACAAAATCCACTGCGATAAAACAGTAATGCGCTTTTAGTATGAGCGTATCACAGAATCCACAGCAATAAAACTTACAGTAATGTGCAGTGTGTATGAGCATATCACAGAGCTCCACAGCTATAAAACTTACAGTAATGTGCCACATGTGTGAACGTAAGTTTTATAGCTGTGAAGCGCTGTGATACGCTCATACACACGGCACATTACTGTAAGGTTTATTGCTGTGGATTCTGTGATACCAGGGCCGTCTTTAACGCGGGGCAAAAGGGGCAGTTGCCCCGGGCCCAGTCATTGTTGAGGGGCCCAAAGCAGCTGCCCCTTGGGCCCGCGTGAAGCGTGGATGCCGCCGCCAGTCTATTTTTTATGGGGCACAAATTTATTTTCCAGCTGCTCGTGCCGATCTACCAGCCGCGCGAATCCGGAAGCAGAATAATTAGTCATGTGACGGTGGTGACTCAGTGCGCCGGCGCCACACTACTTGTCACATGGGTGGGAAGGAGCAGGAGGCTTCACTCGCATCGGCAGCCAGGTCAGTGCGTGCACACTCGCAGAGTGACTGGAGACCGAGTGAGTGACTGAGCCACAGCGAGGCTTTCAACAAGTCAAGTGCCTCCCCTGCACGTGCTGGGCCAGTCAAGCTTATTTACATAAAATTGCGGGGGAAGGAAAGCAGACAGTACACAGGCGTGTGGATGAATCCACTCAGCCTGCACTGTCTGTTGCCTGCCCAGTCAGTATCCTGCTGCAGAAGCCAGGTACTTCACCTGTGTGCCCCTCCATGGTTTGCCTGTTGCTGTAGAGATCCCTGCCGCCTCTGACTGCTATCTGCTCCCCTCCTTCCTCCCCCGCTGCTATCTAATTCCTGGGGGGGGGGGTAGGGCAGGGCCTTTGCAGATCGTCAAAGCAGGAGCTCCTGCTTCCTCCTTCCCTGCCTGGAACCCCCCCCTCTCACTGGGGGACATGTGGCCGCTGCTCCACCAGCTCCTGTGGGTCTCCAACCACACAAGCCCCTGGAGGTATCAGATATCAGAGGGGTGGGGAGGAGATCTTCTCACTGTCATTGGCCTGCCTGTACTTAATCTATGTGGCCACAGGGATCGGTCAGCAGGGTCCCTCAATGATACAGCTGGGGGGTGGTCTGATCTGCCAAAACACAGGGACTGGGGGGGGGGTGCAGCACTCTAATGCTGCACCCCCCGTCTCTGTGTTTTGGCAGATCAGACCCCCCCCCCCAGCTGTATCATTGAGGGACCCTGCTGACCGATCCCTGTGTGACAGGCAGCTCAAACCTAATGTGTTGGGTTAATTGGCCCAATACATATATATAAACACTTATTGAATGCCCAGTATAATATATCTCATATTATTATTCAGCCATTACAAATGAACAAAGTAATTTCTAAGTAAACCCTTGTTGCATGGCTAATCTTGTTCTGCAGACCAACATTAAGGCTAGGGTCAGACTGAGGCAGTGCGAACGCGCGTTCTGGCGCACTTAATCACGGCCGCACTAGCAGCAGATGCCGGGCAATGACGGCCAATATACGAAGTACGGTCGCACAAAAGTCCGGCTGCGCAACGCAAGTGGAAAATGAACGCATTTTTTCGAGAACGTTAAACCACTAGTACTGACGTACAGAGTGCGCTGCGTCCGCTAGCGGCGTGTGTGCGTGATTAGGAGACGTCAGACGCTGCTAATGTCCAGCCAACATAACGTCCAGATGCAAGAAGTGTTTTATTGATGATCCGTACAAAATCACGGATGAAACTGCGCATAGTATGACCGCTATCGCATACTCCGTGAAAAAATACGTCCATTCTTCGAACGCACATTTTCACGGACAACGTGAAAAATGCGTTAGTCTGACCCTAGCCTTAGACAAACAAAAAACTGTTACATTGAATTAATCACCATTTTTATAAAGCCTTGTCATTCTTTTCTATCTAATGTGTGCCGCCAGATATGTTCTTTAATCAGCGCTGCGGAATATGCTGGCGCTATATAAATAAAGTATAATAATAATTAGCTCTATTATTGGGTGTGTGAGCTGTGATACGCTCATACACACCGCACATTACTGTGAGTTTTATTGCTGTGGAGCTCTGATACGATCATACGCACTGCACATTACTGAGTTTTATTGCTGTGAGATACGTTCATACACACTGCACATTACTGTGAGTTTTATTGCTGTGGAGCTTTGTGATACGCTCATACACACCGCACATTGCTGTGAGTTTTGAGACAAGTCCATGTTGTTTTTGTGGGTTTTTTGGGATGTTGGGGTGGAGAGCAAAATTATGCAGTGGACGAGCTTTCAGGGGGCCCCAAGAAATTGTTTGCCCAGGGTCCAATCAATATTAAAGACGGGCCTGTGTGATACTCTTCCCAACTGTGGATCCCAGTCCCAGAATGTTTTGGTGGTTACAGTACCTTTACTACTGGGTCAAGGCTGTTTTTTCACTCATAAACATCTCGCTTACTGTATACTGTATGTCTGTGTAACGCTCACTCCCGGAGGAGCCACTGAATAAACCTTGGGTTAGTCTCTCCGCACTAGGGAATAAATATACACCAGCACTGTTGTGGATTTTATAAATTATATACTTTACTGATCTCAATAAAGTGACACATATAATACAATTACGGTATAGGAACGACAGGATTTTCGTAATGCGGGAAACACGTGGCTGCAAAAAGAAAAGATTAACCCCTTTGTTTCTGGAGTGTAAGTCCCATAAGAGTAGTGTCCCAAAAAGGTGTGTGTGTGTGTGTGTGTGTTCTCAGGTACCCGGGTACTATATTCAACTGGCCAGTGAATGGATTTAGCAAATCTTCGACTAGTCACGTTGGGCCCTGTAGATTTAAACAATACTGCAGCGTGCTTGGTTTAAACTTTGACTGTGGCCTGGAAGGCCTCTCACCCATCCGGCAGACAATCTGTTCCGCCGTCCGATCATGGATCTCTCTCCGCTTGGTTATACTGGAACTCTGTGCCACCGGATCCGCTTCTCCTGCTTGTCCGATTTCGGTAACGAGATTTACGGCCTACCACCTGCACTCCCAGTGGATCATTGCGGTCTCCTAACTCGGGGTCCAAACTGGAACGTTGTGTCTGCGCAAAAACCTCTCAGCGATGTGTGGATAGATCTCCGCCAGCACTGTCTCTGATTATCAGCACCCGCAAGGCAGCTCCTGCTCTCCGGCCTGGTCTTAATCTATGGCAGTCTCACGTGCGTCTTCCACCTTTCGTCGTTTGGCTCACACTGGCTCTCCTTCGGACGAGGCTGCGGATGTCCTTCGCTCTCTCCCACCCACTTCCTGTCCCCGCCGCAAAGCATGATGGAAAACGTAGTCCTGTTGTGTCCAGTATACTCTACATTGCGCTTGTCTCCCCCTGGTGGCCAAACCCTAGCAATACATCAACAGAGTTTTAAACAGCGCTACATCTGTAACGGATACTATAGATAAACACATAGTAAAAAAGGTTCAATGAATCTTACTACGGCTAGCATCATTATAATGTCTAAGAATTGTTTAACTACTGGGAGTCTGGGAAATATACAGTTCTTGGGAAGTAAAGATTATATAAACATTCACAGGTCCTGCAAAATGTGAATGAAGAAAAGTATCTGAGCGCATCATAACCGCTGCAGCAAACTATGTGAAATAGCTAACCTAAAAAAGATCTGTTTACTTTCAGGAGACAGGAAAGAATGTGCTACTCGCCCTGACCTTACAGCAAAGTTCCTGGAAAGGAAATGTAGGTTTATAAAGGGGTTATAAAGGATATGTTAGGATAAGCTATAGGTAAGAATGCTAAATATCCTAAAAGCTTCTATCTAAACCAGGGCTGTCAAACGTAAGGCCCCCCAGACGTTAAAGCCTACAAATCCCATAATGCCTTCAATGCAATATGATACCAGGGAATCATGGGAGTTGTAGTTCAGAAACAATTAGGAGGCTGGTGTTTGACAGCCCTGATCTGAGTGCTAAACTTGGTTCATGTTTTTAAGATGATGTTTTTTAGTTAACTAGGGAAGGAATGGGTTAATTATTAACCTCTAGTAATACAAAATAGGAAAAGGTATAGCGCCACGCTGTATATTCTAGCACCTAAACTACAATGCTATTACCAGAAAACAGTGGTTTCCCCAAACCAAAAAACATAGAAGTGTACATATCTGGTACAGCACAAATAATGCTCATTGAGTTCTAGGGGGTTATTCAGAGAGATCCGAAATGCGGCCGAAATATAACCGGACATTGAATTTCAGCGAACGGGTACATTTCGGGCCCATTCGGCTATTCAGAGAGCAGGCAGTTCGCCAAATTCTGGCGAATTGCCTGTACGTACGGTGCCTGTTCGAGGGCAGTGAAATTCCCCGTAGAGAAGCAATGGTTTGTCTATTCAGAGACACCAAAGAGCAGAGAAATGTTGCCGAAATTCCCTGCTGTTCGGTGGTTTAATTCGGCAAGTTTATTCAGGCGAATCCCATAGGCTGCAATGTTAAAAATATTCCCGTTTTAATACAATATCTAATAATCCGTTTATTATTTTATTCTGCTGTAAAAGGTCTCTTTATTTATCGATTTTTATTTTTTTGATCTTATAGGCATTTTTCAGGATTTTTTCGGCAATTTTTTTTCCAGTTTTTTTTAAATCATTTTTTCTTTTTTCTGTAACAGACCTTTTTATTATCGTTCATTGGATCTTGTATGTAAATTCCAGACACTTTCGTTCAGTAGTTTGTTTGCAAGCAGCGTTTAAGTCTTGAAACTTTCAAACATACAGGTTTTTTCTTCCCACCACGTTCGCCTGCTTGTCGGGTTTTTCCGGCGGCTGCTCTGCACTGTGATCGGCGGCTAGTCGGTTTTTGTGGCGTGTTCGGCAGGTTTTTTGTGGCGGTTTCTGCAGATTGTTCGGTGAGTGTTCGGCGAGTGTTCTGCGGGTTTGCGGTGAGTATTCCCTGCACTACAGGGGCCCTGCGGTGCTTTCTGAATACACCGCAGGGTCAGCAAACTAGGAATCGCTGAATTGCCCCGAAGTGCAGGGAATGAAAGGTCAGCGAACGTGCGGTGACTTTTCGATTCTCTCCGAATAACCCCTGCTAATGTTTCTCTCAATCAGCAGCCCAACGATGGATTATACATGTAATGTAAAAAAATTTAACTTTATAGAGTACAAAATATTTATAAAGGAATGCAATCTACATATGCAGGTATTTCACTCACAAATAAAGAGCCTCAGCAACTGGCTCTGAGTGGATATACACCGTTGGTTACATTTTCTTCTTACTTCTCAGGTAAACCGCACCTTGCCAGAATGATTCTGTAGGCCACCACACATATGCAGGATATGGGAAACAAAAATGGGGACACAGAGATACTCCCCTAGTGTAAATCAGAATATACTGTATTTCTGTCAAACCACTGTTTTGCTGATTCAAAACTTACAGTTGGTGGAGCTACCATAGCACTAGAGATAGCGCCTGTGGATTTTTCATTCTGTTGGACAAATCCATAAAACCACTAAGGCTTGTGTCATACGAGCGCACCTAGTGCGGCCTTGCCCCCGCACTTACCGGTGGCCGCCGCCGGTCCCTTTAGTTTATTATGTCATTATCCCATTTTGTTGTAGAGAAACAATGACAAAAGTATAAGAATATAAAATAGGGAAAATATGGTCAAAAAAGTGCTAAAAGCCAAAAGGGATAATTCATAGTGTGTAATTTTTTTTTCATTTGACAAATATAAAATAATCAATCTCCTTGCTCTAGAATTGCAAGTTTTGTTTTAATAAATAACTCAATTTATCATTAGCTGTAAATTCACTGACATTTCTGTGATTGACAGAAGCTATCTGGAATTCAGAGGATATAATTTATTTACAAGTCGATTCAGATTGTGTGCAGCCGCACAATATAAGAAAAGAAAAATAGGGTCTATTATTTCTTTTCATGGATAAAATACATTTTGCATGTGCGTGTGAGTCTCATAGTGTACATTTGTGTGTTGGATTTTGTGTTGTATTCGAAAGATATATTATGCTGTTTCTCATCACTATACAGTAATGATGTGCTCTATATTGCGTGCAGAGTGAATTCATACTATAGAACTAATGGAAGACTAAATCTTGAAGTAACTGGACCATGGTCTACGGTTGTCAGTGAGGTTTTATGGTAGTTAGCTAAGCTGGTGGAAATCAATAGTGTCAAGGATATCCAGATAATATTTAAAACAAAAACAATTTTAAGTAATACTGAAGGATTTAAAGTACCAAATACTGGCACTGAGTTGGTTAAATCTCAGTGAGTGCCGTAGAAGTACTGGATCCGCCACCTCCTGGTGTGGCACTATCTGTCTACTCAGAGGTTGACCACTCATTGGCTAAGTAGGCAATGGCCTACAGCCTCAAGCAAGTAGTGGCCTCGTACTGACAGCAGGGGAAGAAGGTGCACAATAGTGTAGACAGCCACAGATATATGTTAAAAGTAAAAAAAATGATTGCGCTTACATAAAATCAATAAAAAGGTATCATATCACCAGGTATACCCGAATCCGCATACGGCCTGCACACATATGCCAGATGGGATGGGTCTCCAGTAGATTTTCCTCCATTGCTCTGCTCGACACGTTTCGTCACCTGGACTTCATCAGGAGCATACTGACCTTTTATTCTTCTTGCACTTACATATTTTCAATATCAATTAATCAATTAAAATCCCAAATTGTGAATTGAAAGTTCCGCCCCCACCATCTGTAGATCCGGTATAACACTCTGTTCATATAGTCCGTTTTCACCATCTTTAAAGCTGGCACTTCATTGTAAACGGACCCATGTTCAATAATTCTTTCCAGGGAGCCATGTACGTCACCCAGGCCGCATCCGGAAGCTGTGCGTCTCCACCAGCATGACCTGCACATCTCGATCCCGGAAGTGCGCCGCCGGAGCATATCTCCCACGGCACGTCCAAAACAAAACAAAGCAAGACACGCCTATCCACCGTGCGTGCGTAGATGTTGCAGTGGGAACGGATGTAAATCCTTCATATAAGGTACCTGAGGCTCCGACATTGTCTTTTCCTTATTTCGTGAATAACCAATTCGATAGCTATTCATAGTCCATTATAGATCCCTCAGGAGGTGTCAGGCATATACCATGAAACGGAACAAAAAAAACGTATATCCGTAAACAAAAACCTTGCATGCCAGATTCAGTCATATACTGCAATCATGCCAGCCACATATTACATGAACTTTTTTAAAAACAACATTACTGGTTGAAAATTATTATTAGCATTACATCTAATCTAAAAAGCACACTAAATCGATGTCATTATTGAGACCTAACAGACTTAAAGTTTTCAATTTATGTATCCAGGAGATTTCTCTCCTGGATAACTTTTTTGTCCCATATTTTTTTACAATTTACAATCATTTAGACCACTTTATCTCTGGAGCCCTAGGGGCTAGAGGGACATATGAGGTATCATTGGAATGGGCAGATTATGGATGGCCTTTCCAGTGCTACCAAATGTAACCAGGTTTGATTTATGTAAAAAAAAATATATATATATTTTTCACCTTTTTTTTCTAACACCGCACTATGATTCAGCTTACAATCAGGGCCGGATTTATTTATTTTATTTTATTTATAAAGGATTTTACCAGGAAGGATACATTGAGATTTCTCTCATTTTCAAGTATGTCCTGGGTTCAAGAACATGGTTACAGAAATACAAAGTAGTAAAATGCAAGAAATTAACACAAAACAAATATACAGATTAACATAAAATAAATATGTAGGAAATATAGTCACTATGTTACATGTTTACAGGTGCATTCCTTATTGAGGTATGTTAATATGGAGCTCTTAAGGGACTTTAGACTGGGGGAAGATTTGATGGCGTCTCGGAGGTTATTCCATAATTGTGGGGCGCCTCAGGAGCCTGTAGGCATAGAAATGCGGAGCGCCCCTACCCCCCTACAAAAAAAAGAAACATGCCAAAATTACGATTTAAATTTTTGTTTTGAGGCAAAAAAAACACATTTGAAAAAACTGAAACAGTTTTTTTTCTCCATGCTCAAATCTAAAGAAGGGGCAGAATCTGTTGCCTTAGTTGAATTAGTTAGTTACAAGTATTTCTAAAGCGCCAACAAATTCCTTAGCAATGTACAATGGGAGAAACAGAATAACAAATATACATATATGTTACACACATGGAACAGAAGGAGGGAGGACCCTGCTCAAGAGCTTACAATCTAAGAGGAGAGGGGTGACACATTAGGTGAGGATGAATAGGGTATTTGAAGTAGCGGGTTGCATGAGGACTGAATGGGAAGATGGAGCAGAAAATGACAGTGGGGGATCATGGAGTGAGCTGACAGGCTTCTCTATAGTAATGCGTTTTCAGAGACTTCTTGAAGGACTGGAGAGACGGGTGAGTCTGATGTTACGGGGAGGCAGTTCCATAGAAAGGGTGCAGCTTGAGTGAAGTCCTGAAGGCGAAAGTTGGGGGGTGCGGGTACGAGGAACTGATAGCATCAGATCATTGGCCTAACGAAGTGGTGGGGATGGGATGTACCTGCTAATAAGGGAGGAAATGTAGTCGGGGTGCGGTTATGGAGAGCTTTGTAGGTGACACACCAGTAATTTGAATTGGATTCTAAAGGAAACAGGGAGCCAGTGTAGAGATTGACAGAGGTGAGGTGTGAGAGGTGCGGGAGGTGAGGTGTATGAGTCGGGCACAGGCGTTCTTTACAGACTGCAGAGGGAGAATCTGGGTTCTCTTAAGGCTAGAGAGAAGGAGGTTACAGTAGTCTAGGCGGGTGATAATAAGAGCTTGAATTAGTATTTTAGCAGAGTCTGGATTAAGAAAGGGACAGATGAGAGCAATGTTTTTTAGGTGGAAGTTGCAGGATTTGGTTAGAGACTGAATGTGAGGAGTAAAAGATAGTTTGGAGTCCAAGAGGACCCTGAGGCAATGGAGCTTGAGAGGTAGAAGTAATGGTGGCAGCACCATTCACCTGAAGAGAAATTGGAGCAGGAATGGAGGTTTTAGAAGGAGGGAAGATGAGAAGTTCAGTTTTAGAGAGGTTGAGCTTTAGGAAATGGGAAGTCATCCAGTCGAAGACAGCCGCTAGGCAGGCTGTAACACGGTCCAACACCGGAGGAGAGAGATCGAGAGGAAAGGTAGATTTGGGTGTCATCAGCATAGAGATGATATTGGAATCCATAGGAAGAGATGAGGTTGTCCAAAGAGGCAGTATAGATCGAGAAGAGTAGGGGACCCAGAACAGAGCCTTAAGGTACCCCAACTGAAAGAGGAACTGGTGGTGAAGAGACACCAGCGAAGGAGACACTGAAGGAGCAAAAAGAGAGACCGGAAGAGGACCAGGAGAAAGTGATGTCACTGAGGCCAAGTTGACGCAGCATGAGGAGCAGGAGAGGGTGATCACCAGTGTCGAATGCAGTGGAAATGTCAAGAAGACTAAGGAGGGAGAAGTGACCTTCCGTTTCAGTGGCAGCTAAATCATTAGTCACCGTGGTCAGAGACGTCTCAGTGGACACTGGGAGTGGGAGCCGGACTGGTGCGGATCAAGTAGAGTGTTAGCAGCAAGAAAACTGGTGAGCTGGTTATAGACCAGACGTTCTACGATTTTGGAGGCAAAGGGGAGCAGAGAGATGGGACAGGAGAGGGATTGAGGTAGGATCAAGAGATGGCTTTTTTGGAATGGGGTGATCAAAGCACGTTTGAATACAGAGGAGAAGATTCCAGAGGAGAAGGAGAGGTTAAAAATATGAGTCAAAGCAGGGACAGTAACTGGTAGAACAGACCGAATAAGGTGTAAGGGGATAGGATCAAGTGGACAGGTGGTCGGGTAGGAGGACATAAGAAGTTCTGTTACATCTTCCTCCGAGACTATAGAAAAGGAGTAGAAGGAGTAGAAGAGGAGGTATGGAGTGAGGGAGTCAGTAGGGTAGAATGGTTAAAGGAGGAGGGCAGTGAATGCAGCAGCATTGTTTGTTTTATATGTAAAAGCATATATTGCCTCTGCTGTAGAACAGAAAAAAAATATTTTGCAATTACTTTTTTCATTTTTTTTATTTTTACACATTACATGGTCTTGTTTGGTATCATGGTAAAGTCTAGACTCTGACCTCTCCAATGACACCTCACTTAACCTTGTGCGGTGTACAATTCAGGGATGCAGGTTCCAAAGTCCTCCTGTCCCTCCTCACTGCAGCTCCACAATCTAGGTTGTGAATTAAACAATGCGTTGCTTTACCAGATACACACTTGCTGGCAGTATGGTAAATGAGGCGAGTTAGTGAAGCATCATTGTTCACTTTATAATTGTAAACTGAATAATAGTGCCGTGCTAGAATTTTTTTTATAAAAATATAATTTTAATGGATATTTTATTTTTACATAAATCTAACCTGGTTATATTTGGTATCACTGGAAAGGCTATAAGCTGACCTTTCCAGTGATACCGCATATGTCCCTCTAGCTCTTAGGGCTCCAGAGATGCAGTGGTCTAAATTATTGAAAATATTTTTTTTTCTTACACAGAGCAAGGCGCCCCCTTGTGGCAGGTGCCTGTAGGCACATGTCTACTCTGCCTAATGGTAAATCCGGCCCTGCTTACAATTATAAAGTGATGCTGCGCTAACTCACCTTCTCATTTCCCACACTTCCAGCAAGTGTGGAGCTTGTGATGCAATGCATTGTTTCATCAACTTCTCCTACTTATTCCTCCCTCTAATGCCGCCCCACCTCCTGACTTCTCGATCACGGTGGAGGGTATCACCATCTCCCCATCAAACCAAGTTCGCTGTCTTGGAGTTACACTTGACTCTGCTCTTTCCTTCATCCCCCACATCAAGTCTCTTTCCTCCTCCTGCCGATATCAACTGCGTAATATTTACAGAATTCGGCCATTTCTTACCGCTGTCGCCACAAAACAACTCATACACGCCCTGGTAATCTCCCGACTCGACTATTGCAATAATCTCTTATCTGGCCTCCCTCTGTCCCACCTCTCCCCCCTACAATCCATCCTGAACGCCTCCGCCAGGCTAATTCACCTCACCCGCCGCTCTGTCTCTGCCGCTCCCCTCTGCGAGTCCCTTCACTGGCTCCCCATCCACTGCAGAATTAAGTTCAAAATCCTTATCCTTACCTACAAAACCCTCACTAACTCAGCTCCCCACTACCTGTCCTCACTAATCACCAAATACACCCCAGCCCGCTCCCTAAGGTCAAACAGTGACCTGCGCCTAGCTTCTCCCCGCATCACCTCTTCCCATGATAGACTGCAGGATTTCTCACGCGCAGCCCCCACTCTCTGGAACGCTCTCCCTCGTACTGTCAGACTTTCCCCTAACTTCTCTTCCTTCAAACGCTCCCTGAAAACATTCCTATTTAGGGAAGCCTTCCACCCAACTCACTGACGCAACCATCAATCACTCTCACCTTACAGTCCTCTCCTCCTGTTTCCAACCCCAACCCTCCCAGATTGTGAGTTCCTACGGGAATAGGGCCCTCATCTCCTCCTGTACTGTTTGTCAAATGTTGTTCAATGTATTGTAACCCTGTCTATACTGTGCTTATTGTACAGCGCTGCGGAATATGCTGGCGCTTTATAAATAAAGAATAATAATAATAATAATAATCAACAAACTAGACTGTGGAACTGCAGCCAGGAGAGACAGGAGGATTTTGGAACTTGCATCTCTGAATTGTACTCCTCACAAGGTTAAGTGAGATGTCATTGGAAAGGTGAGAGTCTGGTCTTTACAATGATACCAAACATGACCATGCAATGTGTAAAAATATTTATTTATACTTTTTTTTTTTAGTTTGCCCCAAAATGAAAATTTAAAAAGTAATTTTGGCATGGTTTTTTTTGTGTGTGGGGGCGGGTGGGGGACGCGCCACCTTTCAGGTCCCTACAGGCTCCTGAGATGCAAATCCGGCCCTGAGCTCAGGGACTCCCAAACCTAGAAGTCCCTGAAGCTTTTCGGCACAATTTGCTTCCTACACAATTTGCGCGGCGTAGGAACTGCAAATTGCACACTGCTGCAGGACTTTTGCACTTTATGTAGTGCCACCTGCGCAGAGCAATGGATCTGATCTGCACGCTGGGTGATGTTGACACACTCAGGGTTCTCCAAAGAGATCCGAATTGCTTGAGAAAGGTAACCGAACGCTGAAAATCAGCGTTCGGTTACCTTTCCTGACCATTCGGCTATCCAGAGAGCAGGCAATTCACCAAATCCTGGCGAATTGCCTGAACATACGGTGCCTGTTCGGTCCCTGTTCGAGGGCAGTGAAATCCCCATGAAAAAGCACTGCTTCGGCTATTCAGAGAACACAAACCAGCAGTGAAAGGTTCCCCTAATGCCCTGCCATTCGTGCTTTAATTCGGCAAGTTTATTCAGGAGAATCCCATAGGCTTCAATGTTAAAAATATTCCTGTTTTAATTCAATATCTAATAAACCGTTCATTATAAAATCTCCAGCAAAAAGTCTCTTTATTTATAGATTTTTTAGGATACTTTAAGCATTTTTCTGATTTTTTTTATTTTTTTAAAAGTCCTTTTTTTTTTTTTTTTTGCTTTTCAGTTTACTTATTTTTTTGTAACATCCCTCTTTATTATCATTCCCTGGACCTCCTGTGAAAATTTCAGACATTTTCGCTCAGTAGTTTCTTTGCAAACAGCGTTTCATTTTCCCAGATTCATACAAATGGTTTTGCTAATTTATTCACTGCCTCCTCTACGTCACAGCTGCTTCGGCTCTGTGTGATTCGGCTCCTGTTCGGACTCCTGTTCGGCTCCTGTTCGTCTTTTTCAAAGGTTAATACAGATGTTTTTGCTTGTTTTCAGCGTGCATTCGGTTAGTTTTTCGTCAGGTTTGCGGCAGCTTTTCCCTGCAATTCGGGGACCCTGTGGTGCTTGCTGAATACACCGCAGGGTCACCGAAATGGGATCGGCAAAAGGAACCGAATTGAAGAGAACGAAAAGTCACCGAACGTGCGGTGACTTTTCGAATCTCTTTGGATAACCCTGACTCTCTGTGTGCTGATGTTGACTAGTGACCGGGAAATTAAAAAATCATAGCTGCTGGTAATGCTGGGTGTGGTGGAGGAAACTCCACTTCACCCAGCGTTTTAGCTAGATTGGAGCAGTGTGGAGGGGGGGGCCTCTGCCCACATCCTGAGTGACCACTTTAAAATAATAAAGTGGTCAGGGTGAGTTGAGTGTGCCTTTAAAATATATGATTAGATGTGTGTTTTGGGGTATTAAATCATGTTTTTCCATCAAACTGATTAAGCTCCATATCATATCCACTCACCTGTTCTAATCTATATATACTAACGTCCTTTCTGCTTACAATCAGAAAGGAGACGGGGAAGAATTGTAAGATCGATGCTCTGCAATTCTTTTAAAAGGTCCTATAAAACATTGAACTTGCTGTGTTGGGACTCTTTGACTCATTAGAGATATTTAGTATCATAATGAAGTATAGCACGCTCGGTAACAAATTCTTGATGAATACTAATACAGCCAAACAGGTTAGTGCCCAATAAGCAATTTGACAGTGTTTAGAATAATTTCATATAACACTGCAACGTGATCATTTCCTATAAGTGGGCTTATGGAGATCATCCATATCAGTAAATAGGGCAGTGTGCTCATTCCTACAGAGGATAATAATTAAATTGCTGGCATACAATATATCTGAAAGGTCTATTAAATTACTTAAGTCCTATGAAGAGCTTGATCTCACCATTGGACTTGCTGCATTCCAATATTTGTTAAAATTTCCAAATATTTATTTACTTCTATATGACCAAAGAAGCAATATAGCTGATGAATTATGTCACTGGATATTTTCTTCTAAAGGATCATTATAACTATAGATTTGCTTCTACTGTCTGAGAGAAATAAGAACAGGCAAAATATATATTTGTCACGCTCCTATAATTCCAAGCATATTATGCATATATCAATATAGTATTCCTCTTGCATTCTAAGCTTTGTACTGACCTTTACTAAAAGAATATTCTGCTTTGTAGAAGTAATGGTAATAAAATATTGAAATGATGTCCAATAGAGAATCTGTGGGGTCCAATGTATCTCATATAAACAATGAGATTTTTAGACACTATGTCATCTTTAATTCCTCCCAGCCAAGGCTATCACATCCATAAGGCAACTCATGGCAACCGCATCAAGGCGATACAGACAGAAGGTGCAAAAAACAGAGTCAGGATCTCCCTGTCCATCTCTATATCGTGTAATCCTAACATGGTAGCATGGTGATGGTGGCAGCAACTCAAGGTAATCTACTATCTGTCAGGTCCCACGGCGATGCTGTAACAAGAAGACCAAGTCCTGAATCCAACCCCGGTAACATGTCTATGCATATGTTAATATGCCTTGTTCCAACTCTGATCTCCTGCATCAGTTGAATGTAATGAGCGCTGGCTGGGTTCCATAAAAAAACCACTCCCACATCCAGCCAGTGCTCTGTCATTAATATATGACTCCTTGCAAAGTGAGGAAGTTCCTGAATTTGTCCCAGAGCCTTGTGACCAGCTTCAGGGGCGTAACTACCAGGGGTGCAGAGGGTGCTACCGCACCCGGGCCCTTGAGTCCGGGGGGTCCACACTCTCCTGACTGGGCCTGGGGGATTGCCTATAATATATACAGTCAGGTCCATAAATATTGGGACATTGATTTCAGGCCGTCCCTCTGCAGCCAATGACGCGCGCCACGAGTCAGCGCTCGCAGGCTTCGGGGAGGGGCCGAGGCAGTCCCATTGAAGACAAAGCCCGCCACCAGGACGTCATGGAACGTCCTGCGGCGTTTAATGGGTTAAGTTATTCTGTGTCTCTTGTTTACACTGGGAGATTGCCCGGGGCGGAACTGGACAGCAGGGCCGCTGCAGCGACCTTTATTCACACGGAAACTAGTGCTGCTTGCTTCAATATTCCTTATACATATATATACATATACAGAACCATTAACCTGCAATATATACATGTCCTGAAGAAAGCTACAACAGTAACTCAAAGGTAAACGTGGAGTCTTATGAAATATCTGCCTGGAATTACAAGATGTTCTAGGAATGCGGGTCTAATTGCAGCATTGTATTTTCCGTCGATTAGAGCACCATATGCATTAACTAACACTTTAGGGGTTAATCGGAGAACACCAAAATATCACTGACATTTCGGTGCTCTCGTTTGGAGCACCTTGGCGAGTTCCATTGCCGACCCTGCAGTGAATTTAGCATTTACCGCAGGGTCCCCGAAGTGCGCTGAATTGACATACCAAATGTGTCTGATAAACAGGTGAATCGATCGGAAAAATGTAGAAAAAAACGCTGCACGCATCCTTAAACTGCTGGATAACCACCGAATCGATCAGATAATTTGGCGAAAAACCAACGAGTCAATCCGATAACCTGCCAAACAGACCGCCGAACGCATTTGAAAAGAGCCGACCAGTCACCGAACAGGGGTGGAAAAAAAAAGGAACACTCAACTTTTAAAAGTAGTTTTTTTTAAAAAAACCCTACTGCGTGAAAATGCCTGGAAATGATATATAAGGTCTGTTACAGGAAAAAAAAACACGCTATGTAAAAAAAATTGGGAACAAAAATTTCGCCCCCAAAAATCTCGAATAATACTTAAAAAATTCTAAAAAATAAATAAAGAGACTTTTTGCTTCAAATGAAAAGAAATGAAAAGAATAAACGGTTGAATAAATATTTAATAAAAATGGGGAATTTTTCTTTATACTGAAACCTATGGGATTCGCCTGCTTAAACCTGTCGAATGAAACCACCAAAAATCAGAGCATTTCAACAACTTTTCACAGCTGTTCAACGTTCTCTGAATAGATTATCCATTATTTCTCTACGGGGAATTTCACTGCTGCCGAAGGTCACCGTATTTCGCAGGCAATTCGCTAAATTTGGGGAATCTCCAGTTTTTGAAGAGCATAATTGCCACGAAATTGCAGTGTACGGGGAAATTCACCACTCGGTGCAATTCGGTGCTCTTTGAATAACCCCTTTTGGGTGCGGGAACAGTTGCTGAAGTTTTATATCTGTATAATATTTACATATACACTCACCGACCACTTTATTAAGTACACCTGTTCAATTGCTTGTTAACACACGTCAATTGAACAGGTGTACCTAATAAAGTGGCCGGTGAGTGTATATGTAAATATTATATATATATAAGCCAATCGCATTGCATCAACTCAATGCTTCTAGGCATCTAGACGTGGTGAAGACAACTTGATGAAGTTCAAACCGAGCATCAGCACATGGAAAAGGTATTTTAGTGACTTTAAACGTGGCATGGATGTTGGTGCCAGAAGGGCTGGTCTGAGTATTTCAAAAACTGCTGATTTACTGGGATTTTCACACACAACCAGATCTAGGGTTTACAGAAAATGGTCCGAAAAATAGAAAATATCCAGTGAGCGGCAGTTATTTGGACGAAAATGCCTTCTTGATGTCAGAGGTCAGAGGAGAATGGGCAGACTGGTTCGAGATGATAGAAAGGCAACAGTAACTCATGTGGTGGAACGGGAGATTCGCATGATGGATGTGCAGCCGTCAAATCTGCAACAACTGCGTGATGCTATCATGACGATATGGACCAATATCGCTGAGGAATGTTTCCAGCACCTTGTTGAATCTATGCCATGAAGAATTAAGGCAGTTCTGAAGGCAAAAGGGGGTCCAACTCCATACTAACAAGGTGTACCTAATAAAGTGGCCGGTGCGTGTATATACACATTTCTGCATTTTTATTTATACCTTTTGATTAAGGTTTGTCTCACAAACTGAAATATTGACGCTTGATTAACTAGAGACAGATACTTGCGTGGAAGGCCTTGGTGTGCAGGTACAACTGCTCTCTATCCCGTTGGGTCAAGCACTAAGCACAACTTTGCAAATAAAGTCTTCAAGTGCAGGAGTCCAGAAAAGTTATTTATATATTGCCAAGTTATAAAATGCATATGTTTAAACTTAGCTGCACAATTTACATCGGGAAGCACACACTAATCTATTCCCTCACCAATCACACAGTCAGCCCCATCTCATTCACCCAACCACATACGCACTCCTTCCTAACTCGCAATCAGCCAGCAACATCCTCCTTTCCATCTCGCTCTGCTAGCCACATACTCACTCACATCTCACTGTGACAGCCACATACTCACTCTCATCACACTCAGCCAATCACAAACATATTCCTACCTCATTCAGCCAGCCATATATTCCCCGATTCTCTCTATGCCAGCCACATACTTGCTGCCATCTCACTCAGCCAGCCACACACACATGCTCAATCCCATTCTACTCAGCCAACCACACTCACATGCTCAATCCCATTTTACTCAGCCAACCACATAGTCACTCCCAATCTGCCTGCTTTGCCCCTGGTTATTATTAACCTTAGCTTGACAGCTGACCTAAAACCTTTGTTTTATGTTGCCCCCTTTTTCCAGTGGCCATACGGATTGGTGATTAAACACTTATCATATCCTCCCTCTTTGTGTATCTTCTGATCTAAAACGGATGTCACTTGCCCTGACACCGACTGTCTCCGTTGTAGGGTCATTTTTGTGGGGTTCAACAAATCTTGTGCCAAAGTTAGGAAGAAAAAAAATTCTTCATATAGAAAACCCCCCCCCCCCCAAAGAAAACCAATTAATATCTGTAGAATGTGGCAGAATTTTAATTTTAACTCACTGCACTAAACAAATTATGCTTGTATGAACTACTGGAATATGTTTATGATCCACATTGATTATATTCCAGTCTAACTTAGAAGAGCTTCTTCCTAGGACATTTGTGTACTGTGTGTGTGTTCCCTGTGATTCTGACTGAATACATATATTTATGACCTTGGCTTGCCCTCCATGGCATCAGCTTTGTATAAAGGAATTTGATTTCTGCTAACTCTGAACTCAACCTGCTTCAACTTCAGATTACTACTGTTTTCCCCAGGGCACAGTTTATAGAGAAGTAGAAGAGATCTGATTTGATTCCTGAGACTCTGCCATGGAATTTAGCATTTATATTTGCATCATGTACGCAGTGATAGTGTCTTTTTTGTTTTTGTCATATCACATAAATGTGCTTCAGCTTCTCTCTAGGATCCTTTTATCAAATACAATTGTTTAATACTCTGGTTCTGCTGTGTTCTTTCGGTCTGGTTTATTTCTACTGGTCTGCTTTACTGGAACGTGTATTTACTTTATTTGTAAACATTATAATCAAAGTTTATTCCCTTGCAGACATGGCATTTAGCAACAATTACTACTTCAAAACATACTGTATCTATCTTTTGGTAATGAGATCTCACTGAGGTGTCAGACTAGTTATTTATTGTACTGCTTGGACTTTTAATAGATATAGAATAATGTGACTTCCTCAAGATGATATAAAATATACAGGGTCATATTACATTCTCTGCGGAAATGCGCTTGCGCAGCGCAATTTTTTTTCCGCGCATTGTCCAGCGTTATCGCGCGTAAATTAACGTGATATTCGGATCCAAACGCATTCTCTCATCCGTCAAAAAATAACGTTAGTAAAAAAAATGCCCAAAACGAAGTGTAATACGCGCGCAGTAACGTTGCGCATGTAAATCAGTGCGCGGACTGTTTTTTTCACGGGACTCAGCCAATCAGAATTAAGAATCTTATTGGACATCAATTCACCTCAATTGACTCACTAACTTTTTTGCGCCTGTCAAAATAAATCTGAGTATACATGCTGCAGCAATAAAAAAATATGCACGGATTCACAATTTTTTTGTTTGTGTATGTGTAGAATGTGTAACTATACTGTGCTGTATTATTTTTTTTTTATGCTGGTGTATTTTGTTTTGGCCAGAACGTTCCGATTTGCAGTTAACACCAGGTTTTAAAAGACGTTAAAATTATGCGCGCAAACGTCGTTCGTAGGAAGTTGCGCATCTATTGAAATACCATCCGCCTAATGCATTTGTGCTCACAATGTTAAGTATAGGACGTGCACAGTTCATCACACTTGTGCAAGTCCATCCGCGTCAAACGATAACGCGCATCATTTGCGCGAACGTTCAAATATAACGTTCTGCGCAAATGGGTTTGTCCTCGCGCAAATGCGCATTTGCGTGCGTGCAAAACCGATGTGCGAGGAATGCAATACGGCCCTCAATGTATAGTAACATTTTGTGATGACAGGTGTGAACTTGGGTTGGTGCTGCACTCCAAAATCTTCCACCCACCTTTCAAGAAAATTTGTGGAGACATTCCAATTGTTGCACATAGGCTTATAATAACAGACAGACACATACATTGACAGACACAGATGTACTGTACATAGACACCGATAGAGAGGCACACACAAAAAGACAGACACATACAATACATACTGACATATATACATAAACACACTCTGACAGACAGACACACACATACACTAACAGACAAATACACATAATGACATGGGACACCCCCACTCGTTTAAAAATGCTTCCTTCTTTATCCTATGCCAGAATATGCCCAATTTGCGATCCTATTCCAAGGCTGGTGCAGAAAGGGAGACAGTAAAAAAAAATCTGTGCAATATTTTACTTACCATTTCCCTTTTCTGTAGCAGTTCCCAGGGTAGGCAATTTTTTATTACCTGGAAGTAAGCACAAGCGCAGTCTGATACTTGAGGCGCCGCAATGCACCACCTTATCAGTTCCTGAAGTCCTTAGAACTCCGTGGAGCTTAGCGCTTCCTAGCCATGAGGTTGCATGATCTCGCAACCATGGGATGAATCACAGAGGAAGACTGAGATCTATTTGTCTAGTCTACTCTGCTTCCAGCAAAAGGAAGTAGCGGATTGCAATGCCCTCTCCTTTGTGAAAAAAAGGTGAGTATGGGATTCTTTGGGTGTGTTCGCTTGTTGCGTTAAGTGATTTTACAAAAGCAAAATCACATAACCCCAGCTTTCAGGACAGAGTAATCTATCGACTCAAAAATAGAAAAAAGAGCTACCCTGTAATAGCTTGTTCTTCTATTACTAAATCCTCCCATACAAGTTATAGGCGATGTCATTTTACAATACGAAAGCGCTATGCTTGAGCCACAAGCAGAAGATGTGCCAAGAGTGGAATAGTGATTCCCAGGAATATATCTTCTGGAGACATTGGGCTATAATTACATACATCGCACTAAAACGGGGACGCAAAGGAGGAAAACCTGCGCCTGCAGGTTTCCCTTTTGTGGCCCCGTTTTAGCCTGATATTACGATGCAGACGCTAAAAAAGTTGCCTGAATCATAATCCGGCGCTAAGGCCGTGGTTGCGCGCCTGCAACGTGCGCTTTGGCGCTCACCCCAGATCAGCGTTGTTTGGATCTTTATGGACAGATTTCTATGATACGAAATTTGAAAGCAGTAAAGACGGTAATACCTATAATCCCAAGAAAGGGAGGTAATACAAAACTCTAGATACCACTCCGCCTCAAAAGGTTTCGTGACCACGAGACCGCTAAGCGAAAACACGTTAACTATATTCAAATGATACAGTGATTTTAAACTTGTACAACAAAGCGTGATTATTGGTAGGTTTCAGATCGGTACCAGTAATGGTTGTGGTACGTGCATGATTAATAACAGAGGTAATACTCATATACTTGATCTCGACCATATAGAGTAAATACTCACTGTATTCAGCAACCTGCAGGGCAGGCCTACAATCAGAGATTATGCTTTTGTACTGCGACTTGGTGTTAAACCGATAACTTGTAGGACTGTTATATTTAGCAACCTGCAGGGCAGGCCTACAATCATAGATCGTGAGATATGCTTTAGAAACATACCAGACGTTATACAAGCAGCTAGAACTGTTGATTGATCTAGTAACATGAAGGACAGGCCCACATACTGAGACGATACATGGTAATGTAGAGTGAGTCCCGGTACTCATTAGGCAGATCGAGCGGTTGATGAAATGAGCAACCTGCAGGGCAGAGCAAGTGAAACCATGCAAACACAAACATACACACAGAGGTTAAGCGTAAGAATCGTCAGTGGGTATTCCGGGTCAATCAACTAAAGCAAGGTCCTCATACAAGCAAAAGATCGGCAACGAATGCAAAATACACAGAGACAGTCTCAAGAGTCAGCTGGGGATGCGGGAAAATTACTCCCCGTCAGGGCGAAGAGCAAATCCTTGCGCCCTGCATTTAAGGCTGGCGGCTCCGTCTCACCATGCCAAGCCCCGCCCCCTCAGATGCCGATCGGCCATCTCTAACTCCTGGCACCCGGCCAGCCAGTGATGCCGCCGAGCGTCCAGACCCCCCCAGGCAGCGCCACGGGGTCTAAGCGCCTCTGTGTGCATCCCCTCCATGGAGTCCATAGGACTCCCCATGTTAAGCATAGGGAGCGCAAAGTACAGGAAGCTCGCGCAAGGGAGCGTAAGCTCCGAATCGCTAATGTCTTTTTTAATCCATTAGCGTTCAGATTGTAATATGGTTCGCCCGCACTAGGGCCACCAATACTAACGTTAACTCTCACGCTGGTGAGCGCTAACATTAGCGTTTGGAATGTAATAGTTTCCCTTATCTATAAAGTCTCGAAGTTATCTTATCGTCAACCTTCGAATAGGGCACAAAATATGTCACATAAAAATGGGCATGGCATTGACTACTTTGTATATGCTGTTGATTATAGAATCTATATCTGTCAGATTCATGAGAGGCATTAAGACATAAGTTACACTAGTTTAAAAAAATCGGAGCCGAATAAGTTGGTTAGAGCTAGGGGTAGTCTTCATTAAAAATATAATTTTTTTAAAAATGTGTATTTTCTAGAATCACTTTTAGTCCATACTTGCCTCAGTGTTTTACTTTTTCTAACAGGCAGCTGAGATTATCCTTTTGACGGCTTTTTTTGTTGTAGGTGCCAAATTTACAATAGGATACAAGGTAGCCACTATGTTTCAACATTATTTTATAGCGAAACATTCCTTCTCTTACACCAAGACTTCTTGTCATGAAAAGCTTTAACATAGGAAAGTTTAATAGATGGATCATTCTTCTTTCTTACCTAAGTCACTATGATTCTGTCAATACAGAGTACCTCCATAGGAACTCCACCATCAATCAGTCTCAATCAGGAAGCCAGAAGGTCAAAGCAAGACCTTCACTCCCAAAGATGACTCATATCACCAATAGTCATGTAAGCCAGACAAGGTTGCTGGGCAAGAACCAGTTTTCAGTCAAACCAGATACAATTTCCTATACAATTTCTACCTAGATTTTTTTACCAGTACTAAATGCATCGATGTAGCCATCACTAGAGAATTCTCCATATTCCAGTTTTGTAGAGAAATTCAGTATGACCCTCCTCTACCATAAATCATCATCTCATATTGCTAATTTTTAAACCTATTTATAAAAGTGAACAAAAATGTCCATTTGGTTTCTTTTGGTATATGCCATCATGTGCATATGCCATTGGAGATTGTTTACATGCATGAATGTCAGCCATATTGTTTTTCTTACTGCTATGATAATAATATGAAACTCGCCAGGCCACTCGGGGAGCGGAGACTAGCATAATCCTGGTCTAAAGAGTCCCTGGTGTCAACAAATTCAATTAAAACACACTTTAGGTTACTAAAATCCCTTACTTTCCGTCACTATTCATCACGGCTTATGGTTTCTCCAAACATAACATCTTTAAAAAATGAGCTGCTCATCCCTGACTGGGGGCATAATAAGCAGAAACGAAACGGGCAAGTGATTCCTTTCAGCAGAATAGCTTTTTATCTACACTTTTCCGGAAAGTTCTCCATGTAATATGCACACTTGAGCAGCTCCAGCAGGAGAGAGTAATTTGCTGAGGTAGAGGAAGCAGTGGATGCCATTGTTTGTTAATATACCAGGAGCGTTTGACCTTGTCAGTCATGCTTTGCTTCTTCAG
Source organism: Leptobrachium leishanense (assembly GCA_009667805.1). Classification (NCBI taxonomy): domain Eukaryota; kingdom Metazoa; phylum Chordata; class Amphibia; order Anura; family Megophryidae; genus Leptobrachium; species Leptobrachium leishanense. Next base: position 80,125,786 of record CM019069.1, on the reverse strand, counting down.
AAATTGAATGTTGTGAATTTTTTTCCTGCTTCACTGTCATACTCCCAAACCTCCTGACCTGTTTATTCCAGGCGTCAAAGCGACTGATAATAACTAGATTTTTCTATTAACCCTTTTGTCTGCCAATATACACTCGTTTAAAACAAATGGCTGCCAATATTTTATCATCTATTCAAAAGAACCTGCTGATTGTGAATAATCATGTACTCGGAGTCGTACTAGTAAATTGTCCTTGGTAGTATGCATGTTTAAAGGCAATAGTCTGCATGTGTGCATATAATCACAAGCCCTGATAAAAGGATTTTTTTTCCATGATCTAAAGCGTAATATTTATTAATGTGTATGCACTATGCAGATACTAGATTTAGAGTTCTACAGTCAAAAGTAAGACTTATATCTCTGCTCCCTTATACTGGATTTCTAATATAGAACTCGCTGCGAGTAACCATGGCAAGCATTTTTATTTTTCATCTAGTCAGAGATATAGGAAAGCTTTTAATCAGTCAAGGTAATGCCTGACAAAACTAAAAAAGGAAATGTTGATGAAGGTTTCTTTTACATATAAAGGGTTATTCAGATATCATTTTCAACCTATCAGTCTCTTCTGGCTCATTCCCCTCTCCTTTCAAGCATGCCACTATCACACCCATTCTCAAGAAACCTTCCCTCGACCCAAATTCTCCTGAAAACTACCATCCAGTTTCACTTCTTCCACTAGCGTCAAAACTGCCAGGACTAGTCTATGACCACTTAACCCTCTTCCTATCCTCCAACTCCTTGCTTGACCCCCTACAAACCGGCTTTCGCTCCCAACACTCAACAGAAGCTGCTCTCACAATGGTTACTAGAGACCTCCTCTCCGCTAAATGCAATGGCCACTACTCATACTGATCCTACTTGACCTTTCAGCTGCCTTTGATACCATTTGTCCATCCCCTCCTCCTACAGACCCTCTTCTCTCTTGGTCTCTGTGATACCAACCTCTCTCGACTAAAATCTTACCTCTCCAATAGATCCTTTTCTGTATCCCTTGCTGGCAATTCCTACTCTTCAATGCCTCTGTCAGTCAGTGTACCTCAAGGCTCAGTCCTAGGTCCTCTGCTCTTCTCTATTTATACCTTGTCACTGGGTAAACGCATCGCCAACTATGGCTTCAAGTATCAGCTATACGCACATGACACCCAGATCTACCTCTCAACTCCCGATCTCTTCCCCTCTGCTCTCACTCAGTTCACTGACTGTCTGTCTGGGATCTCTGCCTGGATGGCCTTTCACTTCCTGATGATCAAATGTCCAAGACCAAGCTCCTTCTAATTCCTCCGTCTAACTCTAGTCCGATTTCTCACTTTTCTATAACTGTTGATTATAGTTGCCATTGAGTAGATATCCTTTCTTCAGCCCAGGTCTGCTGCCTCGGAGTGACTATTGACTCCAATCTTTCCTTCAGCCCTTACAACCAATCACTCTCCTCATCTTGACTCAAGATCGCCAAAATTAGTCAATTTCTAACAGCACAAATCAGCTTATCCACTCTCTTGTTACCCCCTACCTGGACTACTGAAATAACCTCCTGACTGGTCTTCCTATCTCCCGCCTCTCCCCCCTGCAGTCCATCCTAAACACATCAGCCCAGTTTATCCATCTCACCCGTCACTCTGTCTCTGCCGCTCCTGAATCCCTACATTGGCTCCCCATCCGCAGCAGAATCAAATTCAAACTACGCACCCTGACCTACAAAACCCTCACTAACGCAGCTCCTCACTATCTGTCTCACTAATCACCAAATACACCCCAGCCCATTCCCTAAGATCCAACAATGACCTGCGCCTGGCATCCCCCACCATTACCTCATCACATGCCAGACTGCAGGACTTTTCTCGTGCGACGCCGACCCTATGGAATGCGCTTTCTTGCAATATCAGACTGTCCCCAAATCTGGCTTCATTTAAACGCTCCCTAAAGACCCTGGGCTCTATTACACTCTTAGATTTAAAACGCGGGCGCAAGGGAGGAAAAACTGCGCCAGCAGTTTTCCCCCTTGCGCCCGCGTTTTAACGCTGGATTACAATGCAGGCGCAAAAAATGCTGCCTGCATTGTTATCTAGCATAAAATCTTGGATACTGGTGGCAGCACTGAGCGCAGCCACGAGCATCCACTCGCTGGAGTCCATAGGACTCCATTGAGTTCTCCCCTGCCAGTCACGTGACCAGCCGGATCTCGTCTCGCGAGATCCGGCCGGTCGGCGTAGTGATATGCAGGGAGAGACTGGGGGGAAGTTTTTCGGAGTTCGCATCGAACATCGGCCGTTCGACAGTTCGCGAACTTTGAACTTTTTGGGATGTTCGCCGAAAGTTCGAAAAAAATAAATTGAAAGTATAAAAAATGCTTAAAAAATACAAAAAAATCTAGAAATAAAGAGACTTTTTACTGCAGAATATTATAAGCAACGGTTTATTAGATATTGAATTAAAACGGGAATATTTTTATCATTTTTATCACTTTCATCGAAGCCTATGGGATAAAACATTCTTGTTACTAAAACATCAGGCAGACACGGCTCTCTAATCAGGCACTGTAGAGGGCAGCCTGCAGGGGCCTCCCAAGGATCCCCGTGAGGAGCATGTGGCTGCCGGATGACAGAACTGCGACTGTGCGGGCTAGCTGCCAGGGTGCATGTGGCAGAGACAGGCAGCACAGGGAGGGAGCCACTGCACCTTCGGCCACGGCAGACCCCCGCTACAACCAGGATCCAGGGAGCCCCCACTGACCACCAGGCTAAGGTAAGGCGACACATTTCTAAAAAAAAAAAAATCCGAGGACATTTTTAAATGTCCCCGGGAACATAAAATAAAACTTTTTTTATTATTATTTCTCTACCTGGCTGAATGTATATAATTATATATATTAGATACATTCAGCCAGGTAGAGGGGTGTGGCATGTGGGCTGCGCGGGGTCTCAGACAGTGGTTTGTCTTTTTTGTGTGTATATTTTTAGCAAATTTATAGGGGAAGGTAAGGGCAGGTATGATATATATATATATATAAGATATATATCTATATTCTTATAAATATATATATCCAGACTTGTATTACACACACATTTTGGCAACTAATTGCCCCCCCCCATTTGGCTGATCCCTCCAGAAGAAATGTTGAACCCGATAGAGCAGAGAATAATATATATGCCACCCCCCATGTGCGTATGTGTATATATGGTTTGAGGTCTGTGGGTGGGTGTATATATATATATATATCTGCGTGTTGATATATACGTATATATAGGTCTGCATGTTGATATATACGTATATGTCTGTGTGTGGTATCAATGCATCCCTACTCTATACACGGCGCTCCGTGCCCTATAATATATATGATCAGGGGTTACCTTTTTTTATATTTTCATACTATTCCGATTAAATTAACAGTAATTTTTGATGTATTTTATTGAGTAGAAACCTTTTTTTGCCTATATAACATGTGCTTTGTGAAAATAAAACGGTTTTGTGTGTACATTTTAATTTAGTTAGTGGATTCCTGTCCAGTGCGGTGAGAAGCAAACGTAATGTAGTGTAGACACGCTGCGAGGCGGAGCGGAGTGAAGTCAAGCCTGCAAAATGTTTGCTTCGCTTCACTACGCTATGCATCGCTACACGCTCAGTGTGTCTCAGCCATTATTCCCGCATCGCTAGCTTACCGACTCAGTTTGTATACTTGTTACTGACCCTGCTTGTTCTGAGGACCCGATCTGTTGCCAACTTTGCCTGCCATTTGACTATTCTCTCTGTGTATTCCCTGCCTGTTCTGTTTGCTTGCTGTTGCTACTGGTGTGCGCCAATTCTCACCATATACAGTAGCGCAGTACAAGTGCCTAAACATTGCTGACCCGGTTTTGTTATAGCTGCTGATGTAACTGAATAGATTGGGGATCTCTTCTGCATTACCAAAACCTCCACCACTGCACTCTTCCACAATACCACAGAGGGGTTACGGTGTGACGGCACTGTTGCCGACACTAAAGGCCCAATTTTAAAGCACCTATTGTTACTTTCATCCAAAGCCTACATAGGTTTCACCATAATTTAGCCAAAAAAAAATCACTAAACTTGTTCTGCGTGTCCTAAAAGGTCTCCTCTTTTCATACAGACTGCCGCCCCTAGCAGTTGTATATGAATAGATTAAAGGAAAACCGTTTACCATCATTTGAAACGTAATTTTTTTGTTTTAAAATGTTTCTATACATCCTTCAAATCCGCCACTTCACGGGCAGGTTATGGGGACCTCCTAGGCACGATATTTGAAGGAATTTTTCGTTTTTATCCTTAACCTTTATTTCATGGAAAACTCACTGTTCGTTTAAAAAAAGTTTTTTTTTAAAACTTTTTGTCCTTGTTTCCTGTCCCCCAGGGCACTACCCGGACCCCCATACACCTTTTTATGGCAAATATCTTGCATATATGCCCTCTTGGATGGCACTCTAAAATTCGAACTTTCGAGTCTCATTGGCTTGCATTGAGTTCGGTTCGTGTTCAAACTCGAACTTTTGAAATTGTTCGAGTTCGAATGCGAACCGAACACGGGGGTGTTCGGCTCATCACGAGCCCTTATGTCCTCCTGTATCTGTTGGTAGCAATACAGACATGTCTCCTTTATGTACTGTAGAATTGTCCTGTCTTTACCCATTGCACCATTGTACAGCGCTGTGAAATGTTTCAGAGCTTAATAAATAATAAAAATAATAAAAGCACCGAACTTTCAGTGATTCCAGTTTGCCAACCCTACGGTGAATTCTCTATTCACCGCAGGGCTCCGAACGTTGAGCTGCGCAAACTGCCGATCAGCTCGCCGAAAGCCGTGCTGAACTGACCGCCAAATGCTGCCGAACTGCAGAGGAAAAAAACAGAACTCTGCTATTCTTTAAAAGGTGTATAAAACAATAAAACTGCATGAAAATTTGTGGAAATAATGAAAAAGGTCCTAAAAAAATAATAAAAAGGTCTGTTACAGAACTAAAAAAGCCTTTTAAAAAATGGGAATCAAAAATACAAAACAATACAAAAAAATTCCCAAAGATAAATATATAAAAAGATGGTTTGCTGTACATGAAGAGAATAAGGCTGGGGTCAGACGAGCGTAGTGTTCACGTCCGTGATTGCGCCTAAAAGTACGTCCGTGATAGCATGACAGAAAGCCCATTGGAGCCTGACACATGAAGTACGTCCGCACTGAACTGCGGACACACAACGGCCGCGGCCCACGGACGCAAGGCAGGCAAGAACGTACAACCCCTAGAACGGCCGCACAAAGTGAGCTGCGTCCGCAACGTCCGCATAGCTTTGTGTGTGAGTGATGGAACGTGGTCAGACGGACTGCATTTATACGTCCAGCATTTTTCACGGACAAAATGGTTTTCCTTTTTAATTTATTTTCCCTCCTACATCCGTCAAAATATACGTCAGTGAAAAAACGGACTGTGTGGCCACTACTGTGTCTTCTGTACTGACGTACGTCCGTGTGCACGAACGTACAGTCCGTAGAAATCACGCTCGTCTGACCTTAGCCTAAATGGTTGAATAAAAAATAAATAAAAAAGATAATATTTTTTTACATTGAATCCTATGGACTGTATTTCTCTGTCAATTCGCCAAAATATTTGAATAGCCGAACTTGAAATTCATTGTTTGATGCCCTTCGGGGGCAAGTTCGGCACTCTTTGAATAACCCTTTTAATTAAAGAAATAGGAGAAAAGGAAGAGAATCAATTCAAAGTTACCACAAATAACATAAGGAGCTATTCAACAACTACCTTTTTTTTTCACTGATAGAATGACTGTTTTACTTTGGCAAACTTTGGAGATCAAGAATGGTGAAATTAGGGAGCGTCAACCGTAACTCACCATACTTCTCACTATTCTTTCCACCACGATTCTGCTGACGCTGTCTACAGTCAGGAATGTACTGGCCATCGGAAGTACCAGGACTTTCCCGGTGGGCCGATGGCTCAGTGGGCCAGTGTGAAAGCTGGCTTGCACTGCTCTTTTTTTTTTTTTAAATTCAATTTTTTATTTTGAGATAAGTCATCATACAAATAAACGTAGAGTTAGGGCCTCGCAGGGCCGCACATAGTCATCTGCAATAACTCAACATAAAGAAAATAAAGAAAAACATTATATGGACATCTATAAAGTCATCGAAGAGTAACAATAGGACAGCAAAAAACATCCCCAGGTGGGGGGTCTCATCTATATATAAGCAACAAAACTTCTGATAAGTCACATAGAGAAACATCAGAGTCAGGTAGCAAAAACTTAGCATCAGAAATTATTATTCAAAGAGCCCTCAACCCACAGCGCAAAGAGTGTGGGGGTAAAAGGGAAAAAATAAGGGGGGGGGAACCGGGGGAGGTGAGAAGATGGCGGAGGCCAGAACCGTGCCAGCCCTGGCAAGGTCCCGTGGGCCGAAAAGACCACGTGGATGCCATGGGGTGTAAGTGGCACCTGGCCCGGGTACTTGGGGACGATGCCGGACACTAGGCCGCAGCTGTGCCCTCCAAGGGCTCCCGGATAGGCCATCAGAAACAAAAAATGAGTGTAAGGGTGACAAAAATAAAAATATACTCATATAATTAGGAAAGTCTCAGCAAATGTCAGTTGTAACTCAGCGGAAAATTGCATAAAAGAGAAAAAAGGGGGGGGTCAAAAACGATCAAGCAAAGTCCCATCAGCCGGTATCACGAAACGGAATTTCTCGAACTACAGGCAGAGCATCGTCAAACAGGCCTGGGTTCGCAGCATGCGTAGGCCCTACAGCAGGGGGCAAGACTCTCAGCTCCCGCATCAGCCAGGTCGCGTAACGGTCACCGTCGCCGGCATTTCTGTTGACGGTCTCGTGCAGCCCCGGTATAAGGAATGGGGTGAGAGAACCAGATCGTGGCCGATTTATGGCCAGCAAGCGGGGGTATCCCATCTCCTCCAGGCATCGATCGAGGGCCTCAGGCTCCAACAGTGCCTCGTCCGAGGTCACTTTGTCCCGCAATCTGCAGCTTCTTGGCGCGCATTCAGGACGGCTCGGCAGCGGTGTCTCTGCGACCGACAAGGCCGCAGAAGACAGATGGAATTTCGGGGTGTCTCCACCACTCTGCGTGGCAGTAGGATCGTCCGAGGCCACCTCTCTGTATTCCCACTCGACGTGCCGCCTCGCAGCAGTGACATCAGGTGAGTAGGTCTCAGTAGGGCACAGCGCAGCGCTTTCTACCTCCTTCTCCCGGTCCGTCCCCAATACCTCCATCAATTGGCGCCATTCGCCACGTGTAAGTGGGCTCTCTGGATCCCCAGGCATCAACGCGAGGCATGCCTCAAGGCCTTCCAGCACGGCTCCCAAAGTCCTGTTAGGGGGGGCAGGCCAGCCGCCGCCCGTCTGTTCCGCCCTTACCAACTCTGCTGTGGGTCCAGCGGCAGCAACCGGAGGATGGGGGCCCTCCATCTCCACGTCCTGCCGCCACCTGCAACCCTGGTAAGAGGGCCGAAGGAGGGTCAGAACGTTCAGGCGCCGAAGACCAGGCCCCAAGATGGCCGCCGTCAGGTCGCGCTCTGCAGGCTTTGAAGGCCCAAAGCGGGGAGTCTCTGGTCCGGGGAGGGGGACAAAGCGGTCCCCGGACAGCACTAATCCGGTGGCCAGCCACCCCGGAACCTTTGAAGAAAAAATGTCCTCGTTAAAAGTCAGCTGGAGGTCCCTTATGGCAGCAAACGCGCGGAGCTCCAACCGAGCACGTCTGCCTCTGTTGGTAGCCGGCCACGCCCCCGCTTGCACTGCTCTTAACCCCTTGGCTGCGGAAGACATCCAGGGGACATCATTGGTATTCCCCGCAGCAAGGACATATACTAGGATGCATTGCCAAGCATACCCGGTTGTTCCACACTCATCTGAAATACTGGAAGATAATTCTACTACTTGCCACCTGTTAATTCCCACTATACATCACTGCATATCATATACGACACTGGCGGTTAGATCCATAAACCGAAATACTGACTGTGTTAATAAACTTAAAATAATCTGATAAGCACTGGAGTTTTCTCTGCAGCGTCCCTGTTTTAGCCAAAATGGTAACATTTGATTGTCAACTCATAACAGTTGCCCATTAAATAGATTTGATTCTGGACCCTATTGCAGTGCAAGGAGTTAGCCCGTAGCAGCTCCCTATTACTGTCTTTATTGTAGCGACTTGATTTATAATATCAGGGAGTCATTATTAGATACCAGCAGTGCTCCTGGGCACCACCACTGGTATTGTAACGAACTGTATAACGCTCGCACTGAAGTAGCGTAGGTTGGATTTTAGAGAGCAGATTTTTCTGACAACCAGAGACAGTGAAAACAAAGCCAATCTTCCAAGCCAGGGAGTAGACATGCAGTCTAGAATCACACTTAAGCTCGATTGGTTTCGTGACCAAAGGACAACTTAGTGTTGCGACATAATCATGACCGATCTTGGAGTCAGACACAGTATACAAAATCAGAACAGTAACAGGATTCTTGCGTTCGTTCATATATAAAGGTTTACCATGGCCTATGAGTTGTGCAGACTGCAGGGCAGTAGCCTCAGAGAGAAACCTTATTTTCGTAAGTCTTTCTGATCATACAGATTTTGGATCGTACATAGTATATGCAGAGCTCACAGCATGTCATGCACCGCCCCATGGCTGCCACCTTCCTGAAACCCCCCTGATGGTACAATCCATGTACTGTCCCTGTAACCTGAATCCAGCAATCAGCATCCAGCAATGTAAGAGTTAAACACCAATACACCTGTGACTCACAAAATAAAGGGCTCTTACCCACACTCACACATTGCTGGTTCGTTACAGCTTATATGCTGTAAGAGTGAACACGCTACCTGATATTGCTGCTCAGTATTCCTGTTCCTGATTCCCCATTTCTGGCTCCTGCAACTACAACCATCATTCCCATCATCCCTCTGCAATCAACCTGGTTAGTCACCATCTCCATCCACCCTCCTCTACCCATATCCATCTGTTTATCTGTGCAGACCACTGCACGCTGGGCTCATACTCCCCTCACCCCCGGTGCCACCCTGGTACCATCCCTAACCCTGACACAGCATGATAGTCAAACCCACAGTAAGGTGCCTTGTGCTTAGGCCTTAGGTCAGTATGGGCAGCTATCAGAGGCGAGAAGCGTGAGTAAGATTGTTCAAGGAGACGGGCAGGTCTCATACATGCATATACGAATCGTAACATCGACTCGAACGAACAAAACATAAAGGGGAAAAAACAGATAATCGTCAAGTAGCAAGCCGGGTTGAAATACGTTATCATGGTCCTCAGACAGAAATAGGTCGGCAACAATTCAATAAGTCTCAAATAGCAAACAGGCGATGTGGGAAATAAACTCCACGTCAGGGCGACGAGGCAACTCCTCGCACCTGCTTTAAACCTCCTCGTGACCACACCAGGCCCCACCCCCTCAGACCCCGATCGGCCATCACGGAATGCAGGCACTTAACCAGCCAGTGGCACAGAAACATGCCCCAACCTCCCAGGGAGCACAGCAGGGGCTGAGGACGTAACAGGTATCCTCAGAAACTCACATGAGCCCTGCTCAAGCTCTGCAATTCACGCAGAGTCAGCCACTAGGAGAACCATTTGTTCCCAATTTCCTTCCGCAAGTGACAGATTTCACCAATCTCTGCACTGTGGAACCAAAGGCAAGGATATTTATTTTTCTTGTTCGTGTGTGAAGTGACAAGCTTAACACCAGCTTTTGAAACACCTGAAATACCAACTCGAGACGAAAATAACGAGTAACCTTGGACTCAGGGGAGTCATTGTGATTAACAAAGGGTGCTGCTATAATTAATGGCATACTCGCTTAAAGTAGGGCTCTCCTTCCAACCTCCAATAAAGCCTGATTATAATTTTAATGGTAACATCTTATAGCTTGCTTTGATAAACTTTCAACACAAATTTATCACTACAAGCCTCACATTTAAGACTACTGCTGCGTCCCTCTTTTTTTTTTTTTATATGGACAGAATTCCCATTGGTTTATTCTGCTCTCAGTAGAATAGTGATACAATGTATCAATTGAAGACATAACAAAGACAGTAAAAAAATGTTACATGTCTGCTATCTATACTTAATTACACCATAAATATATGTTTATTGTAAAGCGTGTCAATACATTCATTTGGTGATATTCGGTTTTGCTTCTCAGTCGCTAGAGAGAAGTTTCACACTCCCCCCTCCTAAAACATACTGTTATGTAGCAAATAAAATGGAAAATTAGGGGATAAAACAGGCAAGAGCCGCTGCTTTGATAAAGACATCAAGAATACGGCCTGTTTGGATCGCAAACGTTTTTATTGCATCACATAGACAGCTTGGACATGTTAAAATATGTCCTACCATTCATGGCTCTCTTTGGTGTAGGCACAGAGAACGGGAGAGATAATACCTTTTCTATAAATAAGAAGAATTTCATTGTCGCATGTGGGATGGTACAGGCTGACAGGCCGGTGACAGCAAGAAGTGACTGAAAAACAATTTCATTTAGGCCTCTTTAAAAACAGTCCCTCCGGATCACCGAGATGAAAATATCTCCTATGGGACCGGTCTGAAATGAATGTCCATATATCAATGTGATCTTTAAAATAGAAGGAAAGCAGGATATTGGGCGGCTGCTTGCAAAAAAGCATTGCAGACACAAGTCAAGGCTTTGTGACAGTATTTCTTTCTTTTTTTATTACAATAGATTTCGATATTTTATCGCACTTAAAACCAGAAATGCTCACCTTAAAAAAGATTAAATGCCGGTGTTTTATGTGATTATTTCCTTCGGTAAGAACAGATCCATTTTTGTTATAGGTTGCATTTAGAAATGAAGAAGTTTAGGCGTTCTTGACTCTTTGGCTGGGGTCAGACTAACGCAGTATCAACGTGCGTTTAGCAGCACTAAATCACGGCCGTGCTAGCAGTAAATGACGTCCAATGCCAGGCAGCATACGAAGAACGGCCGCACGAAAGTGCGGCTGCGCAACGCAAGTGGCAAACGAACGCATTTTTTCGAGAACGTGAAACCGCTAGTACGGACGTACAGAGTGCGCTGCGTCCGCTAGCGGCGTGTGTGCGTGATTAGGAGACGTCAGACGCTGCTAATGTCCGACCAACATAACGTCCAGACACAAAAAGGGTTTTATTGATGATCCGTACAAAATCACGGACGAAAATGCGCATCGTATGACCGCTATCGCGTATTCCGTGAAAAAATGCGTCCATTCGTTCGAACGCACTTTTTCACGGACAACGCGAAAAATGCGTTAGTCTGACCCTAGCCTTTGAGTAACATTTACAAAACTGCTTTTCAAAAAAACAACATAAAAATACCTTGTTCGATACACGATATCTTTAACATAACCCCATAGAAAGAAATCAAGGGGAGTGATATCTGGTGAACGAGGTGACCAAGGAATTGGGCCACCCCTTCCAATCCACCAGTCTGGAAATGTTTCATTTAGGAACCCACAAACATGCAGTCCCCAATGTGGTGTTGCACCATCTTGCTGGAAAATGATGGTTGGTTGAAGCTCATGCAGTTGTTGTGCCAGGTATTCAGTCAAATGTCAAGGTAAACATTTGCAGTAAATGAGGCAAAAAAACATTTATATATACGTCTCATTTTGTAATAATTTTCACTTATCTGTCTTTTCATTTGCCTTTGTAATAATTTTTTGAAATTGTAAAGAAACACCCTCTATATCTGTTCTACTCGAGCCAGTAATAATGGCGGACACTGTCACTAGACACTGTTACTAGATCTCTTTTGAATAAGTCACTAAGTTAGTGGCTCAGCTTATAGTATTAGGGAGCTGCTAACCATCATCTGCAGCAGCTCTACTGTTGATATCCTCTCCTGGAGTCCATAGGACTAGTTGAGTACAAGCGCAAGTAATGTACAAGCTGACGTAAGCATGAACATCGAAAGGACACTGGGAACTATTTGTTCACAGTATCCTTCAGCTATCAGCTAAACGAGTCACTGGATTCCACAGTCCTCTGCACCAGGAGACCAAAGGTATGTAGGGAATGCTTTAATCTAGTTTTTTGGCTTACTATAGTGAAGTTGCCACCATTGCGGTTGTGGATGGAGTCAATGAGACAGAAAGTCGCTGGTGAAAACATTTACACTTACACTTTAAATGTCTGTTCAAAGTACACTAAAAACCACTGTGGCTTTGTTTAGCATTGGGATGTGGGATTTAAAGGAGAGAGGACAATCTTCGGTCTGCTCTGGATGAAGTATTGCTGGATATGACCAGTTGCACTGTTGCTCAATGGTGGTAGGAGTTTAGTATTACATAATTACTAGTGTATGATGTAAGTAAACAAATCTCAACAGGAAAAGCCATAGCAAAATAGCAACAACTACTAAAAGAAGTAGCACAATAACATGACCAAAAACTGGTGGTTCTGGATATCTGCGGTAACTGACAGCTCTCTTTATAACCCTTTTATGTCCATAATAAGCAGGTGCAACTAAAAGAAGACCAAATTATTCATGTTTGTGATAGCAACACTACATTTAAACTTCTTCTCTAGTGTACGAGGAGCATTGACCAGGAAGAATTAACATTTTAATTTGAAACCTAAGGACACGGGGAGATAAGTCAACAGGGACTAGCAGCTGAAAAGAAAATCTAAAATACTGCCGGTGAATCGTATAAAGCCCTTGTAAAATTTGATTCTCTATACTGCTGTTTGTTCTTTAGATTTGTTGAAACTAGAATAAGCTGATACTCTAGGAAAAGGCCAAAAAAGGCTCTTATCTTCCTACTGGGTGAGCAGAAAAGTCAACACTGTGCATTGTCTTGGGATTCAAGAGGCAGAGAGATCACCTGCACATATATTTTCTTTTAGATTATAGTTCCACCTTGGGTCCAGTGAAACACCTGTGATGTTTATAGGTTAAAATACAATATTACAGCATCACAGGGTTAATCTGTATATTTCACATATTCAATTGAATTTTTATTAAATATTTTCAAAGATTTTTTCAAGCCGGAACCTTCATGTCCTGACTCTTCTCCATTCCCTTCAACCCATATTATTAGTCCAGCATAGGACAAGGATCTACTGTATCCAAAGAGTAACACAGAAATACAGTATATTCCACATTTAAATTAAACATCATAATTTTTATCCTTTTTTTTCTGTTAACGTTTGTTCTATTTTTATACTCGTCTCTAATAAGTTATCTTAAGAGATTTAGACAAATATATAGATAATTAGGCTATGTAGGAAAATGGTACATCGCCCATCCTGTTGACATCAAGAAAAAGACTCTGTCCTGTATTTATTCAACATAATTACTTGCTTTAGTAAGAAAGTGCTTTCCTACTATCATAAAGTGCTCAGTCAGATTAAAATACTGTTCTTATATAAAAGATGAGTCGTAATGATAAAATGCTCAGAGCACAGAAGAAATCAGTGATAATGTGATGGCTCGAAAGTTCCTGCTGGCCTTCAGCAAGGCTCAACATACAGGGGTGTTTTCAGCATTCTTGTCTTAAAAAAATGACTGCAACTGCTCTCCAAGTGTTCTGCTCCTCTATTAACTAATTCCCTACCAAGTGGTTTTCCAAAAAAACATTGTCAGTAATCAGTGTTTTTTTGATAAATCATTTTTAATTAATTATACAGTAAGAAATATTTAGGAATATTCCCACTGTATGTTTTACTGTAATAACATATTTGGCCAATAGATGGTGCCAGTTGCAGCTCGTGTTCCCTGCATTGGCTGCTGAATGTCCGATATCAGGATATTCAATTATTCAATTTTACAGTTTTACCTCTTTGGGCATTATGCCCACAGGGCTAAAACTTTGGGAGCACCTTCTGCAGCCCAAAAGCAAACAAGATTAATTTGCTTTTGAGCTGCAGAGCTGCAGATCCAGATATCTTGCTATCGGGCACCGGATGGTACCTTTTTGAAGCCAAGATATTTCGATCTCGGTAGTGAAGGGGTTAACCATTGACATTTTGCTCCAAATCCCTCTGAGGAAATAGTAGAAGAACTGCGTTCCCATGCATCCCTGCTCGACTTGACCTATGGATGTATGCTTGTGTAGGGCAGCTAAGCCTGGTTCTAGGGCAGCAGAATGTAGAGGGCAGCATCTTTTTCCCTAATGTCCTTTCTTTTAGAGGTCAGATATTTTTGAGGTGTGAGGGTTTGTAACAGAGACACAAAGCAAATTGTCTAGTAATGAGTCTGTAAACTAGAATAAATATTGTTAAAAATTTCTCAGTATATTTACGTTACTTTAATATTCATATTATTCTTCATGCTCCTATTTATTTGAAATTGGGTGGGGGAGGCATCAGAATTTAAATCACCTAGGGCAGCATAAAGTCTGATTTATGCCGATGTATATGTAGCCAAAATCATTTATTCACGCTCTCCTTCCAAATTACTTTTGTTTTCTTATTTTTTTTCTTTATTTCCTATGGCAAAATATAAAAAGAGAAATTTGAAATCCCCTGTGTCCATTCTACAATATTTTATGTATGTATTCATATAATCATGATTTTCCATCCCTCTAACTTCAGGTTTAGTTATTATTTTTGTGCTACAATGTAACTACATGACCCACCATTGCAGGGCCGGATTTACCATTAGGCAGAGTAGGCATGTGCCTACAGGCGCCTGCTCTGTGTGTAAATGGTTTTTAATTGTTTTTACAATTTGCAATAATTTAGACCACTGTATCTCTGGAGCCCTAAGGGCTAGAGGGACATATGAGGTATCATTGGATAGGTCAGCTTATAGCCTTTCCAGTGATACCAAACATAACCAGGTTAGATTTATGTAAAAATAAAATATCTATTAAAATAGATATTAACACGGCACTATTATTCAGTTTACATTTTATAAAGTGAACAGTGATGCTGCACGAACTCACCTCATTTACCATACTGCCATGAAGTGTGTATTGGGTGAAGCAACACATTGTTTAATTCACAACCTAGACCGTGGCGCTGCAGTGAGGAGGGACAGGAGGACTTTGGAACCTGCATCCCTGAATTGTACACCGCACAAGGTTAAGTGAGGTGTCATTGGAGAGGTCAAAGTCTAGTCTTTACTATGATACCAAACAAGACCATCAGGGTTATTCAGAGAGCGTGAAAAGCAGGAGAATGACTGGAGAATGAAAAATTCTAGGTCAAAATAGCCAAACCAGAAAAATTCTCCCTTTCATCTCACTTTCCAAATCGGCTATTTTTACCTAGAATTTTGCATTCTCCAGCCATTCTCCTGCTTTTCACGCTCTCTGAATAACCTTGCAAGTAATGTGTAAAAATAAAAAAAATGAAAAAGTAAATGCAAAATATATTTTTTTTGTTCTACAGCAGAGGCAACCTATGCTTTTACATATAAAACAAACAATGCTGCCGCAGTCACTGCCCTCCTCCTTTAACCATTCTACCCCACTGACTCCCTCACTCCCTGCCCCCTCTTCTACTAGGTCTTCCTTTTCTATAGTCTCGGAGGAGGATGTAACAGAACGTCTTATGTCCTCCTACCCGACCACCTGTCCACTTGATCCTATCCCCTCACACCTTATTCGGCCTGTCCTACCAGTTACTGTCCCTGCTTTGACTCATATTTTTTAACCTCTCCCTCTCCTCTGGAATCTTCTCTGTATTCAAACGTGCATTGATCACTCCATTCTAAAAAATCCATATCTTGATCCTGCCTCCATCCCTCTACTGTCCCATCTCTCTGCTCCCCTTTGCCTCCAAAATCATAGAACGTCTGGTCTATAACCAGCTTACCAGTTTTCTTGCTGCTAACTCTCTACTTGATCCGCACCAGTCTGGCTTTCACTCCCAGCGTCCACTGAGATGACTCTGACCAAGGTGACTAATGATTTAGCTGCTTCTGAAACTGAAGGTCACTTCTCCCTCCTTATTCTTCTTGACCTTTCCGCTGGATTAGACACTGGTGATCACCCTCTCCTGCTCCTCACGCTGCGTCAACTTGGCCTCAGTGACCTCACTCTCTCCTGCTCCTCTTCCGGTCTCTCTTTTCACTCCTTCAGTATCTCCTTCGCTGGTGTCTCTTCACCACCAGTTCCTCTTTCAGTTGGGGTACCTCAAGGCTCTGTTCTGGGTCCCCTACTCTTCTCGATCTATACTGCCTCTTTAGACAATCTCATCTCTTCCTATGGATTCCAATATCAACTCTATGCTGATGACACCCAAATCTACCTTTCCTCTTGATCTCTCTCCTTCGGTGTTGGACCGTGTTACAGCCTGCCTATCGGCTGTCTTCGACTGGATGACTTCCCGTTACCTAAAGCTCAACCTCTTTAAAACTGAACTTCTCATCTTCCCTCCTTCTAAAACTCCATTCCTGCGCCAATTTTTCTTCAGGGGAATGGTGCCACCATTACGTCTACCTCTCAAGCTCCATTGCATCAGGGTCCTCTTGGACTCCAATCTATCCTTTTCTCCTCACATTCAGTCTCTAACCAAATCTTGCTACTTCCACCTAAAAAACATTGCACGCGTCCGTCCCTTTCTTAATCCAGACTCTACTAAAATGCTCATCCAAGCTCTCATCACCCATCTTGACTACTGTAACGTCCTTCTCTCTGGCCTTAAGAGATCCCAGATTCTCCCTCTGCAGTCTGTAAAGAACGCCTGTGCCCTACTCATACACCTCACCTCCCGCACCTCTCACACCTCACCTCTGTCAATCTCTACACTGGCTCCCTGTTTCCTTTAGAATCCAATTCATTATACTAGTGTTCACATATAAAGCTCTCCATAACCACACCCCTACCTACATCTCCTCCCTTATTAGCAGGTAAGTCCCATCTCCACCACTTAGCTCGGCCAATGATCTGATGCTATCAGTTCCTTGTACCCGCACCCCCCAACCTTCGCCTTCAGGACTTCACTAGAGATGCACCCTTTCTATGGAACTGCCTCCCCGCAACATCAGACTCACCAGTCTCTCCAGTCCTTCAAGAAGTCTCTGAAAACGCATTACTATAGAGAAGCCTGTCAGCTCACTCCATGATCCCCCACTGTCATTTCCTGCTCCATCTTCCCATTCAGTCCTCATGCAACCCGCTACTTCAAATACCCTATTCATCCTCACCTAATATGTCACCCCTCTCCTCTTAGATTGTAAGCTCTTGAGCAGGGTCCTCCCTCCTTCTGTTCCGTGTGTAACATATATGTATATTTGTTATTCAGTTTCTCCCATTGTACAGCTCTAAGGAATTTGTTGTAACTGTAACTAATTCAACTAAGGCAACAGATTCTGCCCCTTCTTTTGATTTGAGCTCGGAGAAAAAAACAGTTTCATTTTTTTAAAATGTATTTTTTTTAGGTTTTTGCCTCAAAACAAAAAATTTAATAATCATTTTGTCATGTTTCTTTTTTTTGTTTGAGGGAGTAGGTGCGCTCCGCATTTCTGTGCCTACAGGCTCCTGAGGTGCAAATCCGGCCCTGCACCATTGTGACATGTTAAGAGCTAAACTTGCCGTCGCTGGACTCTAGACGCTCTTTTCACCTTTCCAAACTGATGTTTAAGAGCTTTTCTGGGAAGCTATCACCCTACCTGAATAGGCACCTACCCCTAGCAGTTCCCTCATCCTATAACCTCAGATCCAGGACCAGCACCTTACTTGCAAAACCACAATACAAAAAGAAAGTGGCTCGATCCTCATTTTCCTACAGAACACCGCAAATATGGAATAACCTCCCAGACACCATCAAATCTTCCCCCAGTCTAAAGTCCCTTAAGAGCTCCCTATTAATAAAAAAATCTCAATATAGAATGCACCTGTAAACATGTAAGATAGTACCTATATTTCCTACATATTTATTTTCTGTTAATCTGTATATTTGTGTTTTTTCATATCTTGCATTTTATTAGTTTGTATTTTTGTAACGACTGTAAAATCTCAACGTTCTTTAACCCAGGACATACTTGAAAATGAGAGAAATCTCAATATATCCTTCCTGGTAAAATACTTTATAAATAAATAATATCTATTAACATATAGGGCTCTATTTAATTCTTTGCGCAAAAACGCTCACGCAGCCCGTTAATTTGTGCGTGAAGCGTTAAACGTCAACGCGCGTAAATTAACGCTGGTATTAAAATCCGAGCGCATTTTGTCATCCGTCAAAAAATAACGCACATAAAAAAGAAGCGCAAAAACGCTCGCGCATTAACGCTGCACGTAGAAATCGGTGTGCGGACTGTTTTTTCACGCGATTCAGCCAATCAGAATTAAGAACCACAATTGTCTCCCGTTCAGTTTTTGTGCCTGTCAAAATCAATCTGAGTGTATATGCTGCAGCAATAATTAAAACAAGCACAACTTCTCCATTGTATTGGTTGGGTATGTGTAGAATGTGTAACTATACTTTGCTGTATTTTTTTTTTTATGGGCTGGTGTATTTTTTTTGGGCTGGTGTATTTGGTGTCGGTCAGGACGTTCAGATTTGCCATTAACACCAGCAAAAGGCGTTTTTTAAAAAAAAGACATTAAAATTATGCGCATAGATTGTAATACCATCCGCGTACCAGTGCACAAACGCATTTGCGCTCACAATGTTAAGTATAGGACGCGCAACGTACATTACACTCGCGCAGGGTTCGCGCAGGTTCCCCAGCGGTAGACGTTAACGCGCATTTTTTGCGCGGACATTGTAATACGACGTTCTGCACAAAGGGTTTTTCCCCTCGCGTTAATGCGTTTTTACGCACGCGTTAACATTTGCGCGTAGAATTTAATAGAGCCCATAGTGTATAATAATTACTTATGTACAGTAATGATATAAAATCAGAAATCTATTAACTGGGATTTAAACAACAACTTTTTGGATGGAAAGTATCATTAGTAGTATATTAGCATCTGTCTGTGTGTTTTTTATGGATCTTTCTGATACATTCCCCTGATGTGCACTAGATATTGTTTAACAGTGCCACTTGCTCGTGGTCGAAATGTTGTGTTTTTCAAGTCTTGCCTGTAAATTTCATCTCACAGTGAACTCGATTGAAAGTTTGGCATTTCAACCTTTCCCCAGATTTTTCTTGCTCAAGGCGGCAGAGATGTCTTGCCTTTTATATATTTTTTTTATTTTTTTACACCTTTTCCATCACACCTTTCCTTTTTTTTTTTTTTTTTTTTAACCATACCACCAATCGCTTATCTTTTGGTAGATGTTCTCAATTTGCCGGGAAGTCACATGCAATCAGATCCATTGCGAAAAATGGCTAGAAGCTTTTATCCCTATTAATGAACACCCTTAAGCTCCTAAACTACGCTCTCTGTGGGATTCAAGACATTATAATAGCAGTGAGAGTTACGTTACTTGGTTATTCGGCGGAATATAATTTCCCTTCACGTGATTTCACAGAACTGATTTAATTTTTCTTAAGAAATAGAGCTCCTAAAGAACCCTTCTGCTTTTCTCCTTAAGCAAAAAAGACTGAGTAAATGAGGAATAATATGCACATCTAAAAGAAAGAAAATACAATTATAGGAAAAAGGATACTGAGAACAGAGGGTCAAAGCGATAACAAATTGGTCATTATAAGCTAAGGGATGCAAACGCCGGCATAAGAGAAAAAGAAAACGGACTGAAATAGAGGCAGTGTCTGTTAAGCTACAGTGTAGATGTAAGTATAAAATGCTCCACAAGTCTTGTAATTGAGAATATCCATCAAGTGCCTGACAGCTATTGTAGCATTTCCAGGAGCGATAAAACCTGAATTTATTTCACTTCGGCAAAAGGGACCGGTATCACCTTCTGGCTGTTTTAATGAAATGCCATAAAACTTCAGGGAGAGAAAATGTGCTGTAAAGTAATAAAAAGGTATTCCTAGGTAGATTGTTTGTGGAAACGTTATAGTACGGAAATGCTCTGCCCGAGTGAAAATTAAAGAAGCATGGCCTGGTAACTGCTGAAATCAGGGGAACAGAGTGAAGGAGGAGGGAATACCTATGGTGTTGAATTTTAATTGAATTTATTATATTACAGGTTGAGCAATCCTTATCCGGAATGTTAAGGACCTCAAACATGCTGGGTTTCGGATTCTTTTGGATTTTAAAATCTGCCGGATTCCGATTCAGGAGGGGAGAGAGGACACACTGGGGAGCTACAATACACCGGCTTCTGCAGCACCAGTAAAGTACACGCTGGGAGATGCTACACAGCGTTTGCAGGGGACATGCTGCACAGAGTCTCTCAGCATGTTCCTCCTGACCCTTGGAGGGCTGCCAAACTGTAGGAGAAGCTGTTTCAGTCCTGAAGACTCTGAAAATTCTGGTTTTCTGAGTCTTCCAGACTTTGGACATTCAAATAAGTGGTGCCCAACCTGTATATCAAATTAAAACTTGCTCAGGACGACTTGCAAGGAATATGGAATTTTTCATCATTTGAAGTCAATACAATGAGCTGATTAAGGCTGGGGTCAGACAAGCGCAGTAATCAAATCCGTGTTGCCGCACATTTGTACGTCCGTGGCAGCATAGCATTCTGTCCAATGGAGCCCCACACACGAAGTACGTCCGCACGGAAGTGCGGATGCATGGCGGACGCGGCAAACGGACGCAGGTTAGACAAGAATGTAATACTGCTAGAACGGACGTGCGGAGTGCGCCACGTCTGCAACGTCCGTGTAGCTTTGTGTGTGAGTGATGAAACGAGGTCAGATGGACTGCATTTATACGTCCAGCATTTTTGACGGACAGAATGTTTTATCATTGTAATTTATTTTCCCTGCTACATCAGTCAAAAAATCCGTCAGTGAAAAAAACACACAGGCCACTACCTTGTTGTCAGTAAGTACGTCCGTACTGCACGGACGCACAGTCCGTACAAAATGCGCTCATCTGACCCTAGCCTAAGGCGTTTAAGGGAAATTCTAGACACTATCAGGGTTATTCAGAGAGAGGTGAAAACCAGGAGAATTGGCAGGAGAAGAGAACAATCTAGACCAAATAGCCAATTTGGAAAGTGAGATAAATGGGGGAATTTTTCTGGTTTGGCTATTTTGACCTAGAATTTTCACTTCTCCAGTCATTCTCCTGGTTTTCACCTCTCTCTAAATAACCCTGTATGTTCACTTAAGCTTAAGTGGTCATTATGGCAGGTTCCTGTCCCCTTTTTTCACCCCCCCCACATCCCTGATCCTTGTAACAGTACTTGAAAGAGGAGGTCTTACCTATACAATGAAAGATGTCAATAAATAGCACCTCCTTCCTTGCTTATGGACCACCCTGATCCCATGCTGATGGAGTTTGAGGAGGAATCTCTGGGGTAATGAGCATTTAACCCTCTGTTCTTAATGAAATTTGTCTTTGATGCTTCTCGGAGAAGCATTTCATTACACAATATGCATGATCTGAAAGGGAAAGGAGGATGGAAGAGTTAAGCATTAACCTCTACTAACCCTCTCTGTACCCTCATCCCATTTTAACACTATTTGTATTGTTAAATAAAAACTTTTAAAAAATTAGGGGGTAATTATTTTCTGCCTAAGTCCTGTTTTTTGTATTTTTTTTAAGTAAAATTATTAGTTAAATACTCCCTCCTTGTGTTCTCTCCTTTGTTCTTCGGCTGTAGGAATTTGTTGGTGCCCATCTATCCAATGAGACACTTCTCAGTAATGAGTGTAAGGACAATCAGCATATGCCTGGCTAGAGTACACACAGCCAATTTATTGAAGCGGGTTGATCTTTTGATGGTGTAGTTTTTAGATCTGGGTGCACCAACTGATTTTCAGCCTTCTGGGTGAAGTGGAGGTTTGAAGGAGGGTTTTGAAGGCAGTGTGGAGGAGCAAGTAATGGAGAGGCAAAAAAACAGAAGACCAATTAGGAGCTTATTGCAATAGGCTGGAAATTTCAAGGTCATGGATGAGATACTATGTGGTGTCTTTGTTTAGAAACAGTCAATCTTTTGAAAATATGTGCTGGTGATTGCAGAATAGAGAGATCGGATGTGGGGATTGAAGGGAAGGACAGAGTAGATCCAAGTGAAACGGCAGCAGGACCATTTTTAATATTGTCTGGGCCCCAGGCAAACATTTTATTGGGCCATCAATGCAATTTTGCTCCCCTCACCCCCAACACCCCCTCCAAATAACCCAGAATAAAAAAAATGTTTGTGTAACAGCAACTGACGTTTGACTGGTCTCCAGTTTGAGGACCAGACCTGAACCTGTTAGAGCATCTGTCCCTTCTCTCCAGTCAACC
The DNA here is from genome assembly GCA_009667805.1 of Leptobrachium leishanense. Classification (NCBI taxonomy): domain Eukaryota; kingdom Metazoa; phylum Chordata; class Amphibia; order Anura; family Megophryidae; genus Leptobrachium; species Leptobrachium leishanense. The sequence continues at coordinate 80,103,488 of CM019069.1, read as the reverse complement.
AGATCTGCAGTAGCTTTCCTTCTTTCACAACCATCAGCCTGAACTTGAAGGAGTACTTTATAATTCTAAGTGCAAACATCAGACAAGAGTTATTTCTGATAAGATGAATATCTTTAATTTGAGATGGAATTTATATGAGAAACAAGGGTAGTGGTAAACTGACACAATCAGTGAATACCTTGTCTACATGAAGAGGATGTGAAATCCTTCAGGAGATACAGAAACCTTGATTAGTTTATTTAAACAGATGGGATTAACACATTATCAACAACAATTGGACATCAAATCAATCATAGAGCAAACAATTACACAGGGGCAGACAGCACTGACGATAGGTCTACATTAGATTACTTACACAAACTAAGCTCCTATAAAACAATCAGTTTACCAGTACATTTAACACGTTAACCTTAGATGTCCACTATGTCAATTGCCATTTAGAGTTTGCTTTGCCACATTTGTCCACAGTCCCTTGGCAGGAGGCCAGCATCTATACTTGTCCAACGGGCACAGAGGCCGTGTATAGTGTGGGCAAGGTTGCCAAGGAGAAAGAGAGCATAAAGATGGATGGAACTTTGGTTACAGTTGTTTTTTCTTTTAGATTTTACTTGGTCATGTTTGGTATCATTAGAAAGGCCAGACTCTGACCTGTCCAGTGACACCTAACTTGACTTTGTGGAGAATAAAGAATGGAGATACAGGTGTCCAAAGGATCCCCACTCTCCTTGTGGTGGTGGTGCAGCTTGTGTTTTAGATGGACGAATGCATAAGAACATATTCAGGTCTATTCAAAGAAAGGTGAAAGACTGGAGAAGTGAAATTTTTGGGTCAAAATAGCAAAATCAGAAAAATTCTCCCATTTATCTCACTTTCCAAATCAGCTATTTGGTCTACATTGTTCTCTTCTCCTGGTTTTCACCTTTCTCTGAAAAACCCTGATTGTGTACTCCTCTGATTGTGTGAGTTAGTACAGTGACACTGTTTGCTTTATATGCATAAGCACATAATGCCAATGCCTTAGAGAGAAAAAAGCTAAATTTTGCATTCATTATTTTTTGTTCATTTTCCTATTTTTACACATTATGTGGTTATATTTGGTATGATGAAGAGGCCAGATTCTGACTTGTCCAACAACACCTCAATTGATTTTGTGCAGTGTAAAGATTAGAGACACAGAATTCAAAAGGACACCTTTTGAACCAGGAGGTTTAGGTTTTTGATGGAACAATGCATAATAATGCATTATGCCATCGCCCCCAGATGTGCTGATGACATGGGAAATGATTTGCTGAGTAAGTGCAGCATCATTGTTGAATTTATAATGGAAAAGTGAACAATAGTGCAGCATTAGAAAAAATGTTTTTTTATTTTTATATAAAACCTGGTCATGTGTGATATCATTGGAAAGGCCATGCTCTGGCCTTTCCAACATAGGGAATTTCTTACCCGGCTAAGAGGGAGTCCCGTTTCTGATGGCATTGTGGTGAAGCGCGATGATATCAGTGTGCTAGGGGAGGTCCTGCAGGCAGGATGCATCTAAAATATTAGTCCCCTGTGAGAGAAATACGCGATCGGTGCCAGGTCGACAGGATCTAGTTTTGTTCCTAGAGGAGCCCGTGGAGCTTTCCACCGCCCCAGCAGAGATGGCATTGGGGCAGAGAGTCGCTGACCTCTCAACCTGCTGCTTCATAAATTGGGGGAAAAGAGGAGAGCCACCCGCACACAGAGGAACCCAAGGACCTTACAGCTATCCCATCCTTGCTCCAGCTGCAGAGCAAGATTCCAGTAAAAGAGACAGGTAGCCTCATTCCCCAATGGCAGGCCAATGGACAGGGAGGAGCTCTCAACACCCCACCAGAGCCATTTGTTTCCCCAGACCCCCAACATTGGACATCGGAATCCGTATTGCCAGACTAACACAGGTCCAGACCAGTTAGTGATATGGTAACTGGTTAGTCTACTGTTAGGAGGTAAAAAATTAGCTGTCTCTGGGCCAGTTGGAGGAGCCTGGGGGCTAGCCTCCTTCCTACTGACTATGGACCAAGGTGCTACCTGGGGTTTGCCAACTGGATTGCATAGGGAATCCAGGATTTATGTTGACTGTGTCTGTGTATTATTCCCTTATGTATTTATTGTAGCATCTCCTGTTGTGTGTCTGTATAGTACATCCTCTGTATTATTAACTACACCCTCTCTATATAGTGTACACCTGCTGTAAGAATATTCCTTTGTTTCCCCTGCTTCACTCACCCCCCTCCACCTAGGATCTAGCAGGTGGTTTAAGCTAAAGATTGTCTTCGTAAATGATCCATTGTTTTGAATGTATCTTCCCATTGTCCTGGTACTGGAGTCTGTTGATAGAATCTGTAATTTATTCATGGAGGGGGATTGTCCCTTAATGCACATAGCTGTATGTATTTCAAATAGTCAGTCTTGTTCTGCACTCTAAAACACTGGTCGTGCCTGTTGATTTTGGGGAAGGGTTGGGCTGAGAATCCTGGATGTTGGGGTCCAGTTTGGAGAAAGCTAGAGTTTGACAGAGGCACACAGTCGGTGTGCCAGGCAGTCTGTCACAATATGCTATCCGGGAAGAAATGCCAGATAGGCAGTTACCAACATGAGAAGGGACTGAGGGAGAGCGAGATCAGAGGTGGAAAGTTAGATCTGAGTGTCATCAGCATAAAAGCAATGTTTGGTATTGGAAGCAATAGCTGTTGATGATTTTATCCAGTGAAGAGGTATGCATTGAGAAGAGTGGCAGACCCAAGACAGAGCCTTGAGGAACTCCAATTGAAAGGGGCATTGAAGAAGAGGTGACAGTAAATGATACAGTGAAGGACCTTTAAGAAAGATAAGGGTCGTTCCAAGAGGGAGCAGTGCTGCAAAGACCAAAAGAGCCAAGAGTCTACAGAGGAGGTGGTCAACAGTGTGAAATCAGCTGAGAGATCAAGCAAGATCGGAAAAGAACAGTGGCTGTGACTTTTAGTGTAAAGGAAGTTGTTAGTGAGGGCATTTTGAATTGAGCAATGGGACAAGTCATATTGTTGGTAGTCAGGCAAGGAGTTGGAGAAGAGTAAGTGGGTTAGGTGTTCATAGTCTACCCTTTTCGATAGTTTTTGAAGTAAATGGATGCAGGAATATAGGCCAGTAGTTAGAAGGAAATTCAGGATGAGGGAGGGTTTGTTTAGTATGGACGTGAGCATGTTTTAAAGAGGATGGGAATGAACCAGTAGAAAAATTCTATGCATTTTATATATAATAAAGTTCTCCCACTGAATTTATATCTGTCTATATAGAACATCTTTTATGCATCCTCTTCATTCTCACCATGCTTACATACAGTTGTGTTCAAAATTATTCAACCCCCAATGCTGTAAAGGGTTTTAGGGAATTTAGTGTACATTTGTAATTGTATTCAGAATGAAATCCTACAAGGACTTTTTAAAGAACCATATGCAACTAAAATGACATCAATTGGTTTTGTAATACAGTAGTAAATGTTTCTTTTGTGAATTCTTCATTGACACAATTAGTCAACCCCTTAAAGACTACCACTCTGAAGAACAGAGGTTCATTCAAGTGTTTTCAATCAGGTATTGAAAACACCTGTGGATGTCACGGAGCAGCAATAAAGCATAATAAGCACCAATTAGGCAGCTTTAAAATGACTGTGATACTCAGCTCCTTCTAGACATTTACTGGTGTGGTTACAAACATGGTGAAGTCAAGAGAATGGTCCAGGAAGACAAGAGAAGAGGTGATTACTCTTCACAGGAAGGGCAATGGCTATAAGAAGATTGCAAAGATGTTAAACATACCAAGAGAGACCATAGGACGCATCATTCGCAAATTCAAGGCAAAGGGCACTGTTGAAACGCTACCTGGTCGTGGCAGAAAGAAGATGCTGACTTCGACTGCTGTGCGCTACCTGAAGCGTAGAGTGGAGAAAAGTCCCTGTGTGACTGCTGAGGAACTGAGAAAAGATTTGTCAGATGTGGGTACTGAAGTTTCTGCTCAGACAATACGGCGCACACTGCGTAATGAAGGCCTCCATGCCAGAACTCCCAGGCGCACCCCCTTGCTGTCTCCAAAGAATAAGAAGAGTCGACTGCAGTATGCCAAAAGTCATGAGGACAAACCACAGAAGTTTTGGGATAGTGTTCTGTGGACTGATGAAACAAAATTAGAACTGTTTGGGCCCATGGATCAACGCTATGTTTGGAGGAGGAATAACGAGGCCTATGAAGAAAAGAACACCTTGCCTACTGTGAAGCATGGCGGGGGGTCAATCATGCTTTGGGACTGTTTTGCTTCTGCAGGTACAGGGAAGCTTCAGCGTGTGCAAGGTACCATGAATTCTCTTCAGTACCAGGAGATATTGGATGACAATGTGATGCAGTCCGTCACAAACCTGAGGCTTGGGAGACGTTGGACCTTTCAACAGGACAATGATCCCAAGCATACCTCCAAGTCCACTAGAGCATGGTTGCAGATTAAAGGCTGGAACATTTTGGAGTGGCAATCGCAGTCACCTGACTTAAATCCGATTGAGAACCTCTGGTGGGACTTAAAGAAAGCAGTTGCAGTGCACAAGCCTAAGAATGTGACTGAACTGGAGGCTTTTGCCCATGACGAATGGGCGAAGATACCCGTAGATCGCTGCAAGACACTTGTGTCAAGCTATGCTTCACGTTTAAAAGCTGTTATAACTGTAAAAGGATGTTGTACTAAGTACTAAGATTGAATGTCACTTGGGGGTTGAATAAAACTGATAATGATGTGAGCACAGAAAAGACATTTGTGTTTATTTCATTATAAATGTTATGTTATATTTGTCTGACCTACACGTGCCTCTTTGATTTAATTGTAAGCAAGATGACCGAATGATCAAAATCAATGTCAAACTGGCCAAAACACTCAATTTCAGTGGGGGTTGAATAATTTTGAACACAACTGTATGTGGTTGGCTTCCAAGCAAACTACACATAGAACCCCATCAATACAGTAGATGCCCACCTTGGATATTTTAATGACCTATCTAAATCAATTGGGTATGCTATAACAAGCATTTTTTTAATTTACGTCCATTATGTACTAACTACCTTCAACAAGTAACTCAACTGTATGCATTTAGGGAACGATAGAGAAGTCTACGGACTCATCTTTTAAATAGGAATAACTCTAGAATGTACCTGTAAATTATGGCATGACAAGTAGGAAGTAATAATACATTTTTAGTTAAGCTAAACACAAATATGATTACTTTAACTAGAGAGATATGGTTAAAAGTTGCATTAATGTGATACAAATCCATGTATAGGCAATTGTACCAGCTGGATGGGGTAGAAATAGAGGTAACATCACTGCTCTATAACTGTGGAGAACCAGGTTTCGAATCCCAGCCAGAGCACCTCTCCGGTAAGTGTCCTTGGGCAAGACACCTCACGGTACATACTTGCCTACCACACAATATCTGCTGTGGAGTCCAGTGGCAACGTCTATGCCTTTTGACCATAGAGAAGCAAGTCAAATCCTCTTCACCACCACATCCCTCCAATCCAACTGTGGAGAAACAAGTCTCGACTTTACGGGAAGCGGGTTCGACCTAACCACCAGGTCGCTGATCTACAATCATGGAAAGCAGACTCTGATCCCATTCAGAAGACACGACCAGCAAGTGTCCTCGGACAAGACACCTAACGATATGGATGCGCCTACCTCACAAAAATACCTCTCATGTAGATTGTACGTTCCCTTGGAATCAGGCCGTATCATCCATGTGTGGTATTCTAATGTATCAACCCCTTGCATACCGATCTTGTAAAGCGCTGTGGAATATGTGGTGCTATATAAATAAAGGATAATAATGATTGTAAGCCAGCAATCTCAGCAAATGCACAAACACATGCAGCTATATTCTCATTATGCACTGTTTGGTTTGAAATTTTCAAGGACACAAACAAGTTAACACTGATTATTCTCCATGGCTACATTACAATCATTTACATTACACAAGTCAATTTAAAGAGCTGTTAGAAGCAGCATAGTGGTTCGTGACTGTCCTCTGGATTGTAGGATTGCAAATTGCAAATAACCTTAGAACGAGATCCTGCTGGGGAACTGCTGGTTTATCTAATATAATCAAGGACCTGTGGACTATTATTGCACCTTTGCCCTGGTGCAGAATTGATAGCTTTGTGTTCTCCTGTTCTCTAATAAAAAATACATTTTTGAAATTCTGGTTGTGCCTGCAGGGTAAATTGCATCCCAAAAGTGCTATATGGGAATTTCAACCCTGCAGCAAATATATAATGTAAATCTGAGTACAGTGAAGTGAGCCAAAAGGTGTATTTATTCATCCATCACGAGGAGACCATGACCTGGACGCTGTAATTTCAATCTTAATTAAATCAAAATAGGTTTAATCTTAGCAACGAGGAAGGAAAATATTAAAGTATTGTTATGCAGTGGATCGTGTAATAACTTGTGCATCATAATTAAAAATGGTTATTAATTATGAATCTTAATACATGTAGACTATCAGCAAAAACGAATAATGTCAACTTTAAATTTCAAAATATATTTCCATCTTTAGACTTCTATATCTAGAGAAAGTGCAAATCAAAACTTGACAATAATAGGCTGTGCTAGAAGATCACATTATTTTTAGAAAAAGATGATAATGGAGACTTCAGGGAAGAAAACTATTTGCCCATAGAAATACATGAACTTGTATTATCAGTGTGGCTCTGCTTGTGTGTCTGTGTGGGATAATTAACTTCTTAATTAGGCAATGATAATGGTTTTTTATGTTTTTATATCTATTTGAAAATCCAATGATGGTTCCTTGCCCTTGTCTGTAGTACATACAGTACATTCAAAGACCAACCTAAAATTATTTATACAGACTCAGTCTATTGATGATTGGTGATGTGATATTTTGAAACAAGTAAGTATGACAAATCTAAATTACATAAAATGTTATAATTTTAAGGTAATCATCATAATATGTTGTGCTTGACATGTCAAACAGAGGTATATGGCAACAACAGGGGCTCTATTAAATTCTTCGCGCAAACGTTAACGCGTGCGCAAAAACGCATTAACGGTGGGGAAAAACCCTTTGCGCAGAACGTTGTATTACAATGTCCACGCAAAAAAAGGCGCGTTAACGTCTACCGCTGGTGAACCTGCGCGAACCCTGCGTGAGCGTAATGTACGTTGCGCGTCCTATACTTAACATTATGAGCGGAAATGCGTTTGTGCGCTGGTACGTGGATGGCATTACAATCTATGCGCAAATTTTAACGGACAGCGTTTGCACGCGTAATTTTAAAGTCTTTTAAAAGCTGGTGTTAAAGGCAAATCTGAACGTCCTGGCCGAAACCAAATACACCAGCCCGAAAAATAAAAATACAGCACAGTATAGTTACATTCTACACATACCCAAACAATAAAATTGAGAAGTTGTGCGTGTTTTTATTATTGCTGCAGCATATATACTCAGACTGATTTTGGCAGGCGCAAAAACTGAACGGGAGACAATTGTGGTTCTTAATTCTGATTGGCTGAATCGCGTGAAAAAACAGTCCGCACACCGATTTCTGCACGCAGTGTTAATGCGTGCTCGTTTTTTGCGCCTCTTTTTTACGTGCGTTATTTTTTGATGGATGACAAAATGCGCTCGGATTGTAATACCAGCGTTAATTTACCCGCGTTAACATTTAACGCTTCGCGCACAAATTAATGCGCAAGCGTTTTTGCGCAAAGAATTTAATAGAGCCTCACATCTTGGCAAAGATGCAATAATGCCGTTTGCGCTTCTTTATGTTTAACACCAGCAATTGCAACCAATGAGTGCTTCTTCCTAGAAAGGAACCCCACTAAAATCTAGTCATGGAGCTACTGTGATTTATTGTGTTCTAAAGCTCTGTCCTTTATACTCCTGCATCAAAGGAATTGTACTTTAAAACTGACCTAGATTTAACATTTTTTTTTGGAGCATGTTTTGCAGTATCATAACTCTTATGCTATGATATCATCACCCTTTAAAGATCAATGAGACTAAACAAAAAGGAAGGCATCAGAGGACGGATGCACCTGTGATCTCTTTACTATAGAACAGTGGTTCACAAGCCTGGTCCTCTAGTACCCCTGACAGGCCAGGTTTGTCAGATATGTGAAGCACAGCACATGTGATATGATTTGCTGCTCAGTGATTGCAGGATTCAGTCTGCATTTCCCCAAAGGTAATCTTTAAAACCTGGCTTGTTGTGGGTAATTGAGAACAGGTTTGGGGGAACACTGTTATGGGATAAAACAGGGGTCAAGTCCTGGGAAAAAAAGTGAGGGAACTCACCCACGAATTCCACAACCCCCATTACCTTAAGAAAAAAATATATATATATATATATCACGAGTATAGCCGGACGAGCCGGTGATACCATTTTTATTGGGTTAACTTTACATTTAAAAGACAAACTTTTAAGAGTGTAAACTGGAAACTATACTGATCAGTGAAAGGTATCACTACGTACAGGTATACTCGTGATTGTGGCAACTGGACTAACGCATTTTATATATAATATAATATTAGATATAGATATAGATATAGATATATATATATATATATATCTATATCTATCCAGGCACAGACCCCCAGAATAATATACACAGCGCTGAGCCCCCAGAATAATATACACAGCGCTTAGCCCCCAGAATAATATACACAGCGCTGAGCCCCCAGAATAACATACACAGCGCTGAGCCCCCAGAATAATATACACAGCGCTGAGCCTCCAGAATAATATACACAGCGCTGAGCCCCCAGAATAACATACACAGCGCTGAGCCCCCAGAATAACATACACAGCGCTGAGCCCCCAGAATAACATACACAGCACTGAGCCTCCAGGATAACATACACAGCACTGAGCCTCCAGGATAATATACACAGCACTGAGCCTCCAGTATAATATACACAGCACTGAGCCCCAACAATAACATAATAACATGCACAGCACAGAGCCCCCATAATAATATACACAGCACTGAACCCCAAGAATAATATGCACAGCACTGGTTATATGGATATATTTTCCCCAGCTCACATGGATATAATTGCCCCCAGCTCATATGGGTATATATTGCCCCCAGCTCTCATGGATATAATTGCCCCCAGCTCTCATGGATAATGCCCCCAGCTCTCATGGATATGCCCCCAGGTCTCATGGATATGCCCCAGGTCTCATGGATAATGCCCCTGGTCTCATGGATAATGCCCCCAGCTCTCATGGATAATGCCCCAGCTCTCATGGATAATGCCCCAACTCTCATGGATAATGCCCCAACTCTCATGGATACTGCCCCCTGGTCTCATGGATACTGCCCCCTGGTCTCATGGATATGCCCCTGGTCTCAAGGATACTGCCCCTGGTCTCATGGATACTGCCCCTGGTCTCATGGATAGTGCCCCTGGTCTCATGGATACTGCCCCTGGTCTCATGGATAGTGCCCCTGGTCTCATGGATAGTGCCCCTGGTCACATGGATAATGCCCCTGGTCTCATGGATAGTGCCCCTGGTCTCATGGATACTGCCCCTGGTCTCATGGATAGTGCCCCTGGTCTCATGGATACTGCTCCTGGTCTCATGGATAGTGCCCCTGGTCTCATGGATACTGCTCCTGGTCTCATGGATACTGCCCCTGGTCTCATGGATACTGCCCCTGGTCTCATGGATACTGCCCCTGGTCTCATGGATACTGCCCCTGGTCTCATGGATACTGCCCCTGGTCACATGGATACTGGCCCTGGTCTCATGGATAGTGCCCCTGGTCCCATGGATACTGCCCCTGGTCTCATGGATACTGCCCCTGGTCTCATGGATACTGCCCCTGGTCTCATGGATAGTGCCCCTGGTCTCATGGATACTGCCCCTGGTCTCATGGATACTGCCCCTGGTCTCATGGATACTACCCCCAGGTCTCATGGATACTGCCCCTGGTCTCATGGATAGTGCCCCTGGTCACATGGATACTGCCCCTGGTCTCATGGATACTGCCCCCAGGTCTCATGGATAGTGCCCCTGGTCACATGGATACTGCCCCTGGTCTCATGGATACTGCCCCCAGCCCAACTCACCTCTGCTGCTGCTGCCGCACATTGCCGGCGGCCACGTGTTTCCTGCTTCAGCGGCCGCTGACAGGAAGTGCAGCCGCTCGCCTGGGATCTATGAAACAGCCAGGCTAACTGTCACATTTTCCCTGGTTTTGGCTGCGCCCCCTGGTGGTGAAGGGCCTTCATGTCTGTTTTTCCCCTGTGGTGTGTTTGGCCGTGCTGTTTGGGGCTGTTCTGGGGTTCTGATGTGATCTCCTGGTCTGGGGTCACATGGCCCAATTACACAGACCCACTCCCTATAAATATCCCAGCAGCACAGAGCCTCATTGACGGTTTGTGAGTTCCATGGTGGTTCTGTTGAGTTTGTGTTCCTGCAAAGCATTTCTGTCTCATGGTATTCTGGTTTTGACCTCGGCTGTGTTTCCTGACAATCCTTTTCTGCTTACTCCTGATACTCTGTATTCTGATCTGTTGCCAACCTTGCCTGAACGACCATTCTTATATGTTTCATGTATTTTGGTTGTCTTAGTTTACTATAGTCTCCGAGGCCATTAAAAGGACCTCCACAGTGCAGGATGTTTTGTCTGTCTTGTTAATCCCTTGCCCTTCTTGTCCATCTTGATCTGTTATATCTTTGAGGGTTTTCTAGATAGGGATTATTGCCCAACATAGGGATCCCTTTAGTTTTCTTCCTGGCCCTCCTGTTCTAAGTTTCTGTCTGGTTCCTGCAAAGCCCTAATGTGGAGTCCAGTTCCTGTATCGCCAAGTCTGTCTTTTTGTTGACTGCCCTGCAGCCTACTCAATTCATAGATTGTCAGGCGAATCATTGTGTTTCTGAGCGTGTCCTTTCAGTTCTGTTTTTTGGTGCTCCTTGGTTTTGGAGAAATTAGTCTGTCCTTGTGTCCAGTCAGTAACTCCCCTGCCTTAAGGGTTTCACCCCATGTTCCAAGCCACCACGATGGCCCAAGCAGGGGCTAACCGTTACATTACAAACCTTTCCTTTCAAGCCTGTAGGTGAGTTTACTGTGATTAATTCTGTGCTCCAAATAGTTTTTGATTTGCTTATGGGGCTGAATAGGTTAATGCTATCTCTCAGTGTGCATAATTATGCGGTTCCTCCCAGCAGAGTCTCTGGGGAACCTCCCATGCCTGAAAGAGAGAGACGTAGGTTGTTTAACCTGTGCTATTACTGCAGTTCACCCCAGCATAAAATATTTTGCTGTTCAGTAAAGCCCAGACCCAGCATGTCCTGTTCTCAGGGTGAGACCCTGGTATCCACGTCATGCAGCAATAGCACTGACCCTAATGCTGGGACCTCTGTTTTTGTGCAATGCAGGGGTGTTGCAAATTCCATGTGTGGCAATAAAGCCAAAGTTGTTCCACCTCAAGGCACACACCCTGCTTCCATGTTATACAGTGGATCACTGTTTCTCAGCCCATGTAATGGGTCAAGGGTCCAGGGTGGCGCTGATGCCACAAGGGCCCAGGGTGGCGCTGTTGCTACAGGTACACAGCATAAAAATAAACCTGTCTGTTCTGCACATTGTATTGTGCCTATGTCCATTCCTGGTGGGAGGCCAGTTATGTTTCTTTCTGACAAGGTGTCAGCGGTGCCAACGGTGCCTGAACCTGGCGCATTGCCAGTGATGACTGATGAAAGCTGTGTGCCAGTGGTACCAGTAATGCCCAAGACTGGCGAGGTGCCAGTGCGCGCCAAGACTGGCAAGTCTGTTACCGGAAATGAGAGGCCAGTTATGCCTCATCCTACTGTCAAGCCAAGTGTGGGCCAAGAGCCCTTCATGCCTCTTGTGGGCCAAGAGCCCTTCATGCCGAGCTACGAGCTAACTGTGCCAATGCCGAGCTACAAGCCAACTGTGCCAATGCCGAGCTACGAGCCAGCTGCGCCCATGTTATGCGAGACTGCTGTGGCCACGTTTTGTTATGAGGCCGACGTGCCTGTATCTACACATGAGACCTTCATGTCTGGTTCTACTAGTGAGCTGCTAGTCATGCCAATGCCGATCCACAAGACAGTTGTGCCCGTGTTGTTTGAGCCAGCTGTGCCAATGTCCTGCTACAAGACCGTTGAGGCCTCGTTAGGTTGTGAGACAGATGCGCCCACATTAACACATGAGACAGCTGTGCCCTTGTCCCACAGTGGGTCCAGTGTTGTTCCTACCGTTGTCATGCCAAGTGTGGGCGATGAGCCCTTAATGCCAAGTGTGGGCAATGAGCCCTTAATGCCAAGTGTGGGCAATGAGCCCTTAATGCCAAGTGTGGGCAATGAGCCCTTAATGCCAAGTGTGGGCAATGAGCCCTTAATGCCAAGTGTGGGCAATGAGCCCTTAATGCCAAGTGTGGGCGATGAGCCCTTAATGCCAAGTGTGGGCGATGAGCCCTTAATGCCAAGTTTGGGCGATGAGCCCTTCATGTATAATTCGGGCAATGTGCCCCTACAGCCTGTTTCTGGCGATAAGCCCTTCATGTCTGGTTTTGGCCAAAAGCCTCTCATGTCAGCCTCTGATGGCACGCTGCCAGGTGTGTCTGTTTCTGGTTATGTGCCATTCCTGCCGGTTAATGGAGCTACATCCAAACTGACCGGTGTTACAATCTCAATTTCTAGCCCTGTACCCGAGGGTTATATACGATCTCCATGTGGGATGTTGTTCCGTGAAGCACATTGGGCCATGATCAAGAAAGACCCTAATGCTTTGATGTGTTTTGAGGAGGATTCCGATGACTTGGAAGGTCCACAGTATATTCCTCCAGGTGAGATGTGTAGATCTAGCAAGGTGCCAATAGTTCCATGTTCTGCTGCTGTGCAAATCATGCCTGGTGTGGGCACTAAGCCCTTTATGTCTGGTACAGGTGATTCTGGCAAGCTGCCTGTCTTGCCAGAAGCCAGTGGGTTGTCAGTAAATTGCATAGCAAGCCTTAAATCAGCGATACGTAAGTCATGTCAGAAGACCACTGTGCCCAAGTCTCACAGTGGGTCCATTAATGCTAAACCCAACAGTGGGTGTAATGAATCAAAATCTTGTGTGCTCGAACGCAATGTCTGTCCCTACTGTAGCTATGTCATGTGGGGTTGTCACCAGTTCTAGATCTCGTTCTAGGAGAAGACGTAAAAATGTGACCAACCCTGGTCCATCTGATTTTATGTCCAGTCTGACCGATGCTGAGATCCCGTTATCCCGTCATGTCTCTGAAGGATATGTGCAGTCGCCCTTTGGACTGGTGTTCAGGAAGGAACACTGGGCTGCCATTCAAAAGAACCCTCATAGACAGAGGCGTCTCGGGGAGGAGGGTGACGACTCTGAGGAGTGGGACCCCATTGGGTTTTGGTGACTGGCATTCGTGATCTGTTTTCCTGATTCTGTCTGTCGCGTTTTCTGTTTTGGGTGCCCAGGGGGTCACCCGTAAGGGAGGGGGTTATGTTACATTTTCCCTGGTTTTGGCTGCGCCCCCTGGTGGTGAAGGGCCTTCAGGTCTGTTTTTCCCCTGTGGTGTGTATGGCCGTGCTGTTTGGGGCTGTTCTGGGGTTCTGATGTGATCTCCTGGTCTGGGATCACATGGCCCAATCACACAGACCCACTCCCTATAAATATCCCAGCAGCACAGAGCCTCATTGACGGTTTGTGGAGTTTCATGGTGGTTCTGTCTAGTTCGTATTCCCTGTGTTGCTGCAAAGCATTTCTGTCTCATGGTATTCTGGTTTTGACCTCGGCTGTGTTTCCTGACGATCCTTTTCTGATTACTCCTGGTACTCTGTATGCTGATCTGTTGCCAACCTTGCCTGAACGACCATTCTTATGTTTCATGTATTTTGTTTGTCTTCGTTTAGTATAGTCTCCGAGGCCATTAAAAAGGACCTCCTCAGTGGAGGATGTTTTGTCTGTCTTGTTAATCCCTGGCCCTTCTTGTCCATCCTGATCTGTTATATTTTTGTGAGGGTTTTCTACATAGGGATTATTGCCCAGCATAGGGATCCCTTTAGTTTCTCCCTGGCCCTCCTGTTCTAGGTTTCTGTCTGGTTCCTGCAAAGCCCCAATGTGGAGTCCAGTTCCCGTGTCACCAAGTCTGTCTGTTTGACTGCCCTTCAACCTACTCAATTCACAGATTGTCAGGCGAATCATTGTGTTTCTGAGCGTGTCCTAAGTGGTCTGTCGGTCTTGAAACCTTCGGAGCTTAGTGGCAATTCAGTTCTGGTTTTTTGGTGCTCCTTGGTTTTGGAGAAATTAGTCTGTCCTTGTGTCCAGTCAGTAACTCACCTGCCTTATGGTCTTCACCCTATGTTCCAAGCCACCACGATGGCCCAAGCAGGGGCTAACCGTTACACTAACGCTGCCGGTCACATGAGATGCAGGATCTCGCCTCGTAAGATCTGGCAGGTCAGCTTAGTGATCTGCAGGGGACTTTTTCCCCCCAGGCTTTCACTGCTCCCGGCGGCCAGAAGAGGTGGTTGGAGCCACCATTCTCGCCGTGGGATAATAGGTGAGTATCTGTTTTTTGGGGGGATTTTTGGCTGGTGCTGACGGATTCCACAGAAGCGGAATCCGTTAGCACCAGGTCCTGGCTGTAGTTAACGTTTGGGTTAACCGCAGCAGGACGGTAATTAGCATTAGTACATTGTAATCCTAACACTAATTAACACTTTGCGCTCCCCATGTTAAGCAAAGTACGTGCTGAAAAGCGCAAGATCCAAATCGCTAATGGGTTTTTCAACCCGTTAACGATCGGAATGTAATACGGGTGGCCTTCGCTAGGGCAACCAAGGCTAACGTTAGCGTCAGGAATGTAACAGGGCCCCTAGAAAAGTAACACATAGGTTACTCCTTCAACTCTTAATTTGGCAATGAGCTCAGATTTTTTTACCCATTGTGTCAGCTGTATTTAACTTTTTATAGGAAGATTGGACATCTATCCATCTGGTTGCCCAGCAAGACAAGACAACTGATTAGCAGGATCAGAACTCGTGAGATTTAACTAATCACATACTCAGTCAGGAGAAGAACGGATATATAGAATTCATCATAATGACTATAGTTCTATAATATTTCTAAATGCCATACTTACCCTAGAATGTCTTTGACCTCAAACAACCGGCGTGAGGAAGGCTTATGTAGAATCAAAACGTTGCCTATTATTTCCAGTAAACCTGCTCTTTTAGAGATTGAGAGCCCAGTCCTTCTTCTTTGTTCTTGGACCGTGACCTCAAACAAAACCTTCCACATACATCCAGAATGACCAAACACTTTACATTTATAGGTAGTTTTAAATGCAGGTTGTTTATCCTTTTTCTGTAGGTTATATGTGTTGTAAATATGTACTTCGTTTTTCCTGTACTGTCTTCTACCTGAATTTATTTACCTGCACTTTAATGAAATATTAGTAGTTAAAAATGGCCTTTGAAAATTAAATTCCTAAAATTATGCACTTTAGTTAGTGTTTCGTATGTTTGGAATGTTATACCTTTTTCTGTGTGCCAAGCCCATGTTGTATGTAGCCCAATAAATGTTTCCCATGTACTGTATATAAAAAGGAGTCAAATTTCACAACAGAGGAAGGCTCTATTTGAGATGAAATATCGCCTGTGTGCTCTGTGCATGTGAGCTCCAAATAAAGGATACTTCACAAGATTACACAGTGTGCTGGTATTTTTTCCTGTTACTTCATCGGCAAAATCAGTGGCACATCTAGATGTGTTACAAATAAAAACAAATGTATTATATATCTTGACTTTTAATGATTCTACTGTATATTCATATACAGGGTGATTCATATAGACCTGAACCCATATTTGTTTGTTATAGAACTTAAACTAATGAATGAAAATGAATGAAAGTTTCAGGAATCATACCTCCTCTTATGTTGAGCAAATCACATCACAGCAAGTCTGAATGTGACTATGATTTTCTGTTAGGCACATGTCGACATGACGCGGCATGTTGCTGCTAATGCGGCTCAATATTGCATCAATGTTTTGGATCCCATTCCTAATGTTATCCGTGAAGGTGGCAGTTTTGAAGGTTTTTTTACGGTACACTCGTTCAGAAATCACACTGTTCTTAATACAACTCTGGATTGTTGCCATTGGTGAATGTGATGTGCAGCATGTCGTGCCACCTTACTGGAAGTAACTCTGTGCTTTTTCAAAGAGTAAGCCATTTTGCTTCATGGGAGTGCTATTCTTGTGTTGACACCTAGCGGCCAAATCCAACATGTGCTGTGATGGAATGTGCTCAACAGAAGAGGGGGTATGTTTCCTGAAATTCTCACTTTTTTCTTTTCATTCGTTTATGATCTATAAAAAATGCGTGTCTATACGAATCGCTATCTAGATATATATTAGTGAGAGAATATATAACTTTTTATATATATTATTCTCAATGATACATTTTACAAATATGTAGTAAATTCACACAATTGTGTCATTTTAAATTAATGTTACTCCAACTACAAAAAAAACATCATTTAAAAAAAGTGACAATAAATTGTGTGAATAGAAAATAAATCATAGCATTAAGCAGGCTATATATTATGAGAATAATGAAAAAATATTAGCAAAAGTAGTTTATGCTGCATAAACTGACAGTTTCAATTATGTGTAAAACCAAGTACATGCAGATGGAGGAGAGTGCACGTGTCTGAATTACAAAGATTTGAAATGATTTGCAAATTGTCATTTAAACCGCTAGTTCCCAGATTGACCCTCGATATATTAAACTGACCCCAATTTAGCAGTTTTGTAAAAGAGTATTAATGGTGAATGGGATACATTTGGATTTAGAAAATTCAGCTTAACATTACACATTCTGCGTGAAAAGATCAGGTCTTTGACAATTGAGTTGCAGTAATATATATTGCTGTAAAGTTTTTACAGGGAATAAACATTTCCTCAGATGGATAGTACAATATAGTTTTATGTTATGTGACATCTTTCATGCAGAGTATCAGAAAACACATTTCACTTGAAGTAAAGCACAAAGCAAAACAGAAATATTAGAGCACCTGACCATAAATATCCGGCACGATACAACAGCTGAAAACATTCTGTGGTCTCCTGAATTGCACCGAGGAGCGGGCTGTCTACAAGTGCATAGTGTAAAGTCTAGATTTAAAGGTATTTGTGGATTAGAAGGGAAAGTGAGACACTGAGAGAAAAATTGATGTATATAATGCAAGAAAACCATATACACTGATCAGCCACAACACTAACCCCTTTACGTCCAAGTGATTTTCAAAAAAAAACATTGTCAGGGACCAGTGTTTTTTTGAAAAATCATTTTAAATTAATTATACAGTAAGAAATATTTGGGCATATTCCCAGTGTGTTTCTTACTGTCATAACATATTTGGGCATTAGATGATGCTGTCTACTGCCAAATTGAATTACACTTGTTACAGTTGCAATTCATGTTCCCTGCATCGGCTGTTGAATGTCCGATGTCAGGACATTCAGTTTGCCGATTTTGCACAGTTTTAGTTCTGCGGGCATTATGCGAACAGGGCTAAAACTGTGGGGCACCTTCTGCAGCCCAAAAGCAAAGGAAAGTTGTATGCAGGAAACAAATTTCAGTTGCTTTTGGGCTACAGATCGAGATATCTCAATATCGGGCACCGGAGGTTGTCTTTGAAGCCTGAGATATCTTGATCTCGGTAGTGAAAGTGTTAAAGCTACTGACAGATGAAGTGAATAACATTGATTATATCCTTACAATGGCACCTGTCAAGGGTAAAATATATTAGGTAGCAGATGGACAATCGGTTCTTTAATTTCATGTGTTGGGCAAGTGAAAAGATCTGAGTGACTTTGACAAGGGTCAGATAGTGATGGCTAAACATCTGGTTTGGAGCATCTCCAAAACAGACTTTCAGGGTGTTACTGGTATGCAGTGGTTAGTATCTACCAAAAATGGTTGAAGGAAGGACAACCGGTGACCAGGATTGGTGTCATTGACGCCCAAGGCTCAATGATGCTTGCGTGGAGTAAAGGCTTGTCTGTCTATTATGATCCCACATAAGAGCTACTGTAGCTGAAACTACTAAAAAAATAATGCTGGCCAAGATAAAAAGGTGTCAGAATACAGTTGACACATGCCACCTACCTAGATATTGTTGCAGACCGTTTACACTCCTCCATGGCAATGGTGTACCCTGAGAGAAGTGGCCTCTTTCAGTAGGATAATGCACCCTGCTACACTGCAAAAATTGGTCAAGAATTGTTTGAGGAACATAACAAATATTTTGAGGTGTTTCCTTGGCTTCTAAATTGCTCAGATTGCAATAAGATTTATCATCTGTGGGATGTGCTGGAGAAACAAACCCTTTCCATGGATGCTCTGCCTCACAACATGCAGAACTTAAAGGATCTGCTACTACTGTCACGGTTCCAGATAACACAGCACACATTCAGGGGCTTGTGAAGTCCATCATCGGTGCATCAGAGGTGTTTTGGAGGCACGAGGGGATCCTACATTAAATTAGCCAGGTGGTTTATTGTTGTGGCTGATCAGTGTTCACTAAGCACCTAAAGTGGAACGATGATCGTGTACATGAGATTTTACAGAAGGATCTCTTTGGTTTCCATAGTTTCCTACGTATTAGAGCTGACACTACCAGTGGAGGTGCAATACACTACTGCCAGCACCTTATAGTGGCTCGAGCAGCTTACTTGTAAACAGCTACAGGGAGCAGCTATTGAGTAACAGCTTGAATATGTTGAACTCTATTGTGTTGTTATTATAAATACTAAAGTCATATGTGTAATAGTCTAGTGATGTTGAACAAAATACATTTGAATTGTCTAATCTAGAAATACCTTGTTTTTTGGAACAGATTTTTGGATCGACAAACTTTCTAAATAGGAGTTTCCTCCTCCCACTCAACGTCACCAGCAGCCGAATTAGAATTTCTGGCTGCTGGTTACCTGCTCAGTTACTAAATAAATAAATAATGACGTTGGCACGCACAGAGCGCACTGACATCACTATCTTTGAGACCAATTGCGTTAGATATCAGCCTCAAAGAGGCTGTGATAGAACAGCTCTTGGTATGAGCGCAGCTCCGATCCATCTTTGTGTGCAGGCAGTTCAGAACTTGCGTACGTAACGTTCACAAGTCCCGTTGCATTCCGCAATTTGCGATTCCTAAGCTATGCGAGTAGTGCAGGAACGCAAATTGCGTAGAAAAGCCTCAGGGACTTCCAGGTTCGGGAGTCCCTGCGCCGTAAAGGAGGAGTGCATGCACCAAACGCAAGGGAAATGGGCCTAAAATAAATAAATAAATAAATAATTGGAGGCTATCGGCAGCCTCTGCCCAATTATTTAAGGGCAGAAAAGGACACAATACTTTTCAGTAGAGTGTTCCTATAATGAATAAAATCGATCCATCCATTCATTTTTAATAACAGTAATATTCTACCACATTTTAAATTGGCAGATTGGGTGTTAAACATAAAGACAGTGAACATTTTGAGCTGTGGCCCTGTATTACATTCTACATAGCATACAGATTCAACCGACGAGACAGTGCTCGCTTTCATCTCCTGTGAAGTACAATGACCCATCCATTAGGCTGCAGCCTAGTGGAATAAAGTAGAGTATCGTGCCACGCACTTGCCACAGTTGCTGTTCCCGAGGCCAACTTGTTAACACTCCATGCCATTTATCATACAGAACACGCTCTCATCTATATAACTGTCACTCTGCATTAGGCCTTTTCAGCTCATAGGATACAATGCCCAACAGTTCAAAACATGCAAAGTCTATGACAGCTTCTAAAACAAGGCAATCTTTGTTTGAGATCCGTATCTTTGTATCTCAAGATTTGTGATCTGAATAAGATTCGAAAATAAAACGGTTCCCCCTGTCCCTTTCAAAATTCCCTTAAACAATCTGGTGTTTTTATATCACGTCTCAATCTGTATTGCCTCTTGTGCTGGATTAACATCCAATGTGCCCTGTAAATACAGAATTCTCAAAAGAAAATGTGCGTTTATGTAAGAGTAAATTATCGGGAACTGATGATTATTTTATTATTATTATCCTTTATTTATATAGCACCACATATTCCACAGCGCTTTTCAAGATCAGTGTACAAGGGGTTGATACATTAGACTATCACACATGAATGATGACCTGATTCAGGGGGACCCTGTTCCCAAGGGAATTTACAATCTATGAGATGTACAAGTATTTTGTGAGGTAGGCGCATTGATATCGTAAGGTGTCTTGCTGAAGGACACTTGCTGGTGGCGTCTTCTGAGTGGGATTGAGTCAACTTTCCATGATTGTAGAGCAGGAACCTGGTGGTTAGGCTGAACCTGCTTCTCGCAAAGTCGAGACTTGCTTCTCTATACAGTTTCATTGGAGGGATGTGCTGAACGGGGTTTTGACTTGCTTCTCCACAGTCGAAGAGCAGAGATGTTACCATTGGACTTCACAGTCGATATTGTGTGGTAGGCAATTAGGTTCCGTTAGGTGTCTTACCCAAAAACACTTACTGGAGAGGTGTTCTGGTCGGGAGTCGAACCTGGGTCTCCACAATTATAGAGCAGTGATGATACCTTTACTCCATCCAGCCATTTACGTTTGCAACATAGGATGTGTAGTTATCACTTAATTATAATAGTTATTTTGCAGATCGGTAAAAGGTTAAGTAATGTAAATTTGGTTTCTATTAGTTTTTGTGTATTTATTTTTTCCTTTCCTTTCCTGCTGCTGGGATGAAAGGTTCCAAATGCTAGCTTATGCCCTTTATCTTTCCCAAACAGGGGTCAGAATTATTAGCATTCAGGCAGAAATGGCCTTTGAGCCAAATACAAATGTGATATAGATAGATAATATGATAAAGATACATAACGAAACTTGTCAGATATTCTAATATTGGAATTGTAGTGATCATAATGAGATTATTGCAGCTTCCAAATAATTCCAATAGAATATAAAAATAATATCTGGATGTGGCATAATACCTGTCAGGGTGGTACCCGGCATGTGCTGAGGTGGGACGCATATACGGGGTTAAAAGCCAAAAAAAGCATAAGACACCACTGGTTGAATGCAGAGAGGCAGAAGCAGGCAGGAGGTGAAGGCATCAGTAGTCTGGGCAGGGAATCTCTGCACATATACTGGAATATGACACAGCACGCCCCTGTCATAATGTCATAGTCTGGAGAGGAGACCCAGCACACAGGAAACCCAAAAGAAAATAAATCCTTGATCTGACAGGCTGGTCCTTGAAATGGCCGGCTCTAGCCTAAACAGTCTTATGACTGTCTTCATGAAATTGACATATTACTGGTACAAAACTGTCTCCTGGAGTTTTCTGCAGCACAAGCTAAATAGAGGTTGCATTGGAGAACATGGAAACTGTGACTAGTGAGTAGTGGCGCCAACCTATCAAGGAATACACAGAACCGAAGACTGTATATATTTGTGTGTGGGCTGTCAGATGTCAAAATCCAGCAGTGTGTGTGACAGTCCATACACGAATTTGCACCGTGTATAGTGTATATATAGATGTATTAGATCAGCCCTCAAAATTTCCACTCGCCTGCTCACATTCGACGAGTGGAAACTAGCTGAGGGTGAGTGGGCGGACTGACCCATCAGTTGCTGGGGCCCGGTTCAGTAGGCCGCCGTCTTAATTGACAGCTCCGGTATCGGACTCTCAGAGTCCGAATCCGGAGCTGTCTGTTCAGCGCTGCCCCCTGCCGCGAGATTTACTGCCCACCCACGTGAAGCGTCGCACACTCGCAGCGTAAGTGCTACGAGTCTGCGATGCATCATGTGGGTGGGTCAGGTGACGAGCAGGAGGGGGCGGCACCAATGGAGTGTGCAGAAGAGGCGGAGGACAGAGCAGCACAATCTGCTCAATTTCTAAGTGTTTCGGGGGTGTAAAAAGAATAAGATTGGGGTGAAAACCAGAATATGAGGGGATGGAAAAAAGCAGAGGGGATGAAAAAAAGCAGGAGATGGAAAAAAGCAGAGGGGACGGAAAAAAGCAGGAGAGGGGATGAAAAAAGCAGAGGGGATGAAAAAAGCAGGAGAGGGGATGAAAAAAGCAGGAGAGGGGATGAAAAAAGCAGGAGAGGGGATGAAAAAAAGCAGAGGGGATGAAAAAAGCAGGAGAGGGGATGGAAAAAAGCAGAGGGGATGAAAAAAAGCAGGAGATGAAAAAAAGCATGAGAGGGGATGAAAAAAGCAGGGGATGAAAAAAGCAGAGGGGATGAAAAAAAGCAGATGAAAAAAAGCAGAGGGGATGAATCTACTTCACCACCTCCCTCACACCTCATCCTTCACCTGCCCTGATGCTGCCACTAATCACTACAACACTACTCTTATCTCTGCTCTAGACACTCTTGCTCCTCTTCGACTCTGTAAGGCCCCACGCCGCCAGCTTCAGCCCTGGCACACCATCCAGACTCGCTACCTGCAAAGATGCTCCCGCACTGCAGAGCGTGCCTGGAGGAAATCCCGCTCTGAAGCTGATTTTGTTCACTTCAAGTTTATTCTCCGGTCATACACCTCTGCCCTCCACTTGGCCAAACAATCCTTCTTCTCATCTCTTATATCTACGCTGTCCTCCAACCCTAAACGGCTCTGGTCCACCTACAACACCCTCCTCTACCCACCTGCACCTCCCCCCACAGCTGCCTTCAGCACTCAAGACCTGGCAGACTACTTCCTCAGTAAAACTCTAACAATCAGAAGCAACATCCCAACACAAGATAGTTATCTGCCACCTCCACTCCCAGAGGTCCCCTCTGTCACCCTCTGCCACTTCCTCCCAGCTACTGAGGAGGAAGTCAATTCCTTATTGTCCTCCTCACATCTCACCACGTGC
The DNA here is from genome assembly GCA_009667805.1 of Leptobrachium leishanense. Classification (NCBI taxonomy): domain Eukaryota; kingdom Metazoa; phylum Chordata; class Amphibia; order Anura; family Megophryidae; genus Leptobrachium; species Leptobrachium leishanense. Next base: position 80,080,522 of record CM019069.1, on the reverse strand, counting down.
CCGCTCGACCCCATTCCCTCACATCTAATTCCTCCCCTCTCCTCCTCCCTCACCCCTGCTCTCACACACATCTTCAACCTATCTCTCTCCACTGGCTCCTTTCCATCCGCCTTCAAACACGCGCTACTTACCCCTTTACTAAAGAAACCATCCCTCGATCCCAACTCTCCATCCAACTACCGCCCTGTATCCCTGCTTCCCTTTACCTCTAAGCTCTTAGAAAAACTAGTCTTCAAGCGCCTCTCCCTCTTCCTGTCCTCCAATTCCCTACTTGACCCCCTGCAATCTGGCTTCCGTCCCCTACACTCAACTGAAACTGCCCTCACCAAAGTCACCAACGACCTCCTAACTGCTAAAAAATACGGCCACTATTCTATTCTCATCCTGCTTGACCTCTCGGCTGCTTTTGACACTGTTGACCACCCCCTCCTTCTACAGACCCTCAACTCTCTGGGTCTCGGTGACACTGCACTTGCTTGGGTTGACTCCTATTTATCCAACAGGTCCTTCTGTGTGTCCTTTGCTGGTAACTCCTCCTCCTCATTGCCTCTATCTGTTGGTGTACCTCAAGGCTCTGTCCTTGGTCCTCTGCTCTTTTCCATCTACACCTCCTCCCTGGGCAAAATCATCAACAGCTTTGGCTTTAGTTATCACCTCTACACTGATGACACTCAGATCTACCTCTCTACCCCTGATCTCTCTCCCCCTGTCCTTTCAAAAGTCAGTGACTGTTTATCTGGCATCTCCTCCTGGATGGCCTCCCACCACCTAAAGATCAACATGTCAAAGACTGAACTCCTACTTATTCCTCCCTCCAATGCCTCCCCACCTCCTGACTTCTCTATCGCCATCTCCCCATCAAACCAAGTTCGCTGTCTTGGAGTTACACTTGACTCTGCTCTTTCCTTCATCCCCCACATCAAGTCTCTTTCTTCCTCCTGCCGATACCAACTGCGTAATATTTCCAGAATTCGGCCATTTCTTACCGCTGTCACCACAAAACAACTCATACACGCCCTGGTAATCTCCCGACTCGACTATTGCAATAATCTCTTATCTGGCCTCTCTCTGTCCCGCCTCTCCCCCCTACAATCCATCCTGAACGCCTCCGCCAGGCTAATTCACCTCACCCGCCGCTCTGTCTCTGCCGCTCCCCTCTGCGAGTCCCTTCACTGGCTCACCATCCACTGCAGAATTAAGTTCAAAATCCTTATCCTTACCTACAAAACCCTCACTAACTCAGCTCCCCACTACCTGTCCTCACTAATCACCAAATACACCCCAGCCCGCTCCCTAAGGTCAAACAGTGACCTGCGCCTAGCTTCTCCTCGCATCACCTCTTCCCATGATAGACTACAGGATTTCTCACGCGCAGCCCCCACTCTCTGGAACGCTCTCCCTCGTACTGTCAGACTTTCCCCTAACTTCTCTTCCTTCAAACGCTCCCTTAAAACGTTCCTATTTAGGGAAGCCTACCACCCGACTCACTGACGCAACCATCAATCACTCTCACCCTGCAGTCCTCTCCTCCTGTTTCCAACCCCAACCCTCCCAGAATGTGAGTTCCTACGGGAATAGGGCCCTCATCTCCTGTACTTTTTGTCAAATGTTGTTCAATGTATTGTAACCCTGTCTATACTGTGCTTATTGTACAGCGCTGCGGAATATGCTGGCGCTTTATAAATAAAGAATAATAATAATAATAATAATGAAAAAAAGCAGGAGATGAAAAAAAGCAGAGGGGATGAAAAAAAGCAGGAGAGGGGATGAAATAAAGCAGAGGGGATGAAAAAAGCAGAGGGGATGAAAAAAAGCAGGGGATGAAAAAAAGCAGGGGATGAAAAAAAACAGAGGGGATGAAAAAAGCATGGGAGGGGATGAAAAAAAGCAGGGGATAAAAAAAAGCAGGGGGGATGAAAAAAAGCAGAGGGGATGAAAAAAATGAATGAGGGGTGAAAAAAAGAAAGGGGTGAAAAAACGAATAAGGGGGTGAAAAAAACTGAATATGAGAGGGAGGGGATAGAAAGAGGGTAGGGGTAAAAAGAATGAGAGAGCAGGAGGGGGTAAAAAGAATGAGAGGGGTATAAAAAAGGCATTGAAGCTCTGATACGCTACTACACACTGCACATTATTGTGAGTTTTATTGCTGTGGTGCTCTGATACACTCATACACACTACGCATTACTGTATCAGAGCACTACAGCAATAAAACTCAGTAATGTACGGTGTGTATGAGCGTGAGTTTTATTACCGTGGAGCTCCCTGACACATGTGCGGTGTGTATGAGTGTATTAGGGAGTTCCACAGTAATAAAACTCACGCTCATACACACTGCACAATTGCACATTATTATGAGGTTTATTGCTGTGTAGCTCTGTGATACACACCACACATTTTCCTTTGTTTACACTGCTTTGTTATATTATTAATGACTAGATGGAAAGCCTGCCCAGAGGGCAGTCTATTGTTGTCGCAAGCTCAGAATTCACGTCCACATAGTTTTTTTTCAATGTCCTATCCAAGAGTATCTTTCTATATAAATGCGTTTGTAACGCGTCCATCGCCATCCCATCCGCAACAGGAGGGCCAACTGAGCAGCTGTGATGGGCGCGCGCAGCTGACAGCGCATTACAAAGGCATTTATATATTAGAGCAGGTTCCTCTTCCCTCTTAGATTGTAAGCACACGGGAACCGGACCCTCAGATTGTAAACTCGTGGGACCCCTTAGATTGTAAACACGTGGGGCCCCTTAGATTGTAAACATGTGGGGCCCCTTAGATTGTAAGCTCATGGGGCCCCTTAGATTGTAAGCTCATGGGGCCCCTTAGATTGTAAGCTCATGGGGCCCCTTAGATTGTGTTGGGCTTGGGTGGGCATTTTTTTTGTAGCGTATACATTATGCGGATATTTAATGTCACGTGGTATGCATGGCATGGCAGGCTGGTATTTAGGCACACTGGTATTATGAGACACTGGTATTATGCATGGCAGACTGGTAATATGGCTGGCAGACTGGTATTATGCATGGCAGACTGGCATTGTGCATGGCAGACTGGTAATATGGCTGGCGAACTGGTAATATGTTTGGCAGACTGGTATTGTGCATGGCAGACTGGTAATATGGCTGTCAGACTGGTATTGTGCATGGCAGACTGGTAATATGGCTGGCGAACTGGTAATATGTCTGGCAGACTGGTATTGTATATGGCAGGCAGACTGGCAATATGGCTGGCAGACTGGTAATATGACTGGCAAACTGGTAATATGGCTGGCGAACTGGTAATATGGCTGGTGAACTGGTAATATGGCTGGCAGACTGGTAGTATGGCTGGCAGACTGGTTTTGTGCACGGGAGACTGGTATTTTAGCATGGCAGACTGGTATTATGCATGGTAGAATGGTATTATGCATGGCAGATTGGTATTAAGGCAGGCAGACTGGTATTGTGCATGGCAGACTGGTATTGTGCATGGCAGACTTGTATTATGCATGGTAGAATGGTATTATGCATGGCAGACTGGTATTAAGGCAGGCAGACTGGTATAGTGCATGGCAGACTGGTAATGTGCATGGCAGACTAGTATTGTGCATGGCAATGTGCATGGCAGACTGGTATTGTGCATGGCAGATTGGTACTGTGCATGGCAATGTGCATGGCAGACTGGTATTGTGCATGGCAGACTGGTACTGTGCATGGCAATGTGCATGTCAGACTGGTATTGTGCATGGCAGACTGGTATTGTGCATGGCAATGTGCATGGCAGACTGGTATTGTGCATGGCAGACTGGTACTGTGCATGGCAGACTGGTACTGTGCATGGCAGACTGGTATTGTGCATGGCAATGTGCATGGCAATGTGCATGGCAGACTGGTATTGTGCATGGCAGACTGGTACTGTGCATGGCAGACTGGTATTGTGCATGGCAATGTGCATGGCAGATTGGTATTGTGCATGGCAGACTGGTACTGTGCATGGCAGACTGGTATTGTGCATGGCAATGTGCATGGCAGACTGGTATTGTGCATGGCAGACTGGTACTGTGCATGGCAATGTGCATGGCACACTGGTACTGTGCATGGCAGACTGGTATTGTGCATGGCAATGTGCATGGCAGACTGGTATTGTGCATGGCAGACTGGTACTGTGCATGGCAATGTGCATGGCAGACTGGTATTGTGCATGGCAGACTGGTATTGTGCATGGCAATGTGCATGGCAGACTGGTAATATGGCTGGCAGACCGGGCACTGAGGAGATGGAGACCGGGCACTGAGGAGATGGAGGCCGGGCTTGAGGAGATGGAGGCTGGGCACTGAGGAGATAAACAAATCTGTTTATCTCCTCAGGCTGTGCTGTGCGCCTCTCCAATGGATCGGATTTGTTTTGTCCCTCGCGCACGCCGGCTGTGCGCGTGCCGCGGCCGTTGGATGCGCGCGCAGCCAACCGCCGCTGGTTGCGCGCGCATGCGCAGTCCGTTTTTTGGGCGACGGACACGCCAGCCCTTATCGTTTTATGTTATAGATAATTAAACAATAATTTTAGAGGGTGTGTTTAGGGGCGGAGATAACTGTAAGGGTTGGGTGGAGAGTAACTTTTAAGGCCTGGTTAGTAGCTTGGGACCTGAAATTTTGAGCCCTGTATTAGATGACATCTGGTAATCCAAGCTTATGTAATATGTATGTATAGAAATATATACTTATACATAAGCCTCTGGAATTTTAAGAGCTGGCTGTTGTCCTTAGCAGATTGCTTGTTCATGATCTCAACCCCTGGTGTGTGGCACTTAAGCACAGTCAGTACCATGGGGTTGCTCCATCTCCTAATGTAGTCTTAACCGTACTATGCTGAAGTGAAAATATGCAACAAAATATATATTTAGTTACCTCTATGGAATCACTTTATAAGTAGATAATGAGCACTTTCCGCTTAGCAGTCAATCCTGGCAGAGCTATGTGAGATTCGTGTAGGTCATTGTAGCTGTTGCTTTTTTTTTCTTTTTGTGTGTGGCCGGAAGGCAAGGATTTAAAGCGATTCATCCATTCCTTGCTGTGTTCCATGGTGTTAAGAAAATTATACAGGAATTAAAAATTCATGTAGTGTTTACAACAATGGAGCCTTTGCAATGTTTGCATTTTTGATTCCTATCTCCTTCAAGGATATTATAATATGTTATGTTTATGTAACATCGCTGTCACAACTATATTGTATGCTTAGTGACCTTCTCGAATGTCACGAGAATGAAGTGAAGTGGTCCACAGCGTTAAGGCTTTATCATATCGCAAAACTGTCCATTGGCATGTAATGAGAATAAGTCTTGATTGAAGTTTAGTTTAATGAGGATGAGGTTTTATATTCCATCTGAAATCTGAGATTGTCTGCAGCTGCTGTGCAAATAATATATACTAGAATACAAATGAGTAAGGATAACTCTGCTGTTCCCATGCGTTTATCCCCCAACAGCAATGTATAACCTTCTGCTTCTACTTGTTTAAGCAGATAGATGTCTGGTCTGCAAATTCATGGGGAAAAACACAGATAAATCTTCATAAGAAATGTCAAAAAGAAGTTACATCACATTTAAATGATCCATAAATAAATGGCTTAAGAGTGTCTCTATCAGCTAAGGAGTTAATGCCGCTATAACCTTGGATTGGATTTCTCAGCGAGGTGATCTCATTCTCAGTGAGCCATCATCCCACAAAAAGCATGAGGCAAATTTCCCCACTCCCACGCCTACACATGTTCGGGGCATGACATCATAGATATTGGACAAAGGCTAGGAGGAAGGTGCTTTCACAGCCTATAACTCCTGGGAAACCACGAAGAATGCTTAGACCTAATATGCATAAACCCTGCTTACAGTGCGTTCATTTTGGAAAACAACAAAGGCAAAAGAGTACTCTCCTCTAGAGGTGATTCACTTAAGAGTAAAAAATAAATTTTAAAAAATGTATTGTAGATGTTTTTTCCCCAAAATACCTATATTTTTTTAAAAATGTCTCTTACTTCATGAGTTCATAAATAACCCCATGTTCCCTATTTGTATTTGCATGAACACATGTGACAGACTGGTATAACCCATATTTGCGATTTAGGCTCGCGTCAGACGAGCGCAGTGTGAACGTCCATTTTTGCGCACATAATAACGTCCATTGCAGCATAGTATAATCGCCAATGGAGCCCCCCACACGAAGTGCATACGCACCGAACTGCGGGCGCACAACGCACGCGGCAAACGGACGCAAGTTAGACAAGAACGTAAAACTGCTAGAACGGACATGCAGAGTGCGCTGCGTCCGCAACGTCCACATAGCTTTGTGTGTGAGTGATGAACGAGGTCAGATGGACTGCATTTGTGCGTCCAGCATTTTTGACAGACAAAATGGTTTTCATATTTATTTTATTTTCCCTGCTACATCCGTCAAAAATAGCATCAGTTAAAAAAACGGACTGTGTGGCCACTACTGCGTCTTCTGTCAGAAAGTGCGTCCGTACTGCACGGGCGCACAGTCTGTACAAAATGCGCTTGTCTGACACCAGTCTTAGACATTATTTAAGCCATGTATCAGTGTTATTGAACTTCAATATTTCTCATAAGACTTGTGCATTTGTTTTGGGCATTTATTTGATTACTTGAAACATGAATCCATGGGTGCACCCCAACCGCAAACTGAACAGCAAAAAGGGTTTTCGTTCCTTGTTATTAGACTTGTGCACCGATTTTTTTTCTCGGTTCGGTTCGTTCGGATTTTGTAAATTTCCGTTTCGGCCGATTTCCGTTTCGGTTCGTTTCGTTTTCGTTTCGGATTTTTTTTTCGGATCTGCCGTTTTCGGATCTGAAAATTTTCGGAAAATCGTCTGAATCTGAATGCACGAATCGGGAAATTTCGTGAAAATTCCGAAATACCGAAACCCGAAACGCACATCCCTACTTGTTATGTTTCATTTTGTCCACTCCAATCACAGTTATAAATTAATGTTATTCCATTATATGTGTATTAAAGGTCATCTACTATTTTCCCCCGCCATACCACCTAGAGACACCGGATGAGGAGTAAAAAACAAGAGCTGCAAGGTATCACTCCACTCGCAAACCTTCTATTTGCTGGAATGTGGGATGGAGGCACAGTAAAACTATGTGCTCCTGTACCCATTACACACTTCACCAATGCTCATCGGGTGAGGGGTTGAATTCATAGTACCAAGCCTCATATCCTGGGGTTGGGGTACAACAAATTAATAGGGGGTATTCAAGTCCTCCTTACATCACTCCTAAACTAATAAATAAAACAAAAAATTAACATATGTGTGCGCATGCACACACAAACACATGATGCAGCTACCCTAATGGCTTCCCAGAAATAACAATTACAAAAAAAATCTGTCTAGGCTTATATAGCTCTATCCAGCTTTACCATAGTAACCGTGGATCAAAATGCCTTTTTTTTGACAAACTACTGGTCACACTTAAATTAAAATTGCTGGGGGGGGGGCGGAGCTGACTGCCGGCGGAGATGGTCGTACTTTGCTGAGCTCCTGATGACTTGCAGTGTTACCTGCTGCTTGTAGCGACCTACCATCGACTGCAGTGACTGGTGTGGAGGGGAATACGTTGGGTGACCTGTTGCCCTGCATCTGGAAGTTACCGCAGCCTTTTAGCACACTTTGGGGCACTTTCCAGACTCAGGCCTGAGATTGCGGCCTACCTCGGGCGGCCATTTTTGGATCCTTTTCTGCGGCAGGGTGGTGATCCGGCCTCCCTTTGGGAGCAGTGGGGCCGAGATGGCGGACTTAGATGGATGCCTGTCTTGGCTGTCTGAGGAAGAGGATCAGTCGATTACACGGGGAGATGTACGGCGCCTCATGAATGCGTTGCGGGCATGCCAGGAGGCGGCTGCTCCATTCGGTGCTGTGCCGGTGGATCCCCTGCCCGGCTCGGTCGCTGGCTCGGATGAGTCGGGCGAGGAGAGGTGGAGTACCGGAGGTGGTGTCCCTGGCCATGCTCTCCTGAGGGCTGACAGTGATGACCTGCTTGAAGTACCCAGGCCAGCCTCTTCTCTGCAAGCGATCCCTTTGTCACAGAAGATCTACTTACCTGCTGTCTGTCAGCCCCTAGATGAGATTTTACGAATGGATTGCAGACTCCTGGTTGTTCCTGCGGACTTCGGAACGGTGGTGGATCCCCCTCGTGCGCTGCTGTCATTGGCCTGGCTGTTTTCTGAGGTGCGGTGGAGATTGGATCTGGGCTGTGGTGCGGTGCCTGGAGCTGGAGGTGCGGTTGGGAAGCTTTCTAGATGGCAGACCCTTCTCCCTCTGTTCTCGTGGGAACTATAGGCTCTGTGCCACATATTGACTCTGGCTGAGATGGCTGGCCCCGCTGCTGTGTAACTGGCTGAGGGGGCTCCCACCGTTCGGATGTCCCTCACTGACTGTTTTGGTGACCCCACTACGGAATTGGCATTCCTTCTACCCATGTTGAGATGACCCCCCCTGCCTTCCCTATTTTGCCTTGCCGGCTTTACCTGAGCAGTGATTCCCCCTCCCCCATTTAATGAGATATGCAGTGCTGTGGTGTTTGTCCCCTTTTTCTTTTTGTCCGGGCGATACCTTTTGTCGAGGACCTTCCCTTGAGGTCTCTGGGGTCTTTGTTTTATGTACACCTGTAGGGACGTCGGGACTTACGCTGGAGAAAGGCTTCCAGTCAGCCAAAACATTGCACAATTTAATTAATAAAGGTGTCTGAACGCAGTGGGATTGTGCGCCGTCCTTTTATTTTTCTTACAAATTCACAAATAGTCAACAATTCGACTTAGGGAAAAGCCAAAGGGGCAGTAGGGAGTGAGCGTCCAGCGCCAGAAAGGCTGGCGGCATGGAATACGGAAGGCCGACAACAATGCCTCAAGTAAAGTAGAGCAGGAGATGGGATTAGTGACAATACCCTAAGGAGATTGCCTTTATATTTTGTTGTATTAACCTTAAAAGGAGGATGAACTTACCTTAATAAAAATACAATAACAACGGCTGTATTTAAGGAGAAAGATTATAACATCCATGAATCTTTAAATTTGAAATAATGTATTTTGGCCTTGAATATAACCATCTTTAACCACTTTCCCTTTACCCCTTCTCCTTCCTCATGAATCAGGACTCTATGCCTTACCCATCATTTGGGGCTACAACCACCAATCCAGTTAACATAAGTTTTGCAACCCCCGACTGTCTATCTGTGGTTCTATGCAGCAGTTCCAACCAGCAACTGATTTCTGATGGCAGACCTGTGCTTAATTAATAACATTTGTGAAGTATGGTTACAGTGTTCATAAGATTAAAATAGTCATTCACGTTGATGTATGACATTATATGAGTATCAATTTGGTGAGCATTATCTACCAAGATTTGGAGTTTTTACATTTTATTTTCATTGAGGATTGGAATTGTGCCATGACTGGGCCTTCCGCCATAAGGCAAATTATATTACAGGTGGTCTGGATGAGCATCATTATTTGTCAGTGTCTGTTTACTAAGTCAGTTATAAATTTCCGTGAGACAAACAGCCAACCGGCTAGAAGAGGTGAAGTCAATATGTCCCTAATGTAGCACTTGTCTCGAGTCACATATATACGTGCATCTGGTAATTCAGTGGAATAATAACATATAATAAAATAACTCAATCATAGCAGCACAGGGGTTGTTTGATAAAGTGATGAGACTGTGAAAGGTTAGTGAAAATACTTCTCTGTTAAAGTAGATAATAGACTAAAATATTTGGGATTTATTGGGTTATAAAAACATTATTTTAGCAAAGTAACAAAGAGATTGTCTATTATTTTCACAAAGATTCTTTGTTATCCTATTATTTGCATATAGTGGAATGAAGGACATACAGCAGTCATCTGAAGCAGCTATACAGTACATGATTAATGACTTCAAAGTAGATTACAAGACCGGGTTAATCCATGACTGGCACTGCATGAAGCAAAGCCATCGAGAGAGGAGCTCACTAACTTGACATTATTAAGTTTAAAGCGAAATGCATCCAGCCATATTCCTACATGTCAATTAACTGGCCTGCCCACGTCTGAATGTATGTAGGGCACCATGGGCAGATTGTTTTGGAAGCTTCTCTTAGAAGTAGATAAATATGGCAGCAGCATCTTAATATTTCCCCAGGTTGAGCTCTTGTGCTTTGGTCAAAGAGAATTTAGTCTGGGGAAACTGGTGGACAGTTGGCATTGTTTCTGTTCAAAGCCTGTATGTTGCCTTGAGTATCCGTAAGCGTAGGTATGTGCAAGTAGTCTGCCTGGAATGCCCAGTAACATTCTAATGCTGGGGGAATGTCCCCATATGAGTGTCAGGTACCATGTCGTGGGAGTCCCTGGAAGGCCTGTGCCTGAACTAGTGCAGCAGTGACATGAGCCCTGGGCAGCACCTTTCTTGCTATGTTTTTCCTGTTCTGGTCCTTGTGTTCCTTCTGCCTTGCCTGAAGGTTGCCTCAGGCGTCTCTTAATTCACCCTGGACTTTCTACTTAAGGAAGTCAGCCCCTACAGAGATGCCTTTGCATTGCACTCCTGTGCATGGGGCATCCTGGACGTTCTGCATATGTTTCTGTTATTCCAGTCTAGCTCAGTGTCATCATTATTTGCCCCTCATGGGAACTCCTATTAATCTTCTCTTGAGCATCCCACTGTGGACTACCTGCTTGTGAATAAACCTCCTGGTTTCCACCAAAACCTGTATGCATTCTCATTTGTTCCGTGCGCTTTGGCTCTGCCTGCAACCTGGTACCATGAGCTTAACCATAAGTTCCTTTCTATATTTTTTTGGATGCTTATCTGTTTTAGGATAAAGAGCATGGAAACTGACCGTATGTCTGCAAAAACTTTATAACAGAAATGAATGAATCCAAAACTGCATACTAACTCAGAATTTGGAATTGTGCCTCCGGTAAAAGACTGACAACGTTTCAACTTATAACGGGTCTTAGTCAAAACTAGACAAAGAGCCGTTATAGGACAAAACGTCGTCTGTGGGTTTTTCCTCGAGCAAAAGACAATCTGAATTTGGGTGTGGTACTGGTTCTAGACATGTGCGATTCGGTTCGGATCAAATCGAAATTCAGATGAATAAATGGCAATTTGGCGATTTGGATCAATCTGAATTGCTGAAATCCAAACTGAAACACTCTTGAAATAAAAACATCCCAAATTGATCAACCCGATCCGAGTATAATCGACCAAATACAAATAAAATTGTATAAATTTGGATTAATTCAAAGTGCTCCACAGATTTATTGACACCTGTGCATTTTTATGAGCATATGCGTCATTCTGTGCATCATTTTTTGAGCATTTGCCCCATTCTTCGAGTCACTTTTGGAGCATGTACCCCATTCTGTTCATAAGATTTGGAGCATATGGGTCATCCTTTGTATCATTCTTGCATATGCTTCATTCTGTGCGTCATTTTTCAAGCCTATGCATATTTATTTTGTGCATCCTTTTGGAGCACAGACGTCATTCTGGGAGATATTTTGCTGCGCTTGCTTCATTTTGGATCCATTCATGCATCGTTCTGTAGCTTTTTATACTTTAATACGAAATTCGGAATATCGGAAACAGCCTAATATATCAGACCCTTCCAATCTGAAATATTGGAAGCGACACTTATTCCGAATTTGCTGGTTTTCGAATATTTCAAAATCCAACTTTTTGGATTCTGAAATATTCCAAACTGAACCAAATTTTTAATCTGTGCGCATGTCTATTGGATTAATTTATTTCTGCTATACAAAAGCCTTGGAGCGAGGACCTCTCCCATACCATACTAGATTGTGAGCATATGGTCGACCATTATTTATTCTATAATCAGACTCTATTGCTGTGAAAAATATGCATTTGTACTGAATTCTATAAATGTAAGCGTGTAAACGTTTCCTGGCTATGCACACTAAGAAAATGGGATGTGCAGACCGGTTTTCAAAATTGTTTCTAAAGATTTATCAATAATACAATTAGTGAAAAGAATCCGGCAGACAATAGGAAGGCACAGACTCAGATGGTCTTTTCAAAAACATGCTGACTTCCAAATCATCATTTTCTGTTGAATGATCACCTCTGGAATGTGTTAAATATTGGTTATAACCCTATAATGAGCAATAATGAAGCACGACTGCGACGTCCAACGCACAACAGATAATCACCATGCTATGCTATACATTGTTGACTGACAACAAACATGCTATTCTCTATTGTAGCAAAAAGTCCTTTTTCTTATTTCAGTTTTTTCTTCTTCCAGGAATGGGGGAGGCAATCTTGCTGTTCACGCAGAGTGCCAGTTAGCCTAGAGACAGCCTTGATTGTGTGCAATCTTTTTTTTTCTTCCTCTCTCTCCCCTTAAAGTAAAAAGTAAACTGCACATTGAAGCAGAAAATCTCAGATCTGCTTCTCTTAATTCTTACAATAAGCGCTGCTTTCTCAGCTGGTATTTTCCCAGTTTGAAAAGCCATTATTAGTGCTTTTTAGATGTTTCTTTCTCTCTTTTTTTTTTCCACTCGCAATCCTTAGATTACTTTAAACAGATCAGCTCAGCGCAGGAGACAGAACTGCAAACTGAGAACATGGATTTAAATAGAATTTTCTGATTGACTTGCTCCTCGCACAATAGAAGCAGCCGATGCGGATGAATTCTATCCCGAGAACAAGGCCCTGTATAGCTCAACCATTACAGCACGAACTGATAAAAGTCCTCGGCCCACGGTTTACTGTATGGAAAGAAGATGCCCCGCTGTTTATATCCACAAGGCTTGTAAAATTAAATTACATATCAGCACTATGCACTAGCCAATCAACTAGAGCAGTATGGCCTAGGTTGGGTATTCCCACTGGTCTTATATAAGCTTCCCAATAATGGAGACTTCAAGAAGCAATCTGCTTTATTCCGTTGTAAAAAATAAAACAAACCTTCCCCTTAATTCTGCTGCCACATTTTCCATTGCTAGGGGGAAGAAGGGGGTGATGTTGTCTTATTTATTTCATATACATATTTCTATCAGCAAATAAGTAATGGATATTATCACATTTTTTTTTATATAATTGTATATTATATACATAAATTAATTTTTATAGAAACACAAAAGACAAGATGATACACATTAAATATTATAACTGGGTTGTTACTCCTGGCTGTTGCAGCCGCTCTGGTGAGTACAGGCGCGACGCCATTTTTTCTGTATGTATGATTAAATATTATTACGTATTTCTATCAGCAAATAAGTAATGGATCTTATCAGATTTTTTTTATATAATTGTATATTATATACATAAATTAATTTTTATAGAAACACAAAAGACAAGATGATACACATTAAATATTATTACTGGGTTGTTACTCCTGGCTGTTGCAGCCGCTCTGGTGAGTACAGGCGCGACGCCATTTTTTCTGTATGTATGATTAAATATTATTACGTATTTCTATCAGCAAATAAGTAATGGATCTTATCAGATTTTTTTTATATAATTGTATATTATATACATAAATTAATTTTTATAGAAACACAAAAGACAAGATGATACACATTAAATATTATTACTGGGTTGTTACTCCTGGCTGTTGCAACCGCTCTGGTGAGTACCGGCGCGACACCATTTTTTCTGTATGTATGATTAAATATTATTATTATTATTAAAAATAATAAGGGGCTCTATTACATTCTTCACACAAAACCGCACGCAGAACGAGTGAATTTTTGCACGCAGCGTTAAACGTTAACGCGCGTAAAACAACGTGCGTGCAGCAACGTTGCGCGCAGAAATCAGTGTGCGGACTGTTTTTTTCACGCGATTCAGCCAATCAGAATTAAGAACCACAATGGTCTCCCGTTAAGTTTTTGCGCCTGTCAAAGTCAATCTGCGCATATATGCTGCATCAATAAAAAAAACACGCACAACTTCTCCATTTTATTGTTTGGGTATGTGTAGAATGTGTAACTATACTGTGCTGTATTGTTTTTTTTGGGCTGGTGTATTTGGGTTTGGCCAGGACGTTCAGATTTGCTGTTACCACCAGCTTTTCAAAGACGTTAAAATTATGCGTGCAAACGCTGTGCATTAAATTTTGCGCATAGATTGTAATACCATCCGCGTACCAGCGCACAAACGCATTTGCGCTCACAATGTTAAGTATAGGACGCGCGCAGTACAGTACGCTTGCGTGGCGTTCGCGCAGGTTCACCCGCGGTAGACGTTAAAGCGCATTTTTTGCACAGACATTGTAATACGACGTTCTGCGCAAAGGTGTTTGCCCCTCGCGTTAATGCGTTTTTGCGCACGCGTTAACATTTGGCCAAAGAATGTAATAGAGCCCAAACACTTTAAATGAAAAAAATAAATGAATATATTATTACGCGTAGCATCTCTTTTTCTCACATTTTTTTCTGATCAATGTACACACTAAAGCTAATTTTAAATCTGAGTGCTGGTGGTTTTACATTAATGGGTTAATTCTACTTATCCAAAAAAGCAAAGGTCTCTATTCCATACCTCAAATGGTAAGCAGGAAAATCTGCGCCTGTAGATTTTCCCTTACTGTCTCCACTTTAACGTCATGTTCCTGGGGTAAGTGCTACCTTGGCACCTCGCCTCGGAACGAAGTGCAGAGCTCACTGATACTAGCAGCGGCCGCTAGTATTGGCTCATGGAGTCCATAGGACTCCATAGAGCTTTGCGCTTCCCGGCCGCGAGCTTGCTCTCGCAGGATCGCACAGAGCCACAGAGTGATCGTGGAGGGAGACTAGGAACTATTTATTCCCTGTCTCACTCTGCTCCCAGTGAGAAGAAGCAGCAGATCGCAGGAGTTGGAGCTGGAGTTGTAAAGATTTGTTAAATTGCGTCTCCACGTTGATTTGAGCCAGCACTTTGTGATACCTCCCGTCTCGAGTCGTTAAAACCAATTTCGCTCCCCATGTTAAGTATAGGAGACACGAGATAGAGTAAACTCAGGCAAGCTGTGAAGCGCTAACTGATTTCACCCGAGTCTAGCGTCAACTTTGGAATATCGTTTCCAGACTTTAAACTTACTACTGCTAGTGCTAACGCTTACATATCGAGACACTACTATGTAACAGAGCCCAAAGTTTTGTACATTCAATTGTAAATCAACACCTTGTGAAAAAAGGGAAAAGAAAGCACACACACTAGGGCCCCTATTACATTCTTCGTGCAGTGTGTTTTGTGTGCGCAAATGCGCATTTGCGTGAGGGGCAAAACTCTTTGCGCTGAACGTCATTACAACGTTCGCTCAAACGATGCAAATCAGACCGTTCTGGCCGAAACGGAAAACACCAGCAGGAAAAAAAAAATACAGCACAGTATAGTTACACATACCCAAACAATAAAATTGTGAATCCGTGCATATTTTTTTTATTGCTGCAGCATGTATACTCAGATTTACTTTGACAGGCACAAAAACTTAAGTGAGTCAGTTAAGGTAAATTGATGTCAATTAAGGTTCTTAATTCTGATTGGCTGAATCCCGTGAAAAAAACAGTCCGCGCACTGATTTACGTGCGCAACGTTACTGCGCGCGTATTACACTTCGTTTTGCGCGTCGTTTTTACGAACGTTATTTTTTGATGGATGAGAGAATAAGTTCGGATCGGAATACCACGTTAATTTTCACTCGCTAACGCTGGACGATGCGCGCAAAACAATTTGCGCTGCGCGAACGAAATTGCGCGAATAATGTAATAGGGGCCTAGATGCTTGCTAAGAATTCCAAATGAACGTAGTTGATGCTGAAAGAAAAGAAAGTCACATACAGCAATATGGTGTAGCATTTAATGAAAGATAAAAAAAAAAAAAAATTAAAAGAAAATCACTCTACTTTTAATGAAAAGGATGTTAAAGGGCACAGAAAACTAAATTGTGAGTTGCCAGAAAGAATTATTCATCAGGTAGGGGAATGTGGAAATGAGTAACAACAGTTTGGCAAAAAAATTCTCCTACTCTACTATTTGGGGGTAAATTTTTGTATTGCCTTTACGTTTCTTCACAACTCTCAGTTTAGGGAACAAATCTATGAGCTGTAAAAAAGGAAGAAAAAAAATGAAAAAAGGTAAAATAACCGATAGGTGTTAAAGGGCCAGTACCACCAAAAAAACAAAATGTACTTACTATCAGGGTTATTCAAAGAGATCCGAATGGCTCCCGAAAGGGAACCGAACACTGAAAATCAGCGTTCGGTTACCTTTCTTGGCCATTCGGCTATTCAGAGAGCAGGCAATTCGCCAAATCCTGGCGAATTGCCTGCACATACGGTGCCTGTTCGGTGCCTGTTCGAGGGCAGTGAATCCCCATAGAGAAGCAATGCATCGGCTATTCTGAGAACAAAACCCAGCAGTGAAAGGTTCCTGAAGTGCTCTGCCATTCTGTGGTTTAATTCGGCAGGTTTATTCAGGAGAATCCCATAGGCTTCAATGTTAAAAATATACCCGTTTTAATTCAATATATAATAAACCGTTGATTAATATTCTGCAATAAAGAGTCTCTTTATTTATAGATTTTTTAGGATATTTTAAGCATTTTTCGGGATTTTCTTTTTTTTAAAAAAAAATCTGATTTTTTTATTTTTAACTTTACTTATTTTTTCTGTAACAGCCCTTTTTATTATCATTCATTAGACCGCATATGTAAATTTCAGACATTTTCGCTCAGTAGTTTCTTTGCAAACAGCGTTTCACTTTTCAATCATTCAAGCAAACTGTTTTTTTTAATTTATTCACTCCATTCGTTTGCAGTGTCCGGTTTTTCTGGCGCTGTGCTGCATGTGATCGGCTCCTGCTCGGATTTTTCTGGCGTTTTCGGCGGGGTTAATCCAGATGTTTTTGCGGGTTTTCGGTGTGCATTCGCCGGGATTTGCAGTTAGTTTTCGGCGGGTTTGTGGTGACTTTTCCCTGTGGTGCTTGCTGAATACACCGCAGGGTCGCCGAAATGGGATCGCCAAATTGAACCGAATTGAATAGAACGAAAAGTCACTAAACGTTCGGTGACTTTTCGATTCTGTTTGAATAATCCAGTATGTTTATTTTATGTTGCTAATCTCTTACATGTGTTTTGTTTTTCTCTTGTATGTTTAGTTTAGGAAATATTTTACTCTATATGTGCCACTGGGTGCATCCATTTTTTGATATTTTTTGCTGCAAACTGCACCCCCAGTATCTTTCTTGCTCCTTACTGTGTGGCAATGGCCATAGAATGGAGTCTATAGGTTGATCACTGACTCAAATCTCATTGTATTGTGTGGGATGTATTCAAAGGACACCACCAATAGGTTGATTAGCCTTTTAAGCTCCTGTTTTATCTCATTCAGCTGCCATCTCTTACCTTGAGTAGCCTGGAGAACAATAGCCCCCTGCAGCCTTATCTAAATTTCCCCCTCCACCTCATTAACTGTTAATTGCTGTAGATTACATAAACCATAGAAGTAGAAAAACATTTGATAAATGTTGCCTTGTGGGAAAAATCAACAAAATGGAAACAGGAGATAAAAAAACTTACTTTATTTTTTTTTTTACACGCAATTACTTCAAACAAAGAAAAAAAACAGCAGCGTGTGTTTTATATAGTGGTTTATAATGTGTTTTTATTTGTAATGCACAAGTAATCTAGTTACAGTTTATGTAAGTGGTAGCGTGCCTTTAATGGGCCATATTACATTTGAAACGCTAACGTTCCGCTCACCTGTGTGAGTGTTAACGTTAGCCTTTGTTGCCCAGCGCAGGCGGATCATATTACAATCCGAATGCTAAAAAAGTCTGTTAGTGATTCGGATCTTGCGCTTTTCAGTGCGAGCTTACTGTACTTTGCACTCCCTATACTTAACATGGGGAGCGCAAAGTGTTAATTACCGTTAGGATTACAAAGTCCTAATGCTAATTACGCCAAGTTGCGGTTAACTCGAAAGTTAACCACAGCTAGGACCTGGTGCTAACTGATTCCACTTCTGCAGAATCAGTCAGCACCAGTTGGAACCCCCCAAAAAAATTATATACCTCCCATCCCGCGGTGAGAACGGTGGCTCCATCCGACTCTTCTTGCCGCTGGGAGCAGTGAGAGACTAGGGGAAAAAAGGCCCTCAGTCTCTCTCTGCGAATCATTAAGCCAGTCGAGATCCTGCAGGTCATGTGACTGGCAGCGGAAGCCTCAATGGAGTCCTATGGACTGCATGGAGGGGATGCTCGCGGAGGCGCTTAGCACTACCTCGAGCATACCGTGGGCGCAGGTTTTCTTCCGTAGCGTCCCCGTTTTAGTGTGATAAATGTAATATAGCCCAATGTGTTGCCAGGCAGAGTAGGTCTGATCACACCATATTAAACTGAAATTGAATGAATAATAACTGCCCAAGCTTTCCAATGAAGTAAGTGCTCTGATGAGGGTAGAGTGGAACAAGGATGCTTGAGAGGTTCATGCACAAGCAATGAAGATATATGGGATCATTCATCAAGCGATGAAGGGGATTATTAACACCTTCCCTACTGCTTCTTCCAGAAATGAACTAGCTAAGCCAGGGATGAAACTGTACAAAATAATAAATAATACACATTTGATGATGATAATAAGCATCATTATAATAAATTTAAAGGAATGTTTTCTAATTAGCGAGACATTCTGACTATTTTTCCACTTGCAGCAGGGCATTTGGTTAACGGAAAACAGATCAGATACATAAAGAAAGTACAGATTACAATCATACTCAACAAAACAGCAAGGGTTCTTGTGTCATCTGAATTAGAAAAGACCAAAAACTATGAATTAGTGTGTGTGCCGAGTATTTGCTAGACAATAATTCACTATAACAAAGAACCAAATGTACACAGTTTAAGGCAAATGAGTTGAAAGTAGAGATTTTGGTTTATTTTTTTATAATTAAAATGTTATTAAGGATAGTAAGATAACAAAACAGTAATATACCGAAATATCAAACAGAAAGAAAGTACAGTAATACAAGGAGCAGTTGGCGAGGCTCTGGCGGCAGATAGAAAGGAGCTTAAAGCTCAATAGCATCATATCTCCGGTTGTCCAGAGACGAACATAAACATCTGTCGACCACAACGACACAAGATATCACAGGGACCAAAAATCAGCCTTTCATGGCCAGCATACAAGAAAGGGGGAACTCCCAAGGGACTCACTGTGTTGGCCCACAGACACTGCCAACATGAAACAAAGAAAGTGGAAGAAAGAGGGAGATACAAAGAAAGAAGGAGGGGGGATGTAAAGGGAAAAAAAGAAGAAAAAAAGGAGGTTTGGGTGGAATTGAGGAAATAAAGAAGAGGTGGGTGTGTGCGGTGGAGACCAGCGACAGCAGAGGCAGAAGAATGCAGGGGGGGGGGAAATCCCCCAAGGGAAGGAAGTATGGAACTGGAGGAACAGTCCAAATGCTCTATTCAGCGCGTTGACCCCCAAACGGCACACAGGAGAGGCCCATCCACCAGCCCCCTGCCAGCAGTCTAGGCCCACTCGGAAGTGACGCCCTCCGCAGTAGAGCCCTCTTCATTGGGAGAGAAACCAAGGTTTTGCCCCTCCCATCTACTTCATGCACCTCCTCAGGCACCAGCTGTAGCGATGCAGTTTGTTTATCCCAGTAAAACCATTTCCACGTAAAATCAGTGATCACTTGTTATCCATGACCTGCTGGATGGCATGCTGTACTACAGTGTTTCTCAACTCAAGACTCCTAACAGGCCAACTTTTAAAGATATCTGCAGCACAGCCCAGGTGATATGATTTGCTGTTCAGTGATTACAGTATTCAGTCTGCCCTTCCCCAAAGTAATAATTAAAAAACGCCTCCTGTTAGGGGTACTTGAGAACTGGAATTGAGAAACACTGCTGTACTACATGCCAAAACTCAAGCGAGAAAGGATATGACCACCACATATGTGGCATAACAAGCAACAGTAGGTGGGCGACGGGTATATTCTGTGCAGTAAGCTAGGGGTCCCGTACCAAAAGCATAGGATCTTAAAAGAGGTTTCTTGAAACCGTACAGCAAAAATCCCTTATGTACCAAGGCATATGTCTTACACCATTGAGGGACAGTAATAGCCGAACCAAATTCAGACTGCCACTTTGACTGGAAAGGTGAGTCCACAGTTTGCTTCCATACAAAGCTGATACCTTGTGACCTAGTGGTGGTCATAAGAAACAGAAACATTCAAAGGGTGTCAATTGTCTACTTAAACTATAACTGCAGTTGAGCTTGTATTTGGAAGAAATTGAAATGCTCAAACAGGGATAGCGGTCCTCTCTCCGGATCTGAAGACATTTTATCCAGGCTCTCATTGTGAGGAAAGTCCATAGCTCTCAATCTGCCCATGTCCATCAGCCTGACTCGTAATGACGGGAGGACACCTCCTGGTAGGTCTGGATTATGACTCTAAGGCAGGAGGGGAGAAATCGTGTTTGACAAACCATACGCTAGCTTGGTTTTATACCATATTCCCAACATGACAGAGATGCGATCCGGGTCCACCCGATGATTCTTCCCTAGCTTAGGTGGCAGCAATGTCAGGGTCCTTTCTCAGCTCCTTTTTCAGACCCACAAAAAAGGTGACCGGGACAGGAATAGGTAAAGTGTGAGTAGAGTAGCCTTGGCATGAGATTCATTTTAAGAGTGACAATTCTACCAAGCTGCGAGATCAACTTACCAGTCCATTCACTCCAATCAGTGCAGAATGCATCCAGTATTTCACAAAAGTTAAAATCGAATAGGATACGAGAAGTAGATGCTAACCATATTCCAAGATATCTCATCCATTAGGTACAGCATTGGAAAGGATAAGCATTTTGGATCAGTCCAGGGACACATTAGAAAACTCAGACACCATAGGCATCCAATTCGAGCATAATAGTTGGGAGGGCAGACTCTGCGTTTGTGATAAGAAGTAACAAGTCATCTTCATATGACGAGACCTTGTGTTTTTGTGGAGTGTCCTTTAACTCCGGAAAGGAGTTCATTCACCCTAATCGATTCCAATAGTGGCTCATGGGTCAATGCAAAAAGATGAGATGAGGGCGGGCAGCCCTGACAAGTGCCACAGAAAGCAGTAGAAGGTCCTTCTCATCACGTTTTGCCAATCCATTAGCACCCAGGACGCGTAAGGTCGCGTGAGGTGTAAATGGAAAGGTCAGAGCCTTGCCTTTCCAATGATGCCAAATATGACCATGTAATGTGTAAAAATAAATAAAAGGGTTAGGGCTAGGTTGCTATTTGTGTTTGTTTCAGGCTCAGAATTAACCATCGTCCTAACATTCTGCTCCATTTTTACTTGACTTTAAGGCAACAGATTCTGCCCCTTCTTTTGATGTGAGTGAGACGAGAAACTGTTTTCAGTTTTTTAAAAAAAGTATAATTTTTTTTTGTTCCCCACATTTCTCCAAAGCAAAAATTTTAAAACTACTTCCCCAGTTTTGGCACTTTTGTTTGCGCGGCAGGGAGGGGGGCGCTCCAGAATTTTGTGTCTACAGGCTCCTGAGACACATGTACCTCCTGCAGGAGCCTACCCCATTTCTCCAGGCCATTCAATCCCTTTTGCTCTACAGGTAACCAGGTGGAGGGACTGCAGAATGAACCCCCATGCAGTCATTTCACCTCAGGCTGAGCCGTTCCAAGAGAGGGTGGGAATAGAGATTTATGCAATCTAAAATGATCAACCGTGTATAAAATAACAAAAAGGGAATAATTATGAGACTAAGCAAAGCTGGTCTCCTCCGGCTACTAAAAACAAAGAACCGTAAGGGAAGCCTATCAAATCCAAATACTCAACCATAACCCAGTAGTGTTTTAAGAGAAAAAACAAAACACCCCATACCACACCCAACCTAATCCTTCCCCAAAACAAACCAACTAAAGTTCCAGTGCTCTCACTCACCTCAACTCCATCCACAGAGCCAGGCCTTTGGGACACGAGCTAGCTAAAGGCCCCAGCCTAGGGCCACAGTACCATAGAGGAAAAACAGAAATCTCTACAAGATCGCCAGAAAAAATTGGGTCTGACATAACTTATGATATCCAATTAAAGGCAGCAACCTCCGACGGGTGCAGCAGAGAAGTTGGACTCAGCTCTGCATCTCAACAGCTTGGACTATGAACATTTTGGGAAAATGGAACAAAAAAAAGCATGCAACCCAACCTCACACACCCAACCCAACCTCACACACCCACCACCCCTTTGCAGAACAGCCCCCCACCATACACTGCAACGTATGAGAAGATCTGGAGCAGTGATCACCAGGAGAACACCAAGAAAAATTGGGGCCAATAGGCCCTCCATCCTCTGTAGACCATGGAGAGTGAAGCAAGAGGACATCCAACAATGTAAAACAATGTAAAACAAGCAAATCCATATAGAAGTCCCATCGCCGAGGAACTCTGGGGTAGCAATTATTTGTACAACAGAAAAAGTGGCTCCAAGTAGCAGAGCAATTAGATAAGAGCCAAAGGCCCCAGTGGGGTATAGAACATCAACTCAAAGCATTCAGGGGGTATGAGTCCACTTGATCAGTCAATGTCTGAATCAATGGAGCCCCCCCCAGAGCCCCCAACACAGATATGACATCCCACGGCACCCCTTGCCCCCACCAAAAACCCTGGTGGACGCTGCAAACAGAGTCTTCTCAGACATCCCCAAAGGCTAAAGGGAAGGTCCATAAGAAAGACAAGGTGTGAACAGGGCCACAGCTTCATAGGGTGTACCTGGGGCCCATCCAACTGTCAGCCCTCGCTTATCTCAGGCAAACAAACCAACTCCAGTGAAAAATAAAAAAAATAGTTTCACAGTTCCTTCATTCTATACACATCTCCAGCAGACCTCTCTGATATACAATAAGTGGAGCGCAATAATATCACACATATATATAGGACCCAAATTGTGGATAATGGAGTATTTCACATGCAGTGCAACACGTCAAACATGTGCAAGGTGTATAAGCACACAATCATATACTTATCTATATCACAGTATTTGTCCAGTAGTATTTGTCCTGTCTTAAGAGCAAAAAAACAACACTTTTCATTGCCCTATATATATATATTCAGTATCCCCACTTTCTATCTTGATCCCCCCCATATGTGTTGCACTCACTCTATGTTGAGCTCCCTTTTGTATACAGGGATAGCTCGGTAGTTCCCACCGTGCCCTCATTTCAATTAGGATGGGGCCCTCCTTTTGTCATGGTTCTTGTATCACTTCTCCAGGACCATGTATGAAACATACACATAGTGCAGAGAATCACTACCAGTAATATTTCTCAAAAATCCAATAAACTATGCAATCACTTGGGTCTGAGCCCAGATGTAACAGAGGATTTTCTGTGTCTGATGTTTGGGGACTCTCGGGGGTCCCTTTCCCATTTTGACAATCCGATCTCCAGCCAGCGAACTTCAGCAAGGAAATTCCCACATAGGTATAAAAATACAAGGAAAGAAAGCACCCAAAGGGAATCGTGGGTGAAGAGGGCAATATAAATGGAACAATTTACCCTGTATGCTCTTCTATCCAATGTGGACAGGTGATGGTCAAGGTACATGAAAAGTAAATGAAGAGACACATATATGGCACAGTATGTCTGTACATTAATACCAGGTAGGTACGTGAGGGGAATAAACTCACATGTGATGGAGCCTGTGCAATAAAGGCTCAATATGAACACAGTGGGTCTCTTCAGGGATGACCCCGTCCCGTCCTCATTTAGTTCCAAAGGTTACTTGCATGGACCATACATAGGATAAAGCAGACCCAGACCATGGTACAGCATTGTAAACCACAGATATATAGGCCAGATGGTCGTAACACTTACGTGGTAATGAGCCTGTGCAGATTCACTGGCTCTGTATATGCGTCTGGGTGTAAATAGGGATACCCCAATCCCCTTTCGTTTGGTGAAAAAGACTAATAGACTCTCCACCATAAAGTGAAAAAAATTATTTAATATACAAATAAAAACAAATGGATAAAACCAAAACGCGTTTCACTGCCAGCGCAGCTTCATCAGTTGGTATCAAAATATAATAGAAAGTGAACACTTTCCCCCACTGCGTTCATATTGAGCCTTTATTGCACAGGCTCCATCACATGTGAGTTTATTCCCCTCACATACCTACCTGGTATTAATGTACAGACATACTGTGCCATATATGTGTCTCTTCATTTATTTTTCATGTACCTTGACCATCACCTGTCCACATTGGATATAAGAAAATACAGGGTAAATTGTTCCATTTATATTGCCCTCTTCACGCACGATTCCCTTTGGGTGCTTTCTTTTTTTGGTGTGTCATCAGCCTCCCACGGATGTGGGGTATTGTATAGGCGCTGTTCTCATCTTCTTTCAATACATGTACTTCTTTTGGGTTTTTGGGAAAGACCCACGGAGAACATAGCTGCCGTACTACTTCAGCACTGTGTTATCATCTCCTCCACCATCTGCCACCCCAGCGCCCCCTAATATTGTTGTTATAAAAATACAAGGACTTTATTTTAAAACCTATATAGAAAATATTAAATTGTAAAATAATGCTGAATTGCCAAGACGCTTTTCGTCGGCTACACATCTGACTTCCTCAGTTGGCAGGTTAAAACTAACTAGACTCCTAGACCCATAGGATGTTAAGCCTTTGTTGCAGAACCTTAAATATTGTCAAACAATAAACCCCTCCGGTCATTCAAAATTAAAAGAGAGTGATGTTTGCTCAACCTAGCTTAATTAAGTAAGAGAAAAACCCAATAGTTTTGGGCTAGGGTCAGACGAAAGCATTTTTCCCCGCGAACGTGAAAAAGTGCGTCCGAACGCATTGACGTATTTTTTCACGGAATGCGCAAAAACGGTCAGACGACGCGCATTTTCGGGCGTGATTTTGTACGGATCGTCAATAAAACTCTTTTTGCGTCTGGACGTTATGTAGGCTGGACATTAGCAGCGTCTGACATCTCCTAATCTCGCAAACATGCCGCTATGCCGTAGCTGCGCACTCAGTACGTCAGTACTAGCGGTTCAGCGTTCTCAGAAAAATGCGTTCAAATTCCACTTGCGTTGCACGGCCGGACTTTTGTGCGGCCGTACATCGTATATTGGCCGTCATTGCCCGTCATCTGCTGCTAGTGCGGCCGTAATTATGTGCGCCAGAACGCACGTTAAAAGTGCGCTGGTCTGACTCCAGCCTTAGTTGTTAGTTGTGCCTGCAATTCACCGGGATTGAAAAAAAGCCAAATTTGGTGTAGCTCTCTCTTACTCCAATGTATCATGATTTATATGTGTCAACCCTCAAGATCAAGACTTGACATTGAGGGTCAAGCCAAGACCGCCCCTTCATGAGTTGACATTTTTTCCCAGAAATGACTCCCTCAGTCAATGTTAAAATAGCATGGAGTTACAATTAACAACAAACATCTAGGTTTTATAGTTATCCACAAGAAAGAAAATGCTCACAGCTGAACCCTTTCTAATTACATTGGTACTTTTTAAAGAAGCACTATGCAGGCGGTATACATATATAAAAAAACTGAAGGTCGGAAACCTCCGATAAGGGAATTATTTGACATCATCCCTTTGTGTAGATAACCTTCTAGTCAATAAAACACGCTTTCTTTTCAGTTCCAGTGATTCATCACTAATTAGCATGTGTTGCATGAGAAATTCTATGTCATGAATAGAATCTACAGTGCACGAAAGCTAAAGCTAAACTGCATTTGACATCACAAAAGAAATCACTTGAGCTTCACTTAATACATGAGAGCACATTAGCAAATTAGTCTTCACACTGTCCCCAACATGTGTTATATTGCTTGCTAGCTTGATGGCTAGGAAACCTAGAGAAGATCAGTCAATACAATATATTCATTATTTTTTATCAGCAAACAGACTATTTCCACTTACACCTGCACATCTATTATTTTGAAGTACAGTTGGAAAGATTTATTACAGAAACAGACAAATGAAAAGAAAAAATAACATTTGTGACTAGTAAATATGAGCAAACCCCAACGCATTACAATGTTTTGAGCAGTGCTTAGAGCTTAGAAAATGGCATATTTTAGCTTGAAGGTATAAAATAACGTGGCAATGAAACAATTAATTATCTTGACAAAGAGAAACAGAATAGAATAAGCACACAGTATGAGAAGAGCTATGCTCCTGGAGGTTCCTCCGTAAACCTCAATTAAATGATGACAAATTGCAGGTTGACCTGGTATGACAGAAAGTAAAATCAATTAACTTTATTCTATTCTATCTAATATATATCTTATATTTACAAGGGGGGACAGTTTATAGTGAAAGTCATAGATTCAGTAAAGCTAGTTAGTAGATCAAGATGACGCAAAGTTGAAGCTTTAATCAAAGTGAATAAAAACTCTCTTCACTGTTCATCCCCAAAGCCTTAACAATGTATGGTACTAGTGGCATGCACAGTGCATTCCATTAGGGTTTATACCTATGTACATTCACTGTCATTCAGTTAACTCTATTTTAAATAGCACGTATGTTGCCGAAAATCAGGCTAAATCGAACTGGTCATTGTCTGGAGGAATGCAAATTAATTCCATTTATTGTAATGTCAGATCTTTTCAGATATGAAATTTCTATAACGCATTATATTTCGCAGGACTGTTTAAATTTGGGGTCAGGAATTGCTTCACACAGACAACTTGTCTGTGTGTTTAAAATGTAACAAGAATATGCGTTTTAAAACAATGTAACAAGCTAGACTCGTTATCTTTCAGCAAACAAGGGAGGAACATCCATTGTTCTTAATTGATTCTGGTTGTAAGAAAAATAACCAGATGTTAGATCACATAGTTTAACCTAGCATATGTATTCCAGGGCATTGTGTTTATCTGGTCTGATCTAAACTATGAAGCCATATAACCCTGGAACAATGGGCCGCCCAACCTGTAGAGAAAAAAAACCCCAGAGAAGGTTAAATGATTTGTTTAACCAGCTTGTAATGCTATACTATTAGGCAATACGATCTTACACTATATGGTATTTGAATATTTAATTTATGTGGTCAGTTATAATAGATAATCTGGGTGTTTTATAAAAGACAGAGGCCATACCACATTCAATTGATTATTACATAACAAATGGCTTGTGTACTAACATTTATAAAACAGATTAAGTCTGGTACTTATGAATCTCAGAGATGATATCACGAATCTATGAATGTATGAAATGCACACACACGCCGTGGCGAAGTATGCCGGCGATTCAACAATAGAAATAAATTTTGGTTTGTTAATAAAATCTATGGAGTCCCGGGATATAGGAATAAAACGACCTCAAACAAGTAAAAGATTGGCCAAATACATAAATTAATTCCTGCAGAAGGTTGATGGTTGATTTGAGAGCGCTATCTGCTGGCCAGGTAATATAACACCTGGACAGACCCCTGGAGGTAATGAATATATATATCCTCCAATCAAATGAGGCCACATAGTGATGGGCTAGATCTAAAACTGGGCGGAAGACCACTATATAGAGGGACACTCCAGAGAGAGGGGAACACACTGAGAAAAGCTTGGGGAGAGACCTGAGGGACGCTTGGAGGGGAGAAAGGGCAGATACCATCAGCCCCCCAATAAGACGTGACCACACCCTAATCTTCCACCACTCTATCTTCACTAACCGGATGGTAAAGTATACCTGAATAACTTGATATCTATTTTCTAATTGCATAGTCCTTACTTTAGATGTCCATCACAAATTAAAGGAATATAGATGAATTATTTTGCTGTTGAAGCCTAAACAGTAGAATAGTATCAGCCTTTCCGCTCTACTGCAGAGGAGCGCTAAGGAAGAGACTATTATGGCCGCATACCTGTGCCATAATTTAGTGAAATTATTTATATTCCAAGAATATTGGATGTGGACATCTAAAGATCAATTGTGTACCCATAGTGAGATACGCTGGAACCGTGAAATAGTTTTTATATATCAAGTGCCATCAGCCCCTTATTAAAACTAACATAACTCCTTCCATATCCATCTTGTAGCCCTTTTCGATTGAATGCATGTAAGTCAATAGGAAGCTTTGGGTTAACATATATTGAATGAAGTGCTGTGATTGATCTGTGGAAGAGATAGTCTACCTATCGAGTGTGTTATGTATCTCCCTGAAGGAAGTTGCATTTAGTGAATAGGCCCACCCCACAATAATAAATTGTGCTGCAGGTGATGCCCAGTAACTGAGTGTTTATTTTAGCCTGGTGGAGGATTGGTTTATAATGGGAAAGGTTTAAGTGAATCGAATAGAGCTTGGTGTTTAAGAACTGAGGCGTGTATATCTGTGGTGCGGTCTATAAACCTAAAATATTTGTCCATTAGATTATTGCGTGTCGTAGTATCGCTACTAATCACGATCTATAATTACTTTAGAAATTGTATCTTGCTAATCCGTTGATAACATGTGATTGTATGAAACTTGACGTGTGAATAAATTTTGGTTTGAATTGTTTTACCGTTACGCAGTCTCATATCATCTTTATTGATTTTATTGTGTCTAAAAATTCAAAAGAACTCGGGATAACGCGCCATATATTTGTTAAGACGTATATTCATTAATTTGTTATTAATCCCTATCTTAAGGGTAAAATACCAATTTATACCACTGGTATTGGAGGCACTGTCAATAATATATATATATATATCTATATATCTACAATAAGAAAAATACACGTTATAATTAATATTCCCTGACCTATTAAAGAAGTCAATAATCTCTAAAGTAAACAAAATTTTATTTGCAAATGGGCTGAAGAATTTCCGTCCTTACAGTTATGGCACATTGGACATAGCAGCTGATGTACAGTAACTCACAGAAAACTCTCTCGCCCCCTCTGCCAGTCGCTTTGCTGGTTTCCTGTACCTTTCAGGATACAGTTTAAAATACTGATGCTCACATTCAAAGCCCTTAATAACACAACCCTTCGTTACATGTCTTCCTTACTCCGCAAGCAAAACCAATCTAGATCACTACGGGCAGCCGTTGACCTCCACCTGTCCTCTGTTTCCACCTGCACTGTCAACTCTCATCTACAAGACTTCTCAAGGGCAGCTACAGTCCTGTGGAATGACCTACTTTGGCCTATCGGCCTCTCATCTTTGGGCCTTCAACAAATACCTTCTCCAGGAGAAGTCCACAATCCAGAGTGTGGTACTGGCAGGTAAGGAGTTAAGAAGGGCATCGCTAGGCAAGGCCAGACTGTGGCCTTTCCAGCAATGCCTTTCTTATTTTCCTAACCCCAACCTATTGGTAGATAGAGGGGTTCAAAGAACCTCCCCCTCCTTCAGGCACTCTCCTGGCTCTGCCGGGGGGATGCGCCTGAAAAAGGTGTCTTTGGGTGCAGAAGTGAGGACGTCTTTGCGCAGGCAGGGGTCCAATGGACCAGACTTACTTCTAGGAATTCAGACAACCATTGAACATGAAGCCAATGTGTTGAAATTATTTGAAAAGCTTTGAGTTCCATTTTATTTCACATATAAACGAAGCTCAAAATAAAGTACATGTAGAAGCACTTTATGGCCAGCAGTGGAAGCCCTCTGCCTGTCAAGTATGGCTCACCTACAGTGAACAGACAAAACCCAGCTAAGTGAGGAAACCCCTAATCTGAGAAGATGGTCCTTGTAATGGCCAGTAACTAAACTAAAGAAAGAATACAAACAATACATAAAAGTACAGAGCAAGAGCAGGAGCAGGAGAGATATTGTAGTATAATAACAAGCCAGGGCTCGTACACGGAATAAACATATGCCAAGGGACAAATGCAGAAATCACAGTCGAGAATATTAGCCAGAAGTCGCACCAGGAGATCATAAGCATAAGCTATCAGGAACACACTGAAGGGTACCATAAACCACGACAGGGGTCAGAGCTCTGTGACTGGTATTTAAAGTCCTCCTAGGTCTCTGATCAGGTGCAGCAATCCCAGTAGCCAGATTCCCAGAATGGCGCTCTCTCTGTTGAGAAAACCTTGCTGCAGGACCACAAGCTGGCATGACACATTTAGTGCGACATCTCTATCAGGGTTATTCAAAGAGAATCGAAAAGTCACCGCATGTTCGGTGACTTTTCATTCTCTTCAATTCGGTGCAATTTGGCGATCCCATTTCGGCGACCCTGCAGTGTATTCAGCAAGCACCACAGGGCTGTCGTAGTGCAGGGAAAAGCCGCCGCAAACTTGCCGAACACTCACCGCAAAACCTGGCAAATGCACACCGAAACACGCAAAAACATATGAATGATAATAAAAAGGGCTGTTACAGAAAAAAGAAAAAAGGATTTAAAAAAAAAAGGAAAAAAAATTCACAAAACAATACAGAAAAATGCCTAAAAGATCCTAAAAATCTAAAAATAAAGAGACATTTTACTGCAGAATATTATAATCAACAGTTTATTAGATATTGGATTAAAACGGGAATATTTTTAACATTGAAGCCTATGGGAATCGCCTGAATAAACCTGTCAAATGAAACCACCGAACAGCAGGGTAATTCGGCAACTTTTTACTGCTGGTTTTTGTTCTCTGAATAACCGAAGCTTTGCTTCTCTATGGGGATTTCACTCCCCTCGAACAGGCAACGAACAGGCACCATATGTGCAGGCAATTCGCCAACATTTGGTGAACTGCCTGCTCTCTGGATAGCCGAATGGCCAGGAAAGGTAACCGTATGCTGAATTTCACTGTTCGGTTCCATTTCGGGCACAATTCAGATCTCTTTGAATAACCCTGTATATATTTACTGCGTGGGTAATAGAAAGTCAGTTTCCATAAAACCACTGGGCCTTGCCAGTGGTTTTATGGGAAATTACTTGGTATTAAAGAGGTTACTTGAAGAAAGAAAAGACAATACATTTTTCTTTGCTATCAGACCTTTAAAATAACAAAAGGCTCTCAAAGGTTATGATGATAGATAGATAGATAGATAGATAGATAGATAGATAGATAGATAGATAGATAGATAGATAGATAGAGTAATTCTGGGGTAAGGTTCTACTAAAACCGGGATCTCAAACTTTGGATCACCAGATATTTTTGAACTACAACTCCCGTGATTCTCTGGTTGTTGCATTCAAAGAATTCTGAGAATGGTAGGCAACCAAAATCTGGGGGGGGGGGGCAGAGTTTGAGATCCCTGTTCTAAATGTAAAGTAACCTGTAGAAGCATCCCATAGGGTCTCAGACTGATTACTCTCCCCTAAAAAACAATACCTAGAATAGCTCTGTACAAATAATCTCTCAAAATGTATCCAACCTTTTCTCCCAAACTTGGAACCAATTGATTCATCACCTTCAGCTTCTCAATGAGCAGTAGATATGGAGAGGAGACTCATAGGCACTGCCTATGCCGGGCAGATTGATGACCCTTTGCTTGCACTGTTCAGCGTTCTCTGACTTTAATCATGATGATGGATGGGAGATAAAGTTCTCCAAGTAGCCATGTTGCCTCTGTATACCCCTATGGATACAGGCATCTCTAATGTGCCACATACATCATGCGAATGTGTAAAAGCAGATTGATTATACGCAGTTGTTCTGTATGTACTTAGGGATATGAATATTTTTGGTATTTATGTTTTACTGATCAACATGTCATCACTCATAGACTCTCAAATGACAGTGTAAGCCTTAGGAATAAGACGATGAAGCTCAACAAAAGATAAACCAAAAACATTTTATTAATTTAGACATGTGTGAAATTTAATTAAAGCAGGCATACAGATCTATCAAATTATAATCCTCTCAGAAACGTATTCACGCCAGAATGATGCATTATTGCATTTATAAAGATGATCTATGTGCAGATCCAGACCAATGGTGCTGTTCCTTATTTTTCTTTTCTTGTTTTGTGCGGTGTTTTTTATTGTACGTGTCTTGTGTTTCTAGGTGTCATTTTTCATTTCATCGCTTTGCTATTTCACATTATGCTGCCTGTGGTCTATATTTTAAAGTTATTAATACATACAAGTAATAACAGCACAGCTAGTGATCTTATAAGACATCCTATGGGATGGAAGTCTATACATGAGAAATCTAAAACCTTGGTAATGTGGGTGTTTGTGAACTGCATTAGCTATGATGTTCTATTATATACTTCTATTTTTTACGGGCACCAAAGACCTTTTGCAATGAGTCTCTAAGCTATTTATCATTTACCTCTCGCCTGTTCTAGTTTTTTATGTGACAGTCCCAATTTTCAGGTTTTCTCCCTTGTTCTGCCATTCTACCAGGGTGTCCCGATTTTGGAGACACCAGGGAAATATTCCCACTTAAAGCATGATGACAGGCATTAAACAGAGTTCCCACATGATCTAAACATAACTGACATCTAGGGGTGTACAAGCGGTTTGCCCTGTGGGAACCACCAAATTACAAAATTGTCCCAATTTATTGAACCACTGGTAAGTTAATAAAATGAACTGGTGAGGATTAAAAGGGATTAGGTACTGTCAAATCAAATCAAATCAAATCAAATCAAAATAAGCTTTATTGGCAGGACCAAATACATTTTAGCATTGCCAAAGCATATGGGGAGGAGGGGGGGTAGTGGGACATATATATGGGGGGGAATGGGCAAGTCCATGGACATTATCAGGAGTAAGGGATAATGTGAAGGGGGATGGGGGCGAGTCCGTGTTGGGGATTTATAAATCCAGGATCTCTCATGTTCCTCTCAGTCTGTGACATTCTGCGACGTATTGGGCAACTATTTTCACCGCCGGCTCCTCTTCTCCCAGTATGATGTGGAGTTTCCTCGTCTCTTCTATAGAGGTGAAGTATGGGATGAGAGCGGAGAGTCAATGGAAGTGAGTTTCCCTCAGTGCTGAGTACTTGGGGCACTGTAGGAGGAAGTGGACCTCATCTTCCAGGGCCTCCTGGTCACAATGCTGGCACAGTCTATTCTCCCTGGGCTTGTAGGTCTGTCTATGCCACCCTGATTCAATTTACAGGCTGTGGGCGCTCAGTCTGTACCGGCTCAGGATCTGTCTGTCCTTTCGGGGTTGTAGTACCTCCAGGTATGGGGCCAGTTTGTATTCCCTCTGTAAGGATTGGTAAATGGTGAGTTTCTTGGAGTTTGCTATATCATGTCTCCATTCTCTGATATAGTTTTCCCTGGAATCGTTAATTAGGGCCTTTATTTGATATTTTGTCAGGTTGCCTTCATGGGGGCTTTGGATGATCAGGGTGGATATGAGTTGTTGCAACCCACATGGTTTGGGATGGTCCTTGTTGGCCAGTAGGGCTTTATGGTGGTATGAGTTGAGCCTGCTGATGTTTAGATGGTCCCAGTATGATAGCGCCCTCTTCTGTACTGCAAGAAATAAGGGAAGTCTGCCCAGCTCGGCCTGGCAAGCATTGTTAGAGGTGCTCCGATGGACTTGGAGGAGGTGCTTGCAGAATTCCAGATGGAATATTTCTGTTGGGCTGGTGTCCCATTTGGGTTGGTCAGGGTAGGTGATGGGGCCCCATACTTCACTGCCATAAAGGAGGATTGGAGTGATGGCGCTATCAAAGATTTTAAGCCAGACTCTTACAGGCAGTTTTAGTTTGTAGAGGTTTCTCCTGATGGCATAGAAGGTTCTACGCGCCTTGTCTCTTAGGGCCTCTATGGCTGGTTTGAAACTTCCCGATCGGTTTGTTTCTAGGCCGAGGTATGTGTAGCTGTTGGCTTCATCAAGAGTGCAGTCATTAAGTGTGAAACAGGAACTCTTGGTTTTTGCGTTCTTCCTTTGAAAAACCATGACCTTTGTTTTCTTTTGGTTGATGGGTAGTGCCCATGCCGCACTGTATTTTTCCAGCACTTCCAGGCTGTCTTGTAGACCTCTCTCTGTTGGTGACAGTAATAGGAGGTCATCTGCATACAACAGGAACTTCACCTCGGTGTCATGTAGAGTTAGTCCTGGTGCTGAGGAGGATTCTAGAGCTTCAGCTAGTCCATTGATGTAGATGTTAAAGAGGGTTGGACTTAGGCTGCAGCCTTGTCTGACTCCACGAGCCTGCCGGAAATACTCTGTACTGTATGAAATTAAAATAATAAAACAGAATTCAGATACCCTCAGGGTTATTCAAAGAGATCCGAATTGTGGCTGAAAGGTAACCGAACAGTGAAATTCAGCGTACGGTTACCTTTCCTGGCCATTCGGCTATTCAGAGAGCGGGCAGTTCGCCAAATCCTGGCAAATTGCCTGCACATACAGTGCCTGTTCGAGGGAAGTGAAATCCCCATAGAGAAGCAAATCCCCATAGAGAAGCAAAGCTTTGGCTATTCAGAGAAAACCAGCAGTGAAAAGTTGCCGAATTGCCCAGCTGTTCGGCGGTTTCATTCGACAGGTTTATTCAGGAGAATCCCATAGGCTTCAATGTTAAAAATATTCCCGTTTTAATTCAATATCTAATAAACCGTTGATTATAATATTCTGCAGTATAAAGTATCTTTATGTATAGATTTTTTAGGATCTTTTAAGCATTTTTCGGGATCTTTAAGCAAAATATTTTTTTCCATTTGTTGTTTAAATCGTTTTTTTCGTTTTTCTGTAAAAGACCTTTTTATTATCATTCATTGGATCTTATATGTAGATTTCAGACATTTTCCTTCAGTAGTTTCTTTGCAAACAGCGTTTCACTTTTCAAACATTCAGCATACTTTTTTTTTTTTCACTCCATTCATCTGCGGTGTCGGCTTTTTTCCGTCGGCTGCTCTGTGCTGTGATCGGCTCCTGCTCGGGTTTCTCCGGCGTGTTCAGCGCGGTTAATCCAGATCTTTTTGCGGGTTTTGGTGTGCATTCGCTGGGTATTGCAGTGAGTGTTCGTCGGGTTTGCGGCGGCTTTTCCCTGCACTACGAGGGCCCTGTGGTGCTTGCTGAATACACCGCAGGGTCGCCGAAATGGGATCGCCA
Organism: Leptobrachium leishanense; assembly: GCA_009667805.1. Lineage (NCBI taxonomy): Eukaryota > Metazoa > Chordata > Amphibia > Anura > Megophryidae > Leptobrachium > Leptobrachium leishanense. The sequence goes on along the minus strand of CM019069.1, from coordinate 80,045,570 downwards.
AATCGCACTGAATTGAGGAGAACGAAAAGTCACTGAACGTGCGGTGACTTTTCGATTCTCTTTGAATAACCCTGACCGTGTCAGTCCATCTTTACTTGATGTGTGTTGCTTAGGAGGAATTAGAGGATTTTCCCACCTGGCCAATGTCAGCCAGGACTAGTGCTGATAGATGGGATCTTCTATGATACTTTGGTCAAGGCAAGACCCCCCTGACCCAGAAATACTCCAATGCTCACATACTACTCTATGCCCACACTGATGGAAGAAGGGCTCCATCCGGTCCTGACACACGCCAAAATGATTTCACTAAAACACACACATCACAACAGCTATAAGATCAGTGAACACTTTTGTATGAAGACAGAGATGAAATACATGATGTAATAAAAGTACATTGTCCATTGACAGTGATATTATGATTTAAGGAACGTCATAAACAAATGTGCTGTTTGACTAGCTGCTTCTCTACATATTTTAAGGTTTATAACGTGGCGGCCAATATGTAAAATCTAGCAAAAACATGCTTAAATAGTTAATCAAACAACCCAGACACTGCTCTGGTCATCATCTTGTACACTTGCTCTACAGTATATTTAGTGGATTAATTTGATTTTTTTTTTCTCCCTAAACACTGACTTTTGGGTTAAATTGTTATCACTGTAAAAGGCATTAATAGACTTATTCCTCTTATAAAACAAAAAACAGATAAAACAAAGACTAACAGGTTTATTCATGGAGAATCGAAAATTCACAGCACGTTCGGTGACTTTTCGTTCTCCTCAATTCAGTGCGATTTGGCGATCCCATTACGGCGACCCTGCGGTGTATTCAGCAAGAACCACAGGGTCCCCGAAGTGCTAGCAAAACCCACCGCAAACCCGCCGAACACTCACCACAAAACCCGCCGAACACTCTCTAAAACCCGCAAAACAGCTGGATTAACCCCGCCGAACACGCCGGAGAAACCCAAGCAGCCGTCGATCACAGCACAGAGCAGCCGCTGGAAAAACCCGACAAGGCAGACGAATGGAGTGAAAAATAAACCTGTTTGCTTGAATGTTTGAAAAGTGAAACGCTGTTTGCAAAGAAACTACAGAACGAAAATGTCTGAAATTTACGTATAAGATCCAATGAATGATAATAAAAAGGGCTGTTACAGAAAAAAGAAAAAATGATTTAAAAAATAAAGCCGGATAAACTAAATTCGCAAAAAAATCATGAAAAATTACTAAAAGATCCTAAAAAAATCGATAAATGAAGAGACGTTTTACTGCAGAATATTATAATCAACGTTTTATTAGATATTGAATTAAAACGGGAATATTTTTAACATTGAAGCCTATGGGATTCTCCTGAATAAACCTGCCGCATGAAACCACCGAATGTCAGGGCATTTCGGCAACTTTTCACTGCTGGTTTTTGGTCTCTGAATAGACGAAGCATTGCTTCTCTATCGGGAATTCACTGCCCTCGAACAGGCACCGAACAGGCACCGTATGTGAAGGCAATTCGCCAACACATTTGGTGAACTGCCTGCTCTCTGAATAGCCGAATGGCCACTGGAATAGCACTTGGTGGGTGGGAAACTTTGTGAGTTCCTGTACTTATCTTTTTACAACTTGACAAAGCAGTTAACACACTTAAAACCAGCCCTGTGGTCAGATAACTGATATAGCAAATAACATCCTGTGCCACATACGATGTTTCTACTCAATGCAGACATTAGAATTCCTTTCTGAAAGGAATTCGGGGGGTCAGGTGGTATCAAGACCTTGTCAGTTCCAATATGGATGTAACATAATGGTTGCTTTGAGAGATTCTTGCTGTAGGCTGCCTAACTGTCTCCCCACAGAGAAGACCATGGAGAAGAAAGTCAGATATGGACCCTTTGATTAGTTATCAACACTTTCAGTCAGCTTTAAGTTTGCTGACAGCATAATAATCGGTTTACATTTTTAGGTGGTTTTTGTGAACTTATGTTACAAAGTTATAGAAGATGTGTACATAGTTATACATGCTTAAAAAAGACTTGCGTAAATCAGGTTCAGCCTCTCACACATCACCTACTGATGTTGATCCAAAGGAAGACACAAAACCCAGTCTGAAGCGCTTGTTAATATGCAACATACTGGAAAACAATTTCTTCTTGACCTCAGACAGCGATAAGATTTCTCTTTGGATCAAGTAGCTATTACCCTCATATTAAATATTCTAATCCTTAATATTATGTTTTTGCACAAAGTCATCCAGGTGTTGATTAAAAATCTGCTCAGCCTCTGACCCAACCACCTCCACAGGCAGAAAATTCCAAAGCTTTATTGTTCTCACGGTAAAAATATCCCTGCCTATGCTTTAGGCTGAGTTTTCTTTCATCCAGTCTAAATGGGTGACCTTGTGTCCTGTGTATAGTCCTATTAATGAATAGGTTTCCAGACAATGGTTTATAATGGCCCTGTATAGATTTATATAAAATTATCAGATCCCCTCTAAGGCACTTTATTTCTAAACTAAACAGGTTTGAGCTTGTTAAGCTTTCTTCATAACTTAACTTCCATCTCCCTTATTATTAACCTTTATTTATATAGCGCCACATATTCCGCAGCGCTTTACAAGATCAGTTTACAAGGAGGGACCAGGGGGCACTATCCATGAGACCAGGGGGCACTATCCATGAGAGCTGGGGGCACTATCCATGAGACCTGGGGGCACTATCCATGAGAGCTGGGGGCACTATCCATGAGAGCTGGGGGCAATATCCATGAGACCAGGGGGCACTATCCATGAGACCTGGGGGGGCATTATCCATGAGAGCTGGGGCATATCCATGAGACCTGGGGGGCATTACCCATGAGAGCTTGGGCATATCCATGAGAGCTGGGGGGGGCATTATCCATGAGACCTGGGGGGCATTATCCATGAGAGCTGGGGCATATCCATGAGACCTGAGGGCAATATCCATGAGACCTGGGGGCAATATTCATGAGACCTGGGGGCATATCCATGAGACCTGGGGCATATCCATGAGAGTTGGGGCCTTATCCATGAGAGCTGGGTCCATATCCTTGAGACCTGGGGGGCATTATCCATGAGACCTGGGGGGCATATCCATGAGAGCTGGGGCATATCCATGAGAGCTGGGGCATTATCCATGAGACCTGGGGCATTATCCATGAGAGCTGGGGCAATATCCATGAGAGCTGGGGGGCATATCCATGAGCTGGGCCATATCCATGTGAACTGGGGCATAATATACCCATGTGAGCTGGGATCAATAATATCCATGTGAACTGGGGGCAATTATATCCATGTGAACTGGGGGAAATTGTCTCGGGCTCAGTGCTGTGTATATTATTCTGGGGGGTGTATATTATGCTAACTGTTCTTTTGCTATACGTACATGTTTTCTGTTTGTACTGTATTTGTACATGTACTGTGTGTGCATTATATATGTAGGGCCCCATCACCTCCTTAACGCTAGCACTCACACATGTGAGCGTTGGCGCTAGGTTAAATGAGGTTACTGCATGCTGCCCATATCACATCCTAGCACAGGACCCTCATATTACAATCCGAATGGTAACAGGTTAAAAAATCCAGGAGATTGTGCTTGTCAGCACGAGGTTACTGTACTTTGCGCTCCCTATACTTAACATGGGGAGCGCAAAGAGTAAATAGCGTTAGGATTACAAAGTCCTAACGCTAATTACCATCCCGCCATAGCTACAAACGTTACCCACAGCTAGACGCTGGTGCTAAGTGATGCCGCTTCTGCAGAATCAGTCAGCACCAGCTGGAACCCCCCAAAAATCACATACTTGCCTCTCATCCCACAGCGCAAAGGGTGGTCCGATCCACTGCCTCTGGTCGCGGGGAGCATCCAGGAGCTTAGCACTGCGCCACTGGTCGGGGACTCTGATTTCTAAAATTATGTGTGGGGGGGCACAATTTTCTGTTTTTGCCTCGGGTGCAAAAGGAGCTAGCTACGGCTCTGACTACCACTGACGCCTATGTTACCAGATTCATATAATTTTAATATTGGACCGCAGGGTCCAACCCTGCACTCTTCCACAATACCACAAAAGGGTTACGGTGTGAAGGCACTGTTGCCGACACTAAAGGCCCAATTTTAAAGCAACTATTGTTACTTTCATCCAAAGCCTGCATAAGTTTCAACATAATTTAGCCAAAAAATTACTAAACTTGTTATGCGCGTCCTAAAATGTCTTTTCATACAGGCTGCCGCCCCAAGCAGTTGTTTATGAATAGATTAAAGGAAAAGCATTTACCGTCATTTGAAATGTCATTTTTTTTGTTTTTAAATGTTTCTATACATCCTACAAATCCGCCACTTCACAGGCAGGTTATGGGGACCTCCTAGGCACGATATTTGAAGGAATTTTTCGTTTTTATTTTCAACCCTTATTTTATGGAAAACTCACTGTTCCTTTAAAAACGTCTTTTTTAAAACTTTTTGTCCTTGTTTCCTGTCCCCCAGGGCACTACCCGGACCCCCATACACCTGTTATGGCAAATATCTTGCATATATGCCCTCTTGCAGGGCACTCTAAAAACCAAACTTTTGAGTCCCATTGACTTGCATTGAGTTCGGTTCATGTTCGTGTTCGAACTCGAACTTTTGAAATTGTTCGAGTTCGAATGCGAACCGAACACGGGGGTGTTCGGCTCATACCTACTCCCCACAACCACCACACACCTCCAAACCAACCAACCACAAAAACTTCCCAACTCCCAACCATCTGACCAAAATTATCCTAAATTATCCTAAATTATCTGTTCCAGCAGCACACCAAGAGGGACCACACCCAAATCGTTCCCTCCCATGTGTACCACCAGCACATGGGGAACTTCACCGTGCCTAAGGGCACCCTAAACCGTCGGCTTAAACTCCTCCCATAGGAGTCCACGGTTTCCGAACCACCGTACCCGTGTTGCCGACCCATGCAAACCCATCTGTACTCCAGATGTTCACACCAACACCCTTCTCCTCGGCAAAAAAACAGCGAGTCTCCAACGATCCATACAACTCTTGAAGGATTTGCAAAAAACAAAAACAAATTACCAACATCTCCACCACACAAAATACTCAGAAAAAGAAAAAACTCTCCGCCAAACCACCACATCCCCACCAAATAAACAATGTTCATACCTGCAAAGAAAACATAACATAAACAATGACCATACTCCCTGCCTCCAAATCCTCCAACCCCCACACTCCTCCACAAACAACAAACAGATATACAAAGATAAAATAGAATAAATATATATATTCCATATAAAAGGTATAAATTATTCCATGTAAAAGTTATAAATTCATATTCCATGTAAAAGTTTGATTTTCTCATGTTTTTCACTTTTTAAAAAAAAAAAAGCAGAACAGATCATACAGCAAACTTTTTCTCCACATAGCCTCCCAGCATTAACAAATGTTTCCAAAATTCATAACACCAAACCTGGGTGCACGTAGGACTGAAAAGCCCTCGAGTTCCATCTTCCCAATTCTTGAATTTCCACTGCCGAGTAACCCAACCTTGAAGCTTCTGTTGCTGCCCCAATACAAAAGGAATGAGAACCAAATTCCTGCAGATTTCTCCCTAAACTCAACAAACCCTTCTTAAAAATGGTAACAAACTGATACCTCGATAAATCTGACCCGTCCGCGTGACATAAAAAAGGCCACTCCAGACTCCACCCGTATCTCCAAAAATTCCTTAACGTTCTTCACTGAACAAACCACGCAGTTATCCATACTGGATAAACCAATTCTACGCCCCCTACCCAACTGATCAGTCTTGGAGTTAGAAACCCCAAAATAACAATTTCCTTAACTCCCAACCAAACCGCATCAGCTCCCAAACCACGCACCATCTCTCCTCGAATTGCACACCAGCTCACCCACTCGAACCTGATAACAAAATCCTTAGTGACATTTCTTTTCCCCGATACCTGGAAAAGGAAAGCCAAGGCGGCCAATGACTGCCGTACCACCCCAGGAGATGCCCCGACTCGAATAACTGGCAATGATGAAGTCAACAAAGAATTAACCGCCGACACCACCACCATGTTGTCAGAACGGAACAGAATCCTTCTCCCCTCCAGAGCACCTCCCCATAGCTCCAAGGCCACCACTAATGGAAACAACTCCAAAAATGCCAAATTCCGCACCAATGAAGATGCCAACCAACGATCAGGCCAATGAGAAGCACACCAACGTCCCCAAAATATACCCCAAAACCAACACCTCCCGAGGTGTCCGTGAAAAATTCCAGTTCCTTCGCCAAAACCTCCTTCGAAGGGAATATGACCACTCCATAAAACCAAACCAAAAAGGATCTCCACACTTCCAAATCATCCTTCATGGCACAAGATATTCTAACAAAATGATGACCTTCCCGAATACCCCTGTCGCCCAAGCCAATCCACGTAAAAAGACTCTTCCAACCGGAATGACACTGCACGCAAAATTCAAACGACCAATCAGCGATTGCAGCTCTCTCAACTGCAATTTCCTAACCGACAGGGTCCCCTCCACTTACCTCAAAGCTTACACCACTTTCCCCACAGGTAGACGACACTCACCCTTAACCGAATCAATCTCAATTCCCAAGAAAGTGATAACTGACGCCGGACCTTCCGTTTTAACAGAAGCCAAAGGAACACCAATTCGGTGTGCCACCCACTGAAAAGACCGAAGAATGTGCAGACACTCTCCTGTCCCTTCCCTACCCACGCACAAAAAATCATCCAGATAATGTGTCAGCTTATCAGACCCTGCCACTTCACGGCCCACCCATTCCAAAAATGTACTAAAACACTCAAAAAAGGAACAGGAAATGGACCAACCCATAGGCAAACATAGATCCACATAAAATTTGCCTTCAAACCAAAATCCCAGAAGATGATGACACGAAGGATGAATAGGTAATAGCCGAAAAGCCGACTCAATATCCACCTTAGCCATCAAAGCCCCCTTTCCTGCATCCAGAACCAAATTCACCGCGGAATCAAATGACACATACGACACCGAGGCCAACTCCTCACCAATATCATCATTCACCGATCCTCCCCACGGATAGGATAAATGATGAATCAAGCGAAACTCTCCTGCCTTCCGCTTCAGCACAACCCACAAAGGGGATATCCTCAAATCCCGCACCGGCGGAGATGAGAATGGACCTGCCATCCTACCCGCCCCAATCTCCTTAAACATCTTCTCCCGAACTACCTCCAGATACACTCTAGCCGACTTTAAATTTCTTAACTTGCCACCTCCTGGCCTCACCACAAAAGGAATCCGAAAACCAACACCAAAACCGTCTTGCAGAAACTCTGCATCCCTACGTCTTCCGTAAAGCCTTAGCCATGGTAACATCGCGTCGAGTTTCACTGGGGAAGCCCCCCTCTCCAGACCCTCCAAAAGGCAGACCTCCCTGTCGTGCCCTCTTAAAACATCTGGACAATGAATGCAATCCTCCACAATTTGAACATTCGTGCTTGAACCTGCACCCATTACCAAACTTGCACTGACCCTCGTCAAATTGCCAGCACGATCCCTTTTTAACACCTGCCGCTGGAGAACTGACCCCTCCCCCACCGCCTGGAAAGGGCAAAGCCTTCTGAGCCCCCATCAAACGCAACCACAGCGTTATGTCCATCTGATCCCACCCCATGCCTGGGTGAGCCGCCAAACGTTGCCTAAACTGCTCATCGTATTTCCACCACGCCCAACCACCATAAATCCGATAAGCCTCCCAAATTCCATTCACATAACAAAAAAAGAGCCAAACAGTGCTGTGGGCTCTTCTCCCCAACCACACTTGCCAAAATACAAAAAGCCCAGAGCCAATTCCCTAACGACTTAGGAATCCTCCGATACCTCTTTTTCCTTTCCTCTTCTTACTTTAAACCGTCCTTAGACAAATCATCTTTAACCCCAGCCACCTTATCCAAAGGAAGCAGGGAAAAAAGTTCCACATACTCACCCCATCAAATGCCTTCCTTAACCTCCTGTTTCAAATGATACCCCAAAGGACCAGAAAATGACACGTAAGCATTCCTTCTGGCCACATCCGCCAACCCTGTGGACTCACCGAGTGAACCCAACACGCCACTCGGTCCTCTTGAAGCCATAGCTTCACTACCAAGAGCTCCACCAGCTCTCCCAACTGGCCCACCTGCACCCTTCCATGCTTGAGCCAAATCCACTCCCTGGTTCACACCCCCTGGTGAAACCGACCAAGCCTCAAAGGCCCCCTGTAAAAAGACATGAAAGAACTCACATCACCACCATTTCCATTACCTGTTGCCACACGAGGTCCACCCGAACTTCCTGGAACCTCCTGTGCCACAGTTTCCGAACCCCTCACTCCAACTCCACCGACTCCACCAGCCTGGAAACCACCAACCGGCTGCGGACTCCTCTCCCGAACCATTGGAACTGTGGACGAAAAAACAATTGTGCGATGAGCCTCAGAACCGAAGTACCAAAATCATTATATCGCTCCCCCACACCAAATTCCAGAGCCCCATCAGCTCCACCATCTGAACACCAATTTACTTTGAGCTCCTGAGTAACCTCATCCCGCACACCATCACCCTGTACCACACCACCGTCCACACCCCCATCCACCAACTGCCTTACCGCCGAAACATCCGTCCCTGAGGCAGCCATCACTCCACCTCTGGGACCCCTGGCAGACCACCGAACTCTTCTTCTACCCGAGGAATTCCTCAACCTCTACACTCCTTCTCTCCTGGTAGCGCTCACCACACCACTCACCGGAAGGATCCTTAGCCCCCGATACCGGCCTTGAGCTCCTACCTTCCACACATCTGGAAGCGCTCACGCCAGCCTCATTCCCTACTGCGTCACCACCAGCCAACATCCATTGGACCAACCGTCCTCGGCCTCTCACAGCCTCCAATCTCAACTTCTGATTCACCACTGGATTCGCCTCCCGGACAGAACCGCTCCGGAGGCCTCGAAATCCTGACAGGTCGAGCTCCCACTTCCGAATCTGCCGCCAGCACTTCCGACAGGCTTTTTCTGGCCCACTCCACACCACAATGCCGAGCCGCCTCCCGCACTTCCTCCAATAGCGACTCCAGTTCACCTCCTTCCACCATCCACAAAGACAATTTTTTAAAAGGCAAAAAGCCGAAAAACACCGCTCTCTGACACAGCTCAGATTTTCACAGCTCTTCCTCAGGAGAAAAAGGCGCACAGAGCCTCTCCACAAGCACCTTAAGTACCCTCCTGGTGACTCCTCCCACACCACTCCCGCTCAAACCTCCACACACACTGAAAACCCTTCTAGAAAAATCCTCCCTGCGTCCTGGCTCAGAGGCAACTTAAGGGCCCTACGCCTTAGGTGCTTCAGGTCTTCATAAGTCACCTACTGATGACCGAGTCGTACGCAGGGAGACAATAAATACTCAAAAATACACAAACACATAACTGTGGAATAATATATATATTTATTATATATAGGCCACAGCTAAAAACTCCACACAATAACCCACCACCATGACATAAAAATTTCCATAACAAAATTAAAACAATAACCCAGTGCTGAAAGAGGACTCCCCACAACCACCACACACCTCCAAACCAACCAACCACAAAAACTTCCCAACTCCCAACCATCTGACCAAAATTATCCTAAATAAAAAGGAACCCCTAGCCAGCACTGCCTACAAGCCCCCGCCACGAGCTCCTCACATAACCCCCTTATGGGAGAGCTCCCCCACCAAGGAAAAACAGGGCTTGTTCAATCCCCTCCTTGAGATGCGTCCTGGCATCAGAGGCAATTTAAGGGCCCTACACCTTAGGTGCTTCAGGCCTTCATTAACACCAGCTTTTAGGAGTTGCTAAAATTATGCGCGCAACGTCTATGTGCTAATTCCTGCGCATAGATTGTAATACCATCCGCGTACCAGCATACAAACGCATTTGCTCTCACAATGTTAAGTATAGGATGCCGACGTACAGTAAGCTCGTGCACCGTTCGCGCAGGTTCACCTGCAGTAGACGTATACGCACGTTTCTTGTGCTGACATTGTAATGCGATGTTCAGCGCAAAGGGTTTTGCCCCTCGCGTTAATGCTTTTTGCGCCAGCGCAAACGTATGCGCGAAGATTGTAATAGGACCCTAAGTGAGTTTGGTGGCACTAGTTACATGGGCTGTGTTTTATTTTGAATAGGTTGGGAATAGTTTATGGTCCTTAAAGAAGGGTCTCTAAAACAGAGAATTGCTCTTAAAAGACAGTGTAAAACATTGAGAGCACCTCTGTTAGTGAGACCCCCCTCAAGGACCCATTACTCTCCACTATTGTAGTCTTTAAGGGGCCTAGAGGTGTCTCTTTCTAATAGAGACTATCTTAAATAGAAACTGTATTAAATGGACACTGTTAGCGAGGCACCCTTCACGGCTCAAAAAACAAAGATTGTGAATTCACGATGTGATGTTAATTATTTGCTTTATTTAAGTTACCGTATTTTTCGCTCCATAAGACGCACCTGACCATAAGACGCACCTAGTTTTTAGAGGAGGAAAACAGGAAAATAAATATTCTGAAATCAAATAGTGTAATAATGGATATACTGCCCCAGCTCATGGATACTGTCCCCCAGCTCATGGATATGCCCCAGCACATGGATACTGTCCCCCAGCTCATGGATATGCCCCAGCATACTGTCCCCCAGCTCATGGATATGCCCCAGCACATGGATACTGTCCCCCAGCTCATGGATATGCCCCAGCACATGGATACTGTCCCCCTGCTCATGGATATGCCCCCCAGCTCATGGATATGCCCCCCAGCTCATGGATATGCCCCAGCTCATGGATACTGTCCCCCAGCTCATGGATACTGTCCCCCAGCTCATGGATATGCCCCAGCTTATGGATATGCCCCAGCACATGGATACTGTCCCCCAGCTCATGGATAATGCCCCAGCTCATGGATGTGCCCCAGCTCGCTCATGGATGTGCCCCAGCTCGCTCATGGATGTGCCCCAGCTCGCTCATGGATGTGCCCCCACTCACCTGTCGCCGCCGCGTTAGGCTCCCTCTGAGCGTGCGCCGGCGGCAGGAAGCTTGGGCACTCGCCTGGGGGAGCCACGTGACCGCGATCTCGCGAGATCGCGGTCACGTGGCTCCCCCAGGCGAGTGCCCAAGCTTCCTGCCGCCGGACGCACGCTCAGAGGGAGCCTAACGCGGCGGCGACAGGTGAGCTGAGGCATATCGCTCATGCATTCGCTCCATAAGACGCCCCCACTTTTCCCCCCACTTTTTGGGGGAGAAAACTGCGTCTTATGGAGCGAAAAAATCCGGTATTTGTAATTTTGTTTCACATAATTGTTTTTTTAGTTATCTGTTATCATATTTAATTTATTTGTTTTGTTAACTCTTAAACTATTTCAGACGTTTGTGTTATTTATTATTTTATTTATTTGTGTTTCACATCCAATTAAAATTATTTCACCTCATCATTGAGGTGGATCATTGAACTACTTTCTTTTTTGCCTGGGGGGGTGCAAAAAGGAGTATCTGCCCCGGGTGCCAAATACCCTATGTACGTCTCTGCTCTGGTCTTGAGGTGCTGTAACTGAGAGAAGTATTGGGGGGAGAGGAACTGTCCATGGAGAAGCTATACAATCCGTGGGAGAGATAGGAAGAGAACCAGTGGCACTAAGGCCACATTTTTGGAGCACGAGGATTAGAAACTGGTCGTCAACTATGTCAAATATTGGATTTACATTTTGCATAATACAATCTCACCGTCAGCCTTTGCTGATTTATAAACTTGCAGCACAAATCGTCCCATTTGCTTGTATAACAGTTAATGGAATGAACATATGAAATGCTACATTAGTGTAATAATAGCAGCAATAAACACAATACTCCACTGCATTTATATCTAATGTTCCAGGACAACTGTCCACCTGAGACATTTAAAGAAGCGTGTATATATTATTTTCCCATTGGAGCAAGAATAATTGCTCAGATTGTGGTTTTAATCTGTGTTTTTATTCTACGCGCCTGCTGAACCCTCTATAATGTGGCCTTCAGATTCTTCTCCAACCCTTTCCTGGTTCCGCATAGGTAGGTTAGTTCTGACGGACCATGTACCGTGAATAGACATAATAACGACGAGAGACAAATTGTGAACATGGGTCTCATATCATCAGTTTAGCAGCTGGAAAACATCACTATTCCAAACTGCATTGAGCATATACCTCCGCATAGCGGCTGAAGCAGTATATACAAAATCCTAACATTCGTGTAATTAACAATTTGTAACAGACGCTTTGTTTTCAAACAAATTTAACATTTCACTGCCTTTAGGGTTATTTGTGTGAGTAATTTCTTTTTTTATGCTCCTCTTAGTTTTTAGCTGTAATTTACTGAGGCTGAAACAATTGTAATTCTGGGAAGGAAGATTACAAAGAATACTGAGCATTTATTGCCAGCCCTTAAATGGCGCAGTTTTATATCTGTATGCGTGCAGATTTTTATAGGACTTATTTTGTCAGTGCAGTTAAAGTGCGTGTGGTTTTTTTTTTCCCTTCTTTTTTTTTTGTCTTATGTATAAGTGGTAAATAATTCATATCTGCCATCTGGTGCTAATAATCTCTCCTCTTCCTTCTTTTTCTCCCTAGTTATCTTCTTCTTCACCAGCCTTCTGCTTTCTTAGCTTATCTCCTGTTGATGAACAAACATAAGCATCCAGCAGCAGAGAGGATACCAGATTTAGGCCTATGTTCCCGTACATCCATAGAATAATTGGACATTTACAGTAATTTCGGAGAGTATTAAATTAAATTAGAAGAAATAGATATACCATTTTCACTACTTTAACACTATTCTTGAATGTATATAAGCATTTAATTACTAATTTATTTTAATCACCATGGTTAAAAAAGAAATGCTTCGTATTGCCACTTTATAGGCTATATTACAATCCCGACGCTAAAATGGGGACGCTAAGGAGAAAAACCTGCGCATGCAGGTTTCTCCTTAGCGTCTCCGTTTAAGGTTGGGGTCAGACAAACGCAGTGCTAACGTGCGTTTACCGCACTTTATGACGGCCGTGGTAGCAGTAAATGATGTCCAACGTCGGCCCACACACAAAGTACGGCTGCACGAAGGTTCGGCCGCGCAACACAAGCAGCAAACGAACGCATTTTCGCAAGATCGTCGACCCGCTAGTACTGGCGTACAGAGTGCGCTGCATCTGCACAGCGGCGTGTGTGCGTGATTAGGAGACGTCAGACGCTGCTCATGTCTGGCCTACATAACGTCCAGACACCCAAAGTTTCCTGGTTTGGATCCGTAACAAATCACGCACGAAATTGCGCATCGCATGACCACTATCGCATATTCTGTGAAAAAGTACGTCAATGCGTTCGGACGCATTTTTTACGGAAGATGCGAAAAATGCGTTCGTCTGACCCTAGCCTTAGCGTGATATTATAGTGCAGGCGCTAATCCACCAGCCTGCACTTTAATGTTGCCCCAAGCCTCGGGATGCTCGTGGCAGCGCTAAACGCCGCTGTGAGCATCCCCTCGATGGATAGGACTCCATTGAGACTTCACGAGATCCGGCAGGTCAGCATAGTGATTCGCAGAGGGAGACTGGGGGACTTTTTTGCCCCCAGTCTCTCACTGCTCCCGGCGGCAAGAAGAGGCGGATGGAGCCACCGTTCTCGTTGCGGGGTGGGAGGTGAGTATGTGATTTTTTTGGGGGGTTTCAGCTGGTCCTTGCTGATTCCGCAGAAGCAGATTGAGTTAGCACCAGGTCCTAGCTTTTCAGTTAACCGCAGCTTGGCATAATTAGCGTTAGGACTTTGTAATTCTAAGCATAGAGAACCAAAGTACAATAAGCTCGCGCTGAAAAGTGCAAGTTCGGAATCGCTGATGTTTTTTTTAACCCGTTAGCGTTCGGATTGTAATATGGTCCGCCTGCACTAGGGCAACCTAGGGCTAGGGTGAGCGCTAACGGTAGCGTTAGGAATGTAATATGGCCTTACATATTTTATTATTGTTTATATGTCCACGGTGTACAGTGAGGTTATAACATTTCTACATGTGTGATTTACAGCCAGGAGAGTGTTTTTTCTGTTTTTACCATTGCACCTTAAATAAAGAGAAGCTGAGTAAATTATTGCTTGCAGTTACAATATTTTCCAAATTACTCTGCTTTACTGAATATGGTATCATGGATTGTGATTCTAAAAGATAGGAAGTGTAATAAAAGAAATCCTACTTGCCAGCAGTGTCAGATATTTCCCCTGAATTAGGCTGACATGAGTACATGGATTGTCTATGCAGCCACCGTGATGGGGAATAGGCGCAAAACTGTTTTTTCTGTGCATATGTATATTTTGCTGTATCCCCAGCCAGGTCATTACTGCTGCTGCCTCTTTCCGTGTTTTTCTTTTTAATCCCAAAGTAGATTTGTTCCTGGTGAGGGTATAAATCTAAACCCATCAGTTTGCCTCTTAGCTGATAAGCAGCATTAGGACATGTGTTTTTTTAGAGAGCAGCTCTTGGTTTCATTGTAGGACCCACCTGACCCAGAGATGCCGTGACATGGTGGGTGGACTTACACTTTAATGACCATTCAAGTGTAGCGCTGTGTTAAAATCTTGCTGTAGCAGTACCTATTTTTGGCCACAAGATGGAGACTATCGCGATCAGAGACACTGGACATTGGGACTACAATTCCCGGCATGCTTTGCAAGGAGACAGGAAGTGGGTGGGGACTGGACCCTTACATCCTCCGCCTCGTGGAGAACGCGCCAGAGCACGCCAGGGAACGAGAGAGAGCAGACGCAGTGTCGTAGATCGTAAGAAGGCCTAGGCCTGAGAGCAAGTGAGCCTGTCGAGCCTTTTACCGGGTGATTCCGCCTAAGGAGAAGGAGCCCTCCAAGTTCCAGAGTTGCTGCAGATTGAACCAACGAAGACCTCGAGTAAGGAGTCACCGCAAGTTGATCGGGTACTGGAGCAGGCGGTGAGCTGGGCCAAAGTCGTGGACAAGCTACGGGAAGTCAGACAACGGATCGGCCGCTAGTATCCCCAGTCAAGATCGAGCGGAGAGACGTCCTGGGTCAGCGGAGCCTAAAGCAACCGGTGGATGGGTGAGAGGCCTCCAAGGCCGTTTGTAATACAAAGAATACGCTGCTGTTTTCTCTTTAAAGTCCACAGGGCCCCAACTTGACTAGTCGAAGACATTCTTTAAGTAAATTCACTGGCCAGTTGAACAGTACCGGGTACCATACACACACATACACACCTTTTACATTCCGGGACTTAACCTGTGCAGGACTCATTTTGTTACGAATCGGAACAGGGGTAAAGATACATTCCGAATATATTTTTTTCTCTTTTCCGCTGCGCGTTTACCGTGATACGAAGTGATTGTATTTCTGGGGTTCCGCTACGTGTCCCTTTTCCGAATAGTCGTGCAACTGCATTTTCTTTTATGTTTGGTTACGAATATTTTATTTTCCGAAATACGACGCCTCGTGTTTCGGTTCTTTTCCGCTACGCGTTTTATCGCAATACGAAAGTACTGTAATAATATCTGTGAATACCGTATCTCAACATCTGCCTATTATTTTAGTAAACTATTTAAATGATAAAAACCCACAACTGTGTTGGAGTATATTTATTCCCTAGTGCGGGGAGACTGACCCGTGGTTCATTTTCAGCGGCTCCTCCGGGAGTGAGCGCTACACGTGGGGGCTCGTTTTCGGGATCCAGTCTCTGGAAAAAACGCATCTAAAGGGTTAAATATGGATCCAGACACTGTTGCCGAGTGGTGTGAGGAGCACAGTAGTCAGTTAGAATGTTGTATAGTCATGGATATTCCCGCAGACACTTGGGCCGAAGAGCGGATCCGCCAGGCCGTGGCCACGCTAGCACCAGATCATTGGGGGTTAATACTGGACATTAAAAAGAACCCAGATACTTCTCACACGTATGTTCTTCTCGAGTGGAGAAAGGGCGTTCCACCATGCTTTCAAGGCACGAGCGTGAAGCTGGCCGATGAGGTGGAAGTCCAACTAATTCAACCAAGTGTGCCACGTGGCGAATCCGCAAGTGTTCCCGCGCCTAGTCCGTTGGCCATGATCGGGCCTGAATTTATCGTGGCTATTGGAGATCTACTGGCTAAATGTCAGAAAACAAGCCCTCCTCACACTAACTTCGGTTATCGACGGTTAAGAAATTTTACAGGAAACGTACCAACTCCGGCGGGAGAAGAAACCTTTGAAGAATGGGTGGAACAGGCGATGCAGGCTCTGGATGAGTGGGACGTCCCTGAGGCCAGAAAAAGCAAAGGATCACCGAGAGTTTAAAGGGACCTGCGTCAGAAGCGGTGAGAAACCTGAAACTGAGCAGAAAAGATTGTACTGCTTTAGATTACTTAAACGTTCTTGAAGAAGTTTTTGGGCGAACCGAAAAAGCGGCCGAACTGGTATACCAGTACGAACACACCTATCAGAGAAGAGGTGAAAGGATGACCGAGTACATGAGGCGCCTAGATAAGATTCTACACCAGATACTCCTCAAGAAGGGGGCCGAACTGGCCGAAGTAGATAAGATCCGAATAAAACAGATCCTGAGGGGCTCTCAACCTCTAGATCCAGTAATGATGCAGCTGAGAAGCAGAGCAGGTAACCAAGAATTGAAGTACCTGGAACTGATCCGAGTTGTACGAGAAGAAGAGGCTTTACTGGAAGAGAAATCCTTCAGGCGGGGGAAAAGGGCTTATGCACAACCAGTGAGACATAACGACGGTCTGCAGCCTGAAAGCGACTCCCTAGATACTTATGGATCGGACGAGGACGAACAAGAGCACCTAGTCGTTTTTAAATCTACAGAGAGGGCTGCCAAAGAATCAAACCTCTCTGAACGTGGTGAATTGTCCAAGACCGTCAAGAAGGTACAGGAACCTCAAGCTGAATTGCAACAAGCGCACGCGGAACTGTGCCGAGTGTTGATGAAGGTGACCGAAATGCAGGCAGAAATGCAGAAATTCCTCACAGATATGCAGACGACGGGAGCCGCTGTGGCGTCTGATCCAAGTCCTTTAACAAAATCCCAACAAGCAACTACGTCTCCGCTCTCTAAGAAGAGATGTTTTGGTTGTGGAGAAATGGGCCATTTCCGCGCACAGTGCAAAGGCCAAAAGCCTGAGAAGGATAGAGTTGAGGGACTGTTGAAAGCCCTAGAAGGACTGTTATCTACCTCGCCGGCGGGAAACGCCAGAGGGCACAAGTGAAGGAGCAGCCTAAGTGCCCGAAGGCTGAACCCCGCTCCAGAAACCAAGTCAAGACTAAGAGGGCGAGAAGGCCCAAAGCCGAGCCAACTGCTGAGCCTGTCAGAACTGAAAGAGTCACTCCCTTAGCATCCGGGTCTACGTCATGGGGAAGCAATGCACACCCAAAACCTGCACGGGCCAAGAAAAAGGCCAGGGTACAGCAAACTGGGTCTAAGTGTCCGGATACCGCCACCAAGTTCCCTGACCAACTGATAGGTCCTTCTCCTATTGTGCCAATCCAAGTGGAAGGAGTCTACACCAAAGCCCTGTTAGATTCAGGGGCTCAAGTGACATTGATCTACAGAGACTTCTATGAGAAACACTTAAAGCACATTCCTCTGCAAGAATTGAAGGATTTGGAAATATGGGGTATCGGCACTGAGAAACTCCCTTATGACAGGTACCTGCAAGTAAAGTTGGAGATCGGATCTGAAGTCATCGGACAGTCTGGAGGTTGTGATGCATTGGCCATTGTGTGTCCTCGACCCTCGGGTGCGAACAGAAGCTCCCTCATAGTGGGGACGAATACTGACCTAGTGCAGCGTCTCCTGACACCTATTGTATTGGAAGAAGGTTCGACTCAAGGAGTACACCCAATGTTACGTCCGGTCTATCAGAGGATGGTCGAAAAACGAAAGGCACCTGCTGAGGTGGGGAGACTGTGGAGACTGGGTGGGACAGAGAAGGTTCTGCAAGCAGGAGAAGTAGCGAGCTTCCGGGTTTCAGTCAAATTGAACGGATCACAACCAGGTCCCTATGTGGTGCTGGGAACCGATGTCAATCATGGGAGTGAAACCGGAGTCGAAGTAATTCCTGAAATAATCTCCACCAAAGCCCTGAAGAGAACACGAGGAAGAGTCTCGGTCAGTGTGTGCAATGTGACAGATTCTCCAGTAGTCCTTAAAGCACGAATGCCTATCGGGCAAGTAGAGTCTGCTACACCCCTCTCTACCGATTTAGGGGGGGAGTGGATAAAGAGATTCCAGATGAAAGATTCTACCCCAAAGACGCTCCCATTTCACCTGAGTGGAAGAAACGTCTTCAGTCTCAAGTCCTAAAGTGGAAGGAATTGTTCTCGAAAGATGAGTTCGATGTGGGCCTAGCTAAGAGTACTGAGCACCGCATTCGGTTACAAGAAGACAAGCCGTTTCGTGAAAGATCAAGGCGAGTTCCGCTGGGAGACTTGGATGATCTGCCGAGAACAACTGAATGAATTGCAAAGAACCAAGGTGATTCAAGAGTCCAGGAGTCCATATGCATCTCCCATAGTGTTGGTCCGGAAGAAAAATGGTTCTGTCCGCCTATGTATAGACTACCGCACATTGAACCGGAGAACCATCCCCGATCAATATGCCACTCCTCGGATAGAAGATGCCCTACAGTGTTTGTCTGGAGCAAAGTGGTTTAGTGTACTAGACCTGCGAAGTGGATATCACCAGATACCCATGCATCCTGAAGACAAGGAGAAAACTGCGTTCATCTGTCCACTAGGGTTCTTTGAATTCAACAGAATGCCTCAAGGCCTTACGGGGGCTCCAGCCACGTTCCAACGGTTGATGGAGAAGACAGTCAGGGATATGAATTAATCGAAGTATTAGTGTACCTGGATGACATAATTGTGTTTGGGAAGACTCTGGAAGAACATGAACAACGTCTGGAGAAGGTCTTGAAGAGGCTCCATGAAGAGGGGCTGAAACTGTCTCTGGAGAAATGCCAATTCTGTCTACCGTCTGTTACGTATCTAGGACATGTGGTCTCAGCAGAAGGTGTTTCGACAGATCCTCGGAAGTTGGAGGCCGTAGCTTCTTGGCCTAGACCCGGAACGTCACTGAACTTAGATCTTTCTGGGATTCTGTTCATACTATCGAAGATTTGTGGGAGGATTCGCGAAAATAGCTCAACCATTGAACAAACTCCTGCAGAAGGAAACCACAGAAGAAGGCTGCAAGGTCTCTGACAAAAACCCATCAGCTCCGGGGCCAAGGAAAGCTCGAGAGTCTATACAAGGTGAATGGACCAGTCAATGTGAAGGAGCTTTCGTAAAGCTGAAAGAGAGTCTAACCCGAGCTCCTGTTTTGCCTATGCGGACCCTCACAAGCCGTATGAACTACATGTGGATGCCAGCCGAGAAGGTCTGGGAGGAGTCCTATATCAGGAGTATGGTGGATTGCTGAGGCCTGTAGCGTACGTGAGCCGGAGCCTTACGCCTTCAGAGAAGAACTATCCTACTCACAAGCTGGAGTTCCTAGCCTTGAAGTGGGCAGTGGTAGACAAGTTAAAAGACTATCTGTATGGAGCTGAGTTTGTGATCAAGACGGATAACAATCCTCTTACCTACATCCTTACTACCGCAAAACTGGACGCAACGGGACATCGGTGGTTGGCCGCTCTGTCAGGGCTTCGGTTCAGCCTGAAGTACCGCCCTGGGGTGAATAATCGAGATGCTGATGCGTTATCGAGAAGACCCTACACTACAGAATGGACTCAGTTGACTCCAGACGGGGTGCAAGCTTTGTGTCAGGGAACAGAGCGCCGGGTCAAAGGAGGGATTGAAGCGGAGGCCATAGGAGTCATGGCTGCGGCTGTTCCTGAGTTTTACTGCAACCCTACGCAGTTAAGGGATGAAAATTTACCTACCTTTTCGAGACAGGACCTGAAAGCGGATCAGGCCAGAGACCCTTTAATTGCCTTGACCATAAAGGCCCTGACTGCAAACCAGCGAGAGATTTTTGTTAACTAATTCCCCGAGTGGAGCCAGATTGGTCTATAAAGAGTGGGAGCGGTTAAAGATGCTGGATGGGGTGGTCTACCGAAGGGGCCCCTCAACCAACTCTGAAGAGATTCAACATTTATTCCTCCCTACTAAACATAGGGAGAGTGTGTTGCGATCACTACATGATGAGCATGGACATTTGGGTGCAGAGAGAACTTTTAAGCTGGTGCGAGATAGGTTTTATTGGCCTTGTATGAGGGCTGAAGTAGAAAGTTATTGTCATTCCTGTTTGAGGTGTATTCAGAGAAAGACTCTACCGACCCGAACTGCTCCAATGAGCCATCTGCAGAGCCAGGGACCCATGGATTTGGTGTGCATTGACTTCTTGTGCTTAGAGCCGGATGCTAGTGGGCAAGGGAACATTCTAATAGTGACTGATCATTTCACTCGTTACGCCCAAGCATTTTCCACAAAAGATCAACGCGCTCCGACAGTGGCCAAGGTGTTGATGGAAAAGTTCTTTGTTCATTACGGACTGCCAAGGAGGATACACTCTGATCAGGGTAGAGACTTTGAAAGCAGACGACTGGTGGGGCAATTGTTAGAGTTGTTGGGAATCCAAAAGACCCGAACTACACCATACCACCCTCAAGGTGATGCTCAGCCTGAAAGGTTTAATCGCACACTGCTAAACATGCTGGGGACCTTGTCGAATGTGGAGAAGCAGAGTTGGAGTCGGCACATAGCTACTCTGGTGCATGCATATAACAGTACGGAGAGTGATGCAACTGGATACTCACCGTACCGTCTTATGTTCGGAAGAGAGGCTCGACTGCCGGTTGATTTGGCATTTGGGTTATCTCTAGACCAGACGTCAGTAGCTTCCCATAGAAACTACGTGGATAGACTTCGAAAGAATTTGGCTTCTGCATTTGAACAGGCCCGATTGACCTCAGGAAACAGGGAACAAAGAAACAAAAGGAACTATGACTTGAAAGTCCGAATACAAGATCTACAACCCGGTGATAGGGTTCTATTGAAGAACTTGGGTGCTGCTGCGAGACACAAGTTGGCGGATAGGTGGAGTTCCCAGGTTTACATTGTCTGCAAACAACTGCCGGGTCTACCAGTGTATCAGATTCGCCCGGATGGAAAGGCTGGGCCTCTCAAGAACTGGCACCGGAATCATTTGTTACCTTTGAGAGAGGCTGTAAGGATGCCAGTTGGGGACGAATTGCCTCGACCAATCCGCCTGTTCCATGTTTGCCTCCTTACTCGGTCTCAACAGACCCGGGTTGCCGAAGAGAGCGAAAGAGACAGTGAAGAAGAGAGTTATTGTCTAGATTGGATGCGCTCGCCGGAGCCTGAAGAGGTTGTCGTTGTCCCTGAACGGTGGGAGAGTAACTTGAGCCTGAAGCTCCTGAATTTCTGCTAGAAGTCCCTGAGACTGTTGAAATCCCTGAGCCTCTTGAATTTCAGTTGGAAGTCCCTGAGGCTGTGGGGATCCCGGTAGCTCCGGAAGCTTATTCAGGTGATTATAGTTCTATGCCTTCGCTGGAGGGATCATACTCTGAAGAAACGTCTGCTCCAGTGATAGAGAGAAGGATTGAGCCAACGCCTATAGTACTTCCACCTGAAGAGGAACTGATTGAGCCAGAACCAAAACGCTCTGTTCGACCGCCCCAACGACTCACCTACGACTCGCCAGGACATAGCACTGAAGAGGCCATCACCACAGTGCAGAGGTTGCCCGAAGTGTCTGCTATGCTAGCTGAGGTAGCCCAAAATATGAGTCAACTTGAGGAAGTATTTCTAACCCACTGCATGTATGCTGCTGAACCTGTGCATGTTATGTAAACTGTATTCAAATATTGTGGAAATGTAATGTAACTGTTGTACCTCCTTGGAGAGACCCAAGAGTTCTAGGAGGGGGAGAGTGTAGCGCTGTGTTAAAATCTTGCTCTGGCAGTACCTATTTTTGGCCACAAGATGGAGACTATCGCGATCAGAGACACTGGACATTGGGACTACAATTCCCGGCATGCTTTGCAAGGAGACAGGAAGTGGGTGGGGACTGGACCCTTACATCCTCCGCCTCGTGGAGAACGCGCCAGAGCGCGCCAGGGAACGAGAGAGAGCAGATGCAGTGTCGTAGATCGTAAAGAAGGCCTAGGCCTGAGAGCAAGTGAGCCTGTCGAGTCTTTTACCGGGTGATTCCGCCTAAGGAGAAGGAGCCCTCCAAGGTTCCAGAGTTGCTGCAGATTGAACCAACCGAAGACCTCGAGTAAGGAGTCACCGCAAGTTGATCGGGTACTGGGAGCAGGCGGTGAGCTGGGCCAAAGTCGTGGACAAGCTACGGGAAGTCAGACAACGGATCCGGCCGCTAGTATCCCCAGTCAAGATCGAGCGGAGAGACGTCCTGGGTCAGCGGAGCCTAAAGCAACCGGTGGATGGGTGAGAGGCCTCCAAGGCCGTTTGTAATACAAAGAATACGCTGCTGTTTTCTCTTTAAAGTCCACAGGGCCCCAACTTGACTAGTCGAAGACATTCTTTAAGTAAATTCACTGGCCAGTTGAACAGTACCCGGGTACCATACACACACATACACACCTTTTACATTCCGGGACTTAACCTGTGCAGGACTCATTTTTGTTACGAATCGGAACAGGGGTAAAGATACATTCCGAATATATTTTTCTCTTTTCCGCTGCGCGTTTACCGTGATACGAAGTGATTGTATATTCTGGGGTTCCGCTACGTGTCCCTTTTCCGAATAATAGGGTAGAGACTTTGAAAGCAGACTGGTGGGGCAATTGTTAGAGTTGTTGGGAATCCAAAAGACCCGAACTACACCATACCACCCTCAAGGTGATGCTCAGCCTGAAAGGTTTAATCGCACACTGCTAAACATGCTGGGGACCTTGTCGAATGTGGAGAAGCAGAGTTGGAGTCGGCACATAGCTACTCTGGTGCATGCATATAACAGTACGGAGAGTGATGCCACTGGATACTCACCGTACCGTCTTATGTTAGGAAGAGAGGCTCGACTGCCGGTTGATTTGGCCTTTGGGTTATCTCTAGACCAGACGTCAGTAGCTTCCCATATTACTGTGGATAGACTTCGAAAGAATTTGGCTTCTGCATTTGAACAGGCCCGATTGACCTCAGGAAACAGGGAACAAAGAAACAAAAGGAACTATGACTTGAAAGTCCGAATACAAGATCTACAACCCGGTGATAGGGTTCTATTTAAGAACTTGGGTGCTGCTGCGAGACACAAGTTGGCGGATAGGTGGAGTTCCCAGGTTTACATTGTCTGCAAACAACTGCCGGGTCTACCAGTGTATCAGATTCGCCCGGATGGAAAGGCTGGGCCTCTCAAGAACTGGCACCGGAATCATTTGTTACCTTTGAGAGAGGCTGTAAGGATGCCAGTTGGGGATGAATTGCCTCGACCAAATCCGCCTGTTCCATGTTTGCCTCCTTTTAGTCGGTCTCAACAGACCCGGGTTGCCGAAGAGAGCGAAAGAGACAGTGAAGAAGAGAGTTATTGTCTAGATTGGATGCGCTCGCCGGAGCCTGAAGAGGTTGTCGTTGTCCCTGAACGGTGGGAGAGTAACTTGAGGCCTGAAGCTCCTGAATTTCTGCTAGAAGTCCCTGAGACTGTTGAAATCCCTGAGCCTCTTGAATTTCAGTTGGAAGTCCCTGAGGCTTGTGGATCCCGGTAGCTCCGGAAGCTTATTCAGGTGATTATAGTTCTATGCCTTCGCTGGAGGGATCATACTCTGAAGAAACGTCTGCTCCAGTGATAGAGAGAAGGATTGAGCCAACGCCTATAGTACTTCCACCTGAAGAGGAACTGATTGAGCCAGAACCAAAACGCTCTGTTCGACCGCGCCCAACGACTCACCTACGACTCGCCAGGACATAGCACTGAAGAGGCCATCACCACAGTGCAGAGGTTTGCCCGAAGTGTCTGCTATGCTAGCTGAGGTAGCCCAAAATATGAGTCAACTTGAGGAAGTATTTCTAACCCACTGCATGTATGCTGCTGAACCTGTGCATGTTATGTAAACTGTATTCAAATATTGTGGAAATGTAATGTAACTGTTGTACCTCCTTGGAGAGACCCAAGAGTTCTAGGAGGGGGAGAGTGTAGCGCTGTGTTAAAATCTTGCTCTAGCAGTACCTATTTTTGGCCACAAGATGGAGACTATCGCGATCAGAGACACTGGACATTGGGACTACAATTCCCGGCATGCTTTGCAAGGAGACAGGAAGTGGGTGGGGACTGGACCCTTACATCCTCCGCCTCGTGGAGAACGCGCCAGAGCGCGCCAGGGAACGAGAGAGAGCAGACGCAGTGTCGTAGATCGTAAGAAGGCCTAGGCCTGAGAGCAAGTGAGCCTGTCGAGTCTTTTACCGGGTGATTCCGCCTAAGGAGAAGGAGCCCTCCAAGGTTCCAGAGTTGCTGCAGATTGAACCAACCGAAGACCTCGAGTAAGGAGTCACCGCAAGTTGATCGGGTACTGGGAGCAGGCGGTGAGCTGGGCCAAAGTCGTGGACAAGCTACGGGAAGTCAGACAACGGATCCGGCCGCTAGTATCCCCAGTCAAGATCGAGCGGAGAGACGTCCTGGGTCAGCGGAGCCTAAAGCAACCGGTGGATGGGTGAGAGGCCTCCAAGGCCGTTTGTAATACAAAGAATACGCTGCTGTTTTCTCTTTAAAGTCCACAGGGCCCCAACTTGACTAGTCGAAGACATTCTTTAAGTAAATTCACTGGCCAGTTGAACAGTACCCGGGTACCATACACACACATACACACCTTTTACATTCCGGGACTTAACCTGTGCAGGACTCATTTTTGTTACGAATCGGAACAGGGGTAAAGATACATTCCGAATATATTTTTCTCTTTTCCGCTGCGCGTTTACCGTGATACGAAGTGATTGTATATTCTGGGGTTCCGCTACGTGTCCCTTTTCCGAATATTCGTGCAACTGCATTTTCTTTTATGTTTGGTTACGAATATTTTATTTTCCGAAATACGACGCCTCGTGTTTCGGTTCTTTTCCGCTACGCGTTTTATCGCAATACGAAAGTACTGTAATAATATCTGTGAATACCGTATCTCAACATCTGCCTATTATTTTAGTAAACTATTTAAATGATAAAAACCCACAACTGTGTTGGAGTATATTTATTCCCTAGTGCGGGGAGACTGACCCGTGGTTCATTTTCAGCGGCTCCTCCGGGAGTGAGCGCTACACAAGTAAACCAAAGCCTCTGATTGTGTTTTGTTCTGGATGGAGCTACAGTGGTGAGCACAAATAACAACCTTTTTCTTGTTATGTTTTATACATATAAACTAGTTGTTAAGCCTGCCCGGAGGGCAGTCTATTGTTGTTGTCGCCAGCTCAGAATCCGTGTCCACATATTTGTTGTTCAATGTCCTACCCAAGAGTATCTCTATATATAAATGCGTTTGTAATGCGTCCTGTCCACGACAGAAGGGTCGAGTGAGCAGCTGTGATGGGTGCGGCTGACAGCAAACGTTTTTATATATAGAGATATGTGCTTCCATCTAAAAATGGGCAATCACATCGAGCGCAATGAAGTAGGAGCCAATGATGTCAAGCAGAGCTACTCAAAAGTACTAGCAAGGGCTGCAAAATAGGAATGATGCAAGGGAGCGCATCCGACTGTGGAATGACGCATGGGGTGGGCTTTTGGGCAGGTAGGCCTCACAATGTGTTGTGCATACATACTGGGTGCCAACAGTAATAGTATAAGCACAGCAATTAATTCTGCTAAGGTTTACCTTTCAGGTGGGATCAAAAAAGGAGCAGGCGATGGTGGAGCCCAACAAGTGAGTTTGACATGTGGACTTTATATACATCATATAGCTGCAAAAATCTAAATTAAAATGTGCGAAACGAATAAAGAATTGAAGTTCACAAATGCAATGGAAAACATTGAGGTTTTATAGCCTCTACAGAAAGTAGATTGCACTAGCTACCAATGTGGTTAAATATTTAAAATAGTGCTTTGTTTAACCCTTTTCGCGACAAGGCTTCAGACAAATCCCTGTTTATCAATGAAACTTCAGGCAAGTTTGACATAAAAGGGTTGATTTTAAAACCACTTTAAGAGGTCAATAAATGATGGGATCAGTGGCCGTTCATTGATGGCAGTGACATTATCCTGCTTTATTAATCAAAATGTCAGCAGTGCTAGCAGTAAGATCCTTGGACAAAAAAAAGAAAACATATTGGTGAGCGCACGCTTCTTCCAGAGCAGCTGCTGGAGTGGAACTCAAATATTCCCAGTAATTATAATTTGAGCTGTAAATGATGTAGATTTATTTGGTGAGTTATTTCCAGTGTAAATACTCCTACTACTAAGTATGATGACTTTTTTTTATCCAAATTAAATTCAAATAATAATTTCTTGTTTCATTGCCATTTGTTTTTATACCAGCTAAAAGCGTGCAGCCTAGTCTTATTTGTGGTTTTCTGTCTGTCAGCAAAGGACGCTTTATTGGAAAAACAACTAAATTTATGGACCAGACGACATTGACGTCTATATTAAAAAAAAAACTGCGAAAATGTTATTCCAGATAATTATTGCAGCTTTACAATGAAGCTTTTTTTTTATGTGGATGAAAACTGCAAGAGTAATAATGAAAAATAAAAGTGTTTAAGGATTTTTGCGGCTGTATTTGCAACATTGCAGCCTCTCTACCGCCTATAATTCACGCGCTGTGAAACAATGTTGTCTTTATGATATGGCTGCCAGTGTTCTTAATGAAATAAAGTGAGTTACTATCGTTTATATGAAGCATCTGCGCACACGTACCATAAAACACAGGCCAGAGGTCACGTGCAGTCCCTGGGGTATGGCTCCTTCAGGGAGGAGGCTAATTGGCTTGTATTGATCTACAAATTGAGCCCTTGTTTGATTAATGTAGGCTTGTAAGCTTGGCTAGGACCTCTCTGATGGGTCAAGGCTGGTTTAGGAATAGACTGGAATTCATTTTAAGGTTGCTAGCGATGGAGGACAGCTTGTTATTGCCCTCTCAGGACATTGAGATCAACCTATGAATCGGCATACATTTAGCTGTAGAGATATCTCTAATGGTGAGTTGATGGCCTGCTAATGCTTGGTGGACAAAGGCTCTCAGATTGATGTAGACAAGATTTATGAGAGATTTATTACTACTATAGCTAATCCAGCACAACCAATGAGTTACCCCATACCCACGTTTGCTGCCTCAGATTCCTAGAATGCATTATTTAATTGTAAAGTTATAATTTTCAGTAATATAAAAGGGCTGTTCAGTGG
Organism: Leptobrachium leishanense; assembly: GCA_009667805.1. NCBI lineage: Eukaryota > Metazoa > Chordata > Amphibia > Anura > Megophryidae > Leptobrachium > Leptobrachium leishanense. The sequence goes on along the minus strand of CM019069.1, from coordinate 80,018,163 downwards.
GTCTCAAGCTATCCTTGTTCATCTGTCATATGTGTTTCTACCAGATAATTGGTCTTTATCAAGCTAGCTATTACCGTGAACAAACTACAAATGCGTGGAAGTGACCTCCAACACAATTACATAATTACTGACATCTTTATTACCTGCAAGTCATGTGGGATCTTATTATTTAACGAAACACACAAGAAATGTATTAAACAATGAATTTAACACAATATAATGCGTCAATAAATGTGGTCAATACAAGATTAGCAATTAGAAAGTGAAAAAATACTCAATGGAAATATGAAGGGCACTATTCCAGAGTTAGCGCTAACGTTAACGTTTGGAAGTGTAAGCGTTACCGGCAGGATAAGTGTGTTTAACGCATGCCCCCCATATTACATTCCTGACGCTACCCCCGTTACTGCATCGTTTTTTGCACTAGCTTCCAAAAGCTTACTGTACTTTGCGCATCCTATACTTAACATGGGGAGCGTAAACATCCATTAGCGTTTGATAAGTAAGGTATTACAAAGTGCTAGCGTTAATTACCATCAAGGCAAAATTTTAGCACCTTCTAAAAGGTGGTGCTAAATGTAAATGCAAACTGTAATGCAAATGTAAATGGAAAATCATTTAGCACCCGCTAAACCACACCCAATAAATACTCCCCTCCCATCCCGCGGTGAGAAGGGTTGCCCAATCTACCGCTTCTTCTGACCGCGAACAGAGTGAGACTGGGAACAAATAGTCATGAGAGCAAGATCGCGCAGGGCTAGCGGCCCAAAATTCCAACCCTCCATTAATTCTCATGAACTCCAGGAGGTGATTCTCGTGCCGGCACAGAAGCACTACCACGAGTATCCCAGTGGTTAGCGCTGCGTTCCGGAGCGAAGTGCTGAGCTATCGACTGCCTCGGAATGTTGCATTAACATGCTACGGTGAAATCTGCAGGTGTGGATTTTCCCTGTTAGCGTCCCCCATGTTAGCTCAAAGAAGGCAATAAGGCCCAAAGTGAGCAAATAAGTTTAAGCACATGAATAAAGAGAAATATATATTTTTTAAGAATTAATAATTATAAATAAAGAAAAAAAAGAGGTGCCACTTTGAAAGGGCAATAAAAAAAGAAAGACAGTGATTATGATCAACTCACATAACAGCCATTTATATCATACAATGCCTAATAAACACCTCTTGTACGCTCCAAAATGGATGGTGTTGATTTAGTGAATCCTAGAAATTGGAGAATCCAAATGTTGATGGGGTATTACTACCCAGGTAAAAGATGCAGACATTGAAAACGGCTTATACCAGAGAAATAAACCAGAGTCAGATACTAGAAGCAGAGGGATCTTGAGGTCTGGCAGTATGCACAGGGAGTGTTCAGTGTCTGGTACTGGTCCCTACCGCCATTTTTCTTTATTTAGACCAGAGACGCTTGTATGCTTTTGAGTCTTAAGTAGCAGTTATCACGTTGTGGGGGGTAATTGGACTTCTCTTATTTTCTCTGCAAAGTCTGTAAATAGGATTCCAGGGTCAGTGATACTTGAGGGAAGGTGGTCTCCTCCTGCCTTTAGATCCAAGGGTAAAGCAAACATTAAGGGATATTGTGAGTCTCAATAACGTTTCATCAACCTACTGGTGACCATGATTTCAACATGATAAATCTCAGTGACATTTCAAATTAGATGATCGTTTCCATGCAGTACAAAGCCTGACTCAAACAGGGCCCCTACTGGTCTTACAAAATGTCAACATTCGGTAGCTATGTAGCTGACCACAATTTTCTGAGACATGGCTTTTACACCTGCTAATGCTAATGTGTGTCCTAGCTTAAAATAGGTTCAATAAATCACACAATTGCACTTATGTATTTTTCGTTAATATTAACAAATTTAACCTATTTTCCTATATTTCCCACAAATTTAGTTTAAGATAATGCTCGACTTCTGCAGAATGTTAGCGATATTTGGCTTCATTGCTCCATAAATAGACCCAAGACTCATTTCTCTTCCAAACTACTGTTCTCCTCTAATTCAAGTACCTAATATAAGGCCTGATTTAATTATATTGGCTGATTATTCGCAAAAAAATATATCAGCTGATTCAGTAGAAGAGAATTCAGCCTGAGCTGAAATTCAAAAATGCAGCTGGTCCGAAAAAAAGTTGGCTGGTAAATGAACTAAAATGCTTACTTTTGGCCAGCGCCATACTGATTTATGCTGTTAAACATGTCTCTTTGTAGAGTCTGCTGATTAAAAAATATTTCAGTTTTATTCCCTCTATTTCCATGCCTGATAATCCATTTATTAGCACCTTTCAGCACTTTCTCATCTTTTCAGATAAAGCAGTAAAGCCAATGGGCAGTATTACAATACTGTCGCTAAACCGGGGACGCTAAGGAGGAAAACTTGCACCTGCAGGTTTCTCCTTAGCATTCCCATTTTAGCTCCATATTACGGGGCAGGCGCTAATTCAGTGCAGCACAACAGTGCTAACGTGCCGCGCTGAGTATCCCCTCCATGGAGTCCATTGGACTCTATGGAGTCTTTGACTGCCGGGTCACATGACCTGCAGGATCTCACCTCTCGCGAGATCCTGCAGGTCGGCGGAGTGATTGCGGAGGGACAAAATGTCCCCAGTCTCACTCTGCTCCCGGCAGCCAGAAGAGGTGGATTGAGCCGCTGTTCTCACAACGGGATGAGAGGTGAGTAATTTTTGGGGGAAGGGGAATCAGTTAGCGCCAGCGCCACGTCGTGGTCAACTATTGAGTTAACTGCAGCGGGACGTAATTAGCGTTAGGACTTTGTAATCCTAACACTAATTAACTTTTTGCACTCCCTGTGTTAAGCATAGGGAGTGCACTGTACAGTAAGCTGGTGCTGAAAAGAACAATTTTAGATGCACATTTTAGATGCACTGACAGGTTTTTTAACCCGTTAATGTACGGAATGTAATATGGGCGCTCACACAGCTGAACATTAGCGTTAAGAATGTAATATTGCCCAATATTTCCATTAAAAAGTATAGCCGCGGAAGCCAATACCTGATTCAAATTTTTATCGGCAATCAAAATGCCTGTAGAGTGAATTTGTATCTCAGAACAAAAAAAAATGGCTGGAGAAATGGCAGAAAATAAAGCCAAATTAAATCGAGCCCATAGTGTTGAATATGATTTTAATCATGGGGTCCTCAAAATCTTTGAACGGTGGATAAAGCTCTTTGTTTCACCATGTGTTTAGCAAAAGCAGCTTCTTCTATTGTGGTATTAGTGAACTGTCAGTCCCAGGAGTGGGACATATTAGGATTTAAGATCCCCTGATAGCACTGACTAAAACAAATAGTTCATTCAAATTGCACCTAGTTTGTCATCTTATTTTTTTATTATAAAAAGCTGAAAAGAATGGCTTAAACCTTAGAAAGATATTTCTCAACTGATATTTATTTATAAGTGAGTGCTTCTGAGAACATGATGATTCATCAAAACGTGCACCAGCCAAAAGAACATTAACCTTCTCAGAATAAGCGAAGGGCCCAAGAAAGTTTGGTGAAGAGAATCTCCGTGCACATGTTATGAATTACAATGAAGGTTTAGTCACTTCCATGGAATTTTATTCTCTGATTTTGCCCTTACTTGTATAAAGGTTGGTGAATAAACAAAGAACAGATCAAGATTATTAATGTTAGAACACGCAGAAATGGTTTGGAAGTATTAGGTTATACTTGGATATACTGTATTTAGAATATGAAAGTAGGACCGGTTTGGGAATCATAAAATTCTTTATTGCAATATATATATATACAGTATATATATATATATAATTTAGCAAAGGGTACACCGAACAGTGCAAATCCTTACAAAAAAATGACATATTTATCATATTTCTCACTACCAATAAATGGATCTATGTATCATTCACCACATTTGACATATGATGAAGGGGGGAAGATACATGTAAGTGCATGTCTTAAGTTTACACAAGATTGAGAAGGTAGCCCAAAGTACAGGATATTGGTGGTGACATAGCTACTAATCGACTAATCAATTAAGAGCAGAGTGCTAGCATTCCCCCATCTGTACTAAAACCGAAGGTAACAATTAGATTACATTTGCAGCCTTGGAGTCTGTACCGATTTCTGTCTAAAAGTAAGTAGATGTCCATATGGTTTGGGGGTTTCCTGGTTACAACTAAGTAATTTTTGGCTTAAATGGTTCCTGGGCCACGTTTCATAATCTACATCTGTGGAATATGCTGGCGCTTTATAAATAAAGAATAATAATAATAAATAGTGGAAGAACAGGATAAATATAAATACATCAGTTAAATATTGTCATGAAGCACGCCTCCGCCACCTCAGAAAGGCAAAAGTCAGTGCTGCTCCATAATGATCCTTGGCAGCATCCTTCCTGCAACACCATGTTTCCCTCAGGCCTGTTCTGGCTCTGTGTGCTCACACCAGGTGCTCACACTAACAAGTCCTTTGTTCACCTTCATAAGGGTGGACAACCCATGGTGCAGTGCTTCAACATCTGACTTAAATTGGAATACTTTCTCCTATAGCCTGCTCCCTACCTGTGCTCCTTCCCTTCTATTTGGATTCCCATGTATCGACTGTTGCTTGGTCTTTGATTACATTTGCCAGCCGCCTGCCGCGACCCTTTGCCTGGATATTACTACGATTGCTGCCTACCACTGTTTCCACATCTCCAGTCCCCTGCACCCTGGTTCCCAGTCTCCAGTCCCCTGCACCCTGGTTCCCAGTCTCCAGTCCCCTGCTACTCTAATTTCCTGTCAGCAATTTTTCTGTCCCGCCTGTCTTGTCTCACATACGTCTCCTGCTGTGTTACACTCAGTGTCTCCCTTTGTCTTGTTCCTCCCTATGATACCTCCCAGTCAGCTCCATTCCTGCCTCGTCCCTCACTATCCATACTACTGTTTGTATTTACAATAAACTCGCATTGTATTTTATCTACGTGGCTCAGCTCATTTATCAGCTACATATGGGCTCATACTCTCTTCTTCTTTACCAAGATTGTGACAAATATAAACACAATGAACTGGAGTTCACTGTATTGTTACATTCAAATGGCCAATGGAAAAGAGTCCAATAACCTGACTGACTCTGGTGACAGTGGCAATATGCAGGCTTGACTCAGAGTTAACAGACACTGTGGTAGAGTCAATGCTGTGCCAATATTAAGTGTATTTTCATAGTTTTTTTTAGGTTCTTTTCCACATTACAAGATGTTGAATTCTTTTGATAGAATCAGTCCAGATTATCGGGGGGGGGGGCACATTGTTGTCCACATACCTCAACCTCACAAAATGGTGACCTGAACTCAGACTTACTCTTTTAAAAGAAAATTTCAACATGGTCATTCTACAGGTACCAGATAAGTGCTGTGTAAATGATGCTTTTCAAAAATGACAAAAGCATATTGACATCAGAGCTTCGTAATATTACACGTCAATAAAATCCTTTTTTTATACTGTGTATTATTTATTTATATCGAGTTGGCATTTGTAAGAGTCTTATAATACACAATGATATCAATATGAAAAATTAAAAGCTTCTACACTAAAATTTTGTTTTGATTTTAATATATAACCCCTCAGCACAAACCTGTCTAATATTCTCTGGCAAACCTATCCTCTCATCATCCCCTTCACGTCCCTCCTCCCTCTCTCTTTTTCTCACTCTCTTTTCATTTTAATTTCCTTGTTTCTCCTAAATATCTTTTTTATACTATCTTGCTGCAACGTTTGATATTCACCTCTCAAATGTTTCACAGTAGAGCCTCAATTTGTGCCTCCTGTGACCACATATTACTAGATACTACAATATAAAATGCAATGCTCTCCCTAAAATTGACATATACCTTTAACATTGTATCCATTGTTCAGTATTAGCCACTTAGTTTTTTATAACCCTGATATATGATCCTAATATATCATCCTACAAATGTGCAAACATGCATTCAAGGAAATTGTCCCCATATGGAGGCATTCAACCTCGATTAACAATGATTATATAATGAATGTACTGTAGGTATTATCAAGATTGTTCAATGTTATGAGATTATATTTGAGTAGCAATAAAAAGAAAAAAATTATTAATGTAAAATTATTATTCTAACATCTTACCTTGCACTATATCACACAGGGTCTGCATTATTAGCATATATGCAGAAATGGCCTAAGTGTCAGATTCAGTATATGTGGTATAAAGATAGATAATATAAAAGACCACACATATTGGTTATCGATATTTGCAGTGATAATAATGAGATTTTATGACAAAGCAGCTTCCAAAAAATACCAATAGAATGTAAAAATAATATCTGTATGTGGCATAATGCCTGTGTATGTGAATTACAGTAACACCTTGCATCTCTACTGTACAGGGATTCAACAGTTATAACACCCTTAATCTTATCCCTGTACAGTCCCGAGTGACTCCAGGGTTCTCTCTGTTTTCTGCCTGCTCCCTGGCTGTTGTAATACTGTAGCAAAGTTTGTTGGACTTTATGTTCCTGTTGGGGTGGTTTCTGCTCCTTGTGTCTTCTTTACAGAAATATAGGGTGACACGAGTGAGATCCCACTGAGAATTTCTTTTCTCCTCAGTGAGAGCACTAAGGCCGGGGTCAGACGAGCGCCCGTACTGCCATGCCTCCTGGCGTCCGTCGCAGCGTTGTGACACTTGAATTGCGCGCGCTACAGTGTGCGTTCTGAAAGCCACCCAGTTGAAGCACTACGACGCGCATTCAACGGGGCTGCAAAGCGCTATCCTCCATAGGAGGATCAAGCCTTGCAGCGCTTAGCACTGCTCTCTGTGAGGTGGCCAGACTGGCGTCAGAGTGGAAGGAACATCCACTCTCACGGATGTTCCTTCCACTCTGCAAAACACTCGGCCTTATCGTGCATTAGAAAGATATGCAACTGGGGGTTTACGTGGAAATTTTTGTTTTCATTGTATTATAATGCAAAGTTTTGTATACATGTTTGTGGTAGAGAGTTAAAGCAGGGTGTTCTGATGTGGTATTTCTTTCTCCTAATCCACGCCAGGTATGCCTAAGGCCCGTGTCAGATGAACGCAGTGATCACGTCCGTGTTGCACACATTTTAACGTCTGGCGCAGCATAAAATTCTGATCAATAGAGACCCACACACAAATTACGTCCGCACAGAAGTGCGGACGCATAACGCACGTGGCACCGGATGCAATTTAGGCAAGAAAGTCAAGCCGCTAGGACGGACGCACAGAGTGCGCCACGTCCGCGTAGCTTTGTGTATGAGTAATGGAATGTAGTCAGACTGCATTTCTGACATCCAGCATTTTGACGGAAAAAATGGTTTTTCATATCATGTATCAATTTTTTTTACTTTACATATTAATTTTATTTCCCATCTACATCAGTCAAAAAAGTCAGTAAAAAAAACCGGACCGTGTGGTGTCTACAGTATCAGTCAGAAACAGGGCCGGCCCGACAATGGTGCAGAGCGGAGCAGCGGTGCCAGGCAGCAGAAATTCGGGCGCGGCAAATTTCAGCCCCCGGCACCGCTGCTGCGATCTGCACTATTTTTTTTATGTGGCGGCGGCAGATCGTGCGGCTGCATCGTTTGTTCCTTCAATGAGCGGCAGACGCATGAGTATCTGCCGCTCGCCTGAGATCCATCCGCCAGCCTGCCGCGATCATGATCACGTGATCTCGCGAGATCGCGGCAGGCTGGAGGGTGGATCCCAGGCGAGCGGCAGATACTCATGCGTCTGCCGCTCGTTGACGGAACAAACGATGCGGCCGCACGATCTGCCCGTCGGAGCCTGGGCCTGGCAGGGGTGAGCCTGCGGGCAAATATATCAATGAGAGCAAATATATCAATGTGTGAGTCTAGGGGCAAATATACCCATGTGTGAGCCTGGGAGCAAATATATCCATGTGTGAGCCTGGAGCAAATATATCCATGTGTGAGTCTGGGGGCAAATATATCCATGTGTGAGCCTGGGGGCAAATATATCCATGTGTGAGTCTGGGGGCAAATATATCATTGTGTGAGTCTGGGGGCAAATATATCCATGGGTGAGTCTGGGGGCAAATATATCATTGTGTGAGTCTGGGGGCAAATATATCCATGAGGGAGCCTCTGGGCAAATATATCCATGAGTGAGCCTGGGGGCAAATATATCCATGAGTGAGCCTGGGGCAAATATATCCATGTGTGAGCCTGGGGGCAAATATATCCATGAGTGAGCCTGGGGGCAAATATATCCATGAGTGAGCCTGGGGCAAATATATCCATGTGTGAGCCTGGGGGCAAATATATCCATGTGTGAGCTGGGGCAATATACCCATGTGTGGGCACTGCTGGGTATGTGATGCTGGGCACTGCTGGGTATGTGACGCTTGGCACTGCTGGGTATGTGATGCTGGGCACTGCTGGGTATGTGACGCTGGGCTCTGCTGGGTATGTGACGCTGGGTACTGCTGGGTATGTGACGCTGGGCTCTGCTGGGTATGTGACGCTTGGCACTGCTGGGTATGTGATGCTGGGCACTGCTGGGTATGTGATGCTGGGCTCTGCTGGGTATGTGACGCTGGGCACTGCTGGGTATGTGATGCTGGGCCCTGCTGGGCATGTGAAGCTGGGCACTGCTGGGTATGTGATGCTGGGCTCTGCTGGGTATGTGACGCTGGGCACTGCTGGGTATGTGACACTGGGCCCTGCTGGGCATGTGAAGCTGGGCACTGCTGGGTATGTGATGCTGGGTACTGCTGGGTATGTGACGCTGGGCCCTGCTGGGCATGTGAAGCTGGGCACTGCTGGGTATGTGACGCTGGGCACTGCTGGGTATGTGACGCTGGGCTCAGTTATATACACCTCTCATTACTGTATCACAGAGCTCCACAGCAAGAAAATTCAAATGTACGGTGTGTATGAGTGTTTTAATTTTATTGCTGTGGCGCACTGTGATACACTCATACACGCTGCGTTTTTTTGGGGGGGGGCAGCATTTCATCCTTCGCTCCAGGCAGCACAATGTCTTGGGCCAGCCCTGGTCAGAAAGTGTGTCAGTTGTGCACGGACGCACAGTGTGCTCAGAATGCGTTCGTCTGACATTAGCCTAAACCAGCATAACAAACCTCTTCTCTTCAGGGACCTGTTACAGTGGAAATGGTCAAGAGTAAACACGGACAACATACATCATGCACTCTGAATGGAATGTAAGGAAATAGCTACTTCCTTTTTGTGGGTATGAAGCAAATCTCCTTACATCTACTAAAAAGGTTGTGCTCTTGTGCATGGAGTAAACAATCTGGGTAATTTCCTGAAAATCTTTAAAGGGAGAGTTCCTCTGGGATTTAAAAATGAACAATGAGTATTGTATGTCTAATAGGTTCGGGGCAATTATTGTGTCTGTTAAACCAGGTTCAAGCTTTATGTTGGAGATAATTTGTGTTAAAGCTCCGCAGTCCATCTGTACATGTTTTTAAATGTACTCTTTTAAATACTTTGCTAAAGCTAAACAAGACCCAAAAGCACAACATACTGATTTACAACAAAGTTTAATCTGCTGGAAATGTCACCGAACAGAGAATTTCCCCGTACGGTGACATTTCGGAGCCATTCGGCTATTTAGAGAGCAGGCAGTTTGCCAAATTTTGGCTACCTGCCTGCCAGTATGGTGCCTGTTCGACAGCAGTGAAATCCCACATAGAGAAGCAATGGTTAATCTATTCAGGGAGCACCAAACAGCAGTGAAAAGTTGCCGAAGTGCCCTGCTGTTCGGTGTTTTCATTCGGCAGGTTTATTCAGGCGAACCCCATAGACTTCAATGTTAAAAATATTCCTGTTTTTATCCATGTATAATAAACCATTTATTATTGTAATCTGCAGAAAAAAGTCTCCTTATTTTTTTTTTATTTTTTTTAGGCGCAGATTTTTCTCCTTAGCATCCCCGTTTTAGCATGATGATCATAATATGGCCCCAGATGTTTTGATACTACATCTCCTATGATGCTCAGGTACTCTTTAGTTTGAGACTCATGGGGAATGCAGTTCCAAACCAAAGTTGCTCACCCCTGCTTTAAGTGATCCTGAAACTTTGATCTCTTGGCCGAAATGTTGACCATTTAACAATAAATATAGAAAGAATTTTAAGGTAAAAAATCTTGAATGTGTGTCCATTCTACAAAATATATACACAACTTGAAAAACTTCCCTATGAGAGCTGAAACGTCCACACTGTTTTACTTTATATAACTGATCTGACACATTAACTTAAAATGCGGTGTCCTTAGAGAGCTCTTAATTTCTATATAATATATATATATATATATTATACTAAGACTAACTGAAATCCAATGTATACAACATACTGACTCGGTATATACTGTATACTAAAGCCCGGTGTATATATATATTGTAGCATGTTTTTCAGCTGTTTGATCTCCCCACAGAGTTTTAAAATGCCTTATAACAGTAACAAAAAGATATATTAAGAGGCTTGTAATCCCACCTCTTTAAAATGCAAACACACAGATTAAAAAACAAACATAAACAGACAAAAAAAAGGCATTTTTAATTAGCAACTTTGTTCTTCAGGGAAAACAAAATGATTATTAATCAGTATTTAGAAAAGCTTCTTTGATCACTAGATAGCTTGATTCTTAATCCTTCAACAGAAATATAAATTAGAAAAGGATCTGTTAAAAGGTCCCACTCCTGAATGTTTGCTCCCTGTTGTGGTGACACGTGTCGATGCACATGGCAGCCACGACAAGGCCATGCTGACGGACCATTTTGGAGATGTTTAGTCACTGGTATTTTTCCTGCGGGATCCTGACTCATTTCCAGTTTGTGGTTGCATCATGTTTTTCTGGCAGTCAGGGGAATAGTGCTGTGCTTGGTAGTTTTGCAGCCCTAACAACATCCTGTTACAGGTTTCTGCAGAAACTCTTTGCAGAAGACCCCAGTGATCTAATGACAGTGATGGATCGTAATAATTCACAAGGTATATTAACCAGAATGACTAATGCCTGTCAGCAAAAGAGCTCTGCACTGGGCAATATACATATAAAGAGATGTTAAAGATGTGTAAACTGGTATACGCATGGGCACATGTACTTCAGTAGTGAAGTCTTCTGGTTGGATATGATCTTTATTCTTTAGCTTTTTCATGCTAGTTGCAGCCAAAAAGATCAAGAAGCTATGAATTACTCCCACCAGGAACAAAGTGGACCAAACAGTTTAGGTGTATGGAATAAAAGAACGGTGCATTGATTATGAGATGGCATAACAGTTATGCATACACAATCCCTAAAAAAACATAAAATGAAAATTCCTATTTTTTGTGAAAATAATATTCCCTTTTATACCCATAATCGATATTGAAAACCATCATTTACTAATAGCTAACATGCGCAAATGGTGTCCACTTAGGTCAGAAGAAGGACACTGCACCTGACCTTGGTTCGGGGGATCTGGTCTTACCCCTGGGACGCTCCTGTGTGAGGGTTGACCACCTCTTCCCTTGTATACCCCCTTTTCTCCCCTCTCCTTTTCTTCACCTGCAGTCTTCCTGAATCTTTTGTGGCATCACCCTCCCAAATATTTCCTATTGTGACCCTATGCATGTTTGCTAAATTTGGCTGGTACTGGCAAGCTCACCAGCTCACCATTTTTTATTTAAACTTTGCTGTTGTGCAAACTTTATAGCTAAAGAATATTTTAAAGAATGAAGGACACTGGGACCTGTTTGTTCTCTGTGTCTTTCTGCTTGCGGTTAGAAGAGGCACCAACTTCTTGAATTTCTTGTAGCCCTTTAATAGTTTTCATTACCATCTGCAGGTGAGACTAAGGAGCGACCCTGGAATTCCTACTCATTTGCGTGCTTCTTACATAAAGAATAGGAAGTGTTAATTTATAAGAGTCACCAACTGAGCTACAAAGGCTCAGTTGGTAACTGATGACTGATGAAGCCAGACTACACTGGCGAAACGCGTCCCAGGATCTTTCTGTTTTTAATTTATTGAACTAGACCGCTTTTTATATGTGTGTCTTTAAATAAATTAAGATATTTTAAAGTCCCGGTTCCAGGGTGTTTTTCTGCTTCCCCTTGCACCACCTGCACTGGAGTCTGGAAACTACATGAGGTTAAAAGAGGTTGGAAGCCACCTCGAGGACCTCATATGCATTCCATCCTCAGAGCAGAGGGAAGAGGCTCTGAATCTAGTAAGTACCCCATAGGGGACAAGAAGGGGCAAGTACCGTTGAGTACTGCACAATTGTTTTTTCTGGCTTATATCCCCCTTCCAGGAATTATCTTAGGAGATCCAACATCTGCAACATCTCCATCGTCACAACCTGCATTGATATAATTAGAGTGTATCTCCATCTATATACATCTATACATCTATATAAAACACAGAATCCTCTGGTATACACAGTTGAAATCTGATTGAAACACTAAGTTTGCACCATTGAAATCATTCTATACAGATTAAGGATATAATTGTAGATCCATTTTGAGTTTTTATTACATATATGAGCATTCTTTTGCGCCTAAGGGATCCCATTTACAGAGCTACAAAGGATGTTTGCAACTTGACTGGAATAGGAAAGGAATAATTTTTATTACACAGCATGGCTGTTATACGTAACGGTTCCGTTATTAATCATAATGGCTCACTTTTAATAGAGTCCCTAGTGTTTGATATTTTAATCCTCCACCCATACTTAGGAAGAAGCAGTTATTAAAAATGAGCAAATCAGGGGTGTATGAGATTGCAGAGATAGGACACTACCATAAGAGCCTTGCCCTACGTTGGGTTCCCACTCAGGTGTCATTCGGTTTTAGCTTAATGGTGCCATTACAGAGCAGGATATTCAATATGCAAATCACTCTGCTATCAGACAGAAAGGGTGGTCAGAGCTGGAAAAACCAAGAAAGTCCTCTGTGCATGAGAAAAACCACATCTCATGAAGATTGTTTCGGCCTTGTTAGACCTTGTCAGGAGGATATAGACTAGCAGGGATCTCAAACTCTGGCCCCCCAGATGTTTCTGAACTACACCTCCCATTATTCTCTGGCCATTTATTGCATTCAAAGAATTCTGGGATTTGTAGGCAAGAAACATCTGTGGGGCCAGAGTTTGAGATCCCTGATACAGAGGATACCCCTCTAGGCACCTCAAGAAAGGGATCCTTGTCTGGTTACCCTGTACACTATTTTTTAGCATAACAAGAGTGTATGAGATTGTTCAGAATGGGTAACAGCATAAATGCCCCCCCCCCTAAGGTGGGTCTCTCCTCAGGTCTCATACAGTTATTAAAAAAATAATCGATTTTTACATATATTTTAAAGATCCTGTGATTAGCTCCTTGTTCTCTGGAGACCTTTACTCGTGTGTTAAAGACATAAGAAATACAAACTTGCCTTCACTAAATCAATAGAATTGTGTTTATTTTATCTCTGATTGCTGAATGAAATACAGTGCAAGAAGAGAGTGGATAGGATGAAATAAATCCAGACAATAGATCATAAAATAATTAACTGCAGAATGAAAATAATTACAAAGAGGTCCGTTAACTAGGTTAATCATCTACTCGGCATGTTTGCAATTGTACTGAAGCATGTCATGAAAAACAATTCTGTGTTTACAAAGAAATGCAAGATAACTGCTGATAACTATTCATTGGGACTTTTAATTTTTATAATCTATTTATCATACAAATTAAATTCTCTGCATAATAGTTGTGCATGTTTGCATCAGTTCCGTACTGGACTACAAGGGAGCTCAGCTACATTATGCAATGCGTGATGACATCTGAGCAGATGCCATTCAAATGTGCGCATAAAAAGTAACCTGTGTTCCTTAGAGGGACACTCTGGCCACTAAGACCACTTAAGCAGATATGAGAGGTCATGCTGGCATGAAAATGTCCTCTCCCTTTTACCTACATCAAAGAACACTTGTGTGCTGAGATCATTTCAGGATGAGTTGACTGACCGAATGATCGAACTGGCAACAAACTCTCAGTCAGCACTGGATTAAGGGCTTCATAGACTTGGAACTGAATATTTGGGTGTCTCTCTGCGACAACCTTTTCAGCTCCGTTGTGCTTCTGCCTCATTCTTTTCACTTGGAATTATGTCACTACCCTGTACATCCTACTCTTACTGTCAGGGTTATTCAAAGAGATCCGAATTGCTGGCGAAAGTTAACCGAACGCTGAAATTCAGCATTCGGTTACCTTTCCTGGCCATTCGTCTATCCAGAGAGCAGGCAGTTCGCCAAGTGTTGGCAAATTGCCTGTACATTGCACCAAATTGAAGAGAACGAAAAGTCACGAGCGTGCGGTGGCTTTTTGATTCTCTTTGAATAACCCTGTGTGTTGGTGGCAATTGGTGCTGACATAGTTATCATAGTTATCATTGTACCGGGCCTATATGGAATGGACCTGGAGCTTTAGCTCCAATATTCCTTGCCCTGCTCTCAGTGCAGAGACATTGAGAGGCATCTGATTGGCTGTTTGCACAGTAGTCACACATGGGCCAATCTCTTGGGTCCAGCATCTAAGCTGGATGCCCACAGCCAGAGGACTGTAGATGAGAACATCAAGTGAAACTAAAGAGGAGTGTTAACCCTACTGATAAAAAAAATGAAACTAATAATTGACCTGACCACTCCTTGACCACTTTTTTTTTTTAAATTATTATTTCTGAAGGGGTGAAGGGGTCGGTCATTTTTTGTCTAGGGTGGTCCTTTAAGGGAACATGTCCAATTATACCCTAGATATAGTATTATATAGTTTTGTATATGAGTATTTATCAGTGCATAACATACAGTATATGTCTTTTAAAGTCTGTACCGATCGCTTTATTGGTGTGTAAAGTGACTGGAAACATTGGAAAATGATGCTGTATTGTGTCTCTGCTTCTCGCATAACTCACTTTATCAATTACTACATTCTAATAACAATTTGTTGCTGGTGACCTAACAACACAATGGCAGCATAAAGTTCTAATGTCTTTCATGTTCTGCCTTGGGAGACGTATTGCTGTATTTTTCCTAATCATGTGCTATTTCCATTTATTCATCCTTTTTACTGCTTTTAATATATTTACACAAAATCACTGACACACAGGGGGGTATAGTGTTTTCTGTTAGCGGGAGAGATTATATTCATTTTATGTTTTGATTGCTACCACCAAAACGAATACATTTAAACTATGCCCTTAAACAGCTTGTTTGATGGCAGGTTTTTATTTCGTTCACTTACACACGGCACCAAACAAAATGCAAAACGGAAATGATTTTCAACGTGTTACTGGGGAAAAAAAAATATATCCACCATTAGGTGTTATTTATTATATCAGGTTATTATGTTAAATATAATAGCAAACTAAAGAACTGCCTGGGCCCTATTCCACTCTTCATGCTAAAATGGGAATGCTAATCGGGAAAATATGTGCCGACAGATTTTCTTGTTTTGTCCCCATGTTAGTGTGGCATTCTGGGCAGTGGCGTAGCGTGGGTTGTCAGCGCCCGGGGCAAGGGAAGAATTGTGCGCCCCCCCAAATTGTGGACATGGTGACACACCCTGATTCCCTTCTACCAGTAGAGTATTGACCCCCCTTACCCCACTAGCACATATATTGTATTTTAACAAAATACTGATATAATAAAAAAATTAAACACACATGCCCCCCACGCTACGCCACTGCTATCAGTCACCCTGTCCCAGTATACCCTAGCATAGTTCCACTCTCACACTATACCCAGTGACTCTCAGTACCCCACTTTCTCCCAATACCCCACTCTATCCCAGTACCCCCAGTCACTCCCTCCCAGTACCCCCGCAGTCACTCACTCTGTCCCAGTACCCCAGTCACTCTCTCTCTCACTCTTTCTCTCTCCAAGTACCCCCACTTTCTCCCAGTACCCCCAGTCACTCTCTCTATCCAAGTATCTCCAGTCACTCTCTCCCAGTATCCCCAGTCACCTCTCCCTGTACCCCCAGTACCCCCTCACTGTGTGGTGGTCACGCCACTCTGGTGTCATACAGTGTTGTCTACCTGTGTGGAGTTGCTGGTGGCCCGGGGGAAGCTGTCCAGGGGCCTTAGTGGAGACCGGATTTTAAATGTGTGGCACGGCGGGTGCCTTCCTCCCTCTTTCCTGTTCAGCAGCTGCAGGTCTGCCAGCGGTGGGGTGGGGCAGGAACAGGGCTTCAAGGGGGGTTTAGATGCGTGGTACAGGGTGTTCCGTCGAATAATGCTGCGCTGCTTCACATGACTCATGTCAGCGTTAAGGAGGAGTCAAGACAGGACCAGAATTTTCTGTCCTGGTCCTCCCTTCTGGACACTGAGTGCTAAGTCACCGCCGGTGTGACAAAACTGGTGGACACCTTGCTGATCCCTGCTGGAAAATATTAGTGGCTCAAATTTCTTTTGAAATTTTGCACCCCCTAAGAAAATTGTGCCCGGGGCGACTGCCCCCGAGGCCCCCCCACGCTACGCCACTGATTCTGGGACAGGTGCCTGCTCCGCGTCTACATGATTTTCACCTCCTGGAGTCCATAGGAGGGTTGCGCTTCCGGGCTGCGGGGCCGGGGAGTGATCACGAGGAAAGCTGAGAACTATTTGTTGCCAGTCTCACGTTGCTCGCGGCCAGAAGAAGTAGCAGATCGTGCCACTCTTCTTGCCATTGGATGAGACGTGAGTATGGGATTTAATGGGTGGGTTTACAGTAGGTATTAAATGATTTTGTAAATGCAGAATCATTTAACACCAGCTTTTAGTAGGTCCCGATGGTAATTTGCGCCTGCACTCTGTAATACCTCACTTATCGAAACGCTAATTAATGATTGCGCTCCCCATGTTAGGTACATGATGCGCAAAGTACAGTAAACTCACGCAAGCTGCGAGGCGCTAACTGATTTCACCCCAGTGGAGCATCAGGAATGTAGTATGAATGCCAGATGTTAAACTTACAATTCCTAACGATTACATATCAAAAGAGTTAATACCTCTGCCTTAGAAATAAACTAAAACAAGCACAAACAGGCGCAGTCATATTTTGTGTATGAAAATTCCTTGTGTCTTGTAATGTATCAACCCCTCCCTTTGTCTCTTTCACTTTAATATAAGATGTGTGCAAGCTCTAAGCAGTGCGCAGATATGATAACATAATTGTGTGTGTGTCTCATTTTTGTATCCCGATATCAGCCAAGGCAATCAGCGGAAGCCAGGTGGACAGAGTCGCCAAGGCCCAGGAAATGGGTAATGCATAGACGTTCCTCTGTTTAGGGACGATTTTCCTATGCTGACAATAGAGGTTCCCCTAGGGTTGATTGTCTTCCAGTTCAGGTAAAGATTTTTATCTAACATTACATTAGCACCAACTATGGGATCGTGCCCCCTGTATGTAGCCTTCCATTACAAGTGTATTATTTATTTATTTATAAAGGATTTTACCAGGAAGGATACATTGAGATTTCTCTCTTTTTAAAGTATGTCCTGGGTTCAAGTGTATATTCGAGTCTAGAAGGAAAAACTAGATCAAAATGCCCCCATGTCCATTTTAATGTTAGTAATTAAAGTGTTTTAACCCTGGGGTTTGAATGCATTCTTTGTGTTCTAAATGGAATTTTATTTTAAGCCATCTTTGAAAATGGGATTCACAAGCTGAAAACTGGAATTTTGCTGAAACTCTTGTACCTTAGAGTCCCATTCCTAGCATTAATTAGCTCCGAAGGTATTTTACATTGGGCCATCTCGTTTGGATTTTCACCCTTAACTTCTTTTAATCCTTCCAGTAACATTTCCGTAAAGAAACCATGTTTCAAAATGATTTGTAAGGCAGGGGTTTACCTCAAATGCAGGGTAAATATTATTACTGGCACGAAACATGACAACTTGTCCCAAACTGAGTAATTACATGCACAAACAGAACTGTTTTTTTTCTTTCCATAATTTCCTCTTAAGTATGAAATTCCAATTAATCTTCCATTTCATGTAAGAGCTTGTACTAATGGAGCTTTGACTTTATATACTTCTGTATGATTCACTTGTGGTCTAGTTTCTTTTTAATGTTCAGGCAGCATGTAAATAAATTCTGTATCAGGATCAGAGGTTCTAATGTATCATCAATGTAACAAGGTCCAATTTTAGGTAATGACTAGAAATGAATTGGTTTTCAAGACACATAATACTGGACATTTAGACTACCGGGTCTGTTCAGCAAAGGT
Source organism: Leptobrachium leishanense (assembly GCA_009667805.1). NCBI lineage: Eukaryota > Metazoa > Chordata > Amphibia > Anura > Megophryidae > Leptobrachium > Leptobrachium leishanense. The sequence goes on along the minus strand of CM019069.1, from coordinate 79,999,930 downwards.
GAAACTCAGGAGAATGACTGGAGAACTGAAAATTCAAGGTCAAAATAGCCAAACCTGAAAAAATCTCCCATTTATCTCACTTTCCAATTTGGCTATTTGGTCTTGTCTTTGGCTATTTGGTCTTGTCAGTGTTTCCCAAACCTGTCCTCCGGACCCTCATCCAGGCCAGATTTTGTAGATCACCATGGGGAAATACAGACTGAATCCTGCAATAACTGAGCAGTAAATCATATCACCTGTGCTGTGCTTCAGCTATCTGGCAAACCTGGCGAGGTGGAGGGTCCTGAGGACAGGTTTGGCAAACATTGGTCTAGATTGTTCTCTTCTGCCAATTCTCCAGATTTTCACCTGTCTTTGAATAGACCTGTATGACATTACTTTCACTTTTTCTAAAATAAAAAAGCATATAGAGATGCACAAGCTTTATTGGAGAAGAGGAAATGTTTTGGTCCTAATCCTAACAGGGCTATTCAGAGAAAGGTGAACTCAGTAGAATTGTCAGAAGAGAACAATCTAGACCAAATAGCATATTTGGAAAGGGAGATAAATTGGGGAATTTCTCTGGTTTGGCTATTTTGACCTAGAATTTTCATTTCTCCAGTCATTCTCCTAATTTTCCCTTTTCTTTCAATAGACCTGTAAGACTTTTCTCGAGCAACAGTGGTCACTATTGCTTGAGAAAAGTCCTAGGACCAGTACTGACACCGCGTTGCTGCAACCACAATAAAGGTTGTACAAAAATTAAAGCCTTTAAGGCTAGGGTCAGACTGAGGCAGTGCGAACGCGCGTGCAGCCGCACTTAATCACGGCCGCACTAGCAGCAGATGCCGGGCAATGACGGCCAATATACGAAGTACGGTCGCACAAAAGTCCGGCCGCGCAACGCAAGTGGAAAATGAACGCATTTTTTTGAGAACGTGAAACCGCAGGTACTGACGTACAGAGTGCGCTGCGTCCGCTAGCGGCGTGTGTGCGTGATTAGGAGACGTCAGACGCTGCTAATGTCCGGCCAACATAACGTCCAGACACAAAAAGTGTTTTATTGATGATCCGTACAAAATCACGGACGAAAATGCGCATCGTATGACCACTATCACGTATTCTGTGAAAAAATGCGTCCATTCGTTCGAACGCACTTTTTCACAGACAACATAAAAATGCGTTAGTCTGACCCTAGCCTTAATCTAATAGAATTTGGCCCGCCCCGCAGCTAACGCTGGACAAACCTCATTGGCTGCAGGGGGACAGCCTGAGTTCAGAAAATATATTACCGTATTTTACGCTCCATAAGACGCACCTAGTTTTTAGAGGAGGAATACAGGAAAAAAAATATTCTGAATCAAAGAGTGTAATAATGGATATGCCCTCATGGATATGCCCCAGGAGCTCTCATGGATATACTACCCCAGCAGCTCTCATGGATATGCCCCAGGAGCTCTCATGTATATGCCCCAGGAGCTCTAATGGATATGCCCCAGCAGCTCTCATGGATATACCCCAGCTCCTCTCATGGATAATGTCCCAGGAGCTCTCATGGATATTGCCCCATGAGCTCTCATGGATATTTCCCCAGCTCCTCTCATGGATATTGCCCAAGCTCCTCTCATGGATATGCACCAGGAGCTCTCATGGATATTGCCCCAGGAGCTCTCATGGATATTGTCCCAGGAGCTCTCATGGATATTGCCCCAGCTCCTCTCACGGATATTGCCCCAGCTCCTCTCATGGATATAATGCCCCCCAGCTCCTCTCATGGATATAATGCCCCCCAGCTCCTCTCATGGATATGCCCCAGCTCCTCTCATGGATATGCCCCAGCAGCTCTCATGGATATACTGCCCCAGCAGCTCTCATGGATACTGCCCCCAGGCCCCAGCTCACCTCCTGCCGCTGCCCCTGCGTGTGCGGCTCCCTCTGAGCGTCCAGCGGCATGGAGCTTGGGTGCTCGCCTGGGGGAGCCACGTGACCAGCCGTGATCTCGCGAGAACTCGGCTGGTGGCGTGGTTCCCCCAGGCGAGCGCCCAAGCTCCATAGCTTCGGATGCTCGCAGGGAGCCAAACACTGCGTCGCAGGGTGAGACACGTGCCCTTAGGGTGATGGTGTCACCCTAAGGGCGGGTGTCACCTGGTGTGGGCCGCACTCCCCACCCCACCTTGCGACGCCACTGCAACGTGCACTTCTTTGCAGTATTCGCTCCATAAGACGCACACACTTTTCCCCCCACTTTTTTGGGGGGAAAAAGTGCGTCTTATGGAGCGAAAAATACGGTACTTTATACATGTCACTGGGTGCATCTACCTTGTGATCTTTTGTGTTGTAAACTGCCCCTCCCCGGTATCTTACATCACTTGCTCCTCACTGGGTAGGTTTGGCAATCGAATAGAGTGAATGGGTCGTTCACTGACTCAAATCATTGTATTGTGTGGGATGTACTCAAAGGGAATCACCAGGGGGTAGATTAGAAGTCTTTTAAACTCTCTGTCTTAACTCATTCCTCTGTCAGCTCTTATCTGGAGTAATAGCAGTAATAGCAAAACACCTCCTGCTGCCTTATCTGAACATTCCCTCCTCCACCTCATTAACTGTTAAATACTGTATGGGATAAAGCACAGCCACAAAGTAAAACTCATCATTAGATTTTGGTAAATGTTGCATCATGGAAAATAATGCACAAAATGGAAACAGGAGATAAAATAACTAATTTTACTTTTCCTTTTTACACACAATTACGTCAAACAAATAAAAAAAACAGCAGCATGTGTTTTAGAAGGTGTTTTGTTTGTAATGCACAAGTAAATTAGTTACAGTTCCTGTTAGTGGTAGTGTCCCTTTAAGGGGAACACTTATGGTTTATCTAACATTGTGTGCATGACTAAACCAATTTTTGCATGTTTTGGTTTTCCCGTAATCTGCATCCATGAGTATTTTTCATTTATCCATTTTAGATTTCAGTGAATATGTCTCAATTTGGGGCCTTCATATTGACATTAATTGTTTAGGTTCTCACAGTGAAACAGAAATAAATAGCAAAATAATGGACACAGTGGGTAATCCCACAGCATTACTAAATTTTTGAAGAATTGCTCATAACTATTATTTAGAGCATGCTTAGCTGGTAATGAAAGTGTGTGTTATGTTATGTTAGGAGCAGTCCAAAAATTCAACTTTTAAATAAGAATAAGTTTCCAAAGCTAGAAAACGATTGAATGAAAGTTAGGTAAATGTTTGTTATAACATGCTGATTTTTTTAAAAGCAAAGGTCAGCAACCTAAGCCCCCAGGGTGTTTCGGAACTACAGTTCCCATGAGCCTCAGCCAGTCTAATAAATAGACTCAAATGTGTAGTTTGAAAACATTTGGAGGGCCAAACTTGCTGACCTATGCTTTAAAGGGACACACTAGCCACCTGGTGTTTGCCCCCTTATCCCATCCCCAGATACCATTAGCTGCTGGTAGAATGAGCATTTAACTACGTAGTCATTTGGTAATACCGTGCAATGCAGGAGAAGGTAATGAACCTTTCTTTTCTCTTTATTGTGTTTTCAAAATTGGAAAAATTACAATTGTGATGGCTTTCTAGGGTTAAAAGGTCTCAAATTACATGCGTTCTACTGTTATAGGCAGTTGTATGGAACCCGTAAACAATGAAACGGCCAAGTAAAATGTGAGCCCACATGATAAAATTGTAATCAACGCACAGGTAAAATAAATTGACATATTTGACCACCCTTTGTTGCTACAAGATAACGAATTATCTCTTTTCACACAATTATTCTATTACTACACTGTAAGTTGATGAGGTGGGTTTGGTAAGGTTTGTTAAGGTTGACCCTTAACTTTTTCGCTGCTGAGCCATTTCAGCTGCGTGTGCTCATCATGTGTTTAGCCCCTTCCCTGCAGATGAGGTGTGGGGGAGGTCCTCGGCTCCACACTTTGTGTGCGGAGGACACCCTCCACATGTCATGGATCTCCACTGGGACGACTCGTGTGTTGCAAAAAAAGATGCAGGGTTCCAAACTGCGCCCTACGACCCATGTAGCTGTGCGGCAGTTTAGATTTTTGATGAACAATGCGTAATGACGCATTGTGCCATCACCTTCAAACTTGCTGGTATCATGGGAAATGAGTTAGTGCAGCATCATTCCCCATAGTTCACCTTTCATTGGCCTTAAATTGGGGCATGTGCCAGAGACTGCTGCGCCAATTGTAGACTTCTGTGATTCATTTTGGACTGAATACATATTCAGTGAATATCATCACTGTGGTGAAGCATCCAAAATCAAATCACCGAGCCACAGAACGATATTTATTCCAAAATGTTTTAATTGATCTGCAGCGACTTGAATGTAATTCAGATGGCAAAAAACAATTGCACTAACTGCGCAATGCAAATTCACTAACCCTAACCACTAACCCTAACCTAAATAAACAGAAATATCAACCCTAACCCTAATCACTAACCTAAACAAGCAGAAATATCAACCCTAACCCTAAATGGAACCCAAACCCTAATTATAAAACAAACATAAAGAATAACCCTAATCCTAATCATAAAACAAGCACAAAGAATAACCCTAACCAAAAAAACAAACACAGAGTATCCTTAATCATAAAACAAACACAAAGGGTAATCCTAATCATATAATCATCTAATAAGCACAAACAGTAGGGATGTGCATGGCTGAAAAATGTGTTTCATTTAGTTTCGTTTCGTTCCGTTTTTAAATAATTAAGTTTTTGGATTTTCGTAACTAATTTCGTTTTGTATTTTGTTCAGTTTAGTTTTGGATTGATTTGAAATTTTCGAATCGATTTTTGAAATTTTGAATCGATTGAAGCCAGATGATGCTGGCGAAACGCGTTTCAGATATTTTCTGATTTTATTTCCTTGTTTAAAACAGGTTTTATGCTGCTATTTTATTTTAATAAATAAGAGCGTTTAAAGTCCCGGGTCCAAGGTCATTTTTTGCTTCCCCTTGACCACTCCAGCTGGATTCCAGAGACTACATGTGGTTCAAAGGAGGTTCGAGGCTACCTAAAGGACCTCAACGGCTATTCATCCTCAGAGCCGGGAGAAGAGGCTCTGGGTCTAGTAAGTACCCCATAGGGGCAAGTACCGCTGAGTATTGCACAATTGTGTGTCCTTTCTGGCTTGTATTCCCCTCTCCAGGAACCATCTGAGGAAACCTACCATCAGTATCCACGGAATATCTCTATATACACTATGGGCTCTATTACATTCTTTGTGCATACGTTTGCGCACGTGCAAAAATGCATTAACGTGAGGGGCAAAACCCTTTGCGCTGAATGTCGTATTACAATGTCAGCGCAAGAAACGCGCATATACGTCTACCGCGGGTGAACCTGCGCGAACGCTGCACGAGCTTTCTGTACTTTGCGCGTCTTATACTTAACATTGTGAACGCAAATGCGTTTGTGTGCTGGTATGCGGATGGTATTACAATCTATGAGTATTTTTTATCGCACAGCCTTTGCGTGCATAATTTTAGCAACTCCTGAAAGCTGGTGTTAATGGCAATTTCTATCAACCTGGCCGAAACCAAATACACCAGCCCAAAAAAAAAAAACGCATCAAAGTATAGTTACACATTCTACACATACCAAACCAATAAGATGGAGAAGTTGTGCGTACTTTTTTAATTGATGCAGCATATATGCGCAGATTGTCTTTGACAGGCGCAAAAACTTAACGTGAGACAATTGTGGTTCCTAATTCTGATTGGCTGAATGGCGTGAAAAAACAGTCCACACACCGATTTCTGCGCATTTTTGCGCGTCCGTTTTACACGCGTTATTGTAATACCAGCGTTGATTTACACGTGTTAACGTTTAACGTTTCACGCAAAAATTCATGCGTTCTGCGTGCGTTTTTGCGTGAAGAATGTAATAGGGCCCTATATGTTTTCAAGAAAATTACATCATACTATATGTAACTCAAAACCTTAAATAGTGTTACATAGAGAATCTAAAATTTTATATAAAATATATGCGCCTAAGGGATCCTTTTTATACTGTATCCTTCTTTACGAAATGGAATAGGGGTTACTCCAGTGGCACAAGGAAAGATTAGATTATAGCTGATATACTGTACGTTAGTACGATGAAATTTGAAAAGTACAGAAAAAAATTCTGTATTGGGATAGAAGCAAGGAAGAATTTCAGATCCTAAATAAACAGTGGATCCCAATAGAAAAGCACAGTCTAAAAACAGACCACTGATAAAGTGCTATTTTAAATGGCTATCTTGGGGTGACCACTAAGAGGTGTAAAATGCAATCAAAAGTGCATATAGTGCAAATAACAGCTAAAAACGTTGTGCACGTCAGAAGCGTACTGTGGAAAGTGCAGCAGTTTCAATAAAGTGAGTCTTAAAAAATCTATTCATAAAAACAGTTCATAAAAACACATACTTCTTGTGCAAAGTGCAAATATAAAGTGCAATTCAAGCAACACACAAGATGATTCAAGTTGACAATAATGGTCCAGAAATAGTGCAAATGTCTATTAATACGGATGGTCACAGTTACGAAAAAAGGGACAGTCTATTCGTGAGTGAAAAAATGGAGGACTTATTTATGTCTGTGTGTGCCTCTCACTCTTTGCGTCCGTGTATGGAGGTCCACAAAAAAGAGGGGGGGGAAAGCTTCTCCTTGATGTCCTAGTGAATTCCACGTTCTCGGGGTAGGGGGGAAAAAAAGAGAGAGAGAGTGATAGTGCAATATTGTCTGGGCTTGTTGATTATGGTAATATGCAAGAAAAATGGGCACTTACACTTTCCAGAGCCTATATTGTCCAGACTCTGGTTTGAAGTGCACTGGGCCAAATAAAGAGTGGCCTCTTCCCTTCTTTGATTCCCTTGTTCACCTCAAATGTAGAGAGACAAGGCACTCATAGCGTAACTTGAATAGCAACTGAGTAGATATGATAAAAAAGAGTTGGTCTCACTCACCGATGTTGGAGCCTTATTGTTCCAGGCTCAACTTAATGGCATGTGGTGCTCCTTAGTCGGTGGGCACCGTCACCTCTTTAGCAGTCTTCTACTGGCTCAGGTAGGTAGATGAGGGAATAAAGATGAGATATTCAATGAAGAAGCTGGAGCCTTCCTCTGTGAATCCTTCCTCCCACCCAGGCGGTAGGTCTGAGCGGATCATGAGACCAGTGTTGATGGGGTCCTGGCTCCGGGGGTGCAGCCAGCTGGTGCTCCGGTTCCGTTCGCTGGGTGGGGGAGGGGACACAATGTTAGTTTCTCCTCACATACAGCTGTTTTCCCGCCTTCTCGCTCACAATACTACAGAGGGGTTACTGTATGATGATACTTGCTGGCCTGGCACTAAAGGCACAATATCTGGGTGCACTGCCACTGACGCCTGTATCAGATTCATATCCTCAGAGGGGTTACGGTGTGACGGCACTGTTGCTGACGCTAAAAGCCCAATTTTAAAGCACCTATTGTTACTTTCATCCAAAGCCTGCATAAGTTTCACAATAATTTAGCCAAAAAATTACTAAACTTTTCCTGCGTGTCTGAAAATGTCTCCTCTTTTCATACAGGCTGCCGCCCCAAGCAGTTTTTATGGATAGATTAAAGGAAAAGCATTTACCGTCATTTGAAATGTAATTTTGTGGTTTTTACATGTTTCTATACATCCTAGAAATCCGCCACTTCACGGGCAGGTTATGGGGACCTCCTAGGCACGATATTTGAAGGAATTTTTGGTTTTTATTTTTAACCCTTATTTCATGGAAAACTCACTGTACCTTTAAAAACTTTTTTTAAAACTTTTTGTCCTTGTTTCCCATACACCTTTTATGGAAAATATGTAGCATATATGCCCTCTTGGAGGGCACTCTAAAAAACCGAATTTTCAGCCCCATTGACTTGCATGGGGTTCGAGTTCGGGTTCGGGTTCGGTCCCGAACAAATGGGAAGTTCGGGTTCGGGCTCGAACCGAACTCAGGGAGTGTTCGGCTCATCCCTAATCCCTACGGGCCTGCAGCCAACACTCTTACATACATATAATCTATTCATATACTTATTCCTACATCATCCTCAGCGCCATTGTATTATTATCGCCTTTTGTTTTATCAATTCGATAGTTGATATCAATTCGAATTTCGGATCACTAAATAAAACCCCAATTAATCAAATTTTGCTGTTAAAAGAAAATCTAGAGTTAAATTTTAAGCTGTGTCACAGATTTAGTATTTGAGTCAATTTAAACGGTGAAACAAATTTAATTTGTTTCATAAAGTCCTTTGCTTACTATTACTTGTATTTTAAGTTAAGATCAATTCGATAGTTGATATCAATTTGATAGTTAACTTCAAATCAATAGTTGATATCAATTATTCAAATTTTTCTTTTTATGATGATGACAGTGTAAAACAAAATAAATTCGTTATATACCGTTTCGTTTGAAATTCGTATCGTATTGATTCGTTATTCGGAAGTACTTCCGAACTACGAATTATCAAATTTCATTACAAATTCCGAATTTAATTCCGAAACTAATGCACATCTCTAACAAACAGTAACATTAACCCTAATTCTAAAACAAACACAAGGAATAACCCTAATTCTAATCATAAAAAGCACAGAGTAACCCTAACCATAAAAGAAGCACAAAGAGTATCCTTAATCATAAAACAAACACAAAGGGTAACTCTAACCCTAATCATAAAACAAGCACAATGAATAACCCTAACCATAAAACAAGCAAAAGAGTATCTCTAGCCCTAATCATAAAACCTGCACAAAAAAGTAACCTTAACCCTAATCATAAAGCAAGTGCAAAGAGTAACTCTAACCCTAATCATTAAAAAGGAAAATGAGTAACTCTAAACCTAAAACAAGCACAATGAGTAATTGTAACCTTAATCATAGAACAAGCAGAACGGGTAACCCTAAGCCTAGGAATCTTAACAAATTGAAAAAAAAACCCTACTGTTCAATAATCATTCTACAGTGACATATGAAGGTGTATTAATAAAGTATATGACGTTGGAAAAACATTTTATATTTCATGTCTTTCAGTTAAGTAGCTAAATGTTTTATACTTGCCTCCCAGGTGGATTGAAAATGAGTGGTTTTAGTTATTCTGTTTCCTGTTCTTTAGTACTTTGTGGTTGTTGAGATTTCCAATGAATGGGTTTAATAGCTTTTTGCTGAAACTAAAAGTGAAACATTATAATAAAGCCTTTTAGTCTATAATTTGGTTGTGCCTCAATATTTAAATTACAAGTGTGGAGATGCTGTTGGGTGTCAGAGTAGTGACTGGATATGAGGAAGAGAGTAAAAAGTCCTTGAATTTTCTCTATAGCCATGATATTTAGATAGCGGTACAAATGAGGAAAACGTTTGAGTACAAAGGGCCTCATTAATGAATGTTTTGCAGGAAAGAGAGTGGTCTCCAAAGAGCAATAAGGGATTTCCCTTAACCCCCTATTTTTGTTTGAGGAGCTCTCGGTTGAGTGTTACCTAGAACTTTGATAGAACTGCACACATTATTGGTATACAAGGTTTAAAACTCACAGCAGTCAGGTCAACATTAACCCATTAATTGCTCAACAATTTAAATGTGTATTCTGTAAAATACTTTGGGCCTTATTCCAAAGTTGGTGCTAATTTAACCAGATCTGTTGTAAACTTACCAGAGCCATTATAGGGCCCTATTCCTTGATGTGCGCTAAAATCGGGACACTAAAAGGGAAAACCTGCGCCAGCAGGTTTCCCCATTTTACTGCACTATTCCGGGGCAGGTGCTAATTCAGCAGCCTGCCCAGAACGCAGCACTACCCTAGATGATACTCGTGGTGGAGCGGAATCGCTAGCACAAGTATCACCTCCTGGAGTCCATAGGACTCCATGGAGGGTTGCTCTACCGAGCAGCGAGATCCTGCTCTCACAAGTTCGCGCAGGGTCACGGATTGATTTGCGGAGGGAGACTGGGGACTATTCGTCCCCAGTTTCACTGTGCTCCCGGCAGCTGGAACGGGCCACCATTCTCGCCACCGGATGAGAGGTGAATATCGGATTTATTGGTGGGGTTGCAGCTGGTGTTAACTGATTCTGCTGAAGCGGAATCAGATAGCACCAACTTATAGTTGCGATTAACTTTTTTGTTACTACATCGGTGTGGTAATTAGCACTAGCACTTTGTAATACCATACTTATCCTAATGCTAATTACTGATTGCGTTTTCCATGTTAAGCATCGGATGCGCAAACTACAGTAAGCTTGTGGAAGCTAGCGCAATCACCGATGCGCTAATGAATTTTTAGGAGATTTATCGATAGGAAGGTAATCTGGGTGGCATGCGGTAAAGTAACTAAACCTGACATTAACACTAATGTGACAGGTCTCAATACCCCGATGGTCACATCTGTCACTTGCTGGACCCCTATGTTCTCCCTAGACAGACTCTCGTGCTTTTCTCGAGTCCTCAGGCGAAGCTTAAGGACCGAGACACGTAGAGAGCCTGCTAGCATCCCCCAGAAATAAGATTATCTGGAGGTTTTCAGGGTCAGAATGGAACTCTTTTAATTGGGGACAGACGCACATATTTATATGGTCAAACATGGATCATTTACATATACAAAACCAGACCCTAGAATGAAATAAGCATTCTTCAACATTCCCAGACAGACAGGACAATGACATTCGTGATGATAAACAAGATTATAGACTAAAGATAGTAGATAATAGTGCAGTGTTTGCCTGACAAAACTGATTAACAAACTACTCAAATATGAACAGATATTAACACATTTCTGAGAGCAAACCTATCAGGAGATAACAAGATAGACATGGACCATACAACAGACAGATAGACAATAACATTATTCTTGCATAACTCAGATTACATAACACTCTGCACACAAGGGAGGCCAAAGAAATAATATAGAACATCAGGCCTGCACCCTACAAATATGGACCTATGCACCTCAAGTCCAAAGTGATTTACGTCACAGTTTACTCAATCAAATGCTACTGTTAGCGTTCAATAGGGAGTAGGGCCCATAGTCTATGGAGTAGTTAGGTTTAAAACAGCTCTGGTGAAGTTAGCACCAACTTTGGAATATTGCCCATTTTATATTGTTTTCAATATTTAACAGTAGCTGCTGTTTCTGAGCCCAATCTAAGGTCTCAGATTTCTAACAGAGGGAATAACTCATCTTTTAGTCAATGTGGATATGTGTATTGATTAATTTTGTGAGCTAAGAAATCCTAGAGAGACCTGTTGGTTTTATTCTAGATCCAGAAAACAGGTTTATTGAAGTCAGGGGAAGGATTGATGAGGAGGAGATGTATGAAAAAACAGCCAGTCTACTATCTTGGACACTGAAAATTCCTATTGGCTGGATGGGGGGATTTAACCCTTTCTGGTCCTACGTCCTATGTCGCAATATCTCTAACACAACCTTTTGCACGTTACTTTGCACTGTATTCTGCTACTCATGTTACTGACCTGGACTGGCTGAGAACCGCTCCTGTGTATGACTTCTGGCTCTGGTTTATTCTTTTGTCTATTCCCTGTACCCTGTACCGAGCATCTAGATATTCCTGTGTATGACCTTTAGTGTGTTCTCTGGATCTCTCTCTTGCCTGCTCCCTGTATTACTGTATGCCTGTTTGGTTGCCAGTCTTGGCCACTCCTATGTTTCATGTTTTATGTATCTTTTTTGTCTGAGTTTAGCTTACTCAGAGGCCAACATACAAGGACCTCTTCAGTCTAGGATTTCTGTCTGTCTTGTTAACCCTTGCCCTTCTTGCTCCCCTTGCTCTGTTATTGCTCACCTGCCTAAAGGGCTACACTCCTTGTTCTAAGTCACCACGATGTCCCAAGTGGGCCCCCAAAGTGACAATAACCCTCCCGGTGCATGGACATCATCACTGAGGGGTAGCAAGTAAAGAGAGACATCACTGGAACGGTCACAGTGTGACCATTGCTCTTTAACCCTTTTGGTGCTGGTCCACGATCTGGCACCAATCGGCTATGGATGGCGGACTGCACCCAGAGGTGGCTGACATCTTGGATGTCAGCAAAGCCTCTGGGGGTTCCGCCTACCCACTGACGTTGTAGCTCATCGGCACAATTATGTCAGTTAGGGAATTAACAACTAGATGCCAAGGGGTTTCCCTATGGAAACCCTATTTGTTATGTCCCCAGCCCTAGAGTCTGCTGGTAGGCCTGTTATTTCCACCTTGCGCCCTAGTCCAGGCCACCTTTTCGCCCTACCTACTCCTAGTCTGCCTCTATCCCAGAGTTTCCTATGGCTGGCTGCATTCCCCAATCATCAAATTAAGCCAGCTATATCTATTCCTTCCCTCTTTGAACTCTCATTCTGTTTACACCCTTTCCTATGTTTGAGAGAGCATGGCCTTTCTATTGACACCAAACATGACCAGTTTAAGAGTAACAAAAAATAAATTAAAAAAATTTAAAAATGCATTTTTATTTAATTTATTAATGCAACACTATTGTTTACTTTTCAGTTACAATGTGAACAATGATGCTGCACTAACGAAAAATGTTGCATTTTCAGTTTTAACTGAAATAAAGTATTTTCTCAGAAAAGTACAGTAACGGGTTCCCATTTCTAAGCTTTTTAACAAATGTACCCATAGAATATATAACCGCAAAGGTTTGGATAATAAAATGTGAAAAAATATTTTTGCATGCTGTAGATGATTGGAATTTTAATGGTAATTCAAATTTTTGTTATATAACTTTTGTTATAGCATTCTGGCAGGACATGATGTATACATATTGTGATAAGGTGAGGGGAATTGTGTGCAATGGTGTGTATATTCCCCCTGTGTTTGTGAGAGGGCTGTAGCACTGGGGTTAATTTGGCTCTGAGGCTGCAGCTGTTATGCCACTAGGGGGAGCCAGAGTATAATGTATGGAAAGGATTGCAATGGACTTATGAACTACATTCCCCAGAAACCCTGAAAAGGAAAGGAAGCAAGCTCTGTGTGGAAGGAAGTGAGGAGCCTGGTGTGCATAGTGGGGAGAAGGAGGGAGGCCTGAACAGAGACAGACGCATGAGAGACACTGTCCAGGTTGGCGTTATGCAGTGCTGAAGTTCGGGGAAAAAGTGTGCATCATCGTGTACCACATTCCACTGAGCAAGTTCCGATAAGCATTTTCCAGGAGGACCTCGAGTAAGGAGGCTGCGGACCAAACGGGAGTGCAGGCGGCGGATCGATTCCTGACTGCGGAGATTCGGCATCGGGAGAGCGGATTCATTGGCACCGGGTTCCAATCGAGAGAGAGATCCTTTGGTCGAGTCACTGGTTCTGGACAAGTTGTTCGCCGGATGGGTGAGAGGCCTCTAGGCCTGCAGTTCCATAACAGTGCGCACTTATTTGATTGTTTCAAATTACAGGGCCCCAACGTTGACTAGTCGAAGATATTTTTGTTAATTCACTGGCCAGTTGAATCTACTACCCGGGTACGCTAGGACACCAATTTATGAGCCTTTTTGAGCGGGACTTAAACTCACGAACTGAGGGGTATTAACCGTTTCTTTTACGCTGCGTGTTTTTCCCGCGTTGCGCATTCCGTCATTCCTCCAAGCTTAATTGCTTTATGCTTCAACGTATATGTGTATTCAATGCCACATTATTGCTTCAGTAAAGTATATAAGAAAATCCAAAATAGTGTGCTGGTGTATAGTAATTCTTAGTGCGGTGACACTATCCTGGATTTATTCAGCGGCTCCTCCGGGGGTGAGCGCTACAGGGCATTGGGCTGTTTGAACTCAGGAGAAAACATATTTTTTTAAATAGTTCCCCTGTGCTGCAAGGTTTCCCCCACCTGCTAATTAAAAGCCCTTAAATGGAGAGAGAGAGAGAGATATCGATCTGAGGCTGGCAGCTCGATAGAAGGACTTCAAAAGCTGGCATTTCTTTTGGTTATTTTCCCAAAGTAGCGAGGGATGCTTTATTGTTTAGTCAGCACTCAGACGAGTTAGGTTTTGTTGTCTGTTATATTCTATTTGTTTTCTGGAGTGCAGAAATAAAAAACTCTGAGCTATATAGGCTGCTTCTGTGACATCATAATTGCCCTAGAGGACCGCGCTATAGCGCCCCCATATGACAATATAATAATGATATATTCTGAATCTGCAGAGTCTGCCGTTAAAAAAAGGATATATAATTTGTCTGGGTTGTACAATAAGGCCGGTGTAAGACAGGCGCACCTAGTGTGCTCTGCGCCGTACTGACGTGCCTACCGGTGTCCATCGCAGCTGTCACGGTTCCCGGATCCCACCACACAGTCCTTAACGCCCAACACTCCACAGAGCCCAAAAGCTACCAACAGAGTAGCCGTAGAAGAATCCCAAACTGTCTGGTCCTTAGAATTGGCCAGGTATACTAGCTAGACAGAAAGGGTTAATCAAAGACAACGTTGAACTACAAAACCAGGTTAACAACACGGGGGTAGTCAGACGAGCCAGAATTAGGAATACAGAGTATAGATTAGTCAAATGGAATAGCCGGGTCGATATCAGTGCAGAAGCGTAGTACAAGAAAATAGTCTAGGGCAACGGAAGGCAGAATAGTCAGAAAACAAGTAGAGGTCAATAACAGGTTAAATCACGAGAGAATTCAGGTACAAGGAGCTCAGGTATGGATAACCACGATCTGGCACTGCTGAGAAGGAACTGAGGGTTTTTAAAGACCTTCACCAGACCGCGCACCCCTCTCAAGCCGCACCTCATGCAGCCACCTCCCTGCCTGTCTCTATTTAAACCGGGCGTTGGTCAGCAAGCAGCATCAGACATGCTGCCTTCAAACACACTGGAGAGGTTGGAAGCCCCCAATGTTACAGCAGCAATGTCACGCTGCAACAGGCCGGTCTCACGGTGTAGCGTGCATACAAATTGCGCATGCTACAAACGTCCGTGCACAAAGCCTCCCCGTCAAACCTCTAGATGCGCGTTGACAGGGCTGCAAAGCGCGATCCTCCATGGGGGGGTCGAGCCTTGCAGCACTGAGCACACTAACTGCGCTCAGCGAGGTGGCCAGACATGCGTCGGGTGGAAGGAACGTCCACTCTCATGGACGTTCCTTCCGCTCTCCAAAGACGCTCGTCTGACCCCGGCCTAAAACATGACTTCAATTCGTGTTTAAACATGATGAGCACAAAACCGTGTAAATTAGCTCAGCACACAGAGGTGAAATGGCTCAGCAGTGAAGGCATTAAAGTTTCATACAATGAGAAAATATAAAGACTAACCTATTATAAGGCTTTAGAATGGTAATTGGTTGTTATATAAAACTTAGAGTGTCTGTGGTTTAAAAAAAAAAAATTAGACCAGCTAGCGCACTTACTTCCTGAAAGTTTATTGGACCACAAAGGGTTAATTAGTGATGCAACGTGGGACACTTATTTTAATATCTGATTTAATTGGAGATTAATGGTGTCACACATTATACTGGTTTTTGGTCATAAAATTGTTCTGTTTTAAATGCACTTGTGCTGACCAGGTGCCCAGCTGCCCACTTTCTATGAAACCCCCTCCCCCCTCTCCAGTCCTTCATTAAGTTTCTGAAAACACATTACTTTAGAGAAACCTGTCGGCTCACTCCATAATTGCCCACTGTACATTTCTTGCACTCCCTTCCCACCCAGCCCACATGCACCCTGCTACTACACTTGCTCCAGGTAGAGATGCGCACCACTAAAAATTTTGTTTCATTTAGTTTTTTCCCAGGTGTTTTTTTCGTTTCGGGTCGTTTCGGACCGTTTTCGTTTCGAATCGGTGATTTGATTCGAAATTTCGGATCGATTCGAATTGATTAAAACAGAAAATCCTAAAAAATCAAAAAATTAAGAGATTATTTACTGCAGAATATTATAAGCAATGGTTTATTAGAGATTTAATTAAAACGGGAATGTTTTTAACATTGAAGCCTATGGGATAAAACATTTCCCACACCTTTAGGCTCGGGTCAGACGAACGTAGTTTTCACGTCCGTGATGGCATCCAAAAGTACGTCCGTGATACCATGACAGAAAGCCCATTGGAGCCCGACACACAAAGTACGTCCGCACTGAACTGCGGACGCACAACGGCCGCGGCCCACTGACGCAAGGCAGGCAAGAACGTACAACCCCTAGAATGGCCGTACAGAGTGCACTGCATCCACCTAGCGGCCTGTGTGTGTGAAGAGGAGACGTAAGACGCACTTGTTTTGCGGCCTACACATAACGTCCAGACTGCAGAAACTTCCGGGGTGGCTGGAGTATTCTGGACGCTGGGGAGTGTTTTGTGGATGCTGGGGAGTGTTTTGTGGACGCTGGGGAGTGTTTTGTGGATGCTGGGGAGTGATTTGTGGATGCAGGGGAGTGATTTGTGGATGCGGCAGGTGACATGGACGTGGAGCGAATTATCACCGAAGTGGGGGAGCACCCTGAATTGTGGGACACTGCCATCAAACATTATAAGGACAAGACCCGTAAGACAGACGCATGGGCAGCAGTGGCGAGGGTGGTGTACCCTGCATATGACACATGGTCTGACCACGAACAGAAAGTGCAGAGTGAGTATAAGATTATTTAAGTCATAATCAAATGCATATTGAATAGAAAATAAGTGTAACCGACAAATGGATTTATGAACGTCATGTCAAATGCTCCCCATCTGCCAGGGCACCTAACCAGCTTCGCTAGTGAAATAGGTTGCCAGGGCATTGCGATACCTGTTACTGTGTCAATTCACAGGCATGACATCATCATTAATGAATTCCTCCATACCAATAACAGACAACGAGTCATCCAAGTTAAAACCATCCCTCCCACGAACAAAATTATGCAACACACAGCAGCATTTCACTATATCTACACAAAAATCTATTTGCACATCTAGCGGCCTATGAAATATCCTCCACTTGTTGCTCAGTATGCCAAAGCTACACTCGACATACCGTCTCGCCCGCAACAGCCTGTAATTAAACACCTGCTTCTTCACAGTCAGGTGTGTCCCTGAGTATGGTCGCAGGAGATGTGTGGACAGGCCGAATGCCTCATCCCCCACAAAGGCATAAGGGACTGCCTCGTCCGTGCCAGTCAAAGGTGTAGGTCTGGGGATGTTCAGGGTCCCACTCTCTATTCCATTCCACAGTGTGGAGTTCATGAACAGTGTGGAGTCAGATTCCTTCCCGTATGACCCCACATCCACACAGACAAAATAATAGTTGGCATCTGCGACTGCCAGTAGGCCAATTGAAAAAAAATGTTTATAATTGTGATACAGTGAGCCACTCTGCAGTGGCTTCACTATGCGGACATGTTTCCCATCCACGGCTCCCAGGCAGTTTGGGAAGTTCGCTCTGTCCACGAATCCCACAGCAATTCGTGACCATGACTCGTCTGTGGGTGTTGGCATACATTCCTCCCTCATCGTGTCCCATATTGTCTGGCACACCTTGCGAACGATCTCACCCGCTGTAGATCTGTCAACACGGAAATTATAATGCAGGTCCTTCAGACTGCATCCACTGGCAAGATACCTATGGAAAACCAAAATACGTGTTATGATCACATTGCATGAACTGCACCTAATATAATTCTTCTGTTTTGCAGCGCGTGAGGTCATCGTGAAATGGAGGACGGTCAGGGATAATTATACGCGGGTCCTCAAAAAAGATGCAGAATTGGCACTCTCTGGATCTGCGGCGAGGAGGGGCCGCAGTTATGTATATGACGAGCAGCTCTCATTCCTGCCACGGACCCTCGAACCACAACTTATGGCAAGCAGCATCGATGTCCCGTCAACATCCAGGGCACAGCGAGATGTCATGCCATGTGGTTCAGCCACCTGCTCTGAAGATGTGGAACAGGGTGGAGGCGAATCGCATTTGGAGGAGGAGGAGACCGCTGCACAGGAGCCAGATACTGCGAGATTGGACACCACCAGACCGGCGCCCAAGAGAAGAAGGCCACCGGGTACAGAGTTCGAGCATGCCATGGTGACATTTATGGATGCTCCCCTACCAGCACCACTACCACCTCCACAATGCCGCTTCTGGGATGATGATGACATGACCTTCCACCATTCATGTCTGCCCATGTTGCACCAGATGAGCCTGGCTCAGAATATGGAGTATCGCCGGCGAACATTGGACACCATCGACGACATTTTGAGCCGCTCGCCAGTACCACCTGTGCCTCGCAGTGGCCCACACACAATATGCCGGTGGTTATTACCGGCAACCACAGCCATGACATCAACCCATATCCCCCGGTGCAAGGTTACAACCACCGCCTGGGTCAGAGTACTACCAAGGTCACATGCCCGGTCCTTATGACCAAGATTCTCAATATGAGGATTTGTAGCTTTCTGTCCTTGTCATACCTGTTTCTTCTATGCGTTGGAAGCATATTTTTTCCCTGTATTTGCCACATGTTTGTGGCCTCTGTCATTTTCCTTTTATAAATTTTATGTTCATGAACATATGGTGTGTATTCATTCTTTGTTTTGGAATTTACATTATTGTGCATGAAACACAGATTTTTATGTCATTGTTGGCGGTGTCATACATTATTGAGTACGTGTGATGATATGCGATGCGCATGTGTGTGTGTGTATGCATGTGCGAGTGGGCATATCACTACACACGGACAATGTGGGCTCTGAACACCGAGCACATGTCTGCTGACTGGCAGGGAAGTCGTGAATGCTGGTGTTTGATGGTACTTACCGCAACGTGATGACCAGCATCTCCTCTGGTGGTATGGCGTCCCTCAAGTTTGTGTCCCTCTTCGTCAACAGCTCAGGTACCTTCAACAACAGTTTGTCGAAAGGAGGGGATGGACATCCGCAAGTAGTTGAAGAACTTTGTCGGGTCCCTCTCTCGCAGTGGCCTGTACAGCGTCACGAAGTGGCCATGCATGTATCTAGCAGCGTTGATGGGATGAACCCATGATCGCCGTTGTCGCTTGTTCCTGAGGTACAGGTAGCCCGTAGCGGCGAACACAAATACTTGAACTGCATCCATCTTGGGGAAACCCACCATCCACAATATGGCTTCTTTATACCCTTTATACCTTTTTTCCCTCGTTTTCTTCAATCTGCAATTAATTTGGTTACTCATATTTCACTTTTTTATATTGATCCGTGAAGAATCACGGACGTGATCACGAACTGTGTGGCCACTACTGCGTCTTCCGTACTAATGTACGTCCGTACTGCACGGACGTACAGTCCGTAGAAATCACGTTCATCTGACCCTAGCCTTAACCCTTTCGCTGCTGAGCCATTTCACGCCTGTGTGCTGAGGTAATTTTTACCGGTTTCGCTCATCATGTTTAAACGCGTTTTGAAGCCATATTTTATTATATGACCAAGACATATTAGATATCGTTCTTTCCGACAGACTCGACAGATTCATAATTATCATTATTATATGTATACGTCATGACCCGTCTGTATATTATAACAAAAAATGCAATAAAATTAGAATTTTCAATAATTTACAACGTGTAAAGTGTTTTTTTCCCCCATTTTAACATGCGAGCGTTTGCGGTTATATTTTATGAGTTGCGCTTGTTATAAAAATTCGAAATGGGGACTCGTTAAATTTTTTTGGGGGAAAATCACGCGATTTTTAACAAACGCACCCCATACAAAAATCGTTAGTGCGGCATCATTCAGCAACATTATAATTGAAATGGGAACAATATTGCTGCATTAACAAAAAACAAAAAAAAGCTATTTTTTTTATTATTTTTTTTAAATATTTTTTTATTTACATTTTTTTTTAGTTACTTTTAATATGGTCATGTTTGATATCGTTGGAAAGGCCATGCTCTGGCCGATCCAACGATATCAAACATTAACCCCTAGCTCCGATGGATCGGGAGACAGGGGGTTCCAATGAACCCTCTGTCTCCACGATTGGTGGCAGCTAGGGGTTAACTCCAAAACTGACATCATCGCGCTATGCACGATGACGCCAGTCGTCAAGGTGAGATCCCGGAAGCTTGGCCGACATCCAAGATGCCAGCCAGCTCCGGGAGAGGATCACAATCCGGCACTTTGTGACGCCGAATTGTGATCCGGCCCCAAGGGGTTAAAGCCAGGCACTGTTTGGAAGGGCAGGCTGTGCCCTTCCAAACGATGCCTGCCTTTAATTGCTGGCCCCAGGCGATCGGGAGGGCGAGAGGTCCACAGGACCTCTCTCCCCTCCCTTTCAGGCACCTCCTCCGCACTCACGGGGGGGGCACCTGAAATAGATGTCATCGTGCTGCCACAATGACATTTATTGTCCCCGCCGGGGTCCTGGAGTGCCGGGCTGACATCCAAGATGTCAGCCCGCTCGGGGGGGGCACAGCAATCAGCCAGAATCCCAGCCGATTGCTGCCTCCTGTGTATGGACGCGCTCGCGCTTCCATCGCACAGGAGGAGCACTTGGCAGGACACGCTCAGCGCGTCCTCCGCAGCCAAGTGGTTAACATTGAAGCCTATGGGGTAAAACATTTTCCACACCTTTTTTTTAACATTTGAAATGAACTATCAAATGGATATCCATTTGATAGTTCATTTCAAATTCGATAGTTAGTCGATATCCAAATCGGTGCACCTTTCTTTAATTTTAAAAAAAATAACACTTTTTTTTTACTTTATTTTCATTGTTTCCTGTCCCCCAGGGCAGTACCCGGATCCCCATACACCTTTTATGGCCAATATCTTGCATATATGCCCTCTTGGAGGGCACTTAAATTCGAACTTTTGAGCCCCATAGACTTGCATTGAGTTTGAATTAGGGATGAGCCTAACACGCCCGAGTTCGGTTCGTATTCGAACCCGAACTTTCCAAATGTTCGAATCCGAACCCGAACTCAATACAAGTCAATGGGGCTGAAAATTCGGTTTTTAGAGTGCTAAATATATCTATGCTAGATATTTGCCATAAAAGGTGTATGGGGCTCCGGGTAGTGCCCTGGGGGACAGGAAACAAGGACAAAAAGTTTTAAAAAAAACGTTTGTAAAGGGACAGTGAGTTTTCCATGAAATAAGGGTTAAAAATAAAAACGAAAAATTCCTTCAAATATCGTGCCTAGGAGGTCCCCATAACCTGCCCGTGAAGTGGCGGATTTCTAGGATGTATAGAAACACTTAAAAACAAAAAAATTACGTTTCAAAAGACGGTAAATGCTTTTCCTTTAATCTATCCATAAACAACTGCTTGGGGCAGCAGTCTGTATGAAAAGAGGAGACATTTTCGGACATGCAGAAAAAAATTTTAGGGATTTTTTTGGCTAAATTATTGTGAAACTTATGCGGGCTTTGGATGAAAGTAACAATAGGTGCTTTAAGGCTGGGGTCACACTAGCGCACTTTTAACGTAAATGACAAGCAAATGACACGCAATGACGGCCAATATACGAAGTACGGTCACACGAAAGTCCAGCCGCGCAACGCAAGTGGAAAATGAACGCATTTTTTTCGAGAACGCTGAACCACTAGTACTGACGTACAGAGTGCGCTGCGTCCGCATAGCGGCGTGTGTGCGTGATTAGGAGACGTCAGACGCTGCTCATGTCCGGCCAACATAATGTCCAGACACCCAAAGTTTCCTGGTTTGGACCCGTAAAAAATCACGCACAAAAATGCGCATCGTATGACCGTTTAAGCGCTTTCCGTGAAAAAACACCTCAATGCGTTCGGACGCACTTTTTGCCGTTCGCTCTGAAAAATGCGTTCGTTTGACCCTAGCCTAAAATTGGGCCTTTAGCGTCGACAACAGTGCCGTCACACAGTCTCACCCCTCTGAGGATATGAATCTGATACAGGCGTCAGTGGCAGTGCAGCCAAATATTGTGCCTTTGGTGCCAGGCCAGCAAGTGCCATCATACAGTAACCCCTCTGTGGTATTGTGGAAGAGTGCAGGGGTGGACCATGCGGTCAGGGAGGGTGCTAGACTATTTTGCGCCCTAGGCAAGACCAGCTACTTGCACCCCCCCAAAAAAAAAACGACACAACATGAAACTGCTAAATTTCTTTTTACTTAAGAATAAAGTTTGAAAAGCACCAATAGTAAAGGTAAAATAAATATAAATAAACTGTATTAAACCATTTTAAATTAACTCTATTAAACTAATTAAAATTAACTGTATTGAACAAATATAAATTAACGAAAAAAAAAATAAGAGTTGTCACGTAAGCTTCAATTTCAGACACATCAAAATTTCACTTTGCGTGCCTTATCCTTTGCAAATTTTCATCATGCGTATATACATATATTGCCCAGGCCAGCTCACATCATGCGTATATATATTGCCCAGGCCAATCCCCTGGTGGAGATAGGGGGTTCATTTGAACCCCGATATCTCCAGGCATCTAGTGGGTCATGGAGGGTGTCAATCGAAAGGCCTGAGCATGGCCTTTCGAATGGTACCCAACATGACCAGCTATAAAGTAAAAAAAATAAAAAATAAAATAAAAACATGTATTTTATTTTGTGTGTTATTTTTATTAATGCAGCAATATTGTTCACATTGTAATTATAATGTGAACTATGATGCACTAATGATTTTTTTCTATGGGGTGTGTTTGCTATAAATCACGTAATTCCCCCACAAAATGTAACAAGTCCCCATTTCTAATTTTTGTACAAGCGCACCCCATAGAAAACATAACCGCAAACGCTCATGTGCTAAAATGTAAAAAAAACAACACTTTACACACTGCAGATGATTAAAAATTCAATTTTTATTGCATTTTTTGTCATAATATACAGCCAGGACAGGACGTATACATATAAAAATTATATATTATGAATCTGTGGAGTCTGCCAGAAAGAACGATATCTAACATGTCGGTCATTTAACAAAATGTGGCATCAAAATCGCGTTTAAACATGATGAGCGAAAGCGGTAAAAATGAGCTGAGCACACAGCGGTGAAATACAGCATATTAGAAGTTTTAGGAGGGAAATTAACACTTCTCAAATCTCAATCAGAAGCAGACACCACCCCACCCCCTCAGTATAGTCTACAATGTATCAAATTGATTAGACCAGACTAAAAACACCTGTTATGCCGTTTGAAAAACACAGGTCATTTAGAGTTGAGAATCTTTGCACGTACACATTAGTTTTTAATTCAATATCTAATAAACCGTTGCTTATAATATTCTGCAGTAAAAAGTCTCTTTATTGTTAGATTTTTTAGGATCTTTTAAGCTTTTTTGTATTTTTATTTTTATTATCAATTCGAAATTTGACCCGAAATTTGGAATCGATCCGAAATTTCGTGTGGTCGAAATTTCGGATTCGGGATGCCCTCGGACGCACGAAAATGGTACATTTCGTAGGAAAAACAAAATCTGTGCGAAACGAATTGCACATCCCTAGATCCAGGTGCCCTCACATAGTGTGTCAACCCTCTCCTGTTAGATGGTAAGTTCTCGAGCAGGGTCCTCTCTCCTACTGTTCTGTGTGTTTAACATGTATGTATATTTGTATTTGTTATTCTGTCTCACCCATTGTACAGCGATACAGAACTTGTTAGCACTTTATAAATAACTGTAACTTTAGCTGCGATATCCCATTGGGGGTGAATGTCACATTGCTCTTAGAAAGTAAGGTGATATCTTATCCCTTGATGAGAAACCAAAGCCAATACTCGCCTCAATCTAGAACCACGTGACATTGATTTTGCACTCAACGGGTGGAGCTATCTGGGGGCTGTTGCCCAACGATATGCTATTGGCCACTGGCTGCAACGTCAGATTGTTTACTGCTCACTAGAGATGTGCAATTCGTTTCGTTCCGAATTGATACTCGAACGAAATTCACCATTTTTGTATTTCGTGAGCAGTTCCGAAAACAAAATATCGACCAACCGAAATTTCAGATCGATTCGGTGTTTCGGATCATTTTGGCGATTCGGATCATTTCAGGTGATTTGGATCAGTGGTTTTTCGCTTTTTATTGCTTATTTAAAAATGGGAAGTAGATTACTACCAATAGAATGAAAGTTTCTTTATTACTTTAAGATTTTTTAGACATTTTTTGAGTGAAATTTTAGGTTTACTAACATTTTTTAAAGAAACAAGGCTTTTTAATCCATAGGTCTCAATGAAGCATATGAATTTGCACACTGCAGGGCAGCGCCTCTCTGCAGTATAATTCAGCATATGAATCCGCACACTGCCGGGCAGCACCTCTCTGCAGTATAATAAATGCAGCATTTGAATTCGCACACTGCCGGGCAGCGCCTCTCTGCAGTATAATTCAGCATTTCAATCCGCACACTGCCAGGCAGCACCTCTCTGCAGTATAATTAATGCAGCATATGAATCCGCACACTGCCGGGCAGCGCCTCTCTGCAGTATGATTAATGCAGCATAAGAATCCGCCCACTGCCGGGCAGCGCCTCTCTGGAGTATAATTAATGCAGCATATGAATCCGTACACTGCCGGGCAGCGCCTCTCTGCAGTATAATTCAGCATTTCAATCCGCACACTGCCAGGCAGCACCTCTCTGCAGTATAATTAATGCAGCATATGAATCCGCACACTGCCAGGCAGCACCTCTCTGTAGTATAATTAATGCAGCATATGAATCCGCACACTGCCGGGCAGCGCCTCTCTACAGTATAATTCAGCATATGAATCGGCACACTGCCGGGCAGCACCTCTCTGCAGTATAATTAATGCAGCATATGAATTTTCACACTGCCGGGCAGCGCCTCTCTGCAGTATAATTCAGCATTTCAATCCGCACACTGCCAGGCAGCACCTCTCTGCAGTATAATTAATGCAGCATAGCGCCTCTCTGCAGTATAATTCAGCATATGAATCCGCACACTGCCAGGCAGCACCTCTCTGTAGTATAATTAATGCAGCATATGAATCCGCACACTGCCAGGCAGCACCTCTCTGCAGTATAATTAATGCAGCATATGAATCCGCACACTGCGGGCAGCGCCTCTCTGCAGTATAATTCAGCATATGAAACCGCACACTGCCGGGCAGCGCCTCTCTGCAGTATAATTAATGCAGCATATGAATTCGCACACTGCCGGGCAGCACCTCTCTGCAGTATAATTCAGAATATGAATCTGCACACTGCCGGGCAGAGCCTCTGCAGTATAATAAATGTAGCATATGAATTTTCACACTGCCAGGCAGCGCCTCTCTGCAGTATAATTCAGCATATGAATCCACACACTGCAGGGCAGCGCCACACACTGCCGGGCAGAGCCGCTCTTCAGTATAATTCAGCATATGAATCCGCACACTGCGGGCAGCGCCTCTCTACAGTATAATTCAGCATATGAATCGGCACACTGCGGGCAGCACCTCTCTGCAGTATAATTAATGCAGCATATGAATTTTCACACTGCCGGGCAGCGCCTCTCTGCAGTATAATTCAGCATTTCAATCCGCACACTGCCAGGCAGCACCTCTCTGCAGTATAATTAATGCAGCATAGCGCCTCTCTGCAGTATAATTCAGCATATGAATCCGCACACTGCCAGGCAGCACCTCTCTGTAGTATAATTAATGCAGCATATGAATCCGCACACTGCCAGGCAGCACCTCTCTGCAGTATAATAAATGCAGCATTTGAATTCGCACACAGCCGGGCAGCGCCTCTCTGCAGTATAATTCAGCATATGAAACCGCACACTGCCGGGCAGCGCCTCTCTGCAGTATAATTAATGCAGCATATGAATTCGCACACTGCCGGGCAGCACCTCTCTGCAGTATAATTCAGAATATGAATCTGCACACTGCCGGGCAGAGCCTCTGCAGTATAATAAATGTAGCATATGAATTTTCACACTGCCAGGCAGCGCCTCTCTGCAGTATAATTCAGCATATGAATCCACACACTGCAGGGCAGCGCCACACACTGCCGGGCAGAGCCGCTCTTCAGTATAATTCAGCATATGAATCCGCACACTGCCGGGCAGCACCTCTCTGCAGTATAATAAAAGCAGCATAAGAATCCGCACACTACCGGGCAGCTCCTCTCTGCAGTATAATTAATGCAGCATTTGAATTCGCACACTGCCGGGCAGTGCCTCGCTGCAGTATAATTCAGCATCTGAATCCACACACTGCCGGACAGCACCTCTCTGCAGCATAATTAATGCAGCATATGAATTCACACACTGCCGGGCAGCACCTCTCTTCAGTAGGGATGAGCCGAACACCCCCGAGTTCGGTTCGTGCTCGAACTCGAACTTTTCAAATGTTCGGATTCGAACTCGAACTCAAAACAAGTCAATGGGACTGAAAGTTCGATGTTTAGAGTGCCCTCCAAGAGGGCATATATGCTAGATATTTGCCATTAAAGATGTATGGGGGTCCGGTTAGTGCCCTGGGGGACAGGAACCAAGGACAAAAAGTAAAAAAAAAAACATTTTTAATGGGACAGTGAGTTTTCCATGAAATAAGGGTTAAAAATAAAAACAAAAAATTCCTTCAAATATCGTGCCTAGGAGGTCCCCATAACCTGCCCATGAAGTGGCGGATTTCTCGGATGTATAGAAATATGTAAAAAACAAAAAATGACATTTCAAATGACGGTAAATGGTTTTCCTTTAATCTATCCATAAACAACTGCTTGGGGCGGCAGTCTGTATGAAAAGAGGAGACATTTTCGGACACGCAGGAAAAGTTTAGTAATTTTTTGGCTAAATTATTGTGAAACTTATGCAGGCTTTGGATGAAAGTAACAATAGGTGCTTTAAAATTGGTCCTTTAGCGTCGGCAACAGTGCCGTCACACAGTAACCCCTCTGAGGATATGAATCTGATACAGGCGTCAGTGGCAGTGCACCCAACTATTGTACCTTTGGTGCCAGGCCAGCAAGTACCATCATACAGTAATCCCTCTGTAGTATTGTGGAAGAATGCAGGGGTGGACCTTGCGGTCCTATATTAAAAAGATATGAATCTGGTAATGGGTGTCAGTGCACCCAGATATTGTGCTTTTGGTGCCCGACTGCCAGGCCAGAAAGTACCATCATACAGTAACCCCTCTGTAGTTTTGTGGAAGAGTGCAGGTGTGGACCTTGCGGACCTATATTAAAAAGATATGCATCTGGTAAAGGCGTCAGTGCACCCAGATATTGTGCTTTTGGTGCCAGACTGCCAGGCCAGCAGATACCATCATACAGTAACCCCTCTGTAGCATTGTGGAAAAGTGCAGGGGTGGACCATGCGATCCTATATTAAAAGATATGAATCTGGTTAAGGCGTCAGTGCACCCAGATATTGTGCTTTTGGTGCCAGGCCAGCAAGTGCATTCATTCAGTAACCCCTCTTTAGTATTGTGGAAGAGTGCAGGGGTGGACCTTGCGGTCCTATATTAAAAAGATAGGCATCTGGTAAAGGCATCAATGCACCCAGATATTGTGCCTTTCATGGCAGCAAGTACCTTCACACCGTAACCCTTTTGTGGTATTGTGGAAGAGTGCAGGGTTGGACCCTGCGGTTCAAAAAATTAAAATGATATAAATCTGGCACAGGCGTCAGTGCAGCCAAATATTGTGCCTTTCATGGCAGCAAGTGCATTCACACCATAACCCTTTTGTGGTATTGTGGAAGAGTTCAGTGCTGGAGGTTTTGTGAATGCAGAAGACATCCCCGATCTATTACGTTACGTCAGCATCAGGGGATTGATAACTGCTGATCCAGGACTGATTCATTTTTATAAATGTCAGCCGGTCTACAGAGTCGGTGGACAGACGCACTCTTTTGTCTGTGACAAAACCTCCAGCGGCACTGAACATCCTGTCAGAAAGCACGCTAGATGAAGGGCAACCTAGTAGCTGCATAGCATATTGGCTAAATTCTGGCCAGTGATCCAATCTCAACACCCAGTAAGCCAGTGGATCATCTGCTGGAAACGTATCCGGGTCTGCCCTTGCCCCAGGTAGTCCTGCACCATATGGTGAAGACGCTGGCAATGGGTGCCTACATTTGACGTCCCTGGGCGTCGTGGACTAAATTTTTTTAAAAATGCATCAGTCAAGCGGCCCTGGCCTTCACCACTATTCCTCTGATCATCCGCAGCCTCAGAAGCACCTGTGTCATCACTTGGTAACCTACCAGTGCCTGGAAAGGTGTTACACAAGTGTCGCTTTAGAGCGCCTCAAGTTTTTTCATCCTGTGCTCCCTCTGTGCGGGCAGGATGAGCTCTGCAACTTTCCCCTTGTATCGTGGATCAAGAAGGGTTGCCAACCAGTAATAATCCCTCTCCTTGATAGCACGAATCCTGGGGTCCTTTAGCAGGCTTTGCATCATTAGGGAGCCCATGCAGCGTAGGTTGGAGGTGGCATTAGCTGCCGAGTCTTCCTGGTCAATGAGGATGACCGTATCGTGCACTTCCTCCTCCCAGCCACGCACAAGCCCTTCTGTTTCTGGGCACACAAAACCCTGCCTTGAGGAATCCCCACCTTCAATGCCCCCACTACTTAAATAGTCCTCCTCCTCCTCATCCTCCTCCTGTCTGATCTGAGTAGGACCCGCTGGAATGCTGTCTGTGGAAAGACTGAGGCCTTGAGAGCTAGGGAAGGCCTCCTCTTCCTCCCGCTGCTCTGCCTCTAGAGCCACATCTATAATTCCCCGCAGAGTGTGCTCCAGCAGGAACACTAAAGGAATTGTGTCACTGATGCATGCACTGTCCCTGCTCACCATCCTCGTTGCCTCCTCAAATGGTGACAGTACAGTGCATGCATCATTAATCATCAGCCACTGCGGGGGGGAAAAAAACCCAGTTGACCTGAACCTGTCCTTGTGCCATACTCACACAGGTACTCGTTGATGGCCCTCTGCTGCTTGTGCAGACGCTGCAGCATTGCTAATGTCGAGTTCCACCTGGTGGGCATGTCACAGATCAGACAGTTTGTGGGAAGGTGTAATTCTCTTTGAATTTCTGCCAGGCGAACGCTTGCTGGGAATGACCGTCTGAAGTGGCTGCAGACTTTTCTGGCCTGGCTGAGAAGCTTGGTTAGGAAACGCTGTACCACTAGATTTAGGACATGTGCTAGGCATGGTACATGCGTCAATTTACCCTTGCGTAGGGCGGAGAGAAGGTTGCTGCCATTATCACAGACAATCATTCCCAGCTGAAGCTGGCGTTGTTAACCATCTCTGCACCTGCCCCTGCAGAGCTGACAGAATTTCTGGCCCGGTGTGGCTCCTGTCCCCTAAACAAACCAGCTCAAGCACAGTATGGCTTCTTTTTGCTTGAGCTATTGTGTAGTCCCTGTCAGGTGTCGGTTTAACTGCCACTTCGCCAGAGACACAGAAGGAGGAGGAGGAGGAGGAAGAGGGAGAGGTGGTGGTGGAGCAGACAGACCTCATACAAGCAGCTTTCTGGAGGCGTGGTGGATGAACAAGCTCCAGCACAGAGCCCCATCTTGGATCCCTCCCAGCTGCAATCAGAGTTACCCAGTGTGCCGTGAAGGAAATGTAATGACCCTGTCCATGCTTGCTGGACCACGTGTCTAAAGTCACATGCACCTTGCTGCTGACTGCCTTTCCCAATGACTCGATAACATTGTCTTCCACATGCTGGTATAGTGCTGGATCTGACAGCTCGGATCAGTTCCAGGTACTTCAGTTCTTGACTACCTGCTCTGCTTCTCAGCTGCAGCATCACTGGATCTAGAGGTTGAGAGCCCTCAGGATCTGTTTTATTCGGATCTTATTCACTTCGGCCGGCTCGGCCCCTTTCTTGAGGAGTATCTGGTGCAGAATCTTATCTAGGCGCCTCATGTATTCGGTCATTCTCTCACCTCTCCGCTGGTAGGTGTGTTCATACTGATATACAAGCTCTGCGGCCTTTTCTGTTCGCCCAAAAACTTCCTCCAAAACGTTTAAATAGTCTAAAGCAGTACAGTCTTTTCTACTCAGTTTTAGGTTTCTCATCGCTTCTGACGCAGGTCCCTTTAAGCTCTCTGTGATCCTTTGCTTTTTCTGAGCTTCAGGGACATCCCACTCATCCAGAGCCTGCATCGCCTGTTCCACCCATTCTTCAAAGGTTTCTTCTCCCGCCGGAGTTGGTACGTTTCCTGTAAAATTTCTCAACCGTCGATAACTGAAGTTAGTGTGCAGAGGGCTTGTTCTCTGACACTTAGCCAGCAAATCTCCAATAGCCACTATGAATTCAGGCCCGATCATGGCCAACGGACTGGGTGCAGGAACACTTGCGGATTCGCCACGTGGCGCACTTGGCTGAATCAGTTGGACTTCCACCTCATTGGTCAGCTTCATGCTCGCGCCCTGAAAACACACTGGAACACCCTTTCTCCATTCAAGAAGGACATACGTGTGAGAGGTATCTGTGTTCTTTTTAATGTCCAGGATTAACCCCCGATGATCTGGTGTCAGCGCGGCCACGGCCTGGCGAATCTGATCTTCGGCCCAAGTGTCTGCGGGAATATCTATGACTATACAACATTCTAACTGACTACTGTGCTCCTCACACCATTCGGCAACAGTGTCTGGATCCATATTTAACCCTTTAGATGCGGTTTTTCCAGAGACTGGATCCCGGAAACGAGCCCCCACGTGTAGCGCTCACTCCCGGAGGAGCTGCTGAAAATGAACCACGGGTCAGTCTCCCCGCACTAGGGAATAAATATACTCCAGCACAGTTGTGGATTTTATAATTTATATAGTTTACTAGAGTAAAAAGCATATAATCAGACACGGTGTTCGTAGATATATTTACAGTATTTCGTATCGCGGTAAACGCGCAGCGGAAAAAGAAATACGAGGTTTCGTATTTCGGGAAAAACGCAGCCGAACAGAAAAAAATACAATGCTTCGTAATTTCGAGAAACGCGCAGCGGAAACAAATAAAATGCGAATCTTTACCCCTATTTTGGGATATTAGGGAGTGAGTCCCGCACAGGTTAAGTCCCGGACTGTAAGTGTATGTGTGTGTTATGGTACCCGGGTACTATTCAACTGGCCAGTGAATTACTTATAGCGATGTCTTCGACTAGTCAAGTTGGGGCCCTGTGGGTTTTGAAGACAAACAGCAGCGTGCTTTCTTGACTTTATAAACCGGCCTTGGAGGCCTCTCACCCATCCGCTCGATCACCAAAGCTCCGCTGACCCAGGACGTCTCTCCGCTTGTCGCCTTGCTGGGATACCGGCTACTGGATCTGTGGTCAGGCTTTCTTTGCTCCGGCCCGGACTTGTCCAGCTACCGCCTGCTCTCCCTTCCAATGGACTTGCGGTACTCCTTACTCGGGGTCCTCTGCTTGCCTGGATAGTAGCTTAGGTAATGTCTGTGGATAACTAGGGTTCCGTCTGGTAAAGCTGGATAATCTGGATTGGAATCCTGGTAGGCCCCACCTGCGCTCCGGCCTAGTCTCTGCTCCGCTCTGCAATACTGTGTCCTGTCTCATGCACTCCCTGGCGCGCTCTGCCAGCTATCTCCACGAGGCTCAGGATGTACAGCATCTGTGTCCCACCCACTTCCTGTGTCTGTTCACAAAGCATGCCGGGAAACGTAGTCCCAATGTTCAGTGTCTCTTATCGCGCTTGTCTCCCTCCGGTGGCCAAAAATAGGTACTGCCACAGTAAGGTTTTAAACACAGCGCTACACTGTCATTTTAGTCAAACAATTCAGCTAACTCCTCCGTGTGTGATAGCGAGGCTACGGCAGGAGTAGCTGTGGACATGGAGGCTGCATTAAATGCTTTGGCAGCTGAGGTGGACTGTAAAGCACTACAAGCCTGGCTGGCAGAGGACTCAGAGGATGAGGATGGCCTGGTTAGCCAATCCACCAAATCCTCTGTATGTTGCTGCTGCTTAAACTGGCCAGCACCAGTTAGAAAGGACAAGCGTGCCCCTGCAGAGGATGCAGCACGTCCACCATGACCAGAGGCACAGCCTCCCGACACAGGGGCTGCTTGCCCTCTTATCTGTGTCTGGGAGCGTCTGCCTGTCCTTTTTGTTCTTTCAGGCATGGTGAGTGATATACTGTATAGATTAAATATATACAGAACTCTGATTCAACTCTGGTATAAAGATTAAAGATTTACAGAACTCTGGTATAACTCAGTGAGACACCCTGATAGCTGGCAGCCAGTGACAAGACACAGATTACAATTCCCAGAAACCTCCTATAAATCAGTGAGACCCCCTGATGGGTGGCAGTGACAAGACACAGTTTACAAGTCTCAGAAACCTCCTATAAATCAGTGTGACCCCCTGATGGGTGGCAGTGAGAACACACAAATTACAATTCGCATAAATCTGCTAGAAGTATGTGGGACCCCCTGATAGCTGGCAGTGAGAAGACACAGATTACAAGTCTCAGAAACCTCCTTTAAATCAGTGTGACCCCCTGATGGGTGGCAGCCAGTGAGAACACACGGATTATAACAATTCCCAAATATTTTGTAGAAATTAGTGACCCCCAAAATACTGCGTGGTACTGGCAGTGAGTCACAAGACACAGATCACCTCAATTCCCAGATATTTTTAGAAATTAGTGACCCCAAAAAACTGCGTGGCACTGGCTGTGTGACAAGACACAGATCACCTCAATTCCCAGATATTTTGTAGAAATTAGTGACCCCCAAAAACTGCGTGGCACTGGCTGTGTGACAATGCGGGACTTAGCTCTGTGAGCCCATGATTGGGCAAAATTTGCCCACTCAGGACTCTGAGCCGTGATCGGCATAGTGTTGAACCTGTCTTGCACCAGACCTGTGGTCAGGTGCAAGGCTGTAGCCAATTACAAGCCTCAGGCCAGTGGAAAAGTGCATTGTGGTCCGTTGTGGTGCATTGTGGGCGAACACGCGGCGATTACGCGGAAATGTTCGTAGTTCGCGAACATGCGAACAGGCTATGTTCGATGTGAACTCCGAACCGATCGAACCGAACAGCTCATCCCTACTCTTCAGTATAATTGTCGATTATTCCAGCCTTTCTGTTAGAATAATCTTAATTTTAATAAAGACAGGAGGTGAATATTTTGCATTCTCTTTTCTTTACTAAATCACAGCAGCAAAGAGAGTTTTACATAGCAACAGTAAAAACCAATAAACAAATAGTATTCCCACAAGAGAGCAGTCAGCCCCTCCCACGGCCTCTTTTCTTGCATGTAGGACGAGCAGGAAGGTCTATGAAACAGTCCGGGAAAACTAAGATTAAGAACCCGATGTGAACTGGAAGCCAACAGGCCAAACGGAAGAAGAACCGGAAATTCAACAGGCGAACCACAGAAGTGCAGACCAGCGAAACAGTTGTGTCCAATCAGACTAGGGAGAAAACAGAGAATACGTGAAAGTACCATGCGACAGAAACGTGTCAATCAAGAGGTAACTAACTCCCTAGCAAAGAGCAAACAAGTGACACTAAAAACAGGAACCGGTCCCAGACTAGGTAAACTAGACATGCAAATAGGCAAACCTACTATAGGGAGGAAAGCGATTAGGCAAATAACGAACACAGAGCTGAGGAAGTTGATAAAAATTTATCGTGTATATATATATTTATTTATTTATTTATTTTTTTGGTTATTTATTTATTTATGTATTTATTTTTTCGTCGATAATGAATGAACACCGTAGAACAATCCGAGAAATGTGAACAAACCGGGCATGGGCGGGGGGGAAAATATTCGCCTCCTGTCTTTATTAAAATTAAGATTATTCTAACACCAAGGCTGGAATAATCCACAATTTTACATCAAGTCAGGAGGCTTCATATTTTACAGTTTTAAAGCTGCACTAAAGCGCCAGATGCATGAGAACAAGGGCGAAAGTATAAGGTACGGAACGTAACCGCCCTAGACCAATCAGCGGCCGCAAGTATATCGGCCAGCAAACCCCTGGTGTCAGCAACCGAGGAAGCCACCGCACCCCGCATGGAGTGAGCGCCAAAGTGGGGAGCAACACCCGCAAGAGACAGGAGCCAGTGAACCCATCTAGAGAGGGTAGGTGAAGAGACCGGATTATAGGGAGAGACATAAGAGACCAAGAGTTGGCCTGT
The DNA here is from genome assembly GCA_009667805.1 of Leptobrachium leishanense. NCBI lineage: Eukaryota > Metazoa > Chordata > Amphibia > Anura > Megophryidae > Leptobrachium > Leptobrachium leishanense. The sequence goes on along the minus strand of CM019069.1, from coordinate 79,965,914 downwards.
CAGAGAGGAGCGCAAAGGGCACAAACGGGATAGGTAAGTATTAACTGTTGGTTATGTATGAAAGAGGCACTGGAGTCTTGTGAATCTTCAGTAGAGAACTTTACTTTGTGCATATAGCAATAAAACAACTTATAACAGATTAGTCACTGGATATATATCAGGATGCTTCATCATCACACAGCTAGAAAGAAAAAGGAAGTGAAGCAGAGACAAAAGAGACTTATTTCCTGTGAACATTTACCAACGAGTTTAGAACACATTTAACCACTAACAGCGCCACCTGCAGTCCATAGTATAATATATGCTGTTGTATCTCCAACACCCTTCTCAACAGCATGTGCATAATCATACAACATTCAGCTTCTTTTGAAGAAAACAATAACGTTCCTTTGGCAACGGTTTGGTGAGTGCATCTGCAGTCATCTCTTCTGATGGGCAATACTGAATATCGATAAGTCCTTGCTCTTGTGTGTCCCTGAGCAGATGATATTTTACGTCTATGTGCTTGGTTCTAGGGTTGATCCTTTCTGATTGTGTCAACTTTATACATCCCTGGTTGTCTTCAAAGATGGGTATCGGTTTAGACATATCCAGTCCCATGTCTAATAGAAGTTGACGAATCCAAATTGCTTCTTGACATGCATGTGCTGCTGCTATGTATTCTGCTTCAGTTGAAGAGAGTGCAACAGTCGCTTGTTTTCGACTAGACCAGCTGATGGTTCCTTCTCCGTACTGGAAGATGTAACCAGTAGTAGATTTGCGGTCTGTGATATCTCCGGCCCAGTCAGCATCTACATATCTTTGTTTTTCAGCTGCAATGCTGAGGAATGTTCTAATGGTTGTGTGCTTTACCACTGGAGCAAATGTTTCATCATAATCTTCTCCATATTTCTGGGAATATCCCTTGGCGACTACTCTTGCCTTGTATCTGTGAATGTTTCCTTCTGCGTCGTACTTCACTTTAAAAATCCATTTACTTCCTATAGTTTTGTGACCGGGAGGGAGCTCTGTGAGAGTCCAGGTTTCATTTTTCTGAAGTGATTTTAGTTCTTCTTCAGCCGCCTTTCTCCACTGATTGGCTTCCCCTTTTGGTAGTTTATCTATGTCTTCCCAAGATGTTGGTTCAAATGTCTCATGTGTCTTAACAGTGTATGACAGCTTGCGCGGTGGGATCCCTTTTGTTGTCCGAGTAGATCTTCTGATTTCTGGTTGTTCTGTCGGTTCTACTGGATTGTGAACAGTTAAGTCATCAATTGTGAGTTCCACTTCTTGGTCTGACTCCTGCACAGTTTCCTTTTGGTCAGCATCTCTTGCTATTTCAATCGGCACCTTTTCTTCGTGTTTTTCGGGAGTCATTATTTCTGATGTTTGGCTTTCATCAAAATAAACACTGCGGCTTACTGTGACCTTGTTGGTCTTTGGATTAAGGATTCTGTATCCCTTACTTTGTTCACTGTAGCCTATTAGAATGCCTTCTATGGCTCTGTTCTCCCACTTGGAGCGTTTTTCACTTGGAATGTAAACGTATGCTTTGCAACCAAACACTCTAATATGACCTATACTAGGTTTTGATCTGTTCAACATTTCATAAGGGGTACTTTCAATAGCTTTAGATGGTAGTCTGTTCTGTAGATATGTTGCAGTCATTATTGCTTCTCCCAGTACTTGTTGTGTAGGTTGGCATCTGAAAGCATGCATCTGGCCATTTCTACAAGAGTGCGATTTTTTCTTTCAGCTACACCGTTTTGTTCTGGAGTGTACGGTACGGTTGTCTGGTGTATGATACCATGTTTCTTTAGATATGATTCCACTTCTTTACCCATATATTCCCCTCCATTGTCCGTGCGTATTATTCCGGGTTTCCTTTGAAATTTGTTGCTAGTCATCGCTACAAATTCTTGAAGTTTATCAGTTGTCTCACTTTTGTGTTTCATCAGATATGTCGTTGTGTACCTGGAATAGTCATCAATGAAGGTTATTAAATATTTGTTGCCGCTGGGTGTCGGGGTTTTCATTGGTCCACACACGTCACTGTGTATAAGTTCCATGGGTTTAGTGGTTTTTCTTTGACTGGCTTGTGGAAGTGGTGTACGTGTGGCCTTTGCTTTGATGCAACACGTGCACTTCATCAACTTTGGACAAGGTATCATTATCATGTCTTCTGATAATTCTCTCTTAGAAAGTTCCTTTATAGCTTCTGAGTTTCGATGCCCCAATCGTCTGTGCCATAGATGGATGCACTTGTCATGTGGATTATGAGTGACTGTTTTGACTTGAACACGTTCAGTGACGATTTTGTATAGGTGTTCATTCAACCTTCCTTTTGCAACGATTTCTTTTCTGTTTCGAATTGTGCATTCATTACCTCGGAATTGTACTGTAAGTCCATTGTTAGCAAGGTTTTTTACTGATAGGAGGCTTCCTTCTAGACTTGGAACATACAGAACGTTCTTTACAAGGATGCTTCGGTTACCTCCTGATGGTGTGATGCAGTTCAGAAATCCTTAACCTTTACCTTCTGATGTAATACTTTTCCCATTTGCTAGGAAGACTTTGTCTTTTGTATTAAAATTAATTTCTGTGAAGAAGGTCTCATCACTGGTCATGTGACTTGTTGCTCCTGAGTCAATGTACCATCCATGCGGGGTAGTATTCTGAGTTACTTTAAAACTTGCACTCCACGCTGTGTCTTTGCTTTCCTGTGTGGCTGCTTTAGCTCTTTCTTTTGTGAATGTCTCTCTCCTTCGCTGTTCTGCTTTCCAGATTGAACAATTATATTTCAAATGACCTGTCCTTTTGCAGCGAAAACACACTCTGGTCTCTTTGTTTTGTTTTGTGTTTTCATTCACCTTTAGAGCTACTTCTGTTTTGTCATTCTCTTCACCACGTATATTTTCCTTCTTTCTGTTGTATTCATCAATTAATTTCCCTTTAGCATATTCCAGTGTTAGTTCTTCCTCTGGTCTGGTTTCTAGAGCGTTTATCAGGGCACTATATGATTCTGGAAGGCTGCATAATAGTAATGCCACTACATGATTGTCTTTTATTTCTTCTCCAATTGCACGTAATTGCTCCACAATTTCCAGCATAGCGTTCACATGTTCACACATTTCCTGGCCTTTTTCCAGCCTCATCTTATACAGTTTACGTAGCAGATATAGTTTACTGTTTAAGTTTGAACGCTCGTGCAGTTTCTGTAGCGCAGTCCACATACCTTTAGCTGTGTTTTCTTTTCTTATATGGATTAGTTGATCATCCTCCACTAACAGGCTTATAACTGCTTTTGCTTGCCTGTTTCTTTTGTCCCATTCTTCTGGGTTGTCAGTGGGTCTGATTGTATCCAGCACCTGCCACAGATCATCTTTGGATATCAGCATTTCCAGCTTAAACTTCCACAGCTGATAATTGGTATTGTTTAGCTTTGCTATTGCATATTTCACATCTGAGCCACTTGCCATCTTTCAGTATATTGGATGCAGCTCCTTTCCTCACACACAGCAGGTATTTGGATGATAGCTGCAGCACTTACTGATTTGTAGTTTCGTTTTCAGTGTCTGGGCCCATAACCTGTTGGTTATGTATGAAAGAGGCACTGGAGTCTTGTGAATCTTCAGTAGAGAACTTTACTTTGTGCATATAGCAATAAAACAACTTATAACAGATTAGTCACTGGATATATATCAGGATGCTTCATCATCACACAGCTAGAAAGAAAAAGGAAGTGAAGCAGAGACAAAAGAGACTTATTTCCTGTGAACATTTACCAACGAGTTTAGAACACATTTAACCACTAACAGCGCCACCTGCAGTCCATAGTATAATATATGCTGTTGTATCTCCAACATTAACGCAACGAGCCACACACAATAGAGGATCGGAAGGAAAGTAAGGGTAGAAAACCGCAGGAGAAATTGTTTTAGTACGCCTGGTGAGTGTGAAAACAACACCCTCAGGGGAGAAGGCCACGGCATGCGCATCGAAGGCCCTAACATCGGAGACGCGGCGAAAGGACACCAAACACAAAAGGACCGTTAGTTTAGCCGAGAGCTGACGGAGGGAAAGCGAATCGTTGTCCGGCCAACTGCGCAGGAAATCGAGCATCAGCGCAACATCCCAAAAACTAGCGTATTTAGGGGCCGGCAGGCGAGCAAGCCGAATGCCTCTGAGGAGACAACACACGGAAGGATCCCGACCCACAGAAACGCCCCCCAGGGGAACGTGAACTGCCGATATGGCCGAGCGGAATAGATTAATGGTACGATACGATTTACCGGACGAGGACAGATCCGCCCAAAAATTAAGGACTAGAGTTAAAGGTGCTGTAACGGGATCAGTCTCTTGTTGCACACACCAACTACACCAAGTTCTCCAGGCGTAACGGTAGCTCTTTCGCGTGCCGGGAGTCCAGGATTCCCATAACAGGGAACGAGCTGCTTCTGATAGGCCTGGCAGCATGCAGGGTCCCCGGAAATCATCCATGCCACCAGGGGATGGTTGCCCTCTAAAACCAACAGGTGTGGCCCACTTTGAGGATCCGTCAGGATTGAGTGGAAGGATGGTAGGAGAAGCGGGTGAAGGCAAGAGAGTTCCAGCATCAGTGGGAACCAGGGTTGAGCGTGCCACAGGGGCGTGATTAGGAGAAGTTGAATCCTTCGTCTGCAGACTTCCTGGATCGTACGCGTGATCATCGGGAATGGTGGGAAGGCGTAGGCTCCCGACGGTGGCCATGGCTGGAGAAAAGCGTCCACCGCAGTCACCTGCTGGTCCGGGAGCCAACTGAAGTAGGCACGTGTCTGATGGTTCAAGCAGGAAGCAAACAGATCGAGATGAAAGGGTCCCCTCCGTAGAGACAGCTGGTGGAACGTCAGGACGTCCAGTTTCCAGTCGCTGGAGTCTCTCCAATGTCTTGAGAACCAATCCGCCACATAGTTGGAGGTACCGGGCAGGTATTCCGCTCTGAGGGAGATGTTCCGTTCCAGGCAGTAATTGAAGAGAGAGAGCGTAAGGTCCGACAGGAGCTTGGAGCGGGAGCCCCCAGACGGTTGACATATTGGACTGCCGAGATGTTGTCCATTCGAAGAAGCAGAGCGCAGTCCCTGAGGTCCTGGGTAAAGCTGCGGACGGCGAAGGAGCCGGCGATGAGATCCAAGCAGTTGAAATGAAGCTGCTGTTCCTCTGGTGTCCATGCACCGCCCGTGGATGTGGAGCCACAGGTCGCTCCCCAACCCGATTAGCAGGCATCTGATTGCAGTACGAAGTCCGGTAGGGAGCCGAAGATGGCGCGCCCATTCCAGGCCTCCATGTGACGCAACCACCAGAGGAGTTCCACTCGAACCTCTGGGGTGATAGGAACCAGCTGGTCGTAGGAGGGGTTGAGGCGGAGGTACGCAGCCTTCAGGTGCTGCATCACTTGATAATGCAGCGGGCCGGGAAATATGGCTTGAATGGAGGAAGAGAGTAGGCCTACAACCCTTGCCAGATCTCGAAGGCAGATGGAGTCTGACGTCAGGACTTCTCGTAAGGCCTTTTTGATGGCCCAAAGCTTTTGTGGAGGGAGGCGGAGCTGGCAGGACATCGAGTCCATGTCAAACCCTAAGAAGGTGATGATTTGAGCTGGGCAGAGAGCTGATTTGTCCCTGTTGATGAGGAAACCCAGGTCTTGAAGGAGGGTCACCACCGGAGTCGTGTGATGGGTGGATTGGACTGGGTCTTGGGCCATTATCAGTATATCGTCCAGATAAATGATCGTCCTGATGCCTTGAGTCCGTATGGAGGCCATAACCGGTTTGAGGAGCTTTGTGAAGCACCATGGCGCAGAGCTGAGGCCGAACGGCAGGCAGGTGAACTGCCACAGGACGCGGTGCCAGAGGAACTGCAAGTATGGTCGGTGGGCGGGATGGACCGGTAGCGTGAGGTAGGCATCCGTGAGGTCCAGTCTCGTGAACCAGTCGCCGTCTCGGAGGAGGTCTCTGAGGAGATGTTTGCCCTCCATTTTGAAGTGGCGATAGGACACGAAGGCGTTGAGGGCCTTTAGATTTATAACCAGCCGGAGGTCCCCAGATTGTTTGTGTACCAGGAATATGTTGCTGATAAAGCGTGGGGTTCTAACGCGGGAAGGATGGCTCCTTTCAATTGCAGAGCGCGAAGTTCCCTGTCTATCAACGTTGCCTCCTGCGAGGAGTAACGGGCCAGAGGCAGGGAAGCAGACTGGACGGGGACCTGGGAGAAGTCTATTAAAAAAACAGACACGGTTTGCAGAATCCACGAGTCGGACGTGAGCTCGCGCCATTTGGGAAGGAAAAAACCCTGGTAGCAGAAGCGCAGGGGTACTTACCCGCGGAATAGCGACGTCTGGGCCTGCCGAAGCCACCACCGAAGCCACGGTCGATATTGCACATCCGTGCCTTGAGTTGAGGTTTGAAGGCGAGGCCTATAGGAGGTGTGGTAGCGGCTGGCGACCCGACCTCTTGGTGCGCCAGCCCTGGAGGAAAAAAATGTGTTGTGGGGTGGAAGACTCGGTTCATATTGGATTGCACCTTCTGAAAATTGGTGTTTGCAGAACACATTAACTTTGCGGTTCAGCTCTCTTAAAAAGAGGTCCCCGAACAGCAACCCCTTAGCTGCAGGACCCAACTCCTTGGTGCACATAGAGGTGAGTTTTGCGTCGAAACGAAAAAGTGCCGCTTTGCGGCGTTCGGAGGAGATGCTGACATTGGCGTTCCCTAAAAGGCAAAAAGCGCGTTGCGCCCATTCACGAACCAAAGCCGGATCGAGCGGGTGTTGTTATTTAGCGATTCGTCCGCCATGACAAAAATCAAGGAAAGGGGGCTGGAAACGTCCAGCAACTTATCCTGAGCGACACGGAGACCCTGTTCCAGACCCCGTCGAGGATCCCTGCCAGCCTTCCCCATGAAGGTGATGAAATCCTCGTCGAACTCCGGAGTAAGGGACACCTTGTCAGGGAGCGTCAGGCGAGGGCATTATGCCCGCAAGCGTGCTCGATCGGCTTTCTCTAATGGGCAACGGAGTCAGAAGCGCAAAAACTCTGCAATATGGTCCGGCGGAATCCAGGCAGGTGACCTGGGGTGGGTGGTAGTACGTGGATCAAAAAACGGGACGCCTCTAGCATCGAGGAGCGTTGTTGGGGTATCCGAAGGCACCAGAGCGCGAAGTGGTGGCGCGGAAAGGGGTATGACAGCCATGGTCTCAGAACGGGGCTCACCCGTTGAGCTAGGAGTAGCCGGCGGGTCACCGGCGGTCTCTGCTCCTTCCTCCTCCGGGTAATCAGCCCGGTAATCACCCAGGTCGCAAACATCGTCCCCATCCTCTTGGGCAGACATGCGAGAGGATTTTTTAGCGGGGCCCTTACCCTTGCCTGCAGATTCAGACTGGCCCTTCCAGGGCCTTTTGCGCGATGGAGCGGCTGCTTCAGATTGATCGGACTGAGAGTCCACAGATTGAGCCGGGGACTGGGCCCGAGAAAGCACCGAGGCTCCGGCTGGGGAATTGGAGGTAACGCTGCCAGGGCTATGGGCAGAGTCTCGGAGATGGCAGTAAGGAGCCAGGCCTTAAGCTCCTCCTGATTGATGGGATTTAATTGTGGAGGGTCCACCAAATGGGCGGGAGTTACGGGGCTCACCCGTTGTGGATTTTAATATGTGTATATATATATCCGCGAAGTAGCGCAAATAGTATGCAGTGCGATCGGGGCTCACCCGATGAGTTGCGGGCCGAAATAACAAAGTCCGCTGGGGTGTAATAAAAAACGTGTTTTTATAGGTATATCTATATATATATATATCGGTGTATATATATATATTATATATATATATATATATATATCGGTATATATATCGGGGCTCCCCCGAGTAAACCGCGGGGTCCTGCAGAGAAACGGAGGATGTTTGTAACCAAGGGCAAGTGAAGTGTGCTGCCGCCTGTCAGAGTAGCGAGCTCCGAATGGCAGCAAACACAGATAGAAAAAAACCCTAAGATGGCCGCCAAGCGCAATAGGAATGCCACGCTCTGAGGAAAAATACAGCGCACTCGCAGTTAAAGCAGGGGATGCCGTGGAACGGGTAATAAGGAAAAATACGTTAAAAACGCGGAAAAATTTTGCAAGACATCGCCGATAGTCACCCGACGGTCAGAGGGCAAAAGCGCTCGGCCCGCCGGGAGACCACAAGCAGATGGCAAAGCGCAACCTGCAGGCGGGATAGTCCCCGCACAGTAGGGGCGAACCTAGGAAGAAAACAGATCAAATCAACTAGTAAATACAGTAGAAACACCATATAATAGAGTTAAACAAAGTTCAATAAAAATACAATCAAAGTACAATTGAACTAGGCCTGACAACCAGGAGCTGTTTCAAAAACGTCTCACCTGGTCGTCAGCACTCAGCAGCAAAGAAAAGAGGCCGTGGGAGGGGCTGACTGCTCTCTTGTGGGAATACTATTTGTTTATTGGTTTTTACTGTTGCTATGTAAAACTCTCTTTGCTGCTGTGATTTAGTAAAGAAAAGAGAATGCAAAATATGAAGCCTCCTGACTTGTAAAATTCAGCATTTGAATCCGCACACTGCCGGGCAGCGCCTCTCTGCAGTATAATTAATGCAGCATATGTATTCACACACTGCCGGGCAGCGCCTCTCTTCAGTATAATTCAGCATATGAATCCGCACACTGCCGGGCAGCGCCTCTCTGCAGTATAATTAATGCAGCATATGTATTCACACACTGCCGGGCAGCGCCTCTCTTCAGTATAATTCAGCATATGAATCCGCACACTGCCGGGCAGCGCCTCTGCAGTATAATAAATGCAGCATATGAATACGCACACTGCCAGGCAGCACCTCTCTGCAGTAATTCAGCATATGAATCCACACACTGCCGGGCAGCGCCTCTCTGCAGTATAATTAATGTAGCATATGAATTCACACACTGCCGGGCAGAGCCTCTCTTCAGTATAATTCAGCATATGAATCTGCACACTGCCGGGCAGCACCTCTCAGCAGTATAATTAATGCAGCATATGAATCCGCACACTGACAGGCAGCGCCTCTCTGCAGTATAATTAGTGTAGCATATGAATCTGCACACTGCCGGGCAGAGCCTCTCTGCATTATAATAAAAGCAGCATAAGAATCCGCACACTGCCGGGCAGCGCCTCTCTGCAGTATAATTAATGTAGCATTTGAATTCACACACTGCCGGGCAGGGGCCTCTCTTCAGTATAATTCAGCATATGAATCCGCACACTGCCGGGCAGCACCTCTCTGCAGTATATTAAAAGGAGCATAAGAATCCGCACACTGCCGGGCAGCGCGTCTCTGCAGTATAATTAATGCAGCATATGTATTCACACAGTGCCGGGTAGCACCTCTCTGCAGTATAATTACTGTAGCATATGAATCTGCACACTGCCAGGCAGCGCCTCTACAGTATAATAAATGCAGCATATGAATTTTCACACTGCCAGGGAGTGCCTCTCTGCAGTATAATTGAGCATATGAATCCACACACTGCTGGGCAGCACCTCTCTTCAGTATAATTCAGCATATGAATCCACACACTGCCGGGCAGCGCCTCTCTGCAGTACAATTCAGCATATGAATCCGCACACTGCCGGGCAGCACCTCTCTGCGGTATAATTAATGCAGCATAAGAATCCGCACACTGCCGGGCAGCGCCTCTCTGCGGTATAATTAATGCAGCATAAGAATCCGCACACTGCCGGGCAGCACCTCTGCAGTATAATAAATGCAGCATATGAATTTTCACACTGCCAGGCAGCACCTCTCTGCAGTATAATTCAGCATATGAATCCACACACTGACGGGCAGCGCCTCTCTGCAGTATAATTAATGTAGCATATGAATTCACACACTGCCGGGTAGAGCCTCTCTTCAGTATAAGGCTAGGGTCAGACGAACGCAGTGTGAACGCAAGTGCAGCCGCACTTTATCACGGCCGTAGTAGCAGCAGATGATGGCCAATGACGGGCAATATACGAAGTACAGCCGCACAAAAGTGCGACCGCGCAATGCAAGCGGCAAACAAACGCAATTTTTCTAGAACGTGATATCGCTAGTACTGACGTACAGAGTGCGCTGCGTCCGCTAGCGGCGTGTGTGCGTGATTAGGAGACGTCAAACGCTGCTAATGGCCGGCCAACATTACGTCCAGACACAAAAAGGGTTTTATTGATGATCGTACAAAAGCACGGACGCAAATGCGCCTCGTATGACCGCTATCACGTATTCCATTCGTTCGAACGCACTTTTTCACAGACTACGTGAAAAATGCGTTCATCTGACCCTAGCCTAATTCAGCATATGAATCCGCACACCGCCGGGCAGCACCTCTCTGCAGTATGATAAAAGCAGCATAAGAATCCGCACACTGCCGGGCAGCGCCTCTCTGCAGTATAATTAAAGGAACACTCTAATAAAAAATCCCCCCCCCCATTTTTTTACATTAATTTATCCCTATTACCTTAATAAATAGGTAGGGATTTTTTTTTTTTAACTCTAATACTTACCCTAAAATCCACTTCTTTCCAACGGCGTTTTTTTTTTTATACTCACCTCCCTCCTCTTCCGCTCCCGTCCTTGTTCCTTTCACTTGGCTAATGGTTTACGTGAGAAGCACGCATGCGCGCCTCTCACGTAAGCCAGCCAATCGGCAGGCTTCCTCCCGGCTCCATCTGCTGAGGATTAGTGTTGAGCAAGAGGATGCACGCAACACTAATCCGAGCCGCAGGCTATGCTGGTGGCTCGCTGCCGCCAGCTACTGCGGCGAGTTGGAGACGTCATTGCGCTGAAAGCGCGATGACGTCTCCTACTCGGCAAAAGTCGGCAGAAGCGGGAAATATGATTCCCGCTCTGCTGACTGACAGCTGGGAGGGCGGAGGAAAGTCCTCTGTGTCTCTCAGCTGTTTTCAGCTTTTTCAGCTGATCTGCTGAGCGGAGGGAGGGGGGACAGGCAGGGGAATACTCAGGGCATCATGACCACCTAAAAATGCTTAGGTAGTCATGTTGCCTAGAGTATCCCTTTAATGCAGCATATAAATCCGCACACTGCCGGAACTTCCCAGCAGTGTGTGGATTCATACGCTGCATTGAAACCTATGGGTTAAAAAGCCTTGTTTCTTTAAGAAAAAGTTAGGAAACCTAAAATTTCACCCAAAAAATGCCTAAAAAAATCCTAAAAGAATGATTAAGTAAAGAAACTTTCATTCTATTGGTAGTAAGCTACTTCCCATTCTTAAATAAGCAGTAAAAAACATAATAAGTCATAAAAAAGCGAAAAACCAACTGATCCGAATCACCCGAAATGTTCAGAATCACCAAATCGAAATGATCCGAAACAGAAAAACTGTCCGAAATGATCCGAAACCCAAAAAACCATCCCTACTGCTCACAGCCAATCAGGTGCGCAGTTTGAGAGGAAGGCTATCTTGTACGAGGGTCCTCCTAATTATTTCCCAGTGCGTCTGCCGCAGGGCCTCAAAAGAGAAGGGAAACGTAGGCAGAGAATAACTCCTCATTTTCCTTTTAATATATGTCACCAAAAATAGCTGACACATATTAAAGGAGTGATTCCCTATCGAAAGAGCCCAGCTTGAGTTGCGCATGACAAGTGCACTATAAATGCATTAACGTTTTTAACGTTTAATTTTGCATTTGTTAACAATGTTATTAGCATTGATTCATACGTTACAAACACATCCCACAGTGCAAAATAAATTATGTATATGCTATGATACAGCTTAACGTGACAAACAGAAACACAAAAATATGGTACGTAGTAAATTGACATCAAGGTTGTAAATGGACAATACAAGGAAAGCGTGTTACAAGTGGTGCGAGCGAAGTCAGACACTATATATTGCTATGAAATCTGTGTAAATATAGTAAATTATATATATTTTATTTAGTCAAAGCAGTTTTGTTGCAATGATCACAGTAAGTAGTAAAAGTCGGATCAGTGTTTATGTTAAGGTCAATAAAAACATTTCTAATGAAAGATTTCCTATTTTTGGGGGAAGATGGAGGCTAAAACGGCATTATGTATTCCGAATACATATTTGAATAGCCGCCAAGCTGTCTAACCCTAGCCCCCCTCCTGTAGCACAGCTCTTAGCTTGCTGATTTATTAATGATTATGATTTTAAGAACTCAAATGTCAGCTTTCATGGCCTGATTTTTGAGAGCCTAGTATACTTGTGCTTTAATGTGGCTTGGGTGAATAAAGAAAATCACTTTCCTTCCAGACGACTTCATTTTGCTTTGTACAAGGAGATACGTCTGCTTCTAGTTTTGTCTGACGCCTGTTCTGTAAAATATTTTATCTTATATACAAAATACACAATATAACCTACATTTATTTTGTGCATTTTCTAATACAATAAAGTTTTTGTTGTCGTATTTAAGCAATTTCAGTCAAGTAGCCAAAAATATACATAATGCCTTAGCAATAATATTATACACTCTTTTTTCCGTCAATACTCCATAGTAAACACGTTCACAATGTTATATATATATTTTTTATATTCTATTTGCAGATTCAGATTCGGATTCAACACTACAACAAGATGGTACATAATAGATAAGTGCAGAATAATGGTCCAACAGTCTCTACCCCCGCCCCCTAAAAAGAAGAAAAAGCACAAAGCAGAACATACAAATTCCCAATAACCTTAAATCAAATTCCTTACAGTCAACAGCTTAAAGCATAGGAAGGGTTATTTTACGGTGAGAACAATAAAGCTGTGGAATTCTCTGCCTGTTGAGGTGGTTGGGTCAGAGTCTGTACAGACTTTTAAAAAACGACTGGATGACTTCCTGCAGACACAGAATATTAAGGGTTATAATATTTAATATGTGGGTAAAAGCTTCTTGATCCAAGGAGAAATCTGACTGCCATTCTGGGGTCAAGAAGGAATTTTTTCCCAGTATGTTGCATATTGGCAAGCATTCAGACTGGGTTTTTTGCCTTCTTTTGGATCAACAGCAGTAGGTTATGTGGGAGAGGCTGAACCCGATGGACATGGGGTGGGCATTTACTGCCCTCCAGATGTTTTGAAACTACATTTCCCGTGATGCTCGGCTGCTCCTTAGGTTTGTAGCACCTCAAGGGAAATGTAGTTTCAAAACATCTGGGGGGCCGTAATTGCCCACCCCTGCGATGGACGCATGTCTTTTTTCAGCCTATATAACTATGTAACTATGTAACAGGAGATGACAAAGGTCATTGCTATGGTCAAAACATTGCCACTCAGTTCATCCAAATAAACCCGGTGTTCTGCCCATCGAGCGAACTTGCCATAATGGCGAACCGCGTCACTTCCGGTGCACCTACGTCACCAAAAGTGAGGTGGATCAGCTGGATACAGCATCCGGAATGGCAGTGAAACCTCTGATCAGCTGTAGATAGGAAGGAATTACTTCCTCATACACCAAGCCAGGGCCCGCCCACTGCAGTCATGTGATCCAACACTGCTGTGTAACATCCAACCCTGCACTCTGTATAACACACAACCCCCCTCCCAGGGCTGTGTATAGCGCACAAGCCTACTGACTGTGAGCCGCACACCCTGAATATATAGAGGAATCTTGAAATAGACAGTGTGTATTTAGAGATTCCTCTATATATTCAGGGTGTGCGGGTCACAGTCAGTAGGGTTGTGCGCTATACAGAGCCGTGGGAGGGGGGTTGTGTGTTATATGCGGAAGTAATTCCTTTCTGTCTGCAGCTGATCAGAGGTTTCACTGCCATTCCAGATGCTGTATCCAGCTGATCCGCCTCACTTTTGGTGACGTAGGTGCACCGGAAGTGACGCGGGTTCGCCATTATGGCAAGTTCGCTCGATGGGCAGAACACCGGCACATTAAATCGCTTTAACGAATGCCACATCTCTATTTCTATATTGTCCCCTTGAAAATATGTCAGCATGCATTAGATCATTTATGTAATTTTTGGGCCTTTATAGGACCTACCAGCTTAACCCCTTCACTACTGAGATATCTTGGGCTTCAAAGGCACCATCTGGTGCCCCGTTATCGCAATATCTCGGTATGCTGATCTGCAGCCCAAAAGCAAATGATATTTGTTTGCTGCAGAAGGTGCCCGCATAGCTTTATCCCTGTGGGCATAATGCCCAAAGAGCGAAAACTGTAAAAAAAAGCAGCTCAAAGCTCTGAAATATCAGGCTTTCAGCAGCCGATGCAGGGAGAAATAGAAGAAAATAGACCTGCTGTTTAAACCTCTAACTCAATTTACGCAGTAGATGGCGCCATCTACTGGCCAAAAGTAGGTTATTTACAGTAAGACATACAGTGAGTATAAGCTCAAATATTTCTTACATTAAAATTAATTTAAAAAGACTTAACAAAAAAACACTGGTTTCTGACAATGTTTCTTTAGAAAATCACTTGGTAGTGAAGGGGTTAAGGTTGTACACAGCTGCTGATTTGCAGGGCTTAAATCTCCTCTGCCAGAGACAGCGGGTTACGCTCATGTCACTACGATCACTTAGCTATGTACACCTTGCCTTGCAAAAACTTACTCCAAATATTCCATGTGTGTATTCCTCCAGAGTAAACGTAAGGTTAAATTAAGATACACACTTATTATTATTATTATTATTAACTATTAATATTTTATTAAATTCAGGCCCTAATAATCACAGCAACCAACTTCGATTCAGGAAGGCATTCAGCAAACGGAGAGGGAGGGAGAGAGAGGGGACGAGCAAATGTCTGTAATATATTAAAGGCAATTGGGCTGCTCATTTAATATCTCCATTACTTCTTATGTCAAGCTTGCCCTCTCCTGTTTCAGATATAAATATCTTCTCTGCAGCCTCTTGTCCCTTTGCGAGCCGTGAATTATGGGTAAGAGCTGTTCTGAATCAGCAAAATTGCAGTTCTAAATATAAACAGCATTTTCATTACATTTCCTTACTGCATATTGAAGCAACATGGCATGATTTAGGCGGTAGAAAAAAAATGCTGAATAAAAACAAATAAAATCAACAAACCTACACCACTGTGCCTGAATTATCCTTATTTGGTAAGATTTTAAGGTTGATTTAAACATGTTTTACATTCATGTGTTTTGAGATAAACTAGTGAAATCTTGGCCCAGAAAATCAAATAATACGTTTTGCTAAGACGGCAGAATCCTCAATCAAAGTGACACTACCACTTATATAAGCTGGAACTAGATTACATGTACATTAGAAACAAAACCACTTTATAAAACACATATTGCTGGGTTTTTTTCTTTGTTAGAAGCAATTGTAAGAAAAATAGGAAAAATTATTTTTTTATCTCTTGTTTCCATTTGTGCATTTTTCCCATGATGCAACAATTGCCAAAATCTAAGGCTAGGGTCAGACTGAGGCAGTGCGAACGCGCGTTCTGGCGCACATAATTACGGCCGCACTAGCAGCAAATGCCGGGCAATGACGGCCAATATACGAAGTACGGTCGCACGAAAGTCCGGCCGCGCAACGCAAGTGTAAAATGAACGCATTTTTTCGAGAACGTAAAACCGCTAGTACGGTTGTACAGAGTGCGCTGCGTCCGCTAGCAGCGTGTGTGCGTGATTTGGAGATGTCAGACACTGCTAATGTCCGGCCAACATAACGTCCAGATGCACAAAGTGTTTTATTGATGATCCGTACAAAATCACGGACGAAAAATGCGCATCGTATGACCGCTCTCGCGTATTCCGTGAAAAAATGCGTCCATTCGTTCGAACGCACTTTTTCACAGACAACGTGAAAATGCGTTCGTCTAACACTAGCCTAATGGTGAGTTTTACTTTGTGACTGTGCTTTATATTAAATAGTATTTACCAGTTAATGAGATCTAGGAGGGAATATTTAGATTCTAGCTATTGTTCTCCTGGCTACTCCAGATAAGAGATGGCAGTTTAATGAGATAAGACATGGAGGTTAACCCCTTCGCTTCGGATGACCTGTGGGGAATGTCCTCCTAGACTCCCGCTATATGCGGAGGACGTTCCCCACACGTCATCATCAAGCGGGAGCCCAGTGAGAGATACTCACCTCTCTCTCCGGGGTCCCTCTGCGTTCTGACTTCCTGGAAGTCAGACGCCGAATTTATGGGCCTACCCACGCAAACTGACGTCATCGCGCATGCGCGATGACATCATTTTCAGGCGACCCCCCGGCAATGCCGGGAGATCGCCTGAAAGGGAGGGGGGATCCTTTTGGATCCCTCTCCCTCCCGATCGGGAGGTCCCACAAAGAAAAGCCAGGCACCGCTTAAAAGGGGAGAGTCTCCCCTTTTAAGCAGTGCCTGGCTTTAACCCCTCAGGCACCGGGCCGAGATTCAGCACCATCCGGAGCAGAATCCCGGCCTAGCGCCGGTGGGGGCCGCCATCTTAGATGGCGGCTCCACCTCTGGGCCCCCCCTTGCTTCCGACATCATCGGGCATGATGCAATGACGTCAGGTAGCCGGGGAATCCCTAACTGCTCGGGGATTTCCTAAGGAAATCCCCTGGTGGAGATAGGGGGTTTCTGTGAACCCTCATATCTCCCGAACGGTGGCAGCTAGGGGGTCATGTAGGGTGTCATTTGACAGGCCTGATCATGGCCTTTCGAATGATCCCAAATATGATCAGGTTAAATGTAAAGCAAAAAAAATACAACAAGAAATATTAAAAAAATAATAAAAATAAAATAAAAAAAAGTGTGTTTTTTTTTGCGTTATTTTCATTAATGCAGCAATATTGTCCCCATTTCAATTATGATGTGAACAATGATGCTGCACTAATGATTTTTTTCTATGGGGTGTGTTTGCTAAAAATCACGTAATTCCCCCAAAAAAATGTAACTAGTCCCCATTTGTAATTTTTTAACAAGCGCACCCCATAGAAAATATAACTGCAAAGGCTTGGTTAATAAAATGTGAAAAAAAACACTTTACACGTCGTAGATGATTAAAAAAATCTAATTTTACTGCATTTTTTGTTATAATATACAGACAGGACATGACGTATACATATAAAAATTATGGCCCCTGTTACATTCTTTGCGCAATTTCGTTCGCGCAGCACAAAATTTTTTGCGCGCATCGTCAGGCGTTATCGCGTGAAAATTAATGGTGGTATTCCGATCCAAACACATTTTCTCATCCGTCCGAAAATAACGTTCGTAAAAACGATGCGCAAAATGAAGAGTAATACACGCGCAGTAATGTAGCGCACGTAAATCTGTGTGAGGACTGTTTTTTTCACCGGATTCAGCCAATCAGAATGAAGAACCTTAATTGACATCAATTTACCTTAATTGACTCACTTAAGTTTTTGCGCCTGTCAAAGTAAATCTGAGTATATATATGCTGCAGCAATAATAAAAACACGCACAAATTCACAATTTTATTGTTAGGGTATGTGTAGAATGTGTAACTATACTGTGCTGTATTTTTTTTTCGTGCTGGTGTTTTTCGTTTCGGCCAGAACCTTCCGATTTGCAGTTATCACCAGCTTTTCAAAGACGTTAAAATTATGCGCGCAAACGTCGTTCGTAAAAAAAAGATGCGCAATGATTGTAATACCATCCACATACCAGCACACAAACGAATTTGCGCCCACAATGTTAAGTATAGGACGCACACAGTTCATCACGCTCGCGCAGGTCCATCCACATTAAACGATAACGCGCATCGTTTGCGCGAACGTTGTAATACGACATTCAGCGCAAAGGGTTTTGCCCCTCGCGCAAATGCAAATTGCGCACGCAAAACCAAATGCGCAAGGAATGTAATAGGGGCCTATATATTTTGAATCTGCGGAGTCTGCCAGAAAGAACGATATATAATTTGTCTGGGTCATATAATAAAACGTGGCTTCAAATCGCTTTTAAACATGATGAGCAAAAGCGGTAAAAATTAGCTCAGCAAACAGAGGTGAAATCGCTCAGCAGTGAAGGGGTTAAAAGACTTCGGGCCACATTACAATCTAGGTGCTAACGTTAACGCTCACGGTGGATACCGCATATTACAATCCAAACGCTAATGCTTAGCTAAACGCTAAGGTTTGGTACCTTGCACTTTTCAGCGCGTGGTTACTGTACTTTGTGCTCCCTATACTTAACATGGGGAGCGCAAAGTGTTAATCAGCGTTAGTATTACAATCTACTAGCCCTGATTAACGTCTGGCTGCAGTTAGCAGAAAGTTAACCACAGCCAGGACTTGACTATTTTGACCTAGAATTTTTACTTCTCCTGCCAATTCTCCTGAGTTTCACCTTCAGTGAGTAGACCCTATAATTTCTGGGAGAGTCAGGTTCTGATAAATGCATTTATTGTAAGTGACTACGCTTGTTAGATAAGGAGACAGACTGAGATTTACAAGGAACAAGTACTGTAAGTTGTTGTGTTTGCTGGAAAGTCCCTTTAAAGCCTGCACATTACTTAAAAACAGAAATAAATATGTCACAGGAGAAATCGTCTAGATGGCGTAATGCATTACAGCCCAGTTCACTGTAACTTGTGCAAAGGGACACGTTCATCTCTGCAATGAAAATTTTGCATTGTCAGCGAATGTGGTTACATTCCCATTACCCGGTGTTCCCATCAATGGCTGTGTACTGATAAATCGTTCACCCACATGTGGTCTCTGAAATAGTTATTTTTCAATGGTTAAAAGTGTAAATCAAAAACTAACTATTTATCATTTCGTTTTGGTACTTGTGAGAAAGAAAGTAAGAAAGAAAGAGAGAAAGAGAAAGAGAAAGAGAGAAAGAGAAAGAGAGAAAGAAAGAGAGAAAGAAAGAAAGGGAGAAAGAAAGGGAGAAAGAAAGGGAGAAAGAAAGAAAGAAAGAAGGAAAGAGAGAAAGAGAAAGAAAGAGAGAGAGAGAGAGGGAGAGAAAGAGAGAGCAAAAAAGAAAGAAAGAAAGAAAGAAGGAAAGAGAGAAAGAGAGAAAGAAAGAGAGAGAGAGAGGGAGAGAAAGAGAGAGCAAAAAAGAAAGAAAGAAAGAAAGAGAAAGAAAGAAAGAAAGAGAGAAAGAAAGGGAGAAAGAAAGAAAGAGAAAGAAAGAGAGAAAGAAAGAGAAAGAGAAAGAAAGAAAGGGAGAAAGAAAGAGAGAGAGAAAGAAAAAGAAAGAAAGAGAGAAAGAGAAAAAAAGAGAGAAAGAGAGAGAAAGAAAGAAAGAGAAAGAGAGAGAAAGAAAGAAAGAGAAAGCAAGAAAGAGAAATAAAGAAAGAGAAAGAAAGAAAGAGAGAGAGAAAAAGAAAGAGAAAGAAAGAGAAAGCAAGAAAGAGAAATAAAGAAAGAGAAAGAAAGAAAGAAAGAGAGAGAGAAAAAGAAAGAGAAAGAGAAAGAAAGAGAAAGAAAGAAACAAAGAAAGATAGAAAAAGAAAGAAAGAAAGAGAAAAGAAAGAACAAGAGAGAAAGAAAGAATTAAAAAAAAGGCTGTTTTGGCCACCTATTAAAAAGATTTGATGAATCTTGGCGATAACAGTGTTAAACAGCACGTGCAATGTAACATAGAGAGTAAACTGTTATTAACTCAGCATATCCTTCCTCTGCACATCTAATAAACTAATGTCGTAAAATGTTTTTTTCATCATCTTTTACAAGAGAGATTGGAAACAGAGAAGACAATTTACCGTAGCAGTTCCTTCCTCTTGAGCATATTATTGCATTTTAACATGGTTTATGCTGTTAATTAGAATCTTGGTTGCTGTGCACTTAAAAAATGTTATATCTCCCTCTCCCATTTGCTGTTGATTGCTCTCCCTTCCTCATTTTCTCTTGCTCTCCTGGGAGTTCAAAATGGCTGCCATCATAATTTCTTCAACTTTTCAAAGCCTTCTCACCCTAATTGACTCAGGACTGAGACTCATATAATTTGAGTTAATACTGTGTCTCGGTAACAAACGAAATTCCCTTGTTTTCATATATTTTTAAATCCATTGCAGGCACTTAAAGTGTTAAGTCACATTGCAAAAAAAAAAAAAAAGAATAACATGTGCCGTGCTAGCTGCAGGGTTCGAAGGGTTAAGTAGGTTGGCATTAGCAAGGCAGCCACGGGAATGTGAGCAACTGATCGATACTGAAATGATTACAGGATGCAGCTTAATACAGCGGGGACCTCAACTTGCTAATGTATTCATGCAGATCAGCTTATAAGTGCACACGTTTTATCTTGGGCAGACAACTGCCGAGAGATGGCGAGGCTCAGAGGACCAATGAGAAGCAGCAACGATGTGACATGATGCTTACGTAACGATGATAAACAGTGAAGGACTACTGGACAGGGCTGGGCATCAGGAGTGCATTTCAGTGTCACTTGTAATAAATATAACATTTTGCAGCATTAAGGCTCAACGAGGGCTTTTATGCTTTAAAATAATTCTAACCATGATGTATATTTGTATAAGATGTATAGTTACATATATATCTTAACTGACTATCAAAGCGTTGGGGGAAAACTCCTTTTTTAGAAGCAAATAATAATAAGGTTACAATATAGTCATACGTATTAACTGAAAGGGACCCCGGCTCATGGGCATTAAGCTAATAAAAAGGTAATGCTTTATACCAGGGGTATTAAACCTTGGCCGTTCAAATGTTTCGGGACTCCGTCTCCCATGATACTCAGCCACTCATTCAATCGACCGAGCCTTGTCGGAAATGTAGTCCTAAAACATTTGGGGCAGTATTATGAAGTTTGCGCTAAAACAGGGACACTAAGGTGGAAAACCTGCACCTGCAGGTTTCCCCTTTCCGTCCCCATTTTAGCACCATATTATGGGGCAGGTGCCGCCGCAAGTGTCACTTCCTGGAGTCCGTAGGACTCCATTGAGGCTTTTAATGCAGGGTCACCTGACGTGCAAGACCTCACTCTCGTGAGATTGTGCAGGTCTGCGGAGTGATTGCGGAGTGAGACTGGGGACTTTTTGTCCCCAATCTCACGGCTTCCGGCAGCCAGAAGCATCAGGCCGCCGTTCGCACCGCGGAATGAGATGCGAGTATCTGATTTTTTTACAGTGATTTTAAGCTGATGCTGACTGATTCCACAGAAGCAGAATCTGTTAGCACCAGTGTCAAGCTGTGGTTGACTTTTCAGTTAACCGCAGCATGGCGTAATTAGCTTTAGGACTTAGGAATACAAACGCTAATTACTCATTGCACTCCCCATGTTAAGTATAGGAGCGCAAAGTACAGTAAGCTTGCGGAAGTGAACGCAATCCCCGATGCGCTAATGTTTTTTTTTTAATCCATTAGCGTTCGGAATGTAATGGGGTGGTGATGCGCTAGGGCCACTTAACCTCGCGTTAGCATTCACATATCTGAAGGGTAACACTAGCATTAAGATTGTTTTGGTGCCCCGGAGAGCCAAGGTTGAGCACCCCTGGTTTACGCAAGGCCCAGCTACAGGGCACACACAGTTTTATTCAAAGAGATCCAAATGGCTGCCAAAAGGTAACCGAACGCTGAAAATCAGCATTCGGTTACCTTTCATGGCCATTCGGCTATCCAGAGAGCAGGCAATTCGCCAAATGTTGGTGAATTGCTTGCACATATGGTGCCTGTTAGGTGCCTGTTCGGGGGCAGTGAAATACCCATAGCTTCGTCTATTCAGAGAAATAGACTTTTCAAACATTCAAGGGAACTGTTTTTCTAATTTATTCACTGCATTCGTCTGCAGTGTCGGCTTTTTCCAGCGGCTTCGCTGTGTGTGATTGGCTCCTGCTCGGGTTTTTCCGGCGTTTTCTGTGGGGTTAATCCAGATGTTTTTGCGGGTTTTCGTGTGCATTCGCCGGCTTTTGCGGTGAGTTTGACGGGTTTGCGGTGACTTTTCCCTGCAATTTGGGGACCCTGAGGTGCTTGCTGAATACACCGAAGGGTTGCCGAAATGGGATCGCCAAATCAACCTGAATTGAGGAGAACGAAAAGTCACCGAACGTGCGGTGACTTTTTGATTCTCTTTGAATTACCCTGACAATGTAATCATTGGAACAATATCAAGCAGGTTTGAGAAATATCCAATGGACCGGAATCAAGACGTTCAGTATAACCCCTGGTTTGCAGTGTTGGTGGGGATTAGCTATACATTGGTGGAGGTAAAACTTTAAATATCCAGAGCAGTAAGTTTGATATTGCATGAATTATAAAAGAATATTTATTTAAATTAAAACTTCTGACCAGCTGAAAATTGATTTGTGAATTGCAATTAACATACTCTTCCACAGTGTCTGCACACACAATATTACAGCAGCAATCTGATCACGTTACATTTAGGAAAACTAAGATACTTTTAAGAAGATGGGATATGTAAGAGGTTATTACGCCTAATCAGTGAACCTATAATACACAGTAAGTAGACGTGGTCAGGATCTACAGTTAAAGTGGTTAGAAATAAAAAGCAAGTGTTCGTTTTGCATGTAATTACCGAGAACATTCAGCTGCCATGGAGCCACTTTACACTGTGTAATTATGGGGAGCGATAGACCTCTCTGACACATGTATCTCATGTTAATGGGAATGCTAAAAGTAGGCTACACATAAAATTCAAGCTACACTCGTACGAAAGAACAGTTTAATAAATAGATATGTAAAGATATTAACTTCTTTAAAGAGATTTCATTGGTGTGAAACCTTGAGATGTTTGCAAATGAAAGTTATGTTTCTCAGCAGGCTGGACCTACGTCATGGAATACTCCATATCATCCATGAAACTGTCTCCTAGCCACCTCAAAAGCCCTTAAACCTCACTAAAACATCAATGCATACATAATAAAAAAGATGTGCTTGAGTCAAAATGGCTACCAGTTTGCCACCGGCATTAAATTACGCAGAAACACAATAGACCATAGACACACTCTGCGTCACTTCACCAGAGATTAGGCAACATGTTTTTGGAGCTGTGTTACATTTGATACATTTTTTAATTTGACTGGGATAGATTCATTGCAAAAAAGAGAGAGCCCTATTACACTCTTAACGCAAACGTTAACGCTCACTTGCTTGAGCATTATCGTTTGCCGCGGTATTTACAATCCAAACGCAAATGGGTTAAAAAACCCGTTTGCATTCGGTACCTTGAGCTTTTCAGTGCAAGGTTATTTGTACTTTGTGCTCCCCTATGCTTAACATGGGGAGCGCAAAGTGTTAACCAGTGATAGGATTACAAAGTCCCAGCGCTGATTAACGCCTGGTTCTGGTTAGCAAAAAGTTAACCACAGCCAGGACTTGGTGTTAACGGATTCCGCTTCTGCAGAAACACCAGGCAAAAAAAATAAAAAGCGAATCGTATACTCACCCTCTGTCCCGCGGAGAGGACCGCGGCTCCAACCGCCTCCTCCGGCTGGGGGGAGCAGGGAAAGACTGGGGGAAAAAGTCCCCCCAGTCTCTCCCTGCATATCACTACGCCGATTGGTCGGATCTCGCGAGGTGAGATCCGGCTGGTCATGTGACCGGCAAGGGGGAATAGAGTCCTATGGACTCCAGCGAGTGGATGCTCGTGGATGCGCTCAGCGCTGACGCAAGCATCCCTGATTTCAACGCGTGATAACAATGCAGGCAGCATTTTTGGCGCCTGCATTGTAATCCAGCGTTAAAAAGCGGGCACAACGGGGAAAACTGCGGGCGCAGTTTTTTCTCCCTTGCGCCCGCGTTTTAACGCGAACATCGTAATAGAGCCCAAAGAGTGAGAACAAAAGGTAGAGAGGGAGAAAGAGAAAAAGGGAAAGAGAACAAGATTGTGAGAGAGGGCTTGAGAGCGGAATAGAATAAGGAAAAGACGGAGAGTGAGGCACAATGAGTGAGTGAAAGAGAGATTTTGAAAGATGGAGAGAATTTGGAGAGAATACACTTATGACACTTTGTACATATCATTTTGGTGCGATTACTCACCACAGAAAGAGACATGACCCTGCTCTGATGAGGACAGTCCCCTGCAGATACTTCACATCCACCACAATCTTGGGAATCCTGCAGCCATAGTATGAGTTATAAACCCCGGCCACATTATAAAGGTCGGACAGTTGAGAGTCACATCTTCTCCCTGGCAGAGACAGGTGCTCCTCTGTTGAGGGTGACTGTATGTACATGCTTACTTTGCTTATTATAAATACCTGGTAACAGGTAGCTGCTAATGGTTTACACCTATCACCAACACTTTTCTCTTAATGGTTAAATCCGACTCAACTGGAATAGGGTCCATTATATCTCAACAGTTTCCTTCTGTAAGCTTATTCACATAACACCATAAATAAGCGATAATTCTGCTCCAGAGAAGGCACTGATTGTTACACTCTCAAAATTCCAGTTGCCTCCAGTGTGTATGTGGGAAAATCTTTGTTTGGAGTTCATATGGAATTCTTTACCTTACAACAATTGGGGGTGTTTAAGTGTCATCATAAAAATACAGATGACACTTTCTATACATCCTCCTCAACATTTACTTACTCTCCAAATTTTATGGCGAGCAGTGTCTTCTCCCCTGTCAAAGCAGTCCATAGACTGTCAGCCTCACCGCGGAAACACCAGATTAATGGAGATATCTTCATGTATGTACATGGTGACATCACCAAAACCCTTAACCGTGGATACAGAAGTGGGGGAGGCATTAGATATCAGTATCTCCGCTATTGTAAGTCCTAGATCCCCAGAACAGGTATCATTGGAAAGAGAATTGCCTCTATTGCCAATTATGTCAATATTGGGGTATAGTTATTGAAAAATAAACAAAAAAGGATGGCATAATAATGTTGGTTGTGTTAAATTTAGAATCGAGGCATTGGCATCTTGATATCCTCCTGCTGGGTCACTTACCTTTCCATTTCCCATGCCAATTGACTACATTCTACTCCGCTGGAGACAAGTGGTGGATTTGATGATGTCACCAATCCATCACCACCAAAGTGATGGGTATATTACAGCAGGGGGTGCTTTTAGGTCTCCTTACTACTGTTGCTACAAGGCCGACATACCCACAAGACACATCAATGGAATCATTTTGTGTTTTTGTCCTTTATCTCTCAACTTAATTGTGCTTTTGTCTCTTCTTCTAAATTGGAGGAAACCCTTGGTACCATAATAGTTGACTTTTCTCCCCACTGGTTTTTATCACATCCTTCTCATACCCCATTGTGTTTTTTGTTCTGTACCTCCCAATTACCTTGTCGTTTTGTCTCTACCTTTAAGTTGGAGGAGACACTGCATGCCAATATTTGAATTTTCTCCGGGCATATTTTAAAAGGCATGGCTCAGAAGCTGTAGCTTCCATAACCCCTATGTTAACATATTCCTACACAAAGAAGAAAGCGAATGATTCAAATGTAAAAGCTGTGTGTTTTAGGCTAAACTCATCTATGACAGATTCTTCACATACATGAGATAGTAATTGATACTCACCATTTATGTAGATGCACTGCCCACATTTTCACTTTGAGTGAAATACCCAGTTTTTCCTTTACATGACAGTAATTTGAAGTAAACTTCTTTAATTCTTATTGCCATACTCCATATTATTGTTGAGTGATATCTCAGACTCTCAAATGATAAAACATTATGCTACAGGAATACATTTTCTAAGACATTCCTGGCAAATATCTAAATGCAGAATGTGTCAAAAACTGAAGATGCCATTAGAGCTCTGTGTCTCATTGACTAGAGAAAAAATGTCTATCTATCTCTCGACCTGGCATATCACACGGTCTTGCACAGCGATACCCGATTTTCCCTCAGATCTCCTGACCACCTGGCATCCTTAAACTATCTCATGGTTTTTGGGAGGAGGGCTGAGGGAAAATGCACTGTGAGGGCACAACCGGTGAGTAAATGGTTAAATCATAGCTTTTGAAGCCCATACACTAGCACAGCAAGCTATGTTTGTGCAGGAGCAATCCGGATCGACTGCTAAACTCAGCTACTCACCCTGCCGCGCAAGCACTGACATGACATGCCCGTTTTGGGTAATGCCCTCTGACCCAATCATAGACCTTCAGAAATTGGCAGATCCGTATCTCTATCTATGTATTATTCTCAGCATCCATTATAACTGTCCATCTGTCTGCATGTCTCTATACATATTACTTCAAATTACATTTATATTAAACAAATTGTCCTCAGCTTATACATTTTACTTAAAAATTCTTTAAGATGTCTATTATGTTGCATAATGTAGCACCATGCTACTAAGTAATATCCAATGGCAACACGTTAGCTTAACACTACTTTACAGCTTAAATTGCACTGTTGACATCCGATGTCATGACACCTCAATTTTAAAATAATGCATTTTAAAAAGTACTCTTTAATGCTTATGCTACTAAGGACCATTTTTGATAATTGTAATGATGGGCCCGGAAAATGTTTTTCTTTATGTGTAGAGTAAGAGCACTCTGTGGTTGCAATTTTTGTAAAGTGCCATTTTGACGGCTGAGCTCATTAATAATACATTGCAGATTTCTCATGATCACATGCACTGTTTTTTTTTTTTTTTTGTTTGTTTGTTAGTCACTGCTGGAAGAGCAAAAATGCGGCACCAACCAAGGTGGATCTGGGCAGTGGATGGGATTAACATTTTGAGAGTGAGAATATTGTGTTGCAATCTTTGCTGGCATAATAAAGGTTAAACCACTGCTGATCTGGCAGGTTCCTGTTGAAGAAATTGCCGTAGGACGCAGTGTATCCATGCAGGCCTCGCAGAGCATTGTTGTTATTGCCGTACTAATGCACTGATGCTGTGCCATGCTCCTCCATTAATTCTGCTGTCTCACGCTTTCTACAATTGATCCGTTAGCTGCAGGGTCACTGCTGACTCAAAGCTGATTCTGGTTCATCTCACTTTACATTGCAGGCTCATCGGAGACTTGCTGTAATATACAATACTTGTCTTCTTTCATTTTTTTATTTCCAGATTTAAAGATTTTTATATATTTTTTATATAATTTGATATAACGGAGACATTATTTGTAATCGGAAGATTATTCGTTTCTTCCTCCCTTTGTTACCTATTTATTTTTCAGTCCCGCTCCTGTGTAATTACATTAATTGTATATTTAGAGGAAGCATATGATTCCGGGAAGCTTCGCGTGATTCCCCCCCTCTTTACGTATCTTTGCTGGAAAGATGATTCATGCATTTTTATCAGCATTTATTTGTTGCTGTCTGCAGGTTTTAAGGGTTACAGTGGTTTCTTTGTCTTCACTAAAATATCATGGATTTTTTTCCTATGGTTATTTTTTAATAGAGCCACCATAATATTAAAACACAACAGACAGCATAATAACCACACCAGAACCTTTCCCTCAATTACAAACTGAAGCTGAAACCTTTATGGCACTAATAAAGTGGTATTATAGCAAAATGAAATATAATATTGGCAGCAACGATGGAATGGAAGCTTAATAGCAAAGAAATTGTTAGCAAAGCACATAATTCCCAATATTACAACCTCGATAACTCTAACAATAAGAAATGAAAACAGTCAACGTGACTGGATTATACTACAGATATTTCAATTTTTTTTGCAGGTACAATTCTCTGAGCAAAATAATAAATGCGACCTTACAAAAATGATCGCATATTTTAACACCATAAAAAAGGACTCAATGTGGACTCTGGCTTTTTAACACACTATCATAATGTCATGTAACATTCAGCATTGTACTTTGTTTATATGTTTTTTTTCTCTCTTTTTTTTAATTTCTTCTGCTTTGTTGTTCTTTTTTCTTTTTTAAATTGAGTCATTTACTCTTTTCTCCTTTGCACCATCATCAGATGCTCACCATGATGCCTATCTGTGTGGTTTTATGGGCCTAGGATCTATCCTCTCTGTTTGTTTACCATACTTGACCATACAATTCCACTATTTGTTTTTATGACACCCCCACCCCTTTCTGCTTGGCTCTTTATTATTCTATGCCATGATTTTGGTCAGTATAGCATCAAGACCTGAGGAAGAGAGGTTTACTTCTCGAAAGCTGGTCTTTAAAATGTAACGTTAGTCCAATAAAAAAGGTATCACTACGTACTGCTATACTCTGGTGATTTTGGCATCTGGACTAACACATTTTACGAAATCTACCTATATATACGCAAAAATAATGAGCCGGGCACTCGTTTTCCTTGGGGGGGCAGATCCCAGGGGGGCCCCCAAATGTTTCTTGCCTATTTAATCTCTGTTTTGATATTTGTACATTACCTTGATAAAGGCCTCTAGGAGCAGAAACGTCGGCTTTTTTAATGCATATTTAATAAATTTCAATCTTTTAGAAAAGTCCTTGTGTGCCTCCCCTTACCATTTTTTTCGATATATGTATGTATAACAAGGGTTGTTGTGGAGGACAAAAAGTGAGATAGAAAGCCTCCACACTATAATTACATATATACAGTGGCAAGAAAAAGTATGTGAACCCTTTGGGATTACGTGGTTTTGCATGAATTGGTCATAAAATGTGCTCTGATTTTCATCTAAGTCACAACAATTTGAAAAACACAGTCTGCTTAAAATAATACAACACAGACATTATCAAAGTTATTCAAAGAGAATCGAAAAGTCACCGTACGTTCGGTGACTTTTCGTTCTCTTCAATTTGGTGCAAATCGGCTTTCCCATTTCGGCCACCCTGTGGTGTATTCAGCAAGCACCACAGGGCTGTCGAAGTGCAGGGAAAAGCTGCCAAAAAGCTGCCGAAAACCCGCCGAAAACCCACCGAAAACCCGGCGAATGCACGCCGAAAACCCGTAAAAACATCTGGATTAAGCCATCGGCGACACCGGAAAAACCCGAGCAGGAGCCGATCACACGCAGCGAAGCCTCCGGAAAAAGCCGACACACCGCAGAAGAAGGCAGTGAATAAATTAGGAAATGATTGAAAAGTGAAACACTGTTTGCAAAGGAACTACTGAGCGAAAATGTCTGAAATTTACATATGAGGTCCAATGAATGATAATAAAAAGGGCTGTTACAGAAAAAATAAGTAAAGTTAAAAAAATTGACTTTTTAAAAAAAAAAAAATCCAGAAAAATGCTTAAAATATCCTAAAAAATCTATAAATAAAGAGACTCTTTACTGCAGAATTTTATAATGAACGGTTTATTAGATATTGAATTAAAACAGGAATATTATTAACATTGAAGCCTATGGAATTCTCCTGAATAAACTTGCCGAATGAAACCACCGAATGGCAGGGCATTTCGGAAACCTTTCACTGCTGGTTTGTGTTCTATGAATAGCCGAAGCAGTGCTTTGTTTAATGGGATTTCACTGCCCTCGAACAGGCACCGAACAGGCACCGAATGTGCAGGCAATTCGCCAGGATTTGGCGTATTGCCTGCTCTCTGAATAGCCGAATGGCCAAGTAAGGTAACCGAACGCTGATTTTCAGCGTTCGGTTACCTTTCTCTAGCCATTCGGATCTCTTTGAATAACTCTGTATATGTTTTCATGTGTTTATTGAACATACCATGTAAACATTCGCAGTGCAGGGTGGAAAAAGTATGTGAACCCCTAGCCTAATGACTTCTCCAAGAGCTAATTGGAGCCAGGAGTGAGCCAACCTTGAGTCCAATCAGTGTGATATTATTGGATGTGTTGCTGAAAGCTGTCCTGCCCTTTAAAAACACACACCAGTTTTGAGTTTACTGGTTTCAAGAAGCACTGCCTGATGTGAACCATGCCTCGCAGAAAAGAGCTCTCAGAAGACCTACGATCGAGAATTGTTGACTTGCATGAAGCTGGAAAGGGTTACAAAAGTATCTCCAAAAGCCTTGATGTTCATGTGTCCACGGTAAGACAGACTGTCTACAAATGGAGAAAGTTCAGCACTGTTGCTACTCTCCCTAGGCGTGATCGTCCTGTAAAGATGACTGCAAGAGCACAGCGCTGAATGCTTAATGAGGTAAAAAAGACTCCTAGAGTGTCAGCTAAAGACTTGCAGAAATCTCTGGCACATGCTAACATTTTTGTTGACACATCTACAATAAGGAAAACATTAAACAAGAATGGAGTACATGGGAGGACACCACGGAGGAAGCCATTGCTGTCCAAAAAGAATATTGCAGCACGTTTGCAGTTTGCAATCGAGCACCTGGATGTTCCACAGCACTACTGGCAAAATATTCTGTGGACAGATGAAACCAAAATTGAGTTGTTTGGAAAAAACACACAACACTATGTGTGGAGAAAAAAAGGCACAGCACACCAACATCAAAACCTCATCCCCACTGTAAAATATGGCGGAGGGAGCATCATGGTTTGGGGCTGCCTCAGGGCCTGGACGGATTGTTGTCATTGATGGAAAAATGAATTCCAGAGTTTATCAAGACAATTTGGAGGAAAACGTAAGACCATCTGTCCGCCAAATGAAGCTCCGCAAAGGATGGGTGATGCAACAAGACAATGACCCAAAGCATACAAGTAATTCAACAAAAGAATGGCTTCAACAAAACAAAATACGCCTACTGGAGTGGCCCAGTCAGAGTCCTGACCTCAACCCGATTGAAATGCTGTGGCATGACTTTAAGAGAGCGATTCACACCAGACATCCCAAGAATATTGCTACACTGAATCAGATTTGTGAAGAGGAGTGGTCCAAAATTACTCCAGATCATTGTGCAGGTCTGATCTGCAACTACAGGAAATGTTTGGTTGAGGTTATTGCTGCCAAAGGAGGGTCAACCAGTTACTAAGTCCAAAGGTTCACATACTTTTTCCACCCTGCACTGTGAATGTTTACATGTTCTGTTCAATAAAAACATGAAAACATACATTGTTTGTGTTGTATTATTTTAAGCAGACTGTGTTTTTCAAATTGTTGTGATGTAGAATCTAAATTGGTAATTGACGTCTTGGTAATGGACAATCTCCGGTATCCGTCCATTGTCCATTACCAAGACGTTGGGGCATATGGTCCGGATTAAGAGTGTTTCACAGAACCGTCTAACTCAAACCAAATGTGGTTCATCCCACCCAGTGGAAGGGTCAGAAAAGCTCCTCATAATTTATACTGTTTCTATCGATCCAAGGAGATTGGGAATACCTCGAGAGTAGCCGATCCAACATCAAGCTAAGTACCATGTACCTTTATATTTTCTGTACATCCAATGGAGATGCCCAGGTGCTGCCCATGTATAGGCGAATACAGCAACAGAGAGATGGGATCACTCTGGGCCTCAATGTTAAACCTATAAATTTATTGCAAAATCATTAAAAAGGACCGACATTTCGGCTCCTCAGAGCCTTTGTCAATGTGTTAACTTTTTAGCTAACCGTAGCGGTGCGGTAATTAGCTTTAGGACTTTGTAATCCTAACACTAATTACTCTTTGCGCTCCCTATGTTAAATATAGGGAACGCAAAGTACAATAAATCTGCAGGAGCGTGCGCAATCCCCAATGCGCTAATGGTTTTTTAAGTCCGTTAGCGTTTGGGATGTAATAAGGTGGTTATGCGCTAAAGGCACTTAAGTTAGAGTTAATGCTCACATATCTGAACGCAAATGCTAGCGATAAGTTTATAATAGGGCCGTTAGTGTTTCGATTTTTAATCTCAAAAATAATTCTGTAAAGAATACATAAATCAAAGAAAAATATAAAATAAGCAAATTTAATTTCAAATTTTGCAGGATAAGGGACACCATCTAGCGTTCAGAACCTTTCATCCCGGCAACATTACTGTAAAGCATAAACAAATATATGAAAAATTAGAAAGGCATAAATGTGCATTACTTTAATCTTTCAACTACCTCAGAATACAATCTCTATGCAAAATAGTAATTTTACCCTATATTTCATTGTTTCATCCCATGTTTCAAATAAATTTTATTTTTTCAGCAAAAGGCACTTGATAGTGAAGGGGTTTAAATCAGGGTTTCAGTGTGATTTATTTTTCTGTGCCTGAGGAGCCATTTATTAACCCCATTTTGTACTTGATATGTGTTCGAATTTCAGCATAGTGATAATACTTAATTTAATTGCTACAGCTGAAATTTCCATTCATAGGTCTAGATGCAAGTGCCAATAACGAAGATAATTTTTAAATGGGAATTAAAATCCTGGCACAGCTTTAATTAAATCCATTGAACCAAGAAAAGGCCAATTTTCACCTGAAATTTCAGTAGATTTCAGTGATCAAGCTCAATTAAATTGAGCCCTATGTTGGCTTATAGCATGAACCGTTCCAAATTCTTTAATTTTTCACCTGCTTTTCATGTACATGGCAATGGACTTTGCAATTGGTCAACTATTTGACCAACGTGGCTGTTTTGTCATCCCTGAACCCTGTATCTCTATCAAGAACGTAATCATTTATTGCTAATAGATTTGCTTTTAATCACAAATAATAGCTTTAGATACATTTTTAAATTTGTTTGATATGTGATATCATAGACAGTTGGGGGCTTAATTTCTTCCAGTGTTATGTTTCCATTTTCTGTCAGCTAAATATCAGGTGAAGGTCAACTGAAATCCTGAAATACACAAGCAATCATTGCACTGGCAGAGAATACAGTAACCTCATAGCCTGAGCAAATACTATTTTAATATGGTATCCATTCAAAAAGCAAACACAATTTTAAAGTTCTGAGTAAAGTATTTGCACTGGCTTATGACATATTTTTTAAGATTATATGTTTTTAAGCTCTTCAATTAGACGATTTTTACATTTTCTACCAGTTTAAATAAAATAATCAGGTATTTCATTATTTTGCTTTTAGAAAATTAAAGTTGTTCCATGTTTGAGATTGACAATATGTTCATACACACATTTTGAACCGTGGACAATTATCTTTTAATCAAACAAGTATTATTTTGATCAGAATTAGTGATGAGCCGAACACCCCCGTGTTCGGTTCGCATTCAAACTCGAACATTTTCAAAAGTTAGAGTTCGAACTCGAACACAAACCGAACTCAATGCAAGTCAATGGGACTCGAAAGTTCGATTTTTAGAGTGCCCTCCAAGAGGGCATATATGCAAGATATTTGCCATAAAAGGTGTATGGGGGTCCGGGTAGTGCCCTGGGGGACAGGAAACGAGGACAAAAAGTTTAAAAAAAGACGTTTTTAAAGGGACAGTGAGTTTTCCATGAAATAAGGGTTAAAAATAAAAACGAAAAATTCCTTCAAATATCGTGCCTAGGAGGTCCCCATAACCTGCCCGTGAAGTGGCGGATTTGTAGGATGTATAGAAACATTTAAAAACAAAAAAATGGCATTTCAAATGACGGTAAATGGTTTTCCTTTAATCTATTCACAAACAACTGCTTGGGGCGGCAGCCTGTATGAAAAGAGGAGACATTTTAGGACACACAGAACAAGTTTAGTGATGTTTTGGCTAAATTATTGGTAAACTTATGCAGGCTTTGGATGAAAGTAACAATAGGTGCTTTAAATTGGGTCTTTAGTGTCAGCAACAGTGCCGTCACACCGTAACCCCTCTGTGGTATTGTGGAAGAGTGCAGGGTTGGACCCTGCAGTCCAATATTAAAATGATATTAATCTGGTATAGGCGTCAGTGGCAGTGCACCCAAATATTTTGCCTTTGGTGGCAGCAAGTGCCTTCACATCGTAACCCCTCTGTGGTATTGTGGAAGAGTGCAGTGGTGGAGGTTTTGGTAACTGAATAGATCGGGGATCTCTTCTGCATTACATCAGCAGCAATAACAAAACCGGGTCAGCAATGTTTAGGCACTTGTACTGCACTACTGTATGTGGTGAGAATCGGCGCACACCAGTAGCAACAGGAAGCAAACAGAACAGGCAGGGAATACACAGAGAGAATAGTCAAATGGCAGGCAAAGTCGGCAACAGATCGGGTCCTCAGAACAAGCAGGGTCAGTAACAAGTATACAAACTGATTCGGTAAGCTAGCGATGTGGGAATAAAGGCTGAGACACACTGAGCATGTAGCGACGCACAGCGTAGCGAAGCGAAGAGAAGCAAACATTTTGCAGGCTTGACTTCATCTCCGCTCCGCCTCGCAGCGTGTCTGCACTGCATTACGTTTGCTTCTCACCGCACTGGACAGGAAACCACTAACTAAATTAAAATGTACACACAAAACCGTTTTATTTTCACAATGCACATATATATAGGCAAAAAAAAGTTTCTACTGAATAAAATACATCAAAAATTACTGTTAATTTAATAGGAATAGTATAAAAATATAAAAAAGGTAACCCCTGATCATATATATTATAGGGACACGGAGCGTTGTGTATAGAGTAGGGATGCATTGATACCACACACAGACATATACGTATATATCAACACGCAGACCTATATATACGTATATATCAACACGCAGATATATATATACACCCACCCACAGACCTCAGACCATATAGACACATATGCACATGGGGGGTGGCATGTGGACAATCTCAACTGAATGCGCCCCCCCCCCCATTTGGCTGATCCCTCCAGAAGAAATGTTGAACCCGACCGAGCAGAGAATATATATATTATCCTCTGCTCTATCGGGTTCAACATTTCTTCTGGAGGGATCAGCCAAATGGGGGGGCAATTAGTTGCCAAAATGTGTGTGTAATACAAGTCTGGATATATATATTTATAAGAATATAGATATATATCTTATCTATATATATATATATATATATATATACAGTTGTGTTCAAAATTATTCAACCCCCACTGAAATTGAGTGTTTTGGCCAGTTTGACATTGATTTTGATCATTCAGTCATCTTGCTTACAATTAAATGAAAGAAGCACGTGTAGGTCAGACAAATATAACATAACATTTATAATGAAATAACCACAAATGTCTTTTCTGTGCTCACATCATTATCAGTTTTATTCAACCCCCAAGTGACATTCAATCTTAGTACTTAGTACAACATCCTTTTACAGTTATAACAGCTTTTAAACGTGAAGCATAGCTTGACACAAGTGTCTTGCAGCGATCTACGGGTATCTTCGCCCATTCATCATGGGCAAAAGCCTCCAGTTCAGTCACATTCTTAGGCTTGCGCACTGCAACTGCTTTCTTTAAGTCCCACCAGAGCTTCTCAATCGGATTTAAGTCAGGTGACTGCGATGGCCACTCCAAAATGTTCCAGCCTTTAATCTGCAACCATGCTCTAGTGGACTTGGAGGTATGCTTGGGATCATTGTCCTGTTGAAAGGTCCAACATCTCCCAAGCCTCAGGTTTGTGACGGACTGCATCACATTGTCTTCCAATATCTCCTGGTACTGAAGAGAATTCATGGTACCTTGCACACACTGAAGCTTCCCTGTACCTGCAGAAGCAAAACAGCCCCAAAGCATGATTGACCCCCCCGCCGTGCTTCACAGTAGGCAAGGTGTTCTTTTCTTCATAGGCCTTGTTCTTCCTCCTCCAAACATAGCGTTGATCCATGGGCCCAAACAGTTCTAATTTTGTTTCATCAGTCCACAGAACACTATCCCAAAACTTCTGTGGTTTGTCCACATGACTTTTGGCATACTGCAGTCGACTCTTCTTATTCTTTGGAGACAGCAAGGGGGTGCGCCTGGGAGTTCTGGCATGGAGGCCTTCATTACGCAGTGTGCGCCGTATTGTCTGAGCTGAAACGTCAGTACCCACATCTGACAAATCTTTTCTCAGTTCCTCAGCAGTCACACGGGGACTTTTCTCCACTCTACGCTTCAGGTAGCGCACAGCAGTCGAAGTCAGCATCTTCTTTCTGCCACGACCAGGTAGCATTTCAACAGTGCCCTTTGCCTTGAATTTGCGAATGATGCTTCCTATGGTCTCTCTTGGTATGTTTAACATCTTTGCAATCTTCTTATAGCCATTGCCCTTCCTGTGAAGAGTAATCACCTCTTCTCTTGTCTTCCTGGACCATTCTCTTGACTTCACTATGTTTGTAACCACACCAGTAAATGTCTAGAAGGAGCTGAGTATCACAGTCATTTTAAAGCTGCCTAATTGGTGCTTATTATGCTTTATTGCTGCTCCGTGACATCCACAGGTGTTTTCAATACCTGATTGAAAACACTTGAATGAACCTCTGTTCTTCAGAGTGATAGTCTTTAAGGGGTTGAATAATTGTGTCAATGAAGAATTCACAAAAGAAACATTTACTGCTGTATTACAAAACCAATTGATGTCATTTTAGTTGCATATGGTTCTTTAAAAAGTCCTTGTAGGATTTCATTCTGAATACAATTACAAATGTACACTAAATTCCCTAAAACCCTTTACAGCATTGGGGGTTGAATAATTTTGAACACAACTGTATATATATACAGTATATATCATACCTGCCCTTACCTTCCCCAATAAATTTGCTAAAAATATACACACAAAAAACAAACCACTGCCTGAGACCCCGCGCAGCTCACATGCCACCCCCCTCTACCTGGCTGAATGTATCTAATATACACTATATTGCCAAAAGTATTCGCTCACCCATCCATATGCGAGTCAAGGAAGGTGAGGCAATATAGTGTATTTAATTAAATACATTCAGCCAGGTAGAGAAAGAAAAAAAGTTTTATTTTATGGTCCCGGGGACATTTAAAAATGTCCTCGGATTTTTTTTTTTTTAGAAATGTGTCACCTTACCTTAGTCTGGTGGTCAGTGGGGGCTCCCTGGATCCTGGTTGTGGGTGGGGTCTGCCGTGGCCGCAGGTGCAGTGGCTCCCTCCCTGTGCTGCCTGTCTCTGCCACATGCACCCGGGCGGCTAGCCTGCACAGTCGCAGCTCTGTCATCTGGCGGCCGCATGCTCCTCAAGGGGATCCTTGGGAGGCCCCGGCAGGCTGCCCTCTACAGTGCCTGATTAGGGGGCCGTGTCTGCCTGATGTTTTAGTAACAAGAATGTTTTATCCCATAGGCTTCAATGTTAAAAATATTCCCGTTTTAATTCAATATCTAATAAACCGTTGCTTATAATATTCTGCAGTAAAGAGTCTCTTTATTTCTAGATTTTTTTGTATTTTCTAAGCATTTTTTATACTTTTTTCAAAAAAAATTGTTTTTTTTAGAACTTTTGGCGAACGTCCCAAAAAGTTCAAAGTTCGCGAACTATTGAACGCCCAATGTTCGATGCGAACTCCGAACAGATCGAACCGAACAGCTCATCCCTAATCAGACTACACATGTAAAAATAGTATACAGAATAGAATGTGGATGTACACTGTAAATGGGGTTCTCCTGTGGGTCACGGGAATAAATGTGGCTTAGTGGGGTGGGAGTGAGCATTGTGGTTGGTTGTGTAAGGTAGGCGTACATATGTGATTGGCTGAGATGGGAGTGTGTATGGTTGGCTGAGTGTGTGGTTGGTGAAATGGGAGAGTGTGTTATTGTGTGTTTCATTAAGTCTGTGGTTCCCAAACGTGGTCCTCATGTACCCCCTAACAGACCAGATTTTAAGGATTACCTAGGAGAAAAATCAGACTGAATACTGCAATCACTGAGCAGCAAATCATATCACCTGTGCTGTGCTTAACATATCTGGAAAACCTGACCTGTTAGGGGTACTTGAGGGCTGCAGTTAGTAACCACTGGGTTAAGTGATGTACAGTAGGACTGACTGTGGGTTTAGAAAGAATGAGGTTGGAGACAGAGTTTGACTTTGTGGTAGAAGTCACCATATGAGTGTGTGGTTGGCAAACTGGCGATTCTAAACAACAACAAGTACATGCACAATGCGCTTACACAGGTACATACGCATTGCATATACTGTGTGTATATCATATTGCACATTCTATGACACAGTACTCTCTAGATACTATAGATACAGTACACTAGATAATATACAACACACAGCATAGAGTGAGACAAACATATTCTACATACACTTCATATACTGCACACACAATACTTGCTACAGATTACACATACTAAATACACAACACAAGTAATATATACAAACAATACAAACCCAATATAAACAAAACATATAGGGCTAAATTACATTCTTCACGCAAACGTTTGCGTGAGCATTAACGTTTGCTGTGGTGTTTACCACATATTACAATCCAAACGCAAATGGCTTAAGTAACGCATTTGGTACCTTGTGCTTTTCAGCGCGAGGTTACTGTACTTTGTGCTCCCTATGCTTAACTTGGGTAGCGCAAAGTGTTAATCAGCGCTGGATTACAAAGGTTCAGCGCTGATTAACGTCCGGCTGTGGTTAGCAAAAAGTTAACCAGAGCCAGGAGTTGGTGTTAACGGATTCCGCTTCTGCAAAATCTGTTAACACCAGGCTAAAAAATAAAAAAAGCAGCCTATACTCACCTTCTGTCCCGCGGTGAGGATCACTTCAACCGCCTCCTCCAGCCGGCGGGAGCAGGGAAAGACTGGGGGAAAAAGTCCCCTAGTCTCTCCCTGCGTATCACTATGCCGACTGGCCGGATCTCGCAAGGCGAGATTCGGCTGGTCATGTGACCGGCAGGGGGGAACTCAATGGAGTCCTATGGACTCCATCGAGTGGATGCTCGTGGCTGCGCTCAGTGCTGCCGCGAGCATCCTTGATTTTAACGGGCGGTAACAATGCAGGCAGCATTTTTTGCGCCTGCATGGTAATCCAGCGTTAAAACGCAGGCGCAAAGGGGGAAAACTGCGGGCGCAGTTTTTTCTCCATTGTGCCCGCATTTTAACGCTAGGATTGTAATTTAGCCCATAGTATGCACATACAGGGCATTATTCCGGGCACGACAGTGAAATGAGGCCGCTGTCGGCAAAAACCTGCACTTGCAGTTTTCCCTGATGCGTTCTCATTTTACCACCATATTCTGAGGCAGGCACTAATTCAGAAGCCTGCCCCGAACGCAGCAAACCCTCCATGATACTTGTGGCAGCGTGTCCGTGCCACCGCGAGTATCCTCTCCTGAAGTCCATAGGACTCCATGGAGGGTTGCACTGCTGTGCCGTGAGCCCTGTACAATCTCGCAAGATCTTGCAGGGCTGTGGAGTGACTATTTGTTCCAAGTCTCCTCTGCTCCCGGAAGCCAGAAGTGGCGGATCGGTGAGCCGTTCTCTATGCGGGGATGAGAGGTAAGTATCTGATTTATTGGGGGGGTTTAAGCTGGTGTTAACTGATACTGCAAAAGCTTTTAGGAGGTGCTAAATTTTGGGTTTGCGCATTGGTGCGCTAATTAACATTAGGATTTTGTAATACTTTACTTATCCTTCGCTAATTAGTGATTCCGCTCCCCATGTTAAGTATAGGATGTGCAATGTACTGTAAGCTCACGCAAGCTAGCGTGATCACTGATGCGCAAACTGATTTCTCACGGTTTTAGCTTTAGCAAGGTAATATGGGGGTCATGCATTAAAGTCACTTATCCTGACACTAACGCTTGCTCACCCGAATGCTACAGTTAGCGTTCACTAGGGAATAGAGCCCGTAAATAGGTGAAGAGAGATTCAGGTTTAACTGCTTCAGGAATGCCTCTAATATGGATATTATTTCTGTGTGAATGCCGGTCCTCTAGGTCTGCCATCTTAATAAGGAGGTTTTCATGGGAGGATTTTAACTCTTTGTATATGTAGCGCTGGTTTTAAATCCCCTACCGTGTAGTACTTGTTTTTGGCCACCGGAGGGAGACAAGCACAATGTGAGACGCTGAACATTGGGACTACATTTCCCGGCATGCTTTGCGGGTGGACACAGGAAGTGGGTGGGACACAGACGCTGACATCCTGAGCCTCGTAGAGAGAGCTGGCAGAGCACGCCAGGGAGTGAGAGAAGCAAGACACAGTGCTGCAGAACGTGACAGTGACCAGGCCGGAGCGCAGCTGGGGCCTGACAGAGATAAAGACCGGGTTATTCAGTCTTACAAGAGGAAGACCCAGTGATTCACCAGAATACCCACGCTGATATCGAGTGAGCTGGAAGACCCTGAGTTAGGAGCACCGCAGATCAATCGGATAGGGAGTGCAGGCAGTGAGCTGGACATCTTGCGGCAGCTACAGAAAAGCAAGACAGCGGATCCTGTAACCCATAAAATCCCAGTCAAAATCGAGCGGAGAGACGTCCTGGGTCGAGCAGAGCACCAAGTATCGGGCGGATGGGTGAGAGGCCTTCCAGGCCATTGTGAAAATAGAAAGCACGCTGCTGTTTGTTTCAAAACCCACAGGGCCCCAACTTGACTAGTCGAAGATACCTCATAAATAACTCACTGGCCAGTTGAATATTGTACCCGGGTACCATCACACACACACACCTACATCCTTGGGACATAACCTGTACGGGACTCACTCCCCAACCACAAAGGGGGTTACAGATATATTTTTCCTT
Source organism: Leptobrachium leishanense (assembly GCA_009667805.1). NCBI lineage: Eukaryota > Metazoa > Chordata > Amphibia > Anura > Megophryidae > Leptobrachium > Leptobrachium leishanense. Next base: position 79,925,671 of record CM019069.1, on the reverse strand, counting down.
CTTTTCCACTGCGCGTTTCTCGAATTACGAAGCCTTGTATTTCTTTTCCGCTGCGCGTTTCTCGAATTACAAAGCCTTGTATTTTCTTTTCCGCTGCGCGTTTCCCGCATTACGAAGTACTGTAAATATATCTACGTATACCGTGTTATTCATAATATGCCATTTATTCTAGTAAACTATATAATTTATAAAATCCACGACGGTGCTGGAGTATATTTATTCCCTAGCGCGGGGAGACTGACCCGAGGTTCAATTTCAGCGGCTCCTCCCGGGAGTGAGCGCTACATATACATCCACTAATTCTTTGTGAGATAAGCATAGCTCATCTGTTTTAGCTTCTAAATGATCAGTGTGCTCCTCTATGTTGCTGATTCCATTACGGATATTGGCTGTGATGTTCCTAAAATCCGTTTGCATTGTGGCCCTGAGTTTTCTTAGCATTGAGTGTAAGTGCCTCTCCAAAGCTTGAGAACATATGGAGAGGCCCAGCAGCTAGGAATCTTCCTCCTCCTCAGCGTCAAGGGACCGAGGTGAGTAAGAGTCATGGGAGCCGCCATATTGTGGCCTTTCTTTTTTGGCGGATCGTGCCAACTCAGAGGGTTTCTGGAACCTGGAGGGGAGGCTATTGTGAGTTATGAGCTGTCCAGTCTCTAGTGGTGACGCCTGTACGCTGCCTGGTTGTGCCGCAGTGACGGAACGAGTCTGGCATTGTCTCGGAACTCGGCTCCCATGCGGCAGTCTATAATGGCGCCCCACCTTCACATGCTTTTTGGGAGCCAACATACAGATCAGAATTGTAATACTTTCAACACATTATAATCCTATAACTTCTGACTGTGAATGGTCAAAAGCAGAAGCTTAATAAAGTCAATGAAAGTATGATGTTAGTGGTTATCACAATAATGTGATATGTGATACAGACTTAGACAGGTAAGTAGATATACATTAAATAGAACTCAACCTATTTATATGTAATATCCATGAAAGGGTTAAATCTTTGGGTGCGATGCCCTTTTGGATTATTTAGACATGCATATCAATGTGTTACTCATATTGCATGCTAAACATCCGCCGTCTGTTTCTGTATTTTCTGTCTGGTGCAGTGATAGTCTTTGGTTGTGCATATATTAGAGAGAAAGAAAGTGCAGAAACACATGGAAATGTCAATTAAATTCTAGATGTAGAGCTGTGATCAACACATTACACCGCATCAAGTCCAGCCTTGAATTTACAGCACATCATTTGCTTTCTTAAAGGGACAGATCTGTAGTAAGACACAGAAGAAATTGGGATTTTGTTTCTGTTTTCCTGCTAATATGATTTGACATCAATGTGTCTGACTCCTTGAAATGGACATGACATTAATGGAGATTTATTTTACATTCCAGCTGCATTTGCTGCATTTCCAGAAAAAATCTTGTATTGGAAAACACAATTAAAACAATTAATACATATTTAGGTTTCAGATTTTTAGCCTTATAAAATGTAATTTTCTGACAGTTAATGTTATTTTTTTACAGATAGAAAGAGAACACTAGAAAACCTGTCTAGCTCTTCTGATTATCATTATTTATTCTATTTAGCTGTAAAACACAGCAAATATACTAAATTTATATAGGGCTCTATATTAAATCTCATAGGCCAGGCACTAACAAATCAATTTAGGAAACTCTGGACACTGACAAGCTAATCTAGGCTACACTGGAAACTGACACTCAAACCCGCGACATTCATGGCACTGACAAGCTAACCAAGAATACACTGGATGGAGACATGCTAACCAAGGATACTCTAGGCACTGACAAACTAACCAAGGATACATCGGACAGTGACAATCTAATTTAGGACACTCTGGGCACTGACAAAGTACCGTAGGACATGTTGGGCACTGATATAATCTACTTAAGGATACACTGGGCAGTGACAAACTAGCCTAGGACATGTTAAGCTCTGACAAGCTAGCATGGGATACTTTGGAAACTGACAACGAAACAAGGACACACTGGGCACTGACAAGTTATCCTAGGACATCCTGGTTGCTGACAAGCTAACCCAGTGCATGTTGGACACTGAGCATTAATAGTGTAACGGTAGAGCTGACGGCGCTACCCTGGAGTAGCGTTTATTTGGATTCTTTTGGACAGATTCTTGAACACAGACAGCAGGAAAGGCCGTAGTACCTTGATTCCCACACCAGGGAGGTACTACAAGAAACCTAATTAACTCCTCAGCACCAAGTGGCTTCATGGCCAGGAGGTCACTGAGTGAAAACACGTTAACTATCGGTGTGCAGATACATAGACATGACGTGATACATGAACAGGATTGCTGAAGGTCAATGGTACATGAGTTGTGCGGCCTGCAGGGCAGTCACACAATACCTAGATACAGATACTGGAAACACAGACAACAAGAAAGGCTGTAATACCTTGATTCCCACACCAGGGAGGTACTACAAGAAACCTAATTAACTCCTCAACACCAAGTGGCTTCGTGGCCAGGAGGTTGCTGGGTGGAAACACGTTAACTATCTGTGTACAGATAGTAGACATGATGTGATAAAAAAAACATGAACAAGAGTGCTGATGCAAGACTACTTATGAGACATACAGAGCGGGAACACTTGTGTTCATTAGCCTGCAGGGAAGGCCTTCAATCTAAGATTGGATATACTGTATACTGTATGTGCGTGATTGGGAGACGTCAGACGCTGCTAATGTCCGGCCAACATAACGTCCAGACACAAAAAGTGTTTTATTGATGATCCGTACAAAATCACGGACGAAAAGGCGCATCGTATGACCGCTATCGCGTGTTTCGTGAAAAAATACGTCCATTCGTTCGAACGCACTTTTTCACAGACAACGTGAAAAATGCGTTAGTCTGACCCTAGCCTTAAAGTTGCAGTGCTTTTTCGTTTTTCTTTCTACCCCGTTCATCGGCTTGCCGTCTTTTTCACGGTGGCTAATCGGCTCTTGCAGGATGCATTCGGCGGTTTTGCGGTGGAACGTCGGGTGCGTTTGACTTTTTTCCGGGGCTTATCGGATCATTCCGATGTTTTTCCGGCGGTTTTGCGGGGGGTTTTTCATTCAATTTTGCAGTTTTGCTACAGTTTTTCGGATGCGTTCGGCAGATTTTCCCTACACATCAGGGACCCTGGGGTGATGCTGAATTAACCACAGGGTCAGCGAATTCAACTTCCAAAGTGCAGGGAACAAGAGCACCGAAATGCTGTTGGAATTTCGGTGCTCTTTGAATAACCCTGTATAAAAATAAAGGCTTTGATCATTGATAATTTTTTAAATAATGATTCCGTTTCATATGTCTTTCGTTCTATGACAGTCGGCTGACTGAAGCAAGGGTCTTCTTTTTTGCCATTGTATTTTTTTACTCATTCGGAACACTTTTCCTTCTTCTATATTACTGAGCAGAACGTGAAGGAAATCAATAAATATCATCTCCACACTGTGCCAGGCATGTCTAATCAATTTCTAAACAATGGACCTACTCATCTGCCTAGCAACTGAATATAGAAAAAAAAGTGCAGGATGGATATCTACCCTAGGTTTGATCATTGTCCATAGAAAAAACTGAGCTAAAATGCTAGGATTAAGTGACTTTATTTAATAGAGTTTTATTTTATGTAAAAACATGTATCGCAATTTGTTGAAGAGCTAGATCTTACTATTTATTGTTTTAGGCATGTTCTCCACCTTACGGCAAATCTTTACAAAGTATGTCTGTGCGTCTGTAAAATATTTGTAATATCACAGCATTTTATTTCCTTTTTAAAACAAGAAGCACATATGCATATGGATTGAATGAATTATTTTTTTTGTCATTGATCTTAAAACCGGGGTCAGCCACCTTGGCCCCCAGGTGTTTTGAAACTACATGTACCACGTGGTTTAGCCAATCTAAGGAGTGGCTGATCCTCAAAGGAAATGTAGTTCCTAAGCAACTGGAGGGCCAATATTGACTTCTTAAACAAATTAATATGGAAAATAAGAGTTCCCAGAAACATACCTCCTCTTATGTTAAGCAACTCACATCACTGCATGTGCTGGAAGTAGTCACCTTTTGGACTCCAATCTATCCTTTACTCCTCAGATTCATTCTCTAACCAAATCTTGCTACTTCCACCTAAAAACATTGCACGCATCCATCCCTTTCTTAATCCAGACTCCACTAAAATGCTCGTCCAAGCTCTTATGTCCCGCCTTGACTATTGCAACCGCCTTCAGTCTGGCCTTAAGAGATCCCAGATTCTCCCTCTGCAGTCTGTTATGAATGCCTGTGCTAGACTCATACACCTCACCTCAAGCACTCTCACACCTCGCCCCTCTGTCAATCTCTCCACTGGCTTCCTGTTTCCTTTAGAATCCATTTCAAAATACTGGTGCTCACATACAAAGCTCGCCATAACCGCGCCCCTGCCTACATCTTCTCTCTTATTAGCAGGTACATCCCATCCCGGCCACTTTGCTCTGCCAATGATCTGATGCTATCACCTTCAGGATTTCTCCCAAGCTGCCCCCTTTCTATGGAACTCCCTCCCACGCAACATTAGACTCTCCCCATCTCTCCAGTCCTTCAATAAGTCTCTGAAAATGCATTACTGTAGAGAAGCCTATTGGCTCACTCCTTGATCTCCCCACTGTCATTTCCTGCTCCTCTTCTCATTCAGCCCTCCTGCAACCCACCACTTCACCCACACCTAATGTTTCACCCCTTTCCTCTTGGATTGTAAACTCTGGAGCAGGGTCCTCCCTCCTTCTGTTCTGTGTGTTTAACTTGAATGTATATTTGTTATTCTATCTCTCCCATTGTACAGCGCTAATGAATTTATTGGCGCTTTAAAAATACTTGTAACTGTAACTGTGTTAGGAGCATGTTGATGCATGTTGTTGCTATTGTGTCTTCATATTGCATAATCAATGTTTTGGAATCGGATCTCATTCCTAATGTTATCTGCTAAGGCGTCAATTAGACGGGGTTTGTTACCATACATTATTTCCTTCAGATAGCCACACAAAATTCTGGGATGGTAAGATCAGAAGACTGGGGTGACCATAGATTCTTGGATATGAAAATGGTCCTCGAAAAACTGTTGTCGCCATTGACCGATGCAGAGGGTTCGATTGTTTGCTGAAGGAGTCAGATCTACTAAACCAGGAATGTCAAACTTCACCCTTCCCAGTTGTTGATTACCTACAATTCCCTGAAATCTTTGAATGCAGTAGATGGTCATAGAAATAGTTCACCAACATCTGGGAGGCCGGAGATTGTCAACCCAATTATAAACAGTTAATTTGTTGCATGGTCATGTAGTGGGGGTGTGAAAAATTGGGTCCTGCAGTGTAGAGAAAATCCTTCACTACCCTGCAAAGCACAAATTAAAGGAAAAATAGCGACCATGGATGTCACATGCTGATACCGGGTAAGTGCTGGCTTACAGGTTGAGTCCAGTATGCAGTGACACACATACAAAAATGAAGGGTAGAGGTGGAATACTGGATGGAGACAAAACCAACAAGCTGAGGGCAGAGGCAGGACATGAAGAGGGCTGACCAAACAACGACAGGAACACTCCGAGGATAGTAGGAATGCGAGATACTGAAAACTTGAATACTCGGAACCTGGAAAGACTTGGAGACACAACGAACTTGAAGATTTAAGCACTTGGCTGCTAAGGACGCGCTCTGGGATCTCCCCATGACGACTAGCGCCATCGTGCATTCCAATGAACCCCCTATCTCCCGATCCGTGGCATTAATATTTGGTATCATTGGAACGGCCAGAGCATGACCTTTCCAATGATACCAAACATGACCATGTAAAAGGTTAAGTTCAATTATAATGTGAACAATGATGCTGCACTAATGATTTTTTCTATGGGGGCGTTTGCTAAAAATCACGTAATTTCCCCCCAAAAAATGTAACGAGTCCCCATTTCTAATTTTTTTTAACAGGCACACCCCATAGAAAATATAATCACAAACGCTCGCATGATAAAAAAAGAGAAAAAAACACTTTACATGCTGTAAATTATTGAAAATTCTAATTTTATTGCATTTTTTGTTATAATATACAGGCAGGACATGACGTATACATATAATGATATATTATTAATCTGCCGAGTCTGCCGGCAAGTACGATATATAATATGTCTGTGTGGTATAATAAAACGTGGCTTCAAAACGCGTTTAAACATGATGAGCAAAAGCGGTAAAAATGAGTTCAGCACACAGGTGTGACATGGCTCAGCAGCGAAAGGGTTAAAGACACTTGGAGACGCACGAGGATCTTGAAGGACACGAGAATCTTGGAAGAAATGAGGATACTTGGAGGGCAGGATGCTGGGGAGCAGGTTGGGACAGCAGGGGAATAATACAGGTTACAGGAGTAGCAACCCACAGGACTTGAGTGTGTGAGCTAATGAGCTACAATTCTGGACGGAGCACTGAGTGGTTGTGAAGTAGCATTTTGTTGGAAGCAGTTAGTGCTTAATGCATACATGTGTGAGTGTATACAGAGGCAGGGAAAACCAAGGCTGGGTGTACTGAAGACTGGGTCGGGATATGGAGTCGAATCGCTGGTCGAATTCGATTCGAATTCGAATTTGCAGCTCGATTCGAAAAAATTTCGAATTGGGAAGATCGCAGCGTGCCTCCAGATGCTCAGCACGCGGCACACAGCTGGGAACGTCACAGCACGCTGCTAGGAGCCGCCCACCCCAAGGTTCAGAGGAAGCTGCGGTGGAAGGAAGCTGCGTAGAGGCCCTGGACGGAGTCTGAACTGGAGCTGTGGACGTGTTCGGAGGTCGGAGGACAGAGCGAGGAGTGAGTACAGGCTGGGCTGTGTCGTTTCAAGTTTGGATGGTGCTGGTGAGTATAATTTAATTAACTATCGGTATCCCTGTCACGTTTACAATGTGCTTCTTTTGCAGGAAGCCAGAAGATGGCCGCCGGGGGGGGGTGATCCAGGGGGGGGGCCCTTACCCATCATTTTTTTATGCAGAACAAATGAGAGAAAAAAAAGGAATCAAATGTAAAAAGAAAAACCCTGGCATTAACTAGCAACTATACAAGAACAATATATTTTAATTTTGCCAAGCCAATTTTTTTTTATTTAAAGCTGGCATTTATTTATTTGCTGCTCATTTTTTATATATCCATAAAAAAATCTAATAATTATATATGGGGGTCACTCTGTCTGCTCTGTGTGGGAGATAATCATATGGGGGTCACTCTGCTCTGTGTGGGAGATAATATATATATATATGGGGGTCACTCTGCTCTGTGTGGGAGATAATATATATATATATAGTGGTCACTGCTCTGTGGGAGATAATTCTTATCATATATGGGATCACTCTGTCTGCTCTGTGTGGGAGATAATTAGATGGGGGTCACTCTGCTCTGTGTGGGAGATAATCATATGGGGGTCACTCTGCTCTGTGTGGGAGATAATCATATGGGGGTCACTCTGCTCTGTGTGGGAGATAATCATATGGGGGTCACTCTGCTCTGTGTGGGAGATAATCATATGGGGGTCACTCTGCTCTGTGTGGGAGATAATCATATGGGGGTCACTCTGCTCTGTGTGGGAGATAATCATATGGGGGTCACTCTGCTCTGTGTGGGAGATAATCATATGGGGGTCACTCTGCTCTGTGTGGGAGATAATCATATGGGGGTCACTCTGCTCTGTGTGGGAGATAATCATATGGGGGTCACTCTGCTCTGTGTGGGAGATAATCATATGGGGGTCACTCTGCTCTGTGTGGGAGATAATCATATGGGGTCACTCTGCTCTGTGTGGGAGATAATCATATGGGGGTCACTCTGCTCTGTGTGGGAGATAATCATATGGGGTCACTCTGCTCTGTGTGGGAGATAATTAGATGGGGGTCACTCTGCTCTGTGTGGGAGATAATCATATGGGGGTCACTCTGCTCTGTGTGGGAGATAATCATATGGGGGTCACTCTGCTCTGTGTGGGAGATAATCATATGGGGGTCATTCTGCTCTGTGTGGGAGATAATTAGATGGGGGTCACTCTGCTCTGTGTGGGAGATAATCATATGGGGGTCACTCTGCTCTGTGTGGGAGATAATCATATGGGGGTCACTCTGCTCTGTGTGGGAGATAATCATATGGGGGTCACTCTGCTCTGTGTGGGAGATAATCATATGGGGGTCACTCTGCTCTGTGTGGGAGATAATCATATGGGGGTCACTCTGCTCTGTGTGGGAGATAATCATATGGGGGTCACTCTGCTCTGTGTGGGAGATAATCATATGGGGGTCACTCTGCTCTGTGTGGGAGATAATCATATGGGGGTCACTCTGCTCTGTGTGGGAGATAATTAGATGGGGGTCACTCTGCTCTGTGTGGGAGATAATCATATGGGGGTCACGCTGCTCTGTGTGGGAGATAATCATATGGGGTCACTCTGCTCTGTGTGGGAGATAATCATATGGGGGTCATTCTGCTCTGTGTGGGAGATAATCAGATGGGGGTCACTCTGCTCTGTGTGGGAGATAATCATATGGGGGTCACTCTGCTCTGTGTGGAGATAATCATATGGGGGTCACTCTGCTCTGTGTGGGAGATAATCATATGGGGGTCACTCTGCTCTGTGTGGGAGATAATCATATGGGGGTCACTCTGCTCTGTGTGGGAGATAATCATATGGGGGTCACTCTGCTCTGTGTGGGAGATAATCATATGGGGGTCACTCTGCTCTGTGTGGGAGATAATCATATGGGGGTCACTCTGCTCTGTGTGGGAGATAATCATATGGGGTCACTCTGCTCTGTGTGGAGATAGATAATTAGATGGGGGTCACTCTGCTCTGTGTGGGAGATAATCATATGGGGGTCACGCTGCTCTGTGTGGGAGATAATCATATGGGGTCACTCTGCTCTGTGGGAGATAATCATATGGGGGTCACTCTGCTCTGTGTGGGAGATAATCATATGGGGGTCACTCTGCTCTGTGTGGAGATAATCATATGGGGGTCACTCTGCTCTGTGTGGGAGATAATTAGATGGGGGTCACTCTGCTCTGTGTGGGAGATAATCATATGGGGGTCACGCTGCTCTGTGTGGGAGATAATCATATGGGGTCACTCTGCTCTGTGTGGGAGATAATCATATGGGGGTCATTCTGCTCTGTGTGGGAGATAATTAGATGGGGTCACTCTGCTCTGTGTGGGAGATAATCATATGGGGGTCACTCTGCTCTGTGTGGGAGATAATCATATGGGGGTCACTCTGCTCTGTGTGGGAGATATAATCATATGGGGTCACTCTGCTCTGTGTGGGAGATAATCATATGGGGGTCACTCTGCTCTGTGTGGGAGATAATCATATGGGGGTCACTCTGCTCTGTGTGGGAGATAATCATATGGGGGTCACTCTGCTCTGTGTGGGAGATAATCATATGGGGGTCACTCTGCTCTGTGTGGGAGATAATCATATGGGGTCACTCTGCTCTGTGGGAGATAATCATATGGGGGTCATTCTGCTCTGTGTGGGAGATAATCAGATGGGGGTCACTCTGCTCTGTGTGGGAGATAATCATATGGGGGTCACTCTGCTCTGTGTGGGAGATAATCATATGGGGGTCACTCTGCTCTGTGTGGGAGATAATCATATGGGGGTCACTCTGCTCTGTGTGGGAGATAATCATATGGGGGTCACTCTGCTCTGTGTGGGAGATAATCATATGGGGGTCACTCTGCTCTGTGTGGGAGATAATCATATGGGGGTCACTCTGCTCTGTGTGGGAGATAATCATATGGGGGTCACTCTGCTCTGTGTGGGAGATAATCATATGGGGGTCACTCTGCTCTGTGTGGGAGATAATTAGATGGGGTCACTCTGCTCTGTGGGGAGATAATCATATGGGGGTCACGCTGCTCTGTGTGGGAGATAATCATATGGGGTCACTCTGCTCTGTGTGGGAGATAATCATATGGGGGTCACTCTGCTCTGTGTGGGAGATAATCATATGGGGGTCACTCTGCTCTGTGTGGGAGATAATCATATGGGGTCACTCTGCTCTGTGTGGGAGATAATTAGATGGGGGTCACTCTGCTCTGTGTGGGAGATAATCATATGGGGGTCACGCTGCTCTGTGTGGGAGATAATCATATGGGGTCACTCTGCTCTGTGTGGGAGATAATCATATGGGGGTCATTCTGCTCTGTGTGGGAGATAATTAGATGGGGGTCACTCTGCTCTGTGTGGGAGATAATCATATGGGGGTCACTCTGCTCTGTGTGGGAGATAATCATATGGGGGTCACTCTGCTCTGTGTGGGAGATAATCATATGGGGTCACTCTGCTCTGTGTGGGGATAATCATATGGGGGTCACTCTGCTCTGTGTGGGAGATAATCATATGGGGGTCACTCTGCTCTGTGTGGGAGATAATCATATGGGGGTCACTCTGCTCTGTGTGGGAGATAATCATATGGGGGTCACTCTGCTCTGTGTGGGAGATAATCATATGGGGGTCACTCTGCTCTGTGTGGGAGATAATCATATGGGGGTCACTCTGCTCTGTGTGGGAGATAATCATATGGGGGTCACTCTGCTCTGTGTGGGAGATAATCATATGGGGGTCACTCTGCTCTGTGTGGGAGATAATCATATGGGGGTCACTCTGCTCTGTGTGGGAGATAATCATATGGGGGTCACTCTACTCTGTGTGGGAGATAATTAGATGGGGGTCACTCTGCTCTGTGTGGGAGATAATCATATGGGGGTCACTCTGCTCTGTGTGGGAGATAATCATATGGGGGTCACTCTGCTCTGTGTGGGAGATAATCATATGGGGGTCATTCTGCTCTGTGTGGGAGATAATTAGATGGGGGTCACTCTGCTCTGTGTGGGAGATAATCATATGGGGGTCACTCTGCTCTATGTGGGAGATAATCATATGGGGGTCACTCTGCTCTGTGTGGGAGATAATCATATGGGGGTCACTCTGCTCTGTGTGGGAGATAATCATATGGGGGTCACTCTGCTCTGTGTGGGAGATAATCATATGGGGGTCACTCTGCTCTGTGTGGGAGATAATCATATGGGGGTCACTCTGCTCTGTGTGGGAGATAATCATATGGGGGTCACTCTGCTCTGTGTGGGAGATAATCATATGGGGTCACTCTGCTCTGTGTGGGAGATAATTAGATGGGGGTCACTCTGCTCTGTGTGGGAGATAATCATATGGGGGTCACGCTGCTCTGTGTGGGAGATAATCATATGGGGTCACTCTGCTCTGTGTGGGAGATAATCATATGGGGTCATTCTGCTCTGTGTGGGAGATAATCAGATGGGGGTCACTCTGCTCTGTGTGGGAGATAATCATATGGGGGTCACTCTGCTCTGTGTGGGAGATAATCATATGGGGGTCACTCTGCTCTGTGTGGGAGATAATCATATGGGGGTCACTCTGCTCTGTGTGGGAGATAATCATATGGGGGTCACTCTGCTCTGTGTGGGAGATAATTAGATGGGGGTCACTCTGCTCTGTGTGGGAGATAATCATATGGGGGTCACGCTGCTCTGTGTGGGAGATAATCATATGGGGTCACTCTGCTCTGTGTGGGAGATAATCATATGGGGGTCACTCTGCTCTGTGTGGGAGATAATCATATGGGGGTCACTCTGCTCTGTGTGGGAGATAATCATATGGGGGTCACTCTGCTCTGTGTGGGAGATAATTAGATGGGGGTCACTCTGCTCTGTGTGGGAGATAATCATATGGGGGTCACGCTGCTCTGTGTGGGAGATAATCATATGGGGTCACTCTGCTCTGTGTGGGAGATAATCATATGGGGGTCATTCTGCTCTGTGTGGGAGATAATTAGATGGGGGTCACTCTGCTCTGTGTGGGAGATAATCATATGGGGGTCACTCTGCTCTGTGTGGGAGATAATCATATGGGGGTTATTCTGCTCTGTGTGGGAGATAATTAGATGGGGGTCACTCTGCTCTGTGTGGGAGATAATCATATGGGGGTCACTCTGCTCTGTGTGGGAGATAATCATATGGGGGTCACTCTGCTCTGTGTGGGAGATAATCATATGGGGGTCACTCTGCTCTGTGTGGGAGATAATCATATGGGGGTCACTCTGCTCTGTGTGGGAGATAATCATATGGGGGTCACTCTGCTCTGTGTGGGAGATAATCATATGGGGGTCACTCTGCTCTGTGTGGGAGATAATCATATGGGGGTCACTCTGCTCTGTGTGGGAGATAATCATATGGGGGTCACTCTGCTCTGTGTGGGAGATAATCATATGGGGGTCACTCTGCTCTGTGTGGGAGATAATCATATGGGGGTCACTCTGCTCTGTGTGGGAGATAATCATATGGGGGTCACTCTGCTCTGTGTGGGAGATAATTAGATGGGGGTCACTCTGCTCTGTGTGGGAGATAATCATATGGGGGTCACTCTGCTCTGTGTGGGAGATAATCATATGGGGGTCACTCTGCTCTGTGTGGGAGATAATCATATGGGGGTCATTCTGCTCTGTGTGGGAGATAATTAGATGGGGGTCACTCTGCTCTGTGTGGGAGATAATCATAGGGGTCACTCTGCTCTGTGTGGAGATAATCATATGGGGGTCACTCTGCTCTGTGTGGGAGATAATCATATGGGGGTCACTCTGCTCTGTGTGGGAGATAATCATATGGGGGTCACTCTGCTCTGTGTGGGAGATAATCATATGGGGGTCACTCTGCTCTGTGTGGGAGATAATCATATGGGGGTCACTCTGCTCTGTGTGGGAGATAATCATATGGGGGTCACTCTGCTCTGTGTGGGAGATAATCATATGGGGTCACTCTGCTCTGTGTGGGAGATAATTAGATGGGGGTCACTCTGCTCTGTGTGGGAGATAATCATATGGGGGTCACGCTGCTCTGTGTGGGAGATAATCATATGGGGTCACTCTGCTCTGTGTGGGAGATAATCATATGGGGGTCATTCTGCTCTGTGTGGAGATAATCAGATGGGGGTCACTCTGCTCTGTGTGGGAGATAATCATATGGGGGTCACTCTGCTCTGTGTGGGAGATAATCATATGGGGGTCACTCTGCTCTGTGTGGGAGATAATCATATGGGGGTCACTCTGCTCTGTGTGGGAGATAATCATATGGGGGTCACTCTGCTCTGTGTGGGAGATAATCATATGGGGGTCACTCTGCTCTGTGTGGGAGATAATCATATGGGGGTCATTCTGCTCTGTGTGGGAGATAATCATATGGGGGTCACTCTGCTCTGTGTGGGAGATAATCATATGGGGGTCACTCTGCTCTGTGTGGGAGATAATTAGATGGGGGTCACTCTGCTCTGTGTGGGAGATAATCATATGGGGGTCACGCTGCTCTGTGTGGGAGATAATCATATGGGGTCACTCTGCTCTGTGTGGGAGATAATCATATGGGGGTCACTCTGCTCTGTGTGGGAGATAATCATATGGGGGTCACTCTGCTCTGTGTGGGAGATAATCATATGGGGGTCACTCTGCTCTGTGTGGGAGATAATTAGATGGGGGTCACTCTGCTCTGTGTGGGAGATAATCATATGGGGGTCACGCTGCTCTGTGTGGGAGATAATCATATGGGGTCACTCTGCTCTGTGTGGGAGATAATCATATGGGGGTCATTCTGCTCTGTGTGGGAGATAATTAGATGGGGGTCACTCTGCTCTGTGTGGGAGATAATCATATGGGGGTCACTCTGCTCTGTGTGGGAGATAATCATCTGGGGGTTATTCTGCTCTGTGTGGGAGATAATTAGATGGGGGTCACTCTGCTCTGTGTGGGAGATAATCATATGGGGGTCACTCTGCTCTGTGTGGGAGATAATCATATGGGGGTCACTCTGCTCTGTGTGGGAGATAATCATATGGGGGTCACTCTGCTCTGTGTGGGAGATAATCATATGGGGGTCACTCTGCTCTGTGTGGGAGATAATCATATGGGGGTCACTCTGCTCTGTGTGGGAGATAATCATATGGGGGTCACTCTGCTCTGTGTGGGAGATAATTATATAATTTATAATAATTAATAATTTTTAAATATATAATCATATACAAGTTTTTTTTACGTTTCATGATGTGTAGTCTGCTATAGACTAGTATATTAAGCCCATCACTGTTAGATTGCAGCTGTAACGTCAGCTGAACCTGAGGCTGTATACACAAACAAAGCATACCTATCCAGGCTGTGTATCGTACACGAAAGCGTCACTTTTCAGAAGTTTTCGATTCGATTCGATATTCGATTCGAGTTAGAACCTTTTCAGCCGATTCGATTCGTGATTCGATTCTAGTGAAAATTTATGATTCGCAGGGTCCTACACTAACGCCTCGTCTGGAATGTACTGCCAAGACAGGAAGAAGGCTACCAGTGGTCAGGGCACAGCTGGATCAGTCCTGCCATGGTTTATCCCGTGGTGCTGGGCATTTTCCATGGTTAGCCATCTAAACTCACTTTGCCAGCCATGTAAGAGCTATATGGTTGGCACTGAAACTGATAAACATTAAAAAAAATCAACAATAATTTCTTACTACTGATATTGATATTAATGTTAATCCCCATAAACAGGATATTACATCAACATTTTAGGAGGATATACTGTAGCAACAAATGGCAGCGATAGGGCTGCAGCAGGGCTTCTGATACCCCTAATATATATTTGTGGGATTTTATTGAAATTAATTTCCATTGTAAGCATTCGGCAGGTATTCGGCTGCTTTTCCCTGCACTACGGCGGCCCTGTGGTGCTTGCTTAATACACCGCAGGGTCGCTGAAATGGAATTGCCAAATCACACCGAATTGAAGAGAATGAAAAGTCACCGACCGTGCAGTGACTTTTCGATTCTCTTTGAATAACCCTGTATGTACCTAAAACGCTGCTACTGGTTCTTAGAAAAAAAAACAAAAAAACAAAATACGATACATTTCAATACAATTTAAGGATGTACCTACAGAGTCTAATACATAAAGCTGTGTTCCAGGCAGCCCTGATATGTCATGGTTTATGCATGGTTCTGATATACTGCATACACATCTGATTGGCATTGTGGTTAAGATAGGGGGGGCATAAGATTGATTGCCCCTATATTCCGCAGCCAGTAATTGGTAATATGAAAACGAATTTCACATTCAAAAGTTATAGATCAAATCTGGATTCAGCACAGTCTAATGACCCTCATTGCCCATTTACTCCTCACTAATAGGAAAGATAGACCATACACAGCACATGTGTGGGCATACATCAGAATCTGCTGCTGCGGGATGCTGGGCAAGAAATGAAAATCTACGAGACAGCGTCAGGAAATATGCAAATTTGACTCTCAGGTTGCAGTTCAATTTGTTTATGGCAATACACTAGTTTGCCTTTTATTCAAATCTCGATATGTGATTGCTATGTGACATTTTAATGGTTGAGGTTGCTGTATTAACATTTTAACAATCACAGGCTTGGATCACGCTGTACAAAATATACATTTAGGCTAGGGTCAGACGAAAGCATTTTTCCCCGCGAAAGTGAAAAAGTGCGTCCGAACGCATTGACGTATTTTTTCACGGAATGCTCAAAAACGGTCAGACGACGTGCATTTTCGGGCGTGATTTTTGTACGGATCGTCAATAAAACTCTTTTTGCGTCTGGACGTTATGTAGGCTGGACATTAGCAGCGTCTGACATCTCCTAATCACGCACACACGCCGCTATGCCGCAGCTGCGCACTCAGTACGTCAGTACTAGCGGTTCAGCGTTCTCAAAAAAATGCGTTCAAATTCCACTTGCGTTGCACGGCCGGACTTTTGTGCGGCCGTACATCGTATATTGGCCGTCATTGCCCGTCATCTGCTGCTAGTGCGGCCGTAATTATGTGCGCCAGAACGCACGTTAAAAGTGCGCTGGTCTGACCCCAGCCTTAACCCTTTCAAAAGGAGGGCTATCTTGCGCTATGGAATGAGACATACAGGGTTATTCAAAGAGAATCGAAAAGTCACCGCACGTTCGGTGACTTTTCGTTCTCTTCAATTCGGTTTGTTTTGCCGATCCCATTTTGGCGACCCTGCTGTGTATTCAGCAAACACCACAGGGTCCCCGAATTGCAGGGAAAAGCTGCCGCAAACCCGACGAACACTCAACGCAAAACCTGGCGAAAGCACACCGAAACTCGCAAAAACATCTGGACTAACCCCGCCAAACACGCCGGAGAAACCCGAAGAGCCGCCGATCACAGCGCAGAGCACCGCTGGAAAAAAAGCCGACACCGCAGACGAATGGAGTGAAAAATAACGGTACGCTTGAATGTTTGAAAAGTGAAACGCTGTTTGCAAAGAAACTACAGAACGAAAATGTCTGGAATTTACATATGAGGTCCAATGAATGATAATAAAAAGGGCTGTTACAGAAAAAAGAAAAAAATAAATTAAAAAAAAAAAAATATATATTTTCCCAAAAAAATACAGAAAAATGCCTGAAAGATCCTAACAAAATCTATAAATAAAGAGACTTTTTACTGCAGAATATTATAATCAACAGTTTATTAGATATTGGATTAAAACGGGAATATTTTTAACATTGAAGCCTATGGGAATCGACTGAATAAACCTGTCAAATGAAACCACCGAATAGCAGGGCAATTCGGCAACTTTTCCCTGCTGGTTTGTGTTCTCTGAATAGACGAAGCATTGCTTCTCTATGGGGATTCACTGCCCTCGAACAGGCACCGTATGTGCAGGCAATTCGCCAATATTTGGCAAACTGCCTGCTCTCTGACTAGCCAAATGGCCAAGAAAGGTAACCGTATGCTGAATTTCACTGTTCGGTTACCTTTCGGCCACAATTCGGATCTCTTTGAATAGCACTGATAATTTAGCTGTTTTAATCAACCCTAACGTTCGCCTTCACCTCTTTCTCATTGAATGTACTCCTTCCCATAATATAATTATCATATGATATATTAAGCACACTTGCAGCTCTGATTAGTCATAGGGGGTTGGATGGACATCTGATTTTCTTTTTTTTCCGGTCATAATTAATGTAGACATAGGGTGAGTTGATCCTGTAAGTGCGGACATTGGCGACTGTGACAGTCTTAAGCAAATTATGATCATAACTTTGTGAACTGAATCCCCATCATTTTACCTCAGTCAGGATTTTTGATCATTTTTAAAACTGTGTTTTTTCACAGAAAATAATGGAAGAAGGTGGTCAATAATATGAAGTGCTCTTTCTTGGTGTTTTGTATATATATATATATAAGACGGTAAGGCACTCACCAACTTGATAAATATTAACAATATCTGCAGTGTACAGAGGATGCACTCCTTGGTCTTTAGTTAAAGGGACACTATCACCAAATATGAAATGATTTTTTTTTTATTTAATGTTACTGATATTTTACATGTGCTTTGTTTTTCTCATGTATGTTTAGTTAAGAAAATATTTTACCTTATATGTCTCACTGCGTGCATCAGTTTGGTGATATTTTGTGTTGTAAACTGCTCCGCCCTTGCTCCTCACTTTGTGACATTGTGCATAGAATGGAGTCTATGGGTCAGGCAGCTGACTTACATCATTGTATTGTGTGAAAATATGCAAAGGACATCATCAGAGGATATAATAGAAGTCTGCTAAGCTCCCTGTCATATCTCATTCACCTGCCATCTCTTACCACAGGTAACCTGGACATCACAATAGACCTCCTGCAGCCTTATCTAAATGTTCGCTCCTTCATTCAATTGACTGTTAAATGCTGTAAAAGCTAAACCACTGCTGTAAAGTAAAACTTTTGCACAGATATTGTTAAATGTGCATCATGGGAAAAATCCAGAAAATGTAAACAGAAGATAAAAACTTAAATGTATTCTTTTTCTTTTCACATCCAATTACTTCAAACACAGAAGAAAGTGTTCGGCGATTCATTCAATGTTTCTCTATGGGACAAATTCACTGCTGCCAAATTGCGCTAAACAGCACCATATGTCGCTATCCAATAGCCTGTGGGGCTCACCTTTCCTGGCCATTCGGCTATCCAGAGAGCAGGCAGTTCGCCAAATGTTGGCACCATAGGTGTGCGCACGGGGTGTGCCGGGTGTGCCTGGGCACACCCCGCAGGACCGCGGAACACTTTGGGTCCCGACTGGCCGCATCCAACGGATAGCCGCCGGAACCCTTCAATTCCGCAGACCTGGCGGCAGCCTCCGCTTCCCTGGTGGTCCGGTGGATGTGGGTGCTGCACCGCGATCTTTGCTTACAGACCGCAGTGCACGTCCCACAGCGAGTGAATGGCCACGAGCTGAGCGCCGGCGTTTGCTGATGGCCTGTCATCTGACCGCCGGTGCTTACTGACTGGGTCAGAGCGCCGGCGGTCCGGTGACAGGGCACCTGCGATTGGGCGCTCAGCTCGAGTCCAGTCACTTGCTGTGGGACGTGCACTGCGGTCTGTAAGCACAGATCGCGGTGCAGCACCCACAGCCACCGGACCACCAGGGAAGCGGAGGCTGCCGCCAGGCCTGCGGAATCGAAGGGTCCCGGCGGCTATCCGTTGCATGGCACAGGACCACCAGGGAAGCGGAGGCTGCCTCCAGGCCTGCGGGGGTGAGAGGTCCCGGCGGCTATCCATTGGATGCGGCCAGCCGGGTTCCCCCTCCTTGACCCCCCCTCTGGACCAATATTCAACCCCCTCCCTGCAAATGAAAAAAAAAAGGAAGCAGGAGAGGGGGCAACTTTTATATATTATAGGAGCCGCACATTACAGGGGGGTTTTATTGCTGTGGATTTTTTGATACGCTCACACACACAGCACATTACTGGGGGGTTTCATTGCTGTGGATTTTGTGATACGCTGATACACACAGCACATTCCTGGGGGGTTTAATTGCTGTGGATTTTGTGATCCACACAGCACATTACTGAGGGTTTTATTGCTGTGGATTTTGTGATACACACAGCACATTACTGGGGGGTTTCATTGCTGTGGATTTTGTGATACACTGATACACACAGCACATTCAAGGGGGGTTTATTGCTGTGGATTTTGTGATACACACAGCACATTACTGGGGGGTTTTATTGCTGTGGATTTTGTGATACACAGCACATTACTGGGGGGTTTCATTGCTGTGGATTTTGTGATACGCTGATACACACAGCATATTACTGGGGGGTTTTATTGCTGTGGATTTTGTGATACGCTCATACACACAGCACATTACTGGGGGTTTATTTCTGTGGATTTTGTGATACGCTCACACACACAGCACATTACTGGGGGGTTTTATTGCTGTGGATTTTGTGATACGCTGATACACACAGCACATTCCTGGGGTTTTTTATTGCTGTGGATTTTGTGATACGCTCATACACAGTGCACATTACTGGGGAGTTTTATTGCTGTGGATTTTGTGATACGCTCATACACAGAGCACATTACTGGGGAGTTTTATTGCTGTGGAATGTGTGATACGCTCATACACACTGCACATTGCTGAGTTTAATTGCTGTGGATTCTATGATATGCTCATACACGTTGCAAATTACAGTGAGTTTTATTGCTGTGGATTCTGATACGCCCATACACAGCAAACATTACTGTGAGTTTTGTTGTGGAGCTCTGTGACACGCTCATACATACTGTGCGTTTTTATTGCTGTGGATTCTCTGCTACGCTCACACACATACCACTCACTACTGTGAGTTTTATTGCTACATACCCCCGGGGTGTAGGGGATATATAGTTATGTGAACGTATGGCTGTGTGTGTAAATGCAGGTATTTTTCTTTAAACAGGCTGCTGTGTGCAAAATTCGGCACCCGTGTCCTTGTCTCAGCCCGGCGTTGCCCCCTTGCCCTGCATCCAAAAGGCTGGTATTGCTCCTAGAATCGCTGCTATATCTTCTGCCTGCACTGCACAAAGTAAGAATAGTGAATAAAGCATCGTGACATACAGGTAGGAGACTAAATATTGGTGCTTGGCAACAAGACCTTAACCTCCCTGGCAGTCCGATTTTGACTTTTTTATACGTCAAAATCAGTGCATTTATTCAGCCCCCTGGCTGTTTTCCCGCGTGTGGCTCGCTGTTAAATTTCAATGCTGAAAGCAGTAAACCCGAGCCACACCTGGGCTGTTACATACCTGTCCCTGCGTTCCCTCGCTGTCCTCTCGCAGTCACCTCCGGCCGATCGCGGCGTCCTGGTTCCTGTTGCGAGTGGCTGATTCCCTGCACTTTGGGGGCCCTGCGGCGAATGGTGAATTCACCGCAGGGTGGGGCAATTTGATTCCCCGAAGTGCAGGGAACAACAGTCGGCGACATTTCAACGCTCTGTGAATGACCTAGAGTAATGATATATTTTGGCTGAATGCGTGAGTGTGTGTGTGTGTATGTTTGCATAAGGGTGCGTGAGTATATTTTATATATATATATATGTGTGTGTGTGTGTGTGTTTGTGTGTTTGTGTGTGTTTGAACTTTTGGGTGCACACCCTAATGCAATAGGCTGCGCACGCCTATGGTTGGCACATACGGTGCCTGTTTGGTGCCTGTTCGAGGGCAGTAAAATCCCCATAGAGAAGCAATGCCCCGTCTATTAAAAGAACAAAAACCAGCAGTGAAAAGTTGCGGAATTGCCCTGCTGTTCGGCGGTTTCATTCGACAGGTTTATTCAGGCGAATGCCATAGGCTTCAATGTTAAAAATATTCCCGTTTTAATTCAGTATCTAATAAACCGTTGATTATAATATTCTGCAGTAAGAAGTCTCTTTATTCATACAGGGTTATCCAAAGAGATCCGAATTGCTTGAGAAAGGTAACCGAACGCTGAAAATCAGTGTTCGGTTTCCTTTCCTGACCATTCGGCTATCCAGAGAGCAGGCAATTCGCCAAATCCTGGCGAATTGCCTGAACATACGGTGCCTGTTCGGTGCCTGTTCAAGGGCAGTGAAATCCCCATGAAAAAGCACTGCTTCGGCTATTCAGAGAACACAAACCAGCAGTGAAAGGTTCCCTAATGCCTGCCATTCGGTGGTTTAATTCGGCAAATTTATTCAGGAGAATCCCATAGGCTTCAATGTTAAAAATATTCCCGTTTTAATTCAATATCTAATAAACCGTTCATTATAAAATTCTGCAGCAAAAAGTCTCTTTATTTATAGATTTTTTAGGATACTTTAAGCATTTTTCTGATTTTTTTTTTAACCCTTTCGCTGCTGAGGCTTTTCCCGCCCCTGTGCTGAGGTCATTTTTTACCTGTTTTGCGCATCATGTTTAAACGTGTTTTTAAGGCTTATTTTAGTATATGACACCGACATATTATATATCGTTCTTTCCGTCAGACTCGGTAGATTCATAATATGTCATTATTATATGTATACGTTATGTCATGTCTGTATATTATACAAAAAATGCAATAAAATATGTATTTTCAATAATTTACAACGTGTAAAGTGTTTTTTTTCCACATTTTAACATGCGAGCAATTGCGGTTATATTTTGTATGGGGTGCGCTTGTTAAAAAAATTAGAGATGGGGTCTCGTTACATTTTTTTTTGGGGAAAATGACACTATTTTTAACAAACGCACCGCATACAAAAATCGTTAGTGCAGCATCATTGTTCACATTATAATTGAAATGGGAACAATATTGCTGCATTAACAAACCAAAAAAAAGAAAAAAAAGTGTTTATTTTTTTTTTTTTTTAAATAATTTTTTTAATTTTTTTTTTTTTTTTTTTTTTTTTTTTTTACAACATTTTTAACTTTCATGTTTGGTATCGTTGGAACGGCCATGCTCTGGCCGATCCAACGATATCAAAATTTAACCCCTAGCTGCCACGGATCGGGAGATAGGGAGTTCATTGGAACTCCCTATCTCCACAGTTGGTGGCAGTTAGGGGTTAACGCTAGGACTGGCGTCATCGTGCTACGCACGATGACGCCAGTCCTCTGGGGGAGTTCCCGGAAGCTTGGCCGACATCCAAGATGTCGGCCAGCTCCGGGAAGGATCGCGAATCGGCGCTTTTCAGCGCCGATTTGCGATCCAGCTCCCCAGGGGTTAATGCCAGGCATCATTTGGAAGGGCAGGCTGTGCCCTTCCAAATGATGCCTGGGTTAACCCCCTGTGCGCCGCCGATCGGGAGGGAGAGAGGTCCGAAGGACCTCCCCCCCCTCCCTTTCAGGCGCCTCCTCCGCACATGCGGGGGGGGCGCCTGAATTAGGTGTCATCGCGCCCCCGCGATGACACCTAATAATGGCGGCTGCTGGTCCGGATGCCGGGCTGACATCCAGGATGTCAGCCCGCACCGGAGGGGCCAGCGATCGGCCGGAACCCGGCCGAACGCTGACCCCAATGTGAGGACGCGCTCAGCGCGTCCTCAGCACACCAGCGGTAATGCTGAGGACGCGCTGAGCGCGTCCTTAGCATTGAAGTGGTTAAAAGTCCGATTTTTTTTTTTTATTTTTTTTTTCAGTTTACTTATTTTTTTTGTAACAGCCCTCTTTATTATCATTCCCTGGACCTCCTGTGAAAATTTCAGACATTTTCGCTCAGTAGTTTCTTTGCAAACAGCGTTTCTTTTTCCCTCATTCATACAAATGGTTTTGCTAATTTATTCACTGCCTCCTCTGCGTCTCAGCTGCTTCGGCTCTGTGTGATTCGGCTCATGTTCGGCTCCTGTTCGGCTTTTTCGAAGGTTAATCCAGATGTTTTTGCTTGTTTTCAGCATGCATTCGGTTAGTTTTCGTCAGGTTTGCGGCAGCTTTTCCCTGCAATTCGGGGACCCTGTGGTGCTTGCTGAATACACCGCAGGGTCACCGAAATGGGATCTGCAAAAGGAACCGAAATGAAGAGAACGAAAAGTCACCGAACGTGCGGTGACTTTTCGAATCTCTTTGGATAACCCTGATAGATTTTGTTAGGATCTTCTAGGCATTTTTCAGTATTTTTTTGCAAAAAAAAAGTTTGTTTTTTTAAATCGTTTTTACTTTTTTCTGTAACAGCCCTTTTTACTATCATTCATTGGACCTCATATGTAAATTTCAGACATTTTTGTTCAGTAGTTTCTTTGCAAACAACGTTTCACTTTTCAAACATTCAAGCAAACTGTTTTTTTTCTCTCCATTCATCTGCGGAGTCGGCTTTTTCCGGCGGCTGCTCTGCTTTGTGATCGGCGACTGCTCGGGTTTCTCTTCACCGGGTTTTGCAGTTAATGTTCGTCGGGATTGCGGCGACCCTGTGGTGCTTGCTGAAGACACCACAGGGTCGCCGAAATGGGATTGCGAAATCGCACCGAATTGAAGAGTACGAAAAGTCACCGAACGTGCGGTGACTTTTCGATTCTCTTTGAATAACCCTGTTATTGTTTTTTAGTGATCTGAATTTATTTGCTATGTATCAATTCCTTTTGTTTCGTTTCTACTGCGATTTGTATGAAATCATTTCGTATTTCGTAAGTACTTCCAAAATAAGAATGGAATTTCGGATAAAAGCAATTCGTTACGAAACGAAACACACACCGCTAGTGTGCACTGTAAGGGCCCTATTACATTCCCTGCGCAATTGCGCTCGGGCAGCGCAATTTTTTTGCGCACAAAAAACCGTTATCACGCGAAAATTAACGTGGTATTCCGATCCGAGCGCATTTTTTCTTCCTTCACGATTTTTCGCTCGCAAATCCGACGTGCAAAGCTGTTCGCAAATGAACGTTGCGTGCAGGAATCGGTATGACACAATTTATAAATTTTAATGTTTGGGTATGTGTAGAATGTGTAACTGTACTGTGCTGAATTTTTTTTTTTGTGCCGGTGTATTTAGTTTCAGCCAGGACGATCAAATTTACAGTTACCACCTGCTTTTCAAAGACGTTACGAAAATGCACGCAAACTTTCGTTGCGCAAAGATTGTAATACCATCCGCGTACCAGTGCACGAGCGCATTTGCGCTGTCAATGTTAAGTATAGGATGCGCGCACGGACTTGCGCTCGCGCTGGGTTCGCGCAGGGTCAATCGCGGTAGACGATTACGCGCATCGTTTGATTGAAAATCGAAATACGACGTTCTGCACAAATGGTTTTGTCCTCGCGCAAATGCGCATTTGTGTGCACGCAAAACCGATGCGCGAAGAGTGCAATAGAGCCCTAAGGCTAGGGTCAGACAAAAGCATTTTTCCCCGTGAACGTGAAAAAGTGTGTCCGAACGCATTGACGTATTTTTTCACGGAATGCGCAATAACGGTCAGACGACGTGCATTTTCGGGCGTGATTTTGTACGGATCGTCAATAAAACTCTTTTTGCGTCTGGACGTTATGTAGGCTGGACATTAGCAGTGTCTGACATCTCCTAATCACGCAAACATGCCGCTATGCCGCAGCTGCGCACTCAGTACGTCAGTACTAGCGGTTCAGCGTTCTCAGAAAAATGCGTTCAAATTCCACTTGCGTTGCACGGCCGGACTTTTGTGCGGCCGTACATCGTATATTGGCCGTCATTGCCCGTCATCTGCTGCTAGTGCGGCCGTAATTATGTGCGCCAGAACGCACGTTAAAAGTGCGCTGGTCTGACCCCAGCCTAAGTGTGTGCGCGCGGTAGATGTGTGTGCATATGTGTGTGGTTTTGGTAGGATTGTGCGTGGTTATAGGGTTAAGGGGTAATTTAAAGTATTTCGTGGAAATCCCAAGAATCTTGCTTCCTGTCTTCCTGTTTTATGGAAAACTATTTGGCAGTGAAAGAGATAAAATCTGAAGTGACCTTAAAACATCAATAGTACATTAGATTGCTTGAAAAGTTGTGGCACACATTACACATTATATGTTATCTATTGAGACTTTCAGCATATACATAGTACATATTGGGCTCTATTACATTCTTTGCGCAAACATTAACGCGTGCGCAAAAACGCATTAACGCGAGGGACAAAACCCATTGCGCTGAACATCGTATTACAATGTCCGCGCAAAAAATGTGCGTTAACGTCTACCGCGGGGGAACCTGCGCGCGTCCTATACTTAACATTGTGAGCGCAAATGCGTTTGTGCGCTGGTACGCGGATGGTATTACAATCTATGAGCAAAATTTAACGGACAACGTTTGCGCGCATAATTTTAACGTCTTTGAAAAGCTGGTGGTAATAACGGCAAATCTGACGGACCTGGCCGAAACCAAATATACCAGCCCGAAAAAAAAATACAGCAAAGTATAGTTACACACTCTATGCATACCCAAACAATAAAATTGAGAAGTTGTGCGTGTTTTTTTTTGTGCTTTTTATGCAGCATATATGCGCAGATTGACGCAAAAACTTAACGTGAGACAATTAAGGTTCTTAATTCTGATTGGCTGAATCGCGTGAAAAAACAGTCCGCACACTGATTTCTGCGCGCAACGTTGATGCGCGCTCGTTTTTGTGCGTCTTTTTTACGGGCGTTATTTTTTGACGGATGAAATAATGCGCAAGGATTGTGATACCAGTGTAAATTTACGCGCATTAACGTTTAACGCTTTGCGCAAAAATTCATGCATTTACCATGCATTTTTGGGTGAAGAATGTAATAGAGCCCATTGTGTTTATATTTTCCCCCCTTTCTTATTACCAAAGAAAATATGGAGGTAAATGTACATAATTACATAAAAATCCGATATGCCTTTTAACACCAACACATCTATGAGCAAAATGAGAAGGAAAACATTTCTAGCAAAAAGTGTTGTACAAAAAAAAAATGTTTTTTCCTTTCAGGCACCCGACCATGCCTTGAACGGGTTAACGAATGATGTCCTGGGATCAGCCATTAGATTCTTATTATGATAATAACAAATAATAGTTCTAAGAAGTGTCAACTCACATTGTTCTATAATGGATAAAAAATTGAATCACATAATGATTTTGATTAATTTTCCAATATTCCCAGGGTTCTGGATAATGATTCTATACGCTGGATTAAATCAACTAAGGTTTTGAGAGACAATAAAAGTACTCCTTCAAGCTGTTTAGGAAAATTTAATTTGAGTTATCAGCAGCCATCCCATTATAAAACAGTGTGAGATTTTGGACGGAGCAAATTGCCGACTAAATCCAGTTTCTATCCTAAAATCTATAAAGGACATTTCTCTTGAGTCGACTGTCCGCTCAGAATTATTGCTTTAGTTTATTTTCCCATTTCTAGATCCTATCATTTCATGGTAAAGATTAAAAAAGTGTCAGATAGATGATGGTGTTGCTGTTTGGAACAACATGTTATTCCTTAGATGACATAACAAGCAAGGACTTAATAAACCATAAGTTGAGTTCAGAAGCTCCTTGATGTTACGACGAAAATAACAATATAAACGAACGTCTTCAGTAACAAATGTTTAAAAAAATAGAAATTCTTTAAGATATTAAGAGAGTTTCTATCTAAGGTTACATTTCTCTAAGGAAATAAATTTTTTAAACCTATAAGTCAGCAACCTTGGCCCACTAGGGACCCTATTCCATGGTCGTTGTTTAGCGCAGCATAGTGGCTCAAGACATGTGCTTTTTCATTTTAATGGCATATTCCATCCAAGCTGCAAGCTCAGTTTGAATTTCAGATGTTGCGCCAGGTTACTGTACATTAACCACTTGGCTGCTAAGGACGTGCTCAGCGCGTCCAGCCAAGTGGTTCTCCTGTGCTATGGACGTGCTGAGTGCTTCCTAGCACAAGAGGCAGCAATCAGCCGGGATTCCGTCCGATTGCTGCGCCCTCCTGGTACGGGCTGACATCTTGGATGTCTGCCCGGCACTCCGGGACCCCGGCAGGGACAATAGATGTCATCGCGCTAGCATCTATTTCAGGCGCCCCCCCCCCCCGCGAGTGCGGGGAAGATGCCTGAAAGGGAGGGGGGGAGGTACTTTGAACATCTCTCCCTCCCGATCGGCCGGGGCAGTGGCTAAAGGCAGGCACCGTTTGGAAGGGCACAGCCTGCCCTTCCAAACGGTGGCAGGCTTTACCCCTTGGGGGCCGGATCACAATTCGGCGCTGAAAAGTACCAAATCGTGATCCTCTCCTGGAGCTGGCCGACATCTTGGATGTCACCCAAGCTTCTGGGAACTCCCCCTGACGACTGGCGTCATCGTGCATAGCGCGATGACGTCAGTTTTGAAGTTAACCCCTAGCTTCCACCAATGGTGGAGATAGGGGGTTCCAATGAACCCTCTATCTCCCGATCCGTGGCAGCTAGGGGTTAATGTTTGGTATCTTTGGATCGGCCAGAGCATGGCCTTTCCAACGATACCAAACATGACCATGGTAAATTAAAAAGAAAAATGAAAATAAAAAAATATTAAAAATAATAATAATAAAAAAAATAGTTTTTTTTGTTTTGGTTTTGTTAATGCAGCAATATTGTTCCCATTTCATTTATAATGTGAACAATGATGCTACACTAATGATTTTTGTATGGGGTGCGTTTGTTAAAAATAGCGTAATTTTCCCCCAAAAAAAATGTAACGATTCCCCGTTTCTAATTTTTTTAACAAGCGCAACTCATAAAAAATATAACCGCAAATGCTCGCATGTTAAAATGTGAAAAAAACACTTTACACATTGTAAATTATTGAAAATTAAAATTTTATTATACTTTGTGTGGGAGGTGTTAATTTTTCGCTAGTACATGAAGAGCGAGCTATTCCAACCAGCTCGTTCTCCATCTGCACCTGACATTATTCTGAAAAGAATAAAGTCTTTCAAATCTTGGTGTTAAGTGATGGTGCTTCAGCTTTTAGGGTACCACCACGTAAAAATCCCATTTTGACCTTAGATCCCTTGATGCAGTGAGTAGCTTGACTCGCCACTTCCTCACTCCGCAAACAGATAAACACTGGGAACAAATAGTTTCCAGTGTTCCTCCATGTACCCCTCCTTCCTGATTGGATCTCACTCTTGCAAACTCTGCAAGAGCTTGTGTGAGATAGCATCTGTCTCCATGGCGTCCTATGGCTTCCTGGAGTTGATGACACCTGCATTAGCATATTGGTAGCTTTAACCATGTTTGCAAGTCAATAAAAACTATAAATATCAATTACGCTGTTTTTCAGTTTGTTAGTTTTTTTTTACTCACGTTGTGGTTTACAACCTGCAAAAATCTGTCCACAATGCAGCGTAGGGAAAGAAACTTTTTTCTTTTTGTATCATTCATGACTGTATGAGGTTGCTCTCAACTTAAATGTTTTGTATAGTGAAGGAATACAGTAAGCGACAGATTGGCACTTGATGACAGAACTAGGTCTTTATAGAATTAAAGGGCCACTACTACCAATGAAATGGTCTCAGCTTGTTTATTTTATGATGTTGATATCTTTCATGTACTTTGTCTTTCTCATACGTTTAGTTAAGAAAATAGTTTACTCTGTATGTGTCAATGGGTACATACATTTTGTGATATTTTGTATTGTAAACTGCCCCCCCCCCTGTATCTTTACAACACTTACTCGTCACTGTGTGGCATTTGGCATAAAATGGACCTATGGGTCAAAAGTCCAGAAATATTACGTAGTGGCTTGCATTTTGTGGGTACAGATTAAAGTGTAATTAGCCCACTATCAGGTCTCATTCAGCAGGCACCTCTTATCTCTGGTAGCCTGTACAACACAATAGATCCCCTGCAGCTTAGTCTAAACATTCACTTCTCCACCCCATTGCCTCTTCACTACTGTTTTATCCTATATCACAGCTGTAAATTGAGACTTGAGCTAAGATTTTGGTAAATGTCGCATCATAGGAAAAATCCACAAAATGAAAACAGAAGTTATAAACCTAACATTATTTTTCCTCTTTACATGCGATTAGTTCAAAGAAAGAGAAAACAGTAGTATGTGTTTTATACTGTGAATTTTTAATTTTTATTTCTTTTTCTAACTCAGAATTAGTCTAGTTATCTTTTATTTCAGTGGTAGTGTTCTTTTCAGGAGCCTTTTTTTCTTTGGATCCTTTAACAGAACCCTAAGGCTATAACATTAACCTTTTAGTACAAAATAGAAGTTGACTAATGGGTCAGGGAGTTTATTGCTTTTAAAGTATGTGAATAGTGGTCTTGTGCTTTTAAAAGGAACAGAAAAACCATCAGGGTTACCACAAAAGGTCACTCTAAGACTAACATCTATTCTAGTCTATTCACTAAAGGTGAAACGCAGGAGAAGAGAACAATCTGGACCAAATAGTCGATTTGGAAAGTGAGACAAAATGGGAGAATTTTTCTGCTTTGACTATTTTGACCTAGGATTTTCACTTCTCCTGCCAGTTCTCCTGACTTCACCCTTTAGTGAATAGCCCTTTATGAGAAGATAAGCATCCTGGCTTTCAAAATTGAAGTTTATTTGTTACCGTCAGCTGAGCCAGGAACATTATCAGAACCAAGAGCAGTGCATGAAGACAATAAGTCGCCGACTGATGACCGAGTCGTACGCAGGCAGACAAGAAATACACAAAAATACACGAACACTTAACTGTGGAATAATATATATTTATTATATATATACCGACCACAGCTAAAAACTCCACACAATATACCCACCATCATGACATAAAAAGTGCCATAACAAATATATAAAAAAATAACACAGTGCTGAAAGGGGACTCCACACGACACAACCACCACACACCTCCAAAACAACCAATCACAAAATCCTCCCATCTCCCAACCATCTGATCCACAAATAACCTACATAAAAGGAACCCCTACCCAGCACTGCCTACAAGCCCCCGCTGTGACAAAAAGGGGCCCACAAAAATAATACCCTAACTAAAAACCAACCCTTTTCGTGACTAAATAAAAAAGGGGTGGGAGGGTGGGGATTTTCACCTGCTCTACCTCAGGAGAAAAGGCGCGCAGAGCCTCCCTTCACGCGCCTTAATTACCCTCCTGGTAACTCCACCCCCACATCTCCCGCTCAAACCCCCACACGCGCTATAACTGTTCTAGAAAAATCCTCCCTGTGTCCTGGCATCAAAGGTAACTTAAGGGCCCTACGCCTTAGGTGCTTCAGGCCTTCACAAGTTAAAGGTCAGCAACCTTGTTCCTCCAGATGTTTTGGAACTACATTTCCCATGGTGCTCAGCCAATCAGGGGAGATGTAGTTTTTAAACATCTGGAGGGCTATGGTTGCTGACACCTGCCATAAGTTCTTAACATGACAGTTGAAAGTCAACAAGTAAATGTAACATATCTAGTACAGCGCAAATTGATGCTCTTGGAGTTCTGGTGTTTCTCACAATCAGCAGCCCATAGATGGAATTTACATGAAATACAAAATATAGAGCATCATGGTGCAGATTATATATACACAAGGAGCACTCTTCATTGATATGAATTTCACTCACAAATAAAGAGGCCCAGCACTGGCTCTGAGTGGATGTACACGCAATACTAAGAGGATGTCAGGACAACAGGATTCCACAGACTCCTACTAAGAGGATATCTGGAATACAAAACTCAGAATAAAGAGGGATCACATTCATGGAACAAGTAAACAGAAAAAATACTACCAAATGCATGGTAATGTTAAGCTATGGTGTTCGTAGAAGGGGACCAAAACATGGATATCACGAAGAAACCCAGAAGCCAAATATAGAAAGGAAGTAAGGCTACAATTAAAGGTCACAGGCTAAAGATAAATCAGGAACTAACTGATGGACAATGGTAGAGACAAAACAAAACACGACAAAGATCCGTACAGTCAATTATTTACTATAGAACGCAAAGATAGACGCACGTGAAGAAGAAAAGAAATATATATATTTTTACAGAGACCGCTAACCCTGTTACAGATTACAGTTCTGATGTTAAACCTTTACGAACTGTAATGAAATAAGTTTTCTTTTATACATTCACTTAGTGGACACTGTATTTTAATACAGTTAGCAGTTTTACCAATTGATATTAATCTGAGATGCCATGATATGAATTTATTAATTGTCAGCCCCTACAGCAATATAGAGATCTCCCAAACCAAACTCAAAACCACTCACTAATGGTACGGTTTGAGAAACTCTACTGTGCACCACTTCATTTACCCCTTGGACAGAACAAATGTACAGTACATCTGTATTTTGTCTCAAAATTAGCAGTGATATAATAATGACATTAGGGGTTATTCAGAGAGAGCTAAATGGGCCCCGAAATTGTACCGATTGGTAAATTTCCCGGTATGGTGCAATTTTGGGGCCATTCGACTATTTAAAACCTAGCAATTCGCCATATTGGTGAATTGCCAGCGAAATGCAGTGCTGTTCGACAGCATTGAACTCCCCATAGAAAAGCAATGGTTAACCGTTAACCTATTCAGAGAACACCGAACAGCAGCGAAATGTCAGAGAAATGCCCGGATGTTTGGCAGGTTTATTCCATTAAACCTTCTATTAAACCATTTATTCTTTCAATTTGCATAAAAAGTCTCTATATTTTTCTAGGATTTTTAAGCCATTTTTCGTGATTTTGTTCAGCAAAAAAAATGTCCGATCTTTTATTTTTTTTAAATAGTTTTTTTTTTATCTGTAAAAGACCTTTTTAGTATTATTCATAGGACCTTTTATGTTAATTCCAGACATTTTCGTCCAGTAGTTTTTTTGTCAAACAGCATTTAAAAATGTCAAAGTTGCAGTCATTTTTTTTTTTTTCACCACGTTTGTCGGCTTGTCGGCTTTTTCCGGCGGCTGGTCGCTGCTGTGTTGCTGTGTTTGGGGGATCGTCAGATTTTTCTCAGACATGGTCGGTGGAATTTCGGTGCTATTTTGTATTTTTACTTCCTTAACATTATAGCATCAGTCTAATGCGAGAGCTTTACTCTGGCCCCCATATGTCCATTGCCTCCCATTCCCAGAATTCTTTGCATGCAATAAATGACCAGAGAATCATGGGAGATGTAGTTCATAAACATCTGGGGGGAGGGCAGAGTTTGAGATCTCTTCTGTAATGCTATACACTGTATTTTCAAGCAGGTATATATTAGATACTTCAACTTTATAGAGCACCATCTACCAGATCTATATTTTCATATTTTTTTTTATGTATTCATGAATTTTTTTTTCAGGTAACTTAGATTAGTCGACTTTTTCATCCCAATGACAGCGGCCTAATACAGGCATCAATCCAACAGGATACAAACTCTTTCTTTCCTGTAGAGGATATTTGTATTGAAGCCTGTGTGTTAGGGATGTTATAGCTGGTACATAAATGTTTCTTTTACCTTATATGTATAAAGAAGCCTTTATTCCATTTGAGGATTCGATCACAACGTGAAAGATTTTGGCTCATTCACAGCTTGCAAACCTGATTTTCTGGTCTTGCCTCATTGGATTGTTTTCAGATTGTGAAGCTGTGCCGGTCAAGATAATCATGTCTGTGTTTGTCAGGCACATGAAAAAGTGGACTCAAACAGGGCTGGATTAGCGTATGGCCTGACTGAAATGCATCTCCAGGCCTTTGTCCTGAAATAGGCTCACTGCAGGTGCAATGACACATGAGAGTAGATGTCTGAACATGTATAGTCGCTCGACTATCAACCTGTATTTTAATCAGATAAATCTCCAGCATCTGCACATCTCCTCTGCTTGCTGACATGGTCTCAGGCCAGGGTTAGTTTGTGCATTCGTGCTCAGGCTGACCGAGCCATGCATATTGAAATGATTGCCATCAGCAGGATAGATATAACTGCTGTCAGGGTACCAGGTGCAAAATGGCAGCCTTCCTGGACAGCATTACTGGCTCTGGTTGTGATGGTGTTGTTTGTACAGTAAGATTACATATTAGGAACGAAAGAGAGGAAACTGTGACTATGTACAGTTCAATAGTTAGTTGGTCTTAACTTTTGGCCTGGGCCACAAAATGTAAGAGTCAGAAATAATTTTCGCTAGCAATTTGCACTCTGAGTCACGAGGAATGGCTTATATTGGACATGTGGGCAATGCCGTTCATGATGGTCAGTTAGTGGACACCCAGTAATTATATTTACTACCCACAAGCCTGACGAAGACTGCCCCGTTTTCTTTTTTACTGTCCCCACCCGCTTCATGTCCCTCATTTTCCCCTATTCTGCCCTCCTATTGTCACGCAAGATGCATACACCGTGTGGAATGTTTCATTTTTCCTTTTGTGTTGTGCACTTGAGCGGACACTTTCTTAGCGGACTCTACTATGGACTTTCAGGACTTGACTTCTTGGGTGGCGGTTGGAGTGAACACTGAATAATTGGTGAATTGACAGCTTTCGAATAGTCGAATTGCCATTAAATTGCCCAGTACGGTGAAATTCACCGTTTGGTGCAATTCAGTGGCCAATTCAGCTCTCTTTGAATGCCCTGGGGCCGAAATATTTAAATGATATGACTAGAGTCATCAGAGGAACTATTCCAAGATGATTTCTGATGACTTTAGAAGGGTGATTTGATATTACTTTAGGTTGACTTCACGACAACTCCAGTATGACTTGGTATTACTTTAGGATGGCTTCATGACAACTCCAGTATGACTTGGTATTACTTTAGGATGGCTTCATGACAACTCCAGGATGACTTGGTTTTACTTTAGGATGGCTTCATGACAACTCCAGGATGAGTTGGTATTACTTTAGGATGGCTTCATGACAACTCCAGGATGACTTGGTATTACTTTAGGATGGCTTTATGACAACTCCAGGATGACTTGGTATTACTTTTTTGGCCTGGATCACGGACATGCAATCCAGAATTAGCGTGACTCTGGGCATCATGTTTCTCACTGGGGCTGCCCGCGGTCAGAGGAAGGATGCCGCAGCGAGAGAGCTGCAATCCCCTTCATGCGGCATCTCACAGCGTGAACATGCTAGGAGAGCTTTAGTCTGCAAGACTACGCATGCATCATGTCACTCACTGGGCTGCCCAATCTCAGAAAGGAAGGAGATTGCGCCGGGAAAGCCGCAATCTCTTTCCTGCTGCTGCTCCCAGCGTGCAAACACGCTAGGAGTACACTGCAACCTTCTGCAGAGGACATGATGCTGAGAGCCAGCATGACTCCAGGCAGCATGTCACATGCAAGGGCCACCCAGAGGGTTATAGCGAGTGCTGCAGTCTTCTGCAGCTCCAGAGCGGTAGTGTGTGTCCGTTACACCCTTAAGTGATCCCATTTCATCCTGTAGCTGTTTTGAAGGCATCCCAAAGTCATACCAAATCATTCTATAGTCTTCATCCTGAAGTAACCCCAACTCCTCCTGTAGTTGTCATGAAGTCATCCTGAAGTAATACCAACTCATCCTGTTGTTGTCATGTAGTCATCCTGAAGTAATATCAACTCATCCTGGAGGTGTGATGAAGTCATCCTAAAGTAATATCAAATCATCCATCTGAAGGCATCAGAAATAATCCTGGAATAGTTTCTCTGATGACTCTAGAGTCATCTCATGTAAATATTTCAGCCCCTGGACATACTTCAGGATGACTTCTGATGGCAAAACTTTAAATCACTGAAAGATGCTAATCGATCACTTCAGTATAATTCCAGGATGATCATTCTTTTTGACTAGGTAATAACTTTAGAAGTCATCTGGACGTCATCAAACATCATCAGGCTTTTAACGTAGTTTGATCATCAAACGACTCTAGGATGATCTCTAAAGTCATCTTGTTTGTCCTGGGATGACAAAGGTTAAATCAATCACAGCCTCTGCCCAATTAGTTTTTCTTTTTTTATAATCTTTTTTTAGGTAATTTTACTCACCTTTTGTCCTTCACCATGCGATGCTCCTCCTCTTTGGCTCAGGGACTCCTGAACCTGGAAGTTCTTAAAACTTGAACCGTGCATTTTGTGCTCCTAAGCAACTTGAATAGCATAGGAACTGCAAATTGTGCATCGCTACGGGACTTGCACAGTCTGTGCATGTAAGCTAAATAATGCCTTCGCAAAACGATGGACTGGAGCTGTGTGCATGTGCTGATCCGATCTATCGGCTGCCTCGCTGAGACCGC
The DNA here is from genome assembly GCA_009667805.1 of Leptobrachium leishanense. Lineage (NCBI taxonomy): Eukaryota > Metazoa > Chordata > Amphibia > Anura > Megophryidae > Leptobrachium > Leptobrachium leishanense. Next base: position 79,890,684 of record CM019069.1, on the reverse strand, counting down.
TCACTACAGTGGACGATATCAGAGAGGGTGACATTGTCATGCTCTCGGCATGCCGACATCACTAGTGACTGATCTGGTGAGGCAGCAGTTGAGAAATTCAAAATTCCCAGCTTCTGGAGATGCTGGGTAGGGTGGAGGAAACTCCTCCACTTCACCCAGTGATTCTGCCAGATCTGGGCATCAAGGGGAGGGTAGGATGAGTAGAGTATCCTTTAATACCATTTTCGTCGTCACAATACTGATATTGTATGTAAGTATGGAATTTCAGGGCAGTAGATACAGTCACATGATACTTTCAAACTGAATTCTGTCTCTAGTGCTTAGAGCAGGGATCTCAAACTCTGGCCCCCCTGATGTTTCTGAACTACAGCTCCCATGATTCCCTAGCCATCTAATGCATTCAAAGAATTCTGGGACTTGTAGGCAAAAACATCTGGGGGGCCGTGAGTTTGAGATCCCTGGCTTAGAGCATTGTTACAGTTTCCTCTCAGCGCATGCAGGGTGATTGCTCAACATTCCTCTTGATCCATTTAGTTGTTTTTTTTTTCACTGGTCACTGTAAAGACAACTGAAGAAAACTGTAAGCGTACAGATATACAGCATGAGGTATATATGTTGCAGCATAAACAGCTTTGAACATTCCACTGCCTAACCTAGAAAAAAATAGCTTTAAAAAGCTATTTTGTATGTATTTGACAAACACCGTCACATAAGCGATAAAGAAGGTCTAAAATGGAAGCAAATATCACTTTTATGATGCACATGGTCTTTAATAGGTGGTTTTTAAAATAAGCTTTGAAAATAAGGGTATTACATGCAACCGATTAGTGCTTCGGAACTTGTTGGCGCCTTCTTGTTAAATACTTGTGACTGTAATTTTCAGGTAGTGTCGTTCAGTACATGCCTCCATCTACAAGTCGAGGCCAATAAACGTGAATAAGAGAAATACTTCATATATGAGAACAAGGTATCCTTAAATTCTACAGAAATTAAATTGCATGATGTAAGCTGTTTGTAAATTAAGATATACAGGGTTATTCAGAGAGCGCGAAAAGCAGGAGAATGACTGGAGAATGAAAAATTCTAGGTCAAAATAGCCAAACCAGAAAAATTCTCCCTTTCATCTCACTTTCCAAATCGGCTATTTTGAGCTAGAATTTTTCATTCTCCAGTCATTCTCCTGCTTTTCACGCTCTCTGAATAACCATGATAGAGAGATATTGTGGTGGAGGTTCCTTTAGGTTCTCTTGATGGAAAGCTTAGAAAGATTTTTCCTCATTTTAGTGAGCTTAAAGAATATTTGTTATACTGCAGCTGGATTTAAAAATGAATAGAAATTCAAATTCTGCCAGTTTCACCTGGAATCTCATAATGACTTTAATGTATATTTCTTTGCCATATTACCCCAATCAGCACTATTGGAATTCTGAATAACACCATAGGGATAGCTTGTAAATACTACGCAGCAATTAGAAACCAATTACATTGATGTGTTTCTAGACTTCACAGCACATTCTCCCTACATCAATGAAGAAAATAAGTGGGTGCCAATGCATTTCTGTGTACATGTGATTTTCAAAAGGTCACAAAAGAAAAGGGCTGTTATAAGATGTTAGAAAAATCCCACTTGGCCACCATTGCTCCACATTTCCTTCACACATACCATGTTTATCAGTGAATAGTGAACAGCGTAACATTGATATGGACATTAAAATAGCTTGTGATGATACAGGATTATTCACTAAACTACAGAAATATTTTGGGACCTACCGGGGTATTTTCAAAGCTGAATTAATTACCTTCGAAAAGATGTAGAAACTGTCTCCAAATTGATCTGGATGTCTTTCAATTTGCAACCCAGCTGAAGCAATATTAACTTCTTCATTACCAGAAATATGTAAAAACAAAAAAAATATACAGTACTGTGCAAAAGTTTTAGGCAGGTGTGAAAAAATGCTTTAAACAAAGAATGCTTTCAGAAATATAAATAATGATTGTTTATTTTTGTCAATTTGTAACATGCAAAGAGAGCAAACAAAAGAAAAATCTAAATCAAATCAATATTTGGTGTTAGTACCTTTTGCCTTCAAACCAGCATCAATTCTCATAGGTACACTTGCACAAAGTCAGGGATTTTGTAGGATTATAGTCAGGTGTATGATCAACCAATTATACCAAACAGGTGCTAATGATCATTAATGTCACACGTAGGTTGAAACCCAGTCATGAACTGAAACAGAAACAGCTGTGTAGGAGGCTTAAAACTGGATTAGGAACAGCCAAACTCTGCTACCAAGGTGAGGTTGTGAAAGACAGTTTCTTGTCATGGCAAGATTGAGCACAGCAACAAGTCACAAGGTAGTTATACTGCATCAACAAGGTCTCTCCCAGACAAAGATACCAAAGCAGACTGGGGTTTCAAGATGTGCTGTTCAAGCTCTTTTGAAGAAACACAAAGAAACGGGCAATGTTGAGGATCACAGATGCAGTGGTCGGCCAAGGAAACTTAATGCAGCAGATGAAAGACACATCAAGCTTATTGGCCTTCGAAATCGGAAGATGTCCAGCAGTGCCATCAGCTCAGAACTGGCAGAAACCAGTGGGACCCAGGTACACCCATCTACTGTCTGGAGAAGTCTGGCCAGAAGTGGTCTTCATGGAAGAGTTGCAGCCAAAAAGCCATACCTCCGACGTGGGAACAAGGCCAAGCGACTAAAGTATGCACGAAAACATAGGAACTGGGGTGCAGAACAATGGCAGCAGGTGCTCTGGACTGATGAGTCAAAATTTGAAATATTTGGCTGTAGCAGAAGGCAGTTTGTTCTCGAAGGGCTGGAGAGTGGTACAATAATGAGCGTCTGCAGGCCACAGTGAAGCATGGTGAAGGTTCCTTGAACGTTTGGGGCTGCATTTCTGCAAATGGACTTGGAGATTCAGTCAGGATTAACGGTGTTCTCAATGCTGAGAAATACAGGCAGATACTTATCCATCATGCAATACCATCAGGGAGGCGTATGATTGGCCCCAAATTTATTCTGCAGCAGGCAACGACCCAAAACATACAGCCAAAGTCATTAAGAACTATCTTCAGCGTAAAGAAGAACAAGAAGTACTGGAAGTGATGGCATGGCCCCCACAGAGCCCTGATCTCAACATCATCGAGTGTGTCTGGGATTACATGAAGAGACAGAAGGATGTGAGAAAGCCTACATCCACAGACGATCTGTGGTTAGTTCTCCAAGATGTTTGGAACAACCTACCAGCCGAATTCCTTCAAAAACTGTGCAAGTGTACCTAGAAGAATTGCTGCTGTTTTGAAGGCAAAGGGTGGTCACACCAAATATTGATTTGATTTAGATTTCTCTTTTGTTCATTCACTGCATTTTGTTCATTTATGAACATAAATGTTTAACCCTTCCATTTTTGAAAGGATTCTATGTTTATGGCATTTTTTCACATCTGCCTAAAACTTTTGCACAGTACTGTATAAATACAGGTTTATTCAAAGAGATTCGAAAAGACACTGCACGTTCGGTGACTTTTCGTTCCCCGCACTTCGGGGCGAATCAGCGATCCTAGTTCGACAACCCTGCGGTGTATTCAGCAAGCACCGCAAGGCCCCTGTAGTGCAGGGAAAACTCGCCGCAAACACACTGAGCACTCACCGCAAACCTGCCGAACACTCACCAAAATCCGCAGAAACAGCTGGATTAACCACGCCGAAAACACCGGATAAACCCGACTAGCCAGCGATCACAGCGCAGAGCAGCTGCTGGAAAAAGCCGACTAGCAGACGAATGAGGTGAAAAAAAAACAAAATAGTAAACATGAAAGTTTGAAAATTAAAACGCTGTTTGCAAAAAAACTACTGAATGAAAATGTCTGAAATTTACATATGAATGATAATAAACAGGTCTGTTACAAAAAAAGAAAAAACGATTTAAAAAAAAAAACAGAAAAAGTTTACAATTTGTTTTCCAAAAAATGCCTAAAGGATCCTAAAAAAATCTATAAATAAAGAGACGTTTTACTGCAGAATAAAATAATAAACGGTTTGGGCTATATTACAGAGTTGGAGCTAACTTAACCAGAGCTGTTGTTAACTTACTAGAGCCATTATAGCCTATGGAGCTGTTAAATTAACAACAGCTCTGGTTAAGTTAGCACCAGCTTTGTAATACTGCCCTTTGTTAGATATTGAATTAAAATGGGAATATTTTTAACATTGAAGCCTATGGGATTCGCCTGAATAAACCTGTCGAATGAAACCACCGAACAGAAGGGCAATTCAGCAACTTTCCCCTGCTGTTCTGTGTTCTCTGAATAGACGAAGCATCGCTTCTCATTTCACTGCCCTCGAACAGGCACCATACATGCAGGCAATTCGCCAACATTTGGTGAACTGCCTGCTCTCTGAATAGCCGAATGGCCAGGAACGGTAACCATACGCTGAATTTCAGTGTTCGGTTACATTTCGGGGCCTCATCGGCGCTCTATGAATAACCCTGTTAGTAAAATGAAAAGAATTACATTTTTAATGCAAGATTATCCTGTCTTCTGGGGAGACATGAAATTCTCTGAAATCTCACTCTATATTACTGTTGCTTTAGACGGTGTCCCTTACCTTGCACAATGTCACACAGGGTCTGCATTATTATTTGTGTCAAATGCAGTAAATGTGATAACGATAAGTAATATAAATAGTCAGGTACAGTGGCAAGAAAAAGTATGTGAACCCTTTGGGATTACGTTGAGTTTTGCATGAATTGGTCATAAAATGTGCTCTGATCTTCATCTAAGTCACAACAATTGGAAAAACACAGTCTGCTTAAAATAATACAACACAAACATTATATGTTTTCATGTGTTTATTGAACATAACATGTAAACATTCACAGTGCAGGGTGGGAAAAGTATGTGAACCTTTGGACTTAATAACTGGTTGACTCTCCTTTGGCAGCAATAACCTCAACCAAACGTTTCCTGTAGTTGCAGATCAGACCTGCACAACGATCTGGAGTAATTTTAGACCATTCCTCTTCACAAAACTGTTTCAGTGTAGCAATATTCTTGGGACTGTATCCTGCTAATAGAGATTGGTAATGATCATAATAAGATTATTAGCAATGCAGATTCAAAAAATACCAATAGAACATAAAATAATAACTGTGTCTGTATGTGATATAATACCTGTGTATGGAAAGTACAGTAACACCTTGTATCCGTACTGTATAGAGATTAGATTTTCAGTCATTATAACCACCTGTTTATGTACAGCAGTGAATGACTCCAGAGCTGTACTTGTATTCTGCCCTCTCCCAGGCTGATGTATTACAGCAGTAAATTATCTTAAGCTTTTTGTTACAGTGAGGGTGGTGGCTGCTCTTTGTAGCTTCTTTGCAGTTAGAATACAGCTGACAGGTCTGAGATTTCACCGAAAACTTTGATTCTTCCCAGGGGGCATACTAATCTTGCAATAAAATGCATGAAAATGAGTTTTATAAGCTAGTTTTTGTATGGACTATATTTACAAACCAAAATCAAGTTTACGCGTTTTTGTGTGAGAGGGTAAATAGCCTAAAATGGAGTATAGAACTAGTATAACTCCAATATATTTATTCTCCGTGTACATTATTTTCTTTAATGAAATAAAGGTTAAAAAATGTAAAGTTAAGCATTTTTATTTCATATAACCATATCTCAAGTACAGAAGGAAGCCTTGCAGCAGTCACCCGTTTGCTGCTCTTGCGGAACATAGTGTCGGCAAACAGCTATATCCCCTTGAATAAAGCTGATTACCGACAATACCTTTGGCTTGAGGACCTGCCTTTTTTCCGATTTGGATGCCATTCATTAGGGTTTGGGTGCCCCACTTATAGCAGTGACCTTGTGGCTTCAGGTAGATGTGGATTCCCACCAGCTGGTGATCGGTGCGCCTTCTGTACCCGTTTGCTGCTCTTGTCAGTGTTTATGCATACTATTATTATTTGCATCATATGCTTCATTTTGCTGTAAATTTACACTTTTTATGAATTCAAGATGACCACAGATTGTTTTGTGAGAGCCTCCTCCAAAAGTAATTATGGATATCTTTTTACATATAGGAGGTTAAAGGAAAGCCCTTTCCTAGGCAATCCAGGAATCCAGGATAGAGTCGCCTCGTTTTTCTTTAACATAATACAGGAAGAGAGATGATACTGTAAATGGTATAGATCGTTCTTCAGGAACTGAGGTCATGCAGCATACACTTCCAGGCCAGGGTCGCTGTGTTTTCCTGGACACTAGCGGTCCTCACCAGATGCTGTTTTTGTCACTGGTGATAACATTAACAGGATATTTTTTTTCTTCGTGTCACATTCGCATCTGCCCGGAAAACATTAAAGAAAAACTTTTCAGGCAAGAGCTCTCAATTTGTGAAGCTATAAATCAGTATTATTTCATTGGGAATGGCATGGGAGTATTGATTCCAATAAACATATGTGAGGGATTCCTGCTTTAGATGCAATGACTTAAGAAGGTCAAAGTTAACACAAGTGTGTCACCCTTCTCTTCTTTAACTCAATAGAAACAGAGCAGTTTACGGCTTTTTATGCTTGAGGATTATTATTCACTGCTTTCCATGATGTGCTAAGTAACACTTCTGTGCTTCTATCTAACATATCACTTCAATTACTATTCTTAAACAAAATGAGCTGATCTTTTCAGCATAATTGTAAATTATTAGCCTGATTTATATACTGTATATTGTTATATCTAAATTACTTACATAACCTTGACCGGTTACTATAGGCTTCCAAGAATATAAAGTCTGTAATAACACCATTCATTTATAAAATATTTCTTTAGAAAAAGGTGATAAACTGACCCCAGACTAGGCTTGTGCACCGATTTTTTTTTTTCGGTTCGATTCGATTCGATTTTTAGGATGTTTAAACTTTTCAATTCGGCTCGTTTCGACCGATTTCTGTTTTGATTCGGTTCGGCTCAACTCGTTTTTCGTGTACATTTTTTTTTCCGGAATATCGACCATTTTTCGTATTTTTGTGTCATTTAGCTCGTTTTTTGTATCGACTTTTCGTGATTTCGGAAATTTTCGTTTTTCGGAATTGTACATGTTTTCGGAATATCGACCATTTTTCGTATTTTCGTGTCACTTAGCTCGTTTTTTGTATCGACTTTTCGTGATTTCGGAAATTTTCGTTTTTTCGGAACGTCTGTTCTCCTCGTTTCAAAGCAATAAATTTCGATTTGACACATTTCAAGTCCATTCGAAAATTCCAAAAATATTTCGTTTCGGCTCGGAAAACATTTCGGATCTGCCATTTTCGGATCTACAAATTTTCGGAAAATCGGCCGCATCCGAAAACACGAATCGGGAAATTTCGTGAAAATTCCGAAATTCCGAAACCCGAAACGCACATCCCTACCCCAGACAATACATACATTGGTCTAGATGGCCATTTATAAAATATGTAGGATTTTGCATTCAGGGAAGTGATTGATTTTATTTTCTCTATAAATATCCTGAGGAGGGAAAAAAGCCATTTAATATACCTTTTTTAACAGTACTAGAAATGGTCCAGTACCTTATTAAATTACACCTTCTCAAGATAAAAATGCAACAATATCACACTATAGACCGACATGTTTAGCTGTGCTTCTTTCACGTTGTACAGGTAGGAATTAGGCTCGTGTCAGACGAGCGCACTGATCACGCCTGTGTTGCCGCACATTTGTACGTCCGTTATAGCATATAATTATGACCAATGGAGCCCACACGCGAAATCCGTCCGCACCGAACTACAGACGCACAACGGACACGTCAAACGCACGCAAGGCAGGCAAGAACGTAAATCCGTGAAAGGGATGGTGGGTGTGGGTTTAGCGCTTCATAGAAGTCCCCAGAGGAAAGGCACAAGATTGGAAGTGTCCCTTATTAAAAAAAAAAAAAAAGGAGGTGGCCCCACTTTAGCAGGTGGCTTTAAGCAGAATACCAGGTGAAGTCTTCTTACACGTAGGACCTAAAAAAAAACACAGAGAAGCGCATATGGTGCAATATTGTCTGATAAGGGAAAGCTTAATAATATATGTAATTGCTCATACTCACACAGAGTGAGAGCTGCCAGCCCTCAAATGGAGACGTATCAGGTATTATTGGGTTACCTGCTTACCCCAAAAACGGTCCTCCTGGATACCTTTACAATATAGTCACCAGGTAAATAAGTGTAGATTTTCCCCAGTGGAAAAAAATAAATGAAAAGAAAATAATAAAAAAATAATAAAAAAATAATAAAAAAAATATATATATATTTGAATGAAAGTTAAGACAAAATTAATTTAATCAAAAATAAATAAATCAAAGAGTTAACAGCAAACCAAACGCGTTTCACCTGTTACACAGGCTTCTTCAGTGGCAAAAACAAAACAGAATTACATGGGAGGTGTATTAGCACATTTAAATACACAAGTTTCTCCTTCATACTCAGCTGTATTCATTTGTAATTAGCCGTCCAGCAACGTCCACCGGGCGGCACCATCTTTGTATACATCATATAAAGGAGGACCTTAGAGATAGCCAGGAATATGGGATAGAACCCTCTCATGTGGGGATCAGCCTGCGTCTCAGGCTGGAGCGCACGCCAAAATGTCTTCCCTTCCAAACCGGAAATTCCAGTCCCTCTCCACCGCACCTGGGCGGATCAAGAACGTAAATCCGCTAGAACGGACGCACAGAGTGCGCTGCGTCCGCAATGTCCGCATAGCTTTGTTTGTGAGTGATGGAACGAAGTCAGACGGACTGTATTTTTGACGTCCAGCATTTTGACGGACAAACTGTTTTTCATATTAACTTATTTTCCCTTCTACATCAGTCAAAAAAAACGTCAGTCACAAAGACGGACTGTGTGGCCACTACCTTGTCGTCAGTCAGAAAGTACATCCGTTGTGTACGGACGCACAGTCCGCACCGAATTCACTTATCTGACCCTAGCCTTACTGTTGCTCTTTTCTCTTTTTAATTTACACCAATAAATCCAATAAATCTGTAAAATGTTCCATGTGCCAAATATTCCAAATGATAAAAAATAAATAGTTCCCCCCATAATATAATAAAACAAAGTGATGCAGAGTATTTACATGGGCTTGGATAAGTGTCCCCCATGTTCCCTAAGCTGCTGCAGACCGCCATCCCCATTATCCTCAAGCAGTCAGATGAGACTTTCCGTGAACATGGCTACTGAAGCTTTAGACTCTTTGTTTTCGGCATGGATGACTCCTCCTTATGTAGAGGGTTAACAAACATCACGCCACACAATATGAAGCACCGTTTCCTTTGTTCTTTGGAATACAAAGCAGATGAGCTCATACATTAATTCCCATGAGTAACCCCACTCTCGTGCTGCCTCTTTTGGTATATTTGGATGATTAACTTGGTGGGTGGGGTGGGCCGAACAACTCGTATCTTATTATAGATCCAGCCCTCCTCACTCCTATTCTGTCCCCTGTGCCACTACGTAATTTGTGCTCCTGGAATAAGGACATTCTAGACTTGAGTTTCATCACCTCATCCTGCTTTTGTTAAGTAATGTTTTGATGAAAGTGCTTTGATGTACGATTTCCAGAAAGAACACACACCTGCTAAATAAATGACATCAGATAAAGGGTAGACGGGAGCCCTGTGTGGGGTCTCTCAATGTCAGGTGGTTCTCAGGAACGCTTAATATAATGTGACACGATGAGTATATATAAAACTTCCCAGGACAATAGTTGTTGGAACATTATTTGAATGCTTCCCTTTCTGACAAGGTACAATGACAATAACATAAATAAAGAAATAATATACTATTGGATGTAATCTACATATGGGATGTCATCCTTTGTACCATCATAATTATACTAGTTTTTTTTATTGCTTTGTTTGTGTTTAATATTTTACATATAATTATTTCAATTGCTATACTATGTCTTATTGCCACAGGTTGTGCCACGTACCCCTTCCCCTTTTTCCTTTCTGCATCCCACACATATTTTCATTATTTGTTTTCGTTTGTTTTTTTTAAACCGTTTTTTCTTTTTTCTGTAACAGCCCTTTTTATTATCATTCATTGGATCTTATATGTAAATTTCAGACATTTTCGTTCAGTAGTTTCTTTGCAAACAGCGTTTCACTTTTCAAACATTCAAGCGTACTGGTTTTTTTTCACTCCATTTGTCTGCGGTGTCGGCTTTTTCCGGCGGCTGCTCTGCGCTGTGATCGGCGCCTGCTCGGGTTTCTCCGGCGTGTTCGACAGGGTTAATCCGGATGTTTTTGCCGGTTTCGGTGTGCGTTCGTCAGGTTTTGCGGTGAGTGTTCGGCGGGTTTGCGGTGGCTTTTCCCTGCACTACGACGACCCTGTGGTGCTTGCTGAATACACCGCAGGGTCGCCGAAATGGGATCGCCAAATCTCACCTAATTGAAGAGAACGAAAAGTCACAGAACGTGCGTTGACTTTTCGATTCTCTTTGAATAACCCTGCTCGAATTTTCACTTTTCCAGTCATTTTCCTGAGCGTCACCTTTCTTTGAATAGACCTGTGTATTTCTGATTCACAGCCACACTTCACTTCCATCCTCTCCTCTGCTGCTCAATCACATTTAACAGTAAAAAAATAATTATTGTAATTATCATTTTAATTCCTTCTTCCCTTGTTGTTGCTATTTTACTTTGTAAAGAAAAAATTAAATATGAGCAAACAAATTATTTTTTTCCCCTTTGCTACACTGCAAGTCTGGAGAATTATTTTTTTTCCCACCATGCACAGTGTGTCTTTCTGATCTTTTCCACACAAAACTATCATTAAAATTATGAACGTTACCAAATAAATGATATTGCATCATATGTGTTATTTACATAGTACTAATTATCTACATAATTTTATTTTGTGCGTCAGGTAAGATATCCCAGATGGAAGTACAACACGAATGAAATACTTTGAATAGTAATGCAGAAAAAAAAATAAGCACTGGAAATAAAAATAATAAGCCATATTTTTGAAGAGAACACTCAAATCTCTTCTGACTTCCTTAAGATTAAGTAAAGATTGCATCCAACTTTATTAATGAAATAGTCAAGCTTTCCGTGCAGAGTGATCAATGACAAAGGAGAATTATGGACAATGTATGTATACAAAAATGGGAGTCAATGCCATGTCACTGGGTAGATAACACTTTAAGTTAGGTATGTGGTAGCATTGACTGAACGATTTACAATAGAAATCCTTTGATCTATCACACAATGAAGTGTCGGAAAAAAAGACATGAGACAGAGGAGAAGCCACAGAAATCTCTGGTAGGGTCATCCCTTAGGTCTTTCATCCCACCAAATGACCTTCAATGTTCTTCCAGACTCCTTCTAATCTATCCATACAACCACATGTCCTACGTTCACGTACTGTACATATGTCTGCTGATCAATATGATTCTTCAAAGTGGGGAATAATCATTCTTATCGCCAACTGCGTGGTGTCTTGTATTACATGTAATTTTTATGAGTTTATTTATAGAAATGAGAGATATTTTTTTATATCATGTATTGTTCAACTCCAGTTCCTCCTGAGGATAGACCACCATTATGGGAATTATATTTCAATAAGAGCTTGGTGGTTTATCATTATTGGGAAAATAAATTCTTTCGTTAGCTCAGATACTATGAAAGGGAAAATTATAGCTTGTGGGAAAGGGTTTAGCACACGTAAAATTATAGAATGGGAGTGTGACATGCATCATTTTGAAATTGGGATACATGGACCTAGAGATGTATTAGGGAGGTGCCTGCCTGATATTTTATATTATTTCCCTTCCCTCTCGTATTTTGAAGTCACCTTGTACCTGTAGGGTGCAGGATGTTTGTCTAAGCTGTGTTATGTATGAATACTGTTATTGTCTATCGTTATTTTCCAGGTGTATCGGTTACTATCTGGGCTATCTTAGCCTTTTCCAACTCCGACTTTCTAGTATGTGTTTGTATTTGTTAAACATTTGAATGTATATTGTCCTGTCTTCTTTGCCAAATGTCGAGTAATACTAATCCCATTATCTGTCCCTGTTTTAATTATGTCCCAGGTCAGAAGCAGACTGGAGTGCAGAAATGTCTGAACAATATTCTAGGGAATTGATCATGACGAGGTGCAGTGGGAGGCCAGGGTATTGGTTTCCATTGGCTGTCAGGCTCCGCCTGGCACTGTATATATTATTTCATTAAAGACTGAGCAAGTTGTTGCTGACTGTTCTAAACCTCTAGATCTGTGTGTCGCCTCATTTCTGGGAGATGCTATCAAGGCTCTTTGCGTGTACCCATCTTTAAGCTTTGGCTAAGGACCGAAGGAAAGGCAAGAAAGACTGCTGGTGAGAGAACGGGGGTCTGACAAGGAAGCCGCATTAACAGATGTGACCCAGTCGGGGTACGGAGATCTATTACAGGGAGAATTTGGAATTCTGAACGCAGAACAAAATGTGTTCTAAGATTTCTCCAAGCTGGAGTTTAATGATCACCTATAAGCTGCACGTTGACCAGTCTGCATCTTTTGGTAGGATGAAAAAAAAGGATATCTAACAGCAGCAGAAAATTATAAATGACTTTAATAAATACCGCAACAGCATTTTTAGGTCATCTATTCACATTTATTTTCAAGCCAATCTGTTAATTGTGTTGTTCCGTGTCTGCTTTCAGCTTAGAACGACAGGTACCTTTTTAATTGTAGGTTCAAGTTGTTACGCATGCTGGATCCTTTACAAGTACCATGTCCTGAGTGCATAATTTATTAACAAACTAATTCATATCTTTTAGCTTTAACTTCACCTAAGTGTGGCAGATATTAATTGTATATTAGCTTTTGACGAATCGATTGCATTATTTTGCTTTTAAGATGTCAAATCCTTCTTATTTCAATGCACGGCACTCGGGCAACAGGTAGTTTTAACTTCAGCTTTATGAAAATGAATGGACAACAATGAGGACATCCTCTTCCTTCCTTTTACGATGAATTTTGACTGCTGCCTTCCTCCTTCTTCCTCCCTACCTGTTTGGCATGAAGCCTATGTCATTTGTGGTTTGGATCATCACAGTCTAACTTGTGCTAACTGGTGAAAAAATTGTTTCCTGACAGCAAAATAATGTTTTCTGCCAGCTAAATGGTTTGCAACTGATGGTTTATTAAGATGTCTCATGCAGATAATATTGAATATTTAAATTTTTTATGTTGAGATGATTAAATGCCAGTCTATGTATCTATTACATATAAACATTGTACATAAAATAAATTGTAAAATAAAATAAAATAAATTGTTGTTACTTAAAATAAATTATAATGGTAAAGTTTTAAATATATTTATTGATTACTTTGTTTTCCCAGTTGGTAATAAATATACAGGTGGCTGGCAAGTAGAGTTCTCTACCTAGTCAGTTTTGAGGTGAAACACTGATATTTTTAACTTAGGAATTACACTGTATTTTTTCCAATAAACGTAAAAAAATTTAACCTCTTCACAACAACCAAGTGTTTTTCCATATAACCACTGTCAAAAAGAAGTGGTTTAGGGTAAACTATTTTACAGTAGTCACACAGTATAAATGTGCTGTAGAATCCCTACAGTAAATTTCCATACTGTTTACACTATTTGACTGGTGGCACCATCTGCTGGCCACAAAGTGCTACTGCCACTACAGTGCAGCGGACTCTGCTGTGTCTCCAATACGAGACAACGATATGTCCCGACGCTCATACCAGTCTAGCATGTTGACTGTAATGTCCAACATGCTAGAACTTTAGGGACACAATCTGAAACCCATAAGGAAACAAATTATGGGCCCTATCCCATTCTAGATGCTAGCATGGAGATGGCGATTGCAGATTTTCCCTTACCATCTCCATGTTACCGTCCTATTCCAGGGAAGGTTCTATCTCTGAAGCTTGCCCTGGAAGGAAGCGCTAACCTCCCTGATACCCTCAGCAGTTCTTCCACTCTACTGCGAGTACCAGCTCCTGGAGTCCATAGGATTCCATAGAGCCTTGCGCTTCTGTGCTGCGAGAACGCACAGCGCCATGGAGTGATCACGTAGGGATACTAGGAACTATTTGTTCCCTGTCTCACTCTGCTCCAGGTGAGAAGAAGCGACAGATCAGGCCCCCTGTGTGATGAGAAGTGAGCATGGAATTTTTAGGGTTTATTTTGGAGCGTGTGAAATGATTATGCATTTGCTGAATCATTTGACACCAGCTTATAGGAGTTGTTAAAATGTTTCACTTCACATCCCAACGCTAATCTCCGCCTGCACTTTGTAATACCTTAGATGTTGAGATGCTAAAATTAGATTGCGCTCCCCATGTTATATAGGAGGCGCAAAGTAAGTAACTCGTGCAAGCTGTAAAGCGCTAACTGATTTCACCCCAGTGTAGCATCAACTTTGGAATATTGATGCCAGATGTTAAACTTACTCCTCCTAGCGCTAATGCTTACATATCGAGATGCTACATTAGCACAAACTGTAGAATAGAGCCCTATGTTTCCCATAAATTTAGTTTCTTTACATTGCTCCAGCATAAGACCAAGTCGACTTAACTCAACCTCAGGCCCTTGCAGGTACTTTTGCAGGTCGTGTTAAGCTGATTTTGGCAATGAAGGCATTGATTGGTTTGGTCCTAGGTTTCCTACAATAAAATACACTTAAAGGAAACATTGAAGAAGACCTGATTAAGTAAACCATAATAGCTGCTTGTCTTTTCTTACATTGTCTGGCCACATTAATATTGATGTGTACAGTGTGATTGCACATCCAGTATGGTCAAAGGCTGATATTATATTTTGCTGCTCCTCTTAGTGGTTACTCTGTAGTTTCCTTTGTCAACACTTTCGCGTCACATCCTTGATGTATCCTTTGAGGGAACTCAGTATCATATGGTATCCTTGATCTGTGCCTGAATCGCTGAGTTTGTTTAAAGTTCCTGTAACAATTAATCAGTTGAGTGAAATGTAAATCTTTCTTCCTAGAAGCCATAGTTGGCAAAGGAGATGCCAGTTGGCTGGCAGCCATCACAATTTCTAGTTTGTCCCACATCAAGCAAAATGGGTTCCAGATTGGCAAAGACGAATCACATATTCCCAGGAGAAACCTGGCAAGCAGACCCTCATCATCAGGGACATTAACCTGAACGCGTATCTTCCTAATAAATTACTTTGACAGTTACCTTGCCTGCTGTCCCCATGATCCACTTAAAATGGTGCTTATTAAAAATAGCAAATTCAAAATGACAAACATCATTATAGAAAAACTAACAGCACTGTACTTATCCGAGACTGCTTGGAATGTTTAGAAAAGAACACATTATTATTATTTTCTTCCCAACATGACTTATATTCAAAACCTATGCGTAAGCTATGCCTCATACAATGATGTTAGTATGAATGTTTTTGCTGTAATAACATGCTTTGTGAATGCAGTACTGATCTATGTAAATGACAGCAGACATTACAATGGCCCCCACTATTCTATACATGATTCATCTAATTCTGGAAACGTAGTATTTTCTTCCTATCCCAGATAACTTGACATCCAAACTCTTATCATCTCCCACATTGATTACTGTAACCTTCTTCTCATTGGTCTTAAAGGATCCCAGATTATCCCTCTACAGTCTATAATGAACAACTCTGTCAGACCCATCTATCTCACATCCAGTACTTCTCAATTTCATCACTTTGTCATTCTCTAAGCTGGTTCCCTGTTTCTTTTAGAATTCAATTCAAAGTAATGGCCCTTGTGTACAAATCTCTCAATAGTGTGCCCTGCCTACATCACCACCCTCATTAGCAGGTGACTCAGGTCACTTTACTCTGCCAATGATCTGATTTTATCTTCCCGTACCTGCACCCCTCACTCTTGCCTTATGGACTTTTCCTGAGATGCCCCCATCTATGGAACTCCCTCCTTCCCAATATTCATCTCATCTATCCATCCAATCCTTCAAGAAGTCTCTAAAAAAACATTACTTTAAAGAAACCTATCAGCTCACTCAATAATCCCCATCACATCGTATCACTTCTCATTCTCTGCTATTTACTCTCACATTTTTGTGTCACCCTTGTCCTCTTAGATTGTAAACTCTTGAGCAGGGTCCTCTCTTCCTATCATTCTCTGTGTGTCAGACTTGTTTGTTAATTTTATGTTTATTTTGACCCACCCATTGTACAGTCTTGCAGAATATGCTGGCTCTTTATAAATAAGTGTTTAATCTTATTCATGCTCAGCCATTCCCAGCACATACAGCCAACTCTGAGTTTATTTAACCCACGCATTGATACCACCTTCTTAAAGCAAGTTAAATTTGTAACAAAAGACCCTGTGACACGGGCAGAAAGAAAATGACTGAAAATATGATGCTAGGACCATTTTATGAAGCATTTGTTAAAATGTTCTTTCCCAAACAGAAATGTTCTAAGATGCTGCTTCTAATCAACCATTTGTGGAAGACACCGACAAATTATTTCCAATCAATAAAATAGATAAAAGTCCAGACTCACATATAATGAAGCCATTGACAGGATGTGATGGATGGAAGGAATTAAAAGAAGGTTTGGGAGAAGAAAGCAAAACCTCTACAAACAATGGTGGAAAAATAGGGAATTGGTTTTCCATTCCCTTTGCGGTTTACGGGTTAATATTGTGACATTTTATAATTCTGAACTTTGAATAGTTTTCAGCAATATGCTGGATGAAATAAAGAGGAAATGTAATCAAAGCAAGTAGCTAAATAATCGTATTGCCCTCATTCGACAGATGGACTGACCATCAAATTGATTGCTCAATGATTCCGTAATGTAACAACACAAGTATACGACATTGTTTGACATTTTAACATCACTTTACATCTTACACATGTTGTACCAATCGGAAAGTACTTTATTTACTAAAAAAGGTCCAGGCACTCTGGTTACCATTAATGTGGGAACTTTATTTGGAATCCGACAAAATTTTGGCTGCTTCCCACCAAAATGCTAATCCATTCTCTTGTCATCTCCCACTTTCACTACTGTAACTCTCTTCTCCTTGGCCTTAAATAATCCCAGTTTATCCGTTTACAATCTTTAATAAATGCATCTGCCAGACTCTATCTCACATCCTATACTTCTCAAACTTCATCGTTTTGTCAGTCTCTCTCTACATTGGATCCTTGTTGAGAATTCAATGCAAATTAACAGTCCTCAAAGCTCTATAAAACCATGTGCCCTCCTACCTCTCTCATTAGCAGGTATGTTCCATACCGGTCACTTTGATCTGCCAATGATCTGATATTATCATTTCCACATAACCATACTCCCAACTCTCGCCTTCAGGACCTGAGCTGTCCCTTTTTATGCGACTCCTTTCCATGTAAATTCAACTGTTCCTGTGCCTCCAGTCTACCAGCTCACTACATAATGCCACCATTGTCCCTTTCCTGTTCCGTCTTCTCACACAGCCCCCATGCATCCCATTACTTCTCATACTCAGCTATTCCCACTTTCCTCAGTGTGTCACCCCTTTCTTAGATTGTCAGCTCTTGAGCACGGTCCTCTTCCACTATTTTCAGAGTGTCTCACCTGTTTGTGCATTTGGTTTGTTTTGTCCTAACCATTGTACAGTGCTACCGAATCTTTTGCACTTTATAAATGCTTGTAATTGTGATTGCTAACTGGAGTTCTTGAACTAGGGTTGCCAGGTTGGCCATGTTTTCCTGGACACATATAATTTATTCATGCTAATGGGCAGCACATGAAACATGCCACCCTAGAGTATGTAGAATCCATATGCTGCAGGTAAGAGATAAAAAAAAGGAATCCCAGGTGACCTGCCGAGATTTTCTACCTGCAGCATAAGTAAATACATGTTGCAGGGTAGCACTTTTCCCTGTGCTCCCCTCTGTGTGTCCAGGAAAACATGGCCAACCTAGCAACTCTAGCCTGAACCTTCTCTGTTGTTTGTTCTACCTTAGAGAATTTTGGCCACATTGGGTTCCAGAAGCACCCATCAAGTTAATTATCCCCTTGTCTTCCTCAACCCCAATCCCTGTAGACTGTAAACTCCTATGAGGAGGGCCCTCTGCACCTAGGGCTATATTACATTCTTCACGCAAAAATCCTTGCGCAAAGCGAAAATCTTTGCGCCAAGCTTTAAAGTTTTGCGCACGCAAATCAACGCTGGTATTACAATCCTCGCGCGTCTTTTCATCCGCCAATTAATAACGCGCGCAAACAGGACACACCCAAATGCTCGCTCAGTACCGTCGCGCAACAAAAATCCGTGTGCGCACTGATTTTTTGTCGCGATTCAGCCAATCAGAATTAAGAACCACAATTATCTCACGTTAAGAAATTGCGCCTGCCAAAGTCAATCTGAACATATATGCTGCAACAATAATAAATGCACACACATCTTCTCCATTTTATTGTTTGGGTATGAGTTGAATGGGCAACTATACTTAGCTGTATTATTTTTTATGGGCTAGTGTATTTGGGTTTGGCCAGGTTGTTCAGATTTGCCAGTAACACCAGCTTTTTGCAGTTGCTAAAATTATGCGCGCAATAGATTGTAATACCATCCGCGTACCAGCGCACATTCGTATTTGCGCTCACAATGTTAAGTATAGGACGCGTGCAGTACTGTAAGCTAGCACAGGTTCACCCGCGGTAGACGATTGGGTGCAGTTGTTGCGCTGACTATGTAATACGGGATTTGGCGCAAATGGTTTTACCCCAGGCGTTAATGGTTATTTGCGCCGGCGCAAACGTCTGCGTGAAGATTGTAATTTAGCCCCTAGTGTTTCTATCCTATGTCCGTTTATCTGTATCTTGTTCCCTTTAGTTATTGTAAAGCGCTGCGGAAACTGTTGGCGCTGTATAAATGATGACAATAATAAGAATAATCATTTATGTTACAACTTTAGTGTGTCTGGGCCTTCTCTGTAGTTCGCAAGAGCACAGCATCAAGTAATAATCAGAGCACTAAGGCTGGGGTCAGACCAGCGCATTTTTAACGTGCGTTCTGGCGCACTTAATCACGGCCGCACTAGCAGCAAATGACGGGCAATGACAGCCAATATACGAAGTACGGTCGCACGAATGTCCGGCCGCGCAACGCAAGTGGAAAATGAACGCATTTTTTCGAGAATTCGAGAATGCAGAACCTCTAGTACGGACGTACAGAGTGCGCTGCGCCCGCTAGCGGTGTGTGTGTGTGATTTGGAGACGTCAGACCCTGCTCATGTCCGGCCAACATAACGTCCAGACGCAAAAAGTTTCCTGGTTTGGAATCGTAAAACATCACGCACGAACATGCGCATCGTATGACCGTTTCCGCATATTCCGTGAAAAAATACATCAATCCGTTCGGACGCACTTTTTTACGTTTGCGTGTAAAAATGCTTTCGTTTGACCCTAGCCTAAAGCAAGGATTGGGTATTGCAGGATTTAATGGCCCCTTCTGGACAGAAATGAACCTTATTATTCTTAAACCCATAATTATAGGATGTATTGTCCGATGACAGAAAGTGTGTTATATCAGAAAGGCAGAATTTTAAGAGTAAGATGGAGAAAGACTTCTGGGAAACGGAAAACAGAAAAAGTATTGCAGGAAAAGACACAAGGGGGGAGTAAATGTGTTTTGCCTAGGTTACCTGAAATCCTTGCCCTGATGTGTCTGTCTGCTATATCTGTGTGTTGCACTGGTTTATATTTTCCTTGGGGAATATACATGGTTTTACAGCGACACACATGTCATTGTTACAGGACACGTGCATGCCTAATTCTCTCTCCTAATATTGAGTAAAGCTTGTTGCACCCTCACAGTAATTATATGAATAATTCATTGCAAGCGTGATTTCCTTTCTCCCCGGTCCCTGGTCAGTAAAATGCCAATTAAATCAATTGGCAGTAAATCTGATTGGCTGCTGAGTCATGTCTGACAGAGATCCCTAGGGAATTAGACAAAAGCTCTGCTATCTCATTGAGGGATGAACAATACAACAGACACTGCCTGTCCCATTCATTTGGATTTACTTTTGGCCCATTGTTAGTGATTTGTGTAATCCGAAAAAAAAAAAAAAAGATTGTATTTGGCAGCATTTAAAGAGAAATTATCACGAAACAAGACCCAACAATTAGATATTAAGCAAAGAACAATACTTTGTATGCGTTGATCTTGTTTGGAGTGGGATTGCAGCCATGTCTAAACCAGTATTTATGCAAAATTCAAGTGCTTTTGTTCTGCATCCCTTCTTTTTCTTTTCTGCGTTTCTACTTTTATTCACCATGCCAAAAATGGTCTAAGAGATGCAAACACAAGAGCAAAATAGCTCAATCAAAAAATGAAGGCGAAATCACGCAGTTCATTAAAATAGAACCCCAAGAAATTCCTAACTCTCACCTAATGTGTCACCCCTCTCCTCTTAGATTGAAAGCTCTCAAGCAGGGTCCTCCCGCTTTCTGTTCCGTGTGTGTAACATGTATGTATATTTGTTATTCTGTCTCTTCCATTGTACAGCGCTAAGGAATTCATTGACACTTTATAAATACTTGTAACTGTAACTGTAGATCTGATCCCTGAAGAGGGAGGCACCATGCATCGCTTCATCTCAAGATACACATCAAAAGATGTCTTCTGCAGCGTCCCCCCGATATCATTAGTGCAATCTCACAGAGAGCTTGAGCCAAGTTCCATAGAGTCCTACAGAGAACTTGAGCAAAATTCCATGGAGTCCTACAGAGAGCTTGAGCAAAGTTCCATGGAGTCCTACAGAGAGCTTGAGCAAAGTTCCATGGAGTCCTACAGAGAGCTTGCGCCAACCTCCATCGACTCCCATGCTAATATCTGTCTGTTGCTCCATATTATTCCAACTTGAGCCGCTACCACAGTGGTTGGATGGGAATAGGTATGGCAACAGGGACTTAGTAAGGGAAATCGTTTCGCCCAATTTATTTTCTGTTACTAGCTTCCTTCCTTTTACTGGTAACAATAGAATCGGGCCCCTAGTAGGCTGCCGGTTTCCTAGAGGTAACAGAAGACTTTGCCTAGGCTGCCAGTGGCCTGCCCTTTTCCCACATTAACCCCTCTGATCTTGCCATTTTACAATTATTGCTGTTGGAGTCAATAGTAGAAGGAATCAGCAGACTTATACATATAATAATGATATATTGTGAATCTGCCGAGTGTGCTGAAAATAAGGATATATCATTTGTCTGGGTCCTGCAATAAATCATGACTTCAAATCGCGTTAAAACACAACAAGCACAAAACGGTCAAAATGAGCTCAGCACAAGGGGTAAGTGGCTCAGCAGTGAAGGGGTTAAGAAGGAACTTGGTTCATAGAAATGAGAGGTAATGCAGAATAATTAAAATGCCTCTCAAAATTATTAATGATTATATAATGATTATAATTAGCAATTTGGGCTTTTTTAATGCATTGGTGCCAGTACTATTTTGGTCTGTTGATGAACCTGTAGCCCTGTTGACAGGGGAAATGCTGTTGTGTTGCTTGTAGCTGGATTTCAGCAGAAGATATAATTCTACCTTGTATCAGATGCTCGTTCGCTCTCAATGCAGAGATTTTCATTAACATGTATTGAATCTGGAAGTCCAGCTATCTGTGCAGTCACATTCCCGCCCCACATATACATTAATGTAAAGTGATCAGTATTGTTTTCACTCTTCCCCAGTGTTCATTAGCAGGCTAATGCAGTGTGACAGTCCCAATGTATTCTCAATTTAGCCGTATTAATGGAAAACTGACATTTACTGCAAACCATAATCAACATGCAGTTTAAGACACAAATACAGCTATGAAAATACAGCAATATAATTTAGCATCCGTTGCAGCAGTGATGAGACGAAGTGATTTGGCTTTGATTTTGCTGATCAATGGCATCCTCCGGCTGGAAGCCGCTTAGTGATAATGAGAGTGACTATGATGTGGGTAAAGTCGCTTTAATTCACAGTGGCAGGTCCGTGTGCTGATTCCAGAACAGCACATGCTATTTGAGCCATAAAATCTAGATTCAGTTCCCTGTTTAAAATCTGCGCATTCAGCACAAGCCATTTTGAAATGGTCTGCATGCTAAATATTCACTATATTCCATGACCTAAAATCACTAAACCCCCAAATCTTAAAGATGATTGAGCTGCGTGTTCATGAGAATATATCACTGCTCGAAAAAAACAAAAATTACAGTCAGCTGTGGCAGCATAATAAGAAATAGGTACCTGCACTTACCAGCAAGTGCGAATGGCCGTACATGTCGTCCAAAGTGAAGTCGTGGTCAAAACCTGAAAAGGAAATTAGCCAAGAAAAATGGTGACAAAAAATCAAATAAATCATGTGGGAAAAAACCTATGGGCTAGATTACATTGTTTACGGTAAAATGGGGATGCTAACGGGGAAAACCTGTTCCTGCATGTTTCCCTGTATTGTCCCCATTTTAGCGTGAGATCCAGGGCAGGCGCTACTTCAGTACCTTGCCCCGGGAAAAAAAACGCTACCCTCGTTGATTCTCGTGGTAGCACTTCCGCGCCGCCGTGAGTATCACCTCTGTGAGCCCATAAGACTCCATGGAGGGTTACGTTGCCGGGCCGCTAGCCCTATGTGATCTCACGTGATCATGCAGCGATCAAGGAGGGAGACTGGGGACTATCTGTCTCCAGTCTCAAAGACAAAAAAACAGAAGAGTATGGCTCAATAAACCACTCTGGGGCATAACCCAACAATAACAAGCAAAAACAAATTGCACAAAGTGCAACAAGAGTGGTAATGTGATAATGACGAATTTAATGAAAAATAAGCATCCAACAATGTAATGAAAAAGAATGAAAAAAAGTATGTGGACAGTAGCCCAAAAAGTGTGTGTGTGTGGGGGGGGGTTTAATGCAGTACCAATACAAGGTAGCAAGACTTGCTTATAAGCAAGAGGAGCTACCAACATCCAAAAGGTACAGGTCACCCAAAAAGACAGAATTCCTATAAGAAGTAAAGGTAACAAACGTGTACACATAGGTAATGAAGGCTCGCTATACCTCGGTGGTTCAAGCCACCTACATAGCCAGTAGCACGGATACGCTAAATAAACAACATCCAGGAGGTAAGGCCACCCAAACGGGCAAAAATTTGCTGTAAGGAATAAGATAACGCCGTATACATATAATTAATGGTGGCTCACTATACCTCGGTGGTTCAAGCCACCTACATAACCAATAGCACGGGTACACTAAGTAAACAACCAACAGAAGCCATAGGGCGAGGTCCACAAGAGAAAAAATTAAAGTAGAACTGTTAAAAACAAGAGAAAGAAGGCATATCTCGACCGGTTTTCGCCCGAATCATCTCTTGATTAAGCCCTGGTCGGGCGAAACCGGTCGATATATGCCTTCTTTCTCTTGTTTTTAACAGTTCTACTTTAATTTTTTCTCTTGTGGACCTCGCCCGATGGCTTCTATTGGTTGTTTACTTAGTGTACCCGTGCTATTGGTTATGTAGGTGGCTTGAACCACCGAGGTATAGTGAGCCACCATTAATTATATGTATACGGCGTTACCTTATTCCTTACAGCAAATTTTTGCCCGTTTGGTGGCCTTACCTCCTGGATGTTGTTTATTTAGCGTATCCGTGCTACTGGCTATGTAGGTGGCTTGAACCACCGAGGTATAGCGAGCCTTCATTACCTATGTGTACACGTTTGTTACCTTTACTTCTTATAGGAATTCTGTCTTTTGGGGGACCTGTACCTTTTGGATTTGGTAGCTCCTCTTGCTTATAAGCAAGTCTTGCTACCTTGTATTGGTACTGCATCAAACCCCCCCCCCCCACACTTTTGGGCTACTGTTCCACATACTTTTTTTCATTCTTTTCATTACATTGTTGGATGCTTATTTTTCATTAAATTCGTCATTATCACATTACCACTCTTGTTGCACTTTGTGCAATTTGTTTTTGCTTGTCTCCAGTCTCACTCTGCTCCCGGCGGCAAGAAGCAGAAAATTGCACCACCTTTCTCTCCGTGGGGTGAAAGGTCAATATCAGATTTATTGGGGGGGTAGCTAATGCTGAATGATTCTGCAAAAGCAGAATCATTTAGCACCACCTTTTAGGACACAGTAAAAAAAATTAACCCATCGGTGCGGTAATTAGCGCTAGGACCTTGTAATACCTTACTTGTCCTAACGCTAATTACTGATTGCGCTCCCGTGTTAAGTATAGGGTTCACAAAGTAAAGTAAGCACGCGCAAGCTACCGCAACCACAGATTTTTACCGTGTTTAGCGTTAGAAGGTAATATGGGGGGCATGCGTTAAAGTCACTTATCCTGATGTTAGCGCTTATATAACCAAGCGCTACAGTTATCTTTCAGTATGTAATCTAGCCTTATATGTCTCCAGCAATTTTGCAATAAACACTATAATTCAAAAATGCAGGAAACCATGCAAGTGTCAGGCCCTGGAGGCCCTGACCCCCGGACACCCCCTTTTTGTGTATTATCCTGCATGTCCCCTGCAGATTCCAAGACTCTTGTATGAACAATGCACCTTCCTGATTATGACGTTCTGGCCCTGGATCCACACCTGCCCTTTATCCTCCCTGATTAGCCCTACATATAAGGGAGTCCCACCCTCAACCCTGGACCTCCACATTTAAGTTGAATTCACTGACTGCATACCTGTTTGGCAAGAGGTATCAGGGAGCTTTGTCAATCTCCTGACTTCTCTGCCAAAGACTCCAAGGACCCTCTGTTATATCACCTGGACTTTCATCGCTTCTATATACCGGTACCCTCCCATCCTGCTCCCCTTCTGCTCCCCATCTAGGACCCCCCGTGTACCAGACCCCTTGCTGAACCCTGACCACGCTATTGTCTAAACCTTGCCTGATATTATGTTCTCGTGTTTGTTTTGCAATAAACACCCTTGTTATCTTGAACCTGCCTATATCACTGCATATTGGGCTCACAACCTCATCCTGCTACACCAACCGCAGTCAAACCCTGACAGAATGTGGAAGTCCACAACCTGTGAGCCTGCAGTAATATATACTATGGTGGAAAACTTAAAACATGCCTTCCTGAAGATCCAGCAGTACCTGGACTCCCTGCTTGATTTATATGCAGCAAAACCCAAGGGGCACCTCATCTAAGGTGCGCGTTCCTGCTACAGAGGGAGCCAGAGGACCGCTGACCCCAGAAGAACTACTGTGGGGATCCCTTGCATCTAATATCGGCCTGCCCACTGCCAGGTACAAAAAGTTTTCCTACACCTGTTCCTGCAAAGCCTGTTTGTACCAAACCTGCACCGACTATCAAGCTCACAAAGTCTTTGTTGGGGAAACCGGTGCCTGCCCTGCAAAAAATGACCTCATCAACTGTCAAGCTACAAAAGCATGCACCCAAAGAAAAAAACCTATCCCAGCTTGCTCCCAAAAGAACTCTGGTAATTAGTCCTCCACAAAAGCATGCTCCTGTTCCCAGAAGAGCGGCGTCAAGAGCTACCAGACTCTCTGTACCCAGAGACCAGGTTACTCAAGAAGCTCCTTCTGAGGGGTCAGACCACGAGACCCCTATGGAGGGCGCTGAACCGGATTCTGATCCTGAAGTGCCAATGGAGCAAGATTCCATAGACACTGAGTCAGCCATGCCTATGGAGACCGAGCCTAACCAATACATCATGGCTGTTGTTGCCAAGAAGCCAGAACCCAGCCCTCTATCTCCTTGTTGCACATATGCCTCAAACGTAACTGTCGTTCGCAGGGAGGACCTGGAGATCTTCGAATCGGCCCTGAGACTTCGGGAAGACGCTCCTCATGGACACACTGTGCCACCTTCACCGTGTCCTTCTGAGGATGACTCGGAGTCCGAAGAAAGGGAACCAAGGGAGGAGAGGTGGCCCTCCATAAGTCCAGCCATCTATCCTTGCCGCTCGGTTGCCAACTACAGAACTCCAGCTAACAAAGTGCACCATGCCAGAGATCTGCCTTCATTGGTGCCCTATTCTCCATGTCACCCACAGTTGTTCAGTTGTCTGTGAAACCGAAACCCCAAGAGCTGGAGACTCACCCAAGCTTCCTGGAATTGGAGGTTGAGCCAAAGCCAAAGGTCGTTATTCCGCAGGATCTACAGAATTTGCTACCCTGCATCCCGCAGGATCTACAGAATTTGCTACCCTGCATCCCGCAGGATCTACAGAATTTGCTACTCTGCATCCCACAGGATCTCGAGAGGTCGCTGCCCTGCATCCCGCAGGATCTCGAGAGGTCGCTGCCCTGCATCCCGCAGGATCTCGAGAGGTCGCTGCCCTGCATCCCGCAGGATCTCGAGAGGTCGCTGCCCTGCATCCCGCAGGATCTCGAGAGGTCGCTGTCCTGCATCCCGCAGGATCTCGAGAGGTCGCTGCCCTGCATCCCGCAGGATCTCCTTAGCTACCACCGACACGGGGCCATCAATGCCGCCGTAAGGCCAAGCCACTCACTGCCCAGCAAGAGCCGTGCTGTACCCAGGTCGCCGCAAAGCCGTGCTGTACCCAGGTCGCTCAAGTGCCGTGCAGTACCCAGGTCACTCAAGTGCCGTGCCTCACCAAGGTTGCCACTGTTAAGCCGTGCTGTACCCAGGTCGCCGCTGAGCCGTGCAGTACCAAGGGCCTCACCAAGGGCGCTGCCCCTCTGTGCCTAGCCAAGGGCGCTGTTCCTCCGTGCCTTGCCAAGGACGTCGCCATTGAGCCGTGCAGTGCCAAGGTTGTCACCAAGGGTGCTGCCCCTCCGTGCCTCGCCAAGGGTGCTGCCCCTCCGTGCCTCGCCAAGGGTGCTGCCCCACCGCGCCTCACCAAGGGCGCTGCACCACCGTGCCCAGCTGTTGCCGTGGAGACCCCCATCTCCACTACCCATTGTTGGCAGTTTCCAGCCCTAGCCGCACCGAGGGGGGGTTTGCAAAGGTTGACTCTCCCATCCCTCACAGCTGCAAGTTTGGTCTTATTTCTGGACAACCATGCCAAGGAATTGCATATCTTGACACCGTGATCTCTACCCCAGCCGCTGCTGTCACCGACTACCTGTGCCAGTCAGTCCCACGGACTCTATGTTCCGAAGAAACCCCTGGTCATCATGACCACTATTACGCACTCCAATGGTGCAATGAATATTTGTCCCTTCATCCGCCAGTGTGACCCTGACCTCAGCCTGGGCTGTTCGGAGTCCAGCCCTTAGAGGTGGGGGACTATGTCAGGCCCTGGAGGCTGTGACCCCCGGACTCCCCCTTTTTGTGTATTATCTTGCATGTCCCCTACAGATTCCAAGACTCTTGTATGAACAATGCACCTTCCTGATTATGACGTTCTGGCCCTGGATCCACACCTGCCCTTTATCCTCCCTGATTAGCCATACATATAAGGGAGTCCCACCCTCAACCCTGGACTTCCACATTGAAGTTGAATTCGCTATCAGGGAGCTTTGCCAATCTCCTGACTTCTCTGTCAAAGACTCCAAGGACCCTCTGTTATATCACCTGGACTTTCATTGCTTCTATATACCGGTACGCTCCCCTTCTGCCCCCCCCCCGTGTACCAGACCCCTTGCCGAACCCTGACCACGCTATTGTCTAAACCTTGCCTGATATTACATTCTCGTGTTTGTTTTGCAATAAACACCCTTGTTATCTTGAACTTGCCTATATCACTGCATATTGGGCTCACAACCTCATCCTGCTACACCAACCGCAGTCAAACCCTGACAGCAAGTTAAAAAACAGTCCACATTGCCAACTCCACAACGGCAACCATGTAACAGCAATGGTTAGATCAGCACTTTCGTAAAGCAAATGCAGACTAGAATATCGGCTTCGTCTGATTTAATGCTGCGAAAAAATGAATATTGCCTGCTTTCTGCCCATCGATGATTCAGCAGTGACTGAAATCCCTTGTCTGCAATTCATAACAAGAAATGAGAATAAGTAAGAATAACAGATGTGAGCAAAATTGTATCACGAATCCCTGATCCCAACATGCAGTACACGTCACAACCTTAATTGCCGGTCTTAGAGTAGCCGGTAAACAGCTAACTAGCGGATGAAAACACTGATAGGACAGAGTCACAGAAAAATCCCAGAGTCATAGACCAGAAAGGGTAGTCATACAAGCCAAGGGTTGGTGCATGGGGCTAACAATACACAGCAGGGGTTAAAACTCAGGAAATAGGCACGGGAGGAGTTTGGGTCAAAATCCCTACAACCAGATTCCCTAATGGTAAAATCCCGATGGCCAACTTCCCTACACAGACAACTCCCTGACGGCCAAATTCCCTACACAGACAACTCCCTGATGCCCAACTTCCCTACACGGCCAACTTCCCTACACAGACAACTCACTGATGGCCAACTTCCAAACATCCAGAATCCCAGTGGCTAACACTAAACCTAGCTCTAACCCTAACCCCACCTAAATCTAGCCCTAACCCCCTCTAAACCTAGCCTTAACCCCCCCCCCTAAACCTAGCCCTAAGCCCCTTTAACCTAGGGTTAAGGTGTTAGTATTAGGGTTAGCCGCTGGGATTCTGGAAGTTGGCCTTGTAGGGAACATGGTATGTCCGGCACTTGTTCTGTCTGAAAGTTGGCCGTCGGGATGTTGGCATTAGGGAACCTGGCTGTAGGGATTTTGTCCGGCACCCTCACGGGAGATAAGCCAAGGTCGGTATACTGGGTTAGTGATACACAGGAGCAAGAACACACTATCTGGCAAGTGGAAACCACGGCAGAGCTCCTTGACAAAGGGAGTTCCAGCATTTAAAACGACAGGCACTGCTCATTGGTCTGCATCACAAAGCAGCACCCCCGGTGTATTGCTGCACCCACTAGGTTAACAGTTTCTCATGTAGTGACAGGGGTATACCAGGTGAGCTCAATGTGCAGTAACACAGAGACCAGAGTAGGGTTGAAAAACAAGGGGTTTATTGGAGTATAAAACAATACAGGGACTAGGCATAAACATAACTAGAAGTGGATAAGGCTGGATACTGGAGAGGCTGGTCAATGGAGAGGCTAGACAGGGCACAAATAGGGCCGGACAGAGGATACACAGAACACTGAGAAAAAGGATACACAGGACACAGAGACACAGGGACAAGACAGAAAGAGAGCTGGACATATAAAGGTTAGAATAAATTAAAAAACAGATAATAGGTAGGGATGAGCCGAACACTCCCCGAGTTCGGTTCGAACCCGAACTTCCCATTTATTCGGGACCGGGCCCGAACTCCCATGCAAGTCAATGGGGCTGAAAATTAGTTTTTTTGGAGTGCCCTCCAAGAGGGCATATATGCTACATATTTGCCATAAAAGGTGTATGGGGGTCCAGGTAGTGCCCTGGGGGACAGGAAACAAGGACAAAAAGTTTTAAAAAAACCGTTTTTAAAGGGACAGTGAGTTTTCCATGAAAAATAAGGGTTAAAAATAAAAATGAGAAATTCCTTCAAATATCGTGCCTGGGAGGTCCCCATAACCTGCCCGTGAAGTGTCGAATTTCTAGGATGTATAGAAATATGTAAAAATCAAAAAATGACATTTCAAATGACAGTAAATGCTTTTCCTTTAATCTATCCATAAACAACTGCTTGGGGCGGCAGTCTGTATGAAAAGAAAAGACATTTTCGGACACGCAGAAAAAGTTTACTGATTTTTTGGCGGTGAAAAGCAGGAGAATGGAAACTTCTAGACCAAAAAGCCGATTTGGAAAGTGAGATAAATGGGAGAATTTTTCTGGTTCGGCTATTTTGACCTAGAATTTTCCATTCTCCAGTCATTCTCCTGAGTTTCACCTTTCTCTGAATAACCCTGTCAGGGTTATTCAGAGAGCGGTGAAGACCAGGAGAATGACTGGAGAATGGAAAATTCTAGGTCAAAATAGCTGAACCAGAAAAATTCTCCCATTTAGGCTAGGGTCAGACTAGCGAATTTTTAACGTGCGTTTAGGCGCACTTAATCACGGCTACACTAGCAGCAAATGACGGGCAATGATGGCCAATATACGAAGTACGGTCGCATGAAAGTCCGGCTGCGCAACGCAAGTGGAAAATGAACGCATTTTTTCGAGAACGCAGAACCGCTAGTACGGATGTACAGAGTGCGCTGCGTCCACTAGCGGCGTGTGTGCGTGATTTGGAGACGTCAGACCCTGCTCATGTCCGGCCAACATAACGTCCAGACACCCAAAGTTTCCTGGTTTGGATCCGTAAAAAATCACGCACAAAAATGCGCATCGTATGACCGTTTTCGCGCAATCTGTGAAAAAATACGGCAATGCGTTCGGACGCACTTTTTGACGGTCGCTGCGAAAAATGCGTTAGTCTGACCCTAGCCTTATCTCACTTTCCAAATCGGCTATTTGGTCCAGATTGTTCTCTTTTCCTGCCATTCTCCTGGTTTTCACCTTTCTCTGAACAACCCTGAGAGAGAGGTGAAAGCCAGGAGAACTGGCAAGAGAAGAGAACAATCTAGACCAAATAGACGATTTGGAAAGTGAGATAAATGGGAGAATTTTTCTGGTTTGGCTATTTTGACCTAGAATTTTCACTTCTCCAGTTATTCTCCTGCTTTTCACCGCTCTCTGAATAACCCTGTGAATGTTTAATCCCGAGGTGAAAAATAACATTGCTTTAGATTTTTTTCAAACACCAGTTAAATGCAGCATATTAGGATGTTTTAGGGAAATTAATTCTCAAATCTCAATCAGAAGCAGACACCACCCCACCCTCAGTATATTGTACGATGTATCAAATTGATTACCAGACTAAAAACACCTGGTGTTATGCCCGTTTGTGAACAGAGGTCATTTAGAGTTGATAATCTTTCCACGTACACATTCGTTTTTAATTCAATATCTAATAAATATTGTTTATAATATTCTGCAGTAAAGAGTCTCTTTATTTCTAGATTTTTTTTGTATTTTTTTTTAAGCATTTTCTATACTTTTTTTCAAAATTTCCTTTTTTTTTCGAACCCGAACCGAACACGCCCAAAAAGTTCGAAATTCGCGAACTTTTGAACTGCCAAAGTTCGGGTCGAACTCCGAACCGTTCGAACCCAAACAGCTCATCCCTAATAATAGGCAGGGAACTCACAGAAAGTTAGACGAAAGCACAAGACAATAGGAAAGCAGGAGCGGAAGAGTACTGACTGGATAAGAGCAATATAGGAAGTCCTAAAATAGTAGAATAAACCATAATAGTGCGATCCTGTAAACAAAAAAAAACTAAAAAGGGATAAAATGCACAGGATAAATTGAAAGAAATATCAACACTCCAAGGAATCGCTCCCACTGGAATTACTATGCTCTCTCTGTTCACTGCATCCTCTCAAATGAGAAACGAGTGGGGGGGGGGGTTTGTGAGGGTCCTGAGAATGAGCAAATGGCACTAGTGGCCTGCTCTATGGTGGGGCCCGCACAGGTCTCACAAGGCTACAGGGACAACTGATCCATATGCAAATCAGACTGCTACACCCAGAAACGTGGCCAGTACTGAATGACAAGGACGTCACCCCTGCACGAGAGGTGAAGCAAACCCCCACCAATCGATCCTCCCAAATGACAAACCAAGGAGACCACCTCCAGACAGGAACAAAAGGCTCCAAAGCATATTAAAAAAATCCTTTTAGTATATAAAAAAACACTAAAAGCTCAATGCATTTCATCTATACAATAGACTTATTCAGAAGCAAGAAAAATGTGGTACAAAACATATACACATTCAAAATCGAAATGAATAAACCCAACCACTCACAGCCCCAATAAATGTCCCTTGGAGTACAGTGATTGGTCTTCTCTAATCGCCACAGTCATCAAACTGACGATGGCGGTGTCATCCCAAGCACTTGAACTCCTCCAATATGGCGCATGGGATGACACCTGCATCATGGATTTGGTGTTTGGGGAGGATGCAGTGAACGGAGAGATCATATCAGTTCCAGTGGGAGTGATTCTTTGGAGTGGTGATATTTCTTTCCATTTACTGGCAAGATGGAGCAAAGGTAACATCACTGCTCTATAACTGTGGTAACCGTTGAGACCCAGGTTCGAATGCCAGCCAGAGCACCTCTCTAGTAAGTGTCCCTTGGGAAAGACTCTTGCACACAATATCAGCTGTGGAGTCCAGTGGTAACGTCTCTATCCTTCCACCGTGGAGAAGCAAGTCAAATCCCATTCAGCAAATCCCTCCGATACATCTGTGGAGAAACAAGTCTCGACTTTTCGAGAAGCAGGTTTAACCTAACCACCAGGTCCCACTCCTTCCGATCTCACTCAGAAGACGCCACCAGCGAGTGTCCATGGGCAAGACACCTAATAATATGGATGCACCTACCTCACAAAATACTAGTGCATCTCATAGATTGGGAGGGACCCTGTTCACAAGGGAACTTACAATCAGGTCATCATCCATGTGTGGTATTCTAATGTATCAACCCCATGTACACTTATAAAGCGCTGCGGAATATGTGGTGCTATATAAATAAATGATAATAATTTCTCTTGTGCGTTTTATCCTTTTTTTGGTTCTTTTTTTTGTTTCCAGGTGCACACTATTGTGATTTATTCTGCTATGTTAGGACTCTATATTGCTTATATTTTTGCTGTTTTTGTGAGAGTGAACCCTGACTATCAGAGGGAAGTTCCTTTATCCATTTTACAAGTTAAGTGTTGCAGTGTTTTGCTAAATACATTTCAAATGACACTGGAACAGGGAAAAGGCCGGAGACACAGAACAGGGGCCACAAGCTAGAAGAGTTAAGGGCAACAGTGGTGGGCACGGAGGACTGAGGGTAAAAGTGGAGGGCATGGAGGCTTAGGGCAACAGTGGAGGGATCGGAGGCTTGATGTCAACAGCAGAAGGCATCGAGGTTTGGCAGAGGTAGGACTACAACTTGGCATTGAAGCAAGCAGACATACAGGCTACTGGGCCACACAGAAGGAGAAGATTTCGCACAATGCTGAAGCCCTGAGAAGGGTGTACCTGTCTTAAATAGACAGCCCATCAAGGAGATGAATGGCTACACCTGTGGCAGTAGCAGAGCAGGAGTTGTTATGATCAAAGCCTAGGTTGGAATGCCTGACCAGAAGGCTGCAAACTGGACATACCTAAGGCCTGAGCTGGATCTTCTAAGTATGTCTGCAGAATGCTGTCAGATTCAAGTGGCAATGGAACCAATGCTGGCATGGGCTTTCATGTGGCATTGGCGTGTTCCATGGCAAGGGGCATAACACTGTCGGACTGCATGTGCATTTGTGTGGGATGGTCTGTATGTGAAGTGAGTATGTGTTGGTTGACTGTGTGGGATGGCAGTGTGGGTGTAGTTTGCTGTGTGGCATGGGAGTCCTTAAGTTGGCATAGAGCATGTGTGCACCCTCCCCCATTTAATCAATGGTAGTGCAGTTAGAACATATTTGGTGGATTTGAGCATCTTTTGTTAATTTTCCCCTGTGACCCACCTACTGATCAAGGACCCTTCATTCAGGCATCTCAGGAAAATAACTATTTTAACACAACCCTGCAAGTGTGCCGTTGCCTTAAAGGGGTGCCGGACAAAATCCCTACAGCCAGGTTCCCTAATGCCAACATCCCGACGGCCAACTTCCAGACAGAACAAGTGCCGGACATCCCAACTTCCCTACACGGCCAACTTCCAGACATCCAGAATCCCAGCGGCTAACCCTAATACTAACACCCTAACCCTAGGTTTAAGGGAGTTAGGGCTAGATTTAGGGGGTTAGGGTTAGGGCTAGGTTTGGGGGGGTTAGGGCTAGGGCTAGGTTTAGGGGGTTAGGTTTAGGGGGTTAGGGAGTAGGGTTAGTGTTAGCCGCTAGGATTTTGGATGTCTGGAGTTGGCCGTCAGGGAGTTGTCTGTGTAGGGAAGTTGGCCGTCGGGATTTTGACATTAGGGTACCAGGTTGTAGGGATTTCAACCCAAACCCGCCTTAAAGGGTGCTACCACTTACATAAACTGTAACTAGATTACTTGTGCATTACAAATAAAACCACATTATAAACACGTGCTGCTGTTTTTTTTTTACTTTGAAGTAATTGTATGTAAAAAGGAGAAAATAAAGTAAGGTTTTTATCTCTTGTTTCCATTTTGTTTATTTTTCCCATGATGTAACATTTTCTAAAAGCTTTGTTTTGTGGCTCTTAATCTACATTATTCAACAGTTAATAATGTGGAGGAGGGAATGTTTAGATAAAATGGCAAGAGGGTATTGTTCTCCAGGCTAACTAGATAAGAGATGGCAGCTGAATGACTTGTGACAAGGATCTTAAAAGACTAATCTCCCCCCTGGTGATATCCTTTGAATATATCCCACAACACAATGCAATGATTTGAGTCAGTGATCAACCCATAGACTCCATTCTATGGAAAATGGAACACAGTGAGGACCAAATGCTGTAAAGATATGGGGAGTGGCAGTTTACAACACAAAAGATCACAAAGGGAAGGATAAACAAATACACAAAGTAAAAATGAGCAAATTTACATTATTTTATTTTTTTAACTATCTCAGAACCAAAATCTCTGTGCATTTTTATTTTACCCTGTATTTAATTGTTAACTTTGCTTCCCATGTTTCAAACAAATGTTATGATAAAAAAATTTAAACAAAAAGTGATTGGTAGTGAAGGGGTTAATCCAGACATTTTGCGGGAAAAGACCACAAAATGCATTAGCGGACTGAAACGTCGAATCTTTATATAATAAACTACGTTGAAAAGACACTGAGTGCCACCAGCGTATATTCACGCACGGGAGATTATATTGGCCAGGTGCGGCACTGGGCAAGGGAACGCATATTCCGAGTGCAGGAACCGGCAGTTCGTATATATATATATATATATATATATATATATATTTACTTACCTGAAGGTCCCTTCCTCCTCAATAAACATG
Organism: Leptobrachium leishanense; assembly: GCA_009667805.1. Lineage (NCBI taxonomy): Eukaryota > Metazoa > Chordata > Amphibia > Anura > Megophryidae > Leptobrachium > Leptobrachium leishanense. The sequence goes on along the minus strand of CM019069.1, from coordinate 79,855,726 downwards.
ACTTTCAGCAATGGACAAGAAATTGCATGAGACAAAAATCTCAGTATCATAAATAATTCATAATGATAATTAAAAATAATGCATGTCCTGCATTTTGTACTTTTCTTTTATCCAAGTGTCACAAATACTAAATTATAAAGTACCCCTAAATATGGTGCATAGGCGGTTATTTTAAATATTTTTATATGTACATTCTTCATTAAATATTACATTTTTTCTTTATTTAAGAACTCATGTACGATCTCCTATAGTTAACTCCTAAGGTGGTATTTAGCGCGCAGGAAAGCATACTTTTGTTGTCTTCAAACATCACAAAGCAAAAAAAAATCCACGAAAAATTAAAATAAAAGGCAAATAAATGGACTTTGGTAAATACCTGAGCAAGAAATGAAAAGCAGAAGCTAAGCCCGTTTCTACCTTCGCACGGGTCTCTTGTCCACTGGTATATTTATACGTATTTGTTTTTATATCAGATTAATTTAACTAATGTTTGAATTCTCCTATTACTACAATCACGTATCAAGTAAAAGATCCATTTCACAGAAGCTGCCCAATAAGAGTTAATCCAGATAAACCTAGATTAGGTTTAGAGGGGAAGTATGTTTTGATTTTATTACAGAGATCAACAGCTGTCTCCATGCAAAGCCAGATGCCCAGGAAACAAGCCTCTGACAGCAACCATTCCGGGAATTGCACAGTCTTGGAGACCCATTCGATTTTTCAAAGAACGCGATGCCATTTGTATAACTTGAGAATCAAAGCTCGTCTTTACAACCTGCTACATAATCAAGGTTAGGAACTTGAGGCACAATAGTCATTGCACAGAAGATTTCCCGAAATAGAAATATATGTTAAGAGAAGCTAAAAGACTAGAGGTTGACTTTAACGAGTTATAATGATGTAACATTGGAATGTGAGCAAAATGGAAGGATTTCCACTGAATAATAATTCAATGGGAGAAGGATTGTTTTTAATTACAGAGCATGTGTGTTCACCATGTAAGTATAGTGACATATTGAACGGTGGCACGCTTGTGGCTTTTTCTGAGAAAATGATCTAATATTCAGCCCAACAGGGACAACAGCAATTTTCCAACAAATTTATACATTTGGAATAAGTTATTATTTCTGTATAACATCAAGATTTTAGAAAAAAAATACTGCTAGAGAGGCATGCTTTTATAATGTGCTCTCGCTAGCATTTCTGTGCTGGAGAATGTATGGGAATGTATTCATAAGAAAGCCATAGAACCAGCCCCACCAAATACCCTGAATTTCATTAGCACCATTTTTTCTAGTCAGGAAAATGGGAGGTAGACTACTTCCCATTATAAATGTATGGGAACTGAACACTTGGGTACAATACCGCTGGTTTCAAAATGTAGGGTACTCATTCTATGAGAATGACTGGTGTATCAGCAACTGAGGTTGGCTGGTCTACAAGACCTGTACTTGTTACAACGTCCATCCCTGTCATGCCCTAGCTACGGAGGAAACCTTGTCTGTTCCTGAAGGCAGCACCCTTCATGCTTTGCTCATGCTCAAAAGTGGTATTCAGAACACTAACAGTTAAAGCACAAAGCACATGACACCAACCTGACCTGAATACAGAGTCCCCTTTCCACAGGGCTTCAGCATTGACGATCCTTTACTCCTAGAGTAAAGATCAATACATACCTGCTCCCGATACTTTCTTCCATTGTGTGCCTAGACCCTGGATAACAAACTCACCACACTACCTGATCAACCCTTTGTAACACGCTTGGATTACCCTTCAGCTGTGTTTCTTCACCCCAACTCCTACCTCCCCTGGATCCCTACGTGTCTCCAAGTTCTAAGTACCCCATTGTGCAAGACCCACGTATCACTCCCAAGTTCCTCTCTGTATCTTCAGAGCCCGCTGTACTTCAGACCCTCCAAGCCTCCTGGTAACCTCTCCCATCATTCAGCCTGGTTAGCCCTCTTCAAACCCTGCCTATCTTCATAGCTTGTTGGTTTTCCTGTTTCTTCCTCCACCCTTTCCCTTTCCCTCAAGTATGGGCATACATACATATCACTGCATACTGGGCTCATACCTGCAAGGCCGGTATCCCTCCTGTACTGCTCCTAACAATTCCTTTCAGTCCTCTCCAGTCAAGCATATCACCAGCAACTATCTGTCCTTCACAACCCTCAGCCAGAACCTGAGGGGGTGCTGTATAATTCTATGTATCTCTCACCAAACATCAGACAAGACTCAGTGCAGGGAACAAGAATGATTTTTTTTTTAAATGGGGACCAGTTATATGGGAAACAGTGAGTGGGAAGAAAAATGACACAATCAGCAGAATACATTGTCTAGAGGAGGGGGATGTGAATTCCTTCAGGAGACACAGAAACCTTGATTAGTTTAAAACAGATGGGATTAATACATTATCAATAACAAGTGAATATCAGCTCAATTTAAGGACAAACAACTAGACAGATAGCAAAAACATTAAATCTACATTATAGTACTGACACAAACTAAACTCCTAAAATACAATCAGTTTTAAGATAGCAATACATATAATGACATTAACCTTTGTATGCCCATTGTCTGTTAGAGTTGGCTTTGCCACATTAGTCTGTGGTTCCTTGGCAGGAGGCCAGCATCCACACTTCTCCAACAGGCACAGAGGTCATGTATAATGTGGGCAAGGGTGCCAAGGGGTTGAGGGCACAAAGATGGAGGGAGCTTTGGTTTCAACTAGTTAGCACAGGTTGACCTTTGGGAAGCATACCTTTCAATTTCCATGCCACCCAGTACCAAGACTTCCCCAGTTGCTGTTGGAACAACAAGAGTTGACATTTCACGTCTCTGCCGGTCAGGTTATCATATGCTCCCTGGTGAATCACCAAGCTTCTTAAACTGGTGGTGACCAGATCTCCAGAGGCCCCAGTAATGGATACATTCCTACAGGATTGGTCACAAGACTGTCATTATGTGTTTCTATTGTTTGCCATGCCATGATAGGGATAACGCTACACCAGATTCGATTACAGAGGGTTACAGTAATAATAGTTTCTCCCCTCTGACACAGTTATGGTTTCCAGGTCTGTTGGACTTATGTGTTGATCAGCAAAGATTTCTACGTTCCATATTGTCCATACAGTTGGATATGGATGTGTATCTTCATCCACTGTTGCTAAAAGACCAGTTGCATCTGGTAGTAGACTTGCTTTTGGGATCCCTGGTACAAATGCTTCAGGAACACACTTCCAAACTTCTCCAATGAACCTGGGTTCCCACAACCTTGCGATCATACGGCTATGACTGGAGTCGTGGGGCTGTTGGTATCTGGAAAGATACCAGCATAACTCTGTGGCCACTGTAGATTCCATTTTGCATTTTCTCTAGGATGCCTTAACCTCCAGGAACACATACAGAACTATAAATGTCCATTGCTCAGCAATGTCTTCAGGTCTCGTTGGTTGTCACATTGTACCTATGGGGTGCCACCTTTCAGTATGCCACCTCCTGACATTGGCAACTCCCTGATTATGTTAGTAATGCCTGACGAAACACATTCGATGAAGATACAGCTGTGTATCTCTATCCTTTTTTTAGAGTTCTTTTGTATATTATTTTCATCTGTTCTGCTAAAAAATACAGTGCAGAACCTACACGTGAATGTCTACAGTATTCCAGCCACTGAAGCAAGCTCCTGTGATTCCACAGGAGGAGTAACATCATTACATCGGTGCTGTCTTTTATTGGAATTTTTGTGAGTGTGATTCTAAGAGGGGTCATTGTATTGCGCAATTGTGTTTTTATTTCTGTTTTTGCATAGCCATACCTCTTTAACTTGTTTTTAAAAATCCATTATAGACTGCATTTTGGAGTAAATAAACCGTATTTCTTATTGTTTAATCACACTGTTGACTTACATGAATATAACTGTCTACAAATCATGCCAGCAAATTATTTTTTAATATATTATGTTGTGGGTATTTCTTTACAGCTATTGCTCAATGTAGTGAGTTGATTTTCTTTCTAATTGGAAAGAATAAATGTGTTGATTGGCGATGAAAAAAAAAGATAATTGACTTCCTAGATTAATTTCTATGGACAGTCTTACCATACTCCGCTTATTTATTCATTTCTCTGTAGTGTACATTTGTTAAGTTTATGTGTAAATCTAAAAACCTGTGTTTTAATATAATTAGCAAATTATCTCATATTTAGATGCAAGATGCCCTCTTTCACACCAGACATTTAAAAAAGAATTTTTCCCGTTTTCTATTTTTATTTTGAACTCTAGATTTTTACTGTCTTGAGTAAGATGTTTAGACACATTTTTTTGTGGCCAATATTGTGTCACATTTTACAGGGCTTTGTTCTCATTATTATAAAGATAAAAATATATTACTATAATTATCAGTGTTGTAATTCTTTCGTCACACACAGAGCTGCGCCGCGGTTTTGTAGCCTTGCGATAACCTAGTACTGTATTTATTTTATTTTTGCTGTTGATTAATAATTTCATGATTTTTATTTTTGCTGTTGGTTAATAATATAATGCTTTTTTTTCTATTTTACTTTCCGTTTTATAGTTGTGTATGCAATGAACATGGAATTCATTGCTGCAAACATTGTTGTGAGTCCACCAATCACTGTCACTTTACAGATCTTGCTTTAATCAACCCAAGACTAAAATGAACCTTCCCATTCACTTGGGTATATTACTCAAATGGGTGATAATATCTTGCATTAGATAATATCTCTTTATGTTATTTCATTGGGATGATTCATCAAAGTGTCCAAATAACGCCCTGCTTCATGAATCAGTCTCCCAGAAAAACATAGCTTGAAGTGATGTTATCGCACATGAGATGATATCCTCATTTTAATCAATATCCCTTAAATATTCGATGTATTCTGTTTTCATTGGTTTTTTTTAATTGTCATTTTTTTTTATTTGTGGGTGGATGGATAAAAACCACATATGCACAGTGGAGCTACTCCTGCTTTTTTTACATTTTATTTTCAAATCAGACACAAACATTTCTAATTTGTGTCTCATTGGCTGGTGCAGATGCAAGCTGGACTCTTACATTTATTATTACTGTATTGCATTATACTGTACTATATTGGCACCATCAATTGCCCACCATTGGGCAGGCCACTTATTCTGTTGCCCATTCTTAGGATCCTCACAACTTTGTGATGATGCCTGTTCTCAGAGCACTCACAAAATAATGCTCACTCTTAGTGTATAGGGTAATCCAGAGGCAGACCCCTTACTTGAGGTGCCTACTGCCTAGATAGGTATCGGCTATGACCTCTTGACAAGGCCTAACAAGGCTGAAACAATTGTCGGGGTCTGTGTATCCCTTCCTGCAGAGGAAGTGGCCTTGGCATTTCATTACTGGCCACTCTTTTTGGGTGATAGCCAGGCCCGGACTCACAATCAGGAACACCTGGCATTTGCCCAGTGGGCCAATGAACAGCACGGCCGGTCTCCTGAAAGACTGCAGCACTAGCAGTCCAGTAGCTGAGAATGCTGGCCAATATGTAGAGAGGCCGGCCGGTAGTGCAAGCAGCTGGCTGTTACCTGCATTATGGTAGGGCATCTGTCAGGGCTCCCAGTCTCTACAGGGAACTCAATCTGAGCGGCCCTTTTTCAAAAGGTGAGTGTCGCTGGAAGAAGCACTCCGGGAGCCACTCAGTCCCTCAGCTGGCAAGAGGCAGCCGGCAAAGTGACAAGCTGGCTCCACCCCCTCCCTGAACCAGCCAGGAACCTCCACCTGTAGTTCTTTATGCAGTTAGGAGGAAAAGAGAGGGGGACTTTTTTGTGTATGTGTTCTCTGTGTGTGTGTGTGATCTGTGTGTGTGTGTGGGATCTTCCTGTATGTGTGTGATCTACCTGAGTGTGCATGTGTGTGTTCTGCGCCTGTGCTCTGCATGTGTGTGTCCTCTTCAAGTTTGCATGTGTGCTCTTTGTGTGTATGTATGTGTTATAAGTGTATGTTTGCTCTGTGTGTGTATGAGTTCTGGAAATGTGTGCACAGAAGGAATATATGGTTTGTGAGTGTGTCCGTAAGTTTGTGTAAATGTAAGGCTATGCATGTGTGTGTTTCTCTTAAAAAGAATAATTAAAAATGGCTGCTGTGCTTTTAACTGCCCAGGCCTATTTTATGTCCCGGTCCAGCCCTGGTGATAGCTGACTTATTTGCATATGGTTCAGCCTCCTCTGTAATGGCATCATTAAGCTATAATCTTTTGAGACCTGAACGGGGACTCACTCTAGGGCAGGTCACATATGCTGTTGCCTGTTCTCAAAACCTTCACAAAACCTTGTGATGTTGCCCGTTCTCAAGACCTTCACATACTTTGCTGATTCATTAATTTATGATGAAGAGTAATACTCATAAGCGTTATTTATTTTTACCTAGTGCGGGTGTTGAAGATATTACAGAACATAAGTTTACAGGGTAATCCTTGGACCCCTTGCTCAAGGTGCCTAGAGGGGTGTCAACGTTACCCTCCTGACGAGGCCTAACAAGGCCGAAACGTTCGTCGGAGGTTGCTGCACCTCTCGTGCAGGGATGACGTCCTTGACAATCAGTTCTGGCCACCCTTTCTGGTTGAGAGCAGACTGATTTGCATATGGAGCAGTTGTCCCTGTAATGACACAATCGAGATCTGAGCGGGCCCCACTGTAGAGCAGAAAACTAGTGCCGCTGTTCGTTCACAGGACCCTCAAGAACCCCTTTTTTTGCTCACTACATTTTAGTATTTTATGCGACAGTTCAATTAATACTAATGAAATAGTTTGTTCCTCTTTTTTGTTCACAAATTAATATTACAATAATTTAAAAAGCGGCACCATATTTATATTATAGAATGAACATAAAATACACAAATACGCTATTGAATCATAGGAAAGTAAGACCCTGCTTTAGATTGTGAGTTTACAATCTAAGGAGCATGATGATACACTGAGACACACACAACAAGCAGTGAATTTATGTTTTGGTGCCGACAGATTACCTCTCAACCAACAGATGTAATTGAGGACTGTACATCAGGTTGTTGGCTGGTGTGGTTCAAATTCAGTGCAATCAAGCAATTGCTGAAAGAACCAGTAGCCGTACATATCAATTTTAATGTGTTCTAAACATTCATTTCCACAACTCATAATTGCATTCCAGGAGTTTATAGACATACAATGTTCCTCTGATTGCCGTCCATTGGATGGGCTTTTCATCACATTTTCTTCTACATTCTTTTTACTGCTGTGTGAAAGGATACAGATAATACTTATGCACAGTCACCATCTGTAATCTGTGAATGTATGAGCACATTGTCAACCTAAAGAAAAACATCAATGATGTTGCAATTTATATTTCATCTCAAAAACATACTTAAAACGAATAAAATAAAAACATACAGGGTTATTCAGAGAGCGTGAAAAGCAGGAGAATGACTGGAGAATGACTGGAGAATGAAAAATTCTAGGTCAAAATAGGCAATTTGGAAAGTGAGATGCTAATGTTTTTTTTTTTTTTACCTTTTATATCAAATTTATACAAAGTCTCACATTAGTAACATTGTAATTCATACCATGACTTACAATCTGCAAATCAAAGTGCCATTGAGAATGGGTGCACACCTATAGATGTGATTAGCATAGGTCTTCTAAAGTAGATTTTCAGCTGCTTTATATTTTCCCAATGTGTTAGAGCCTCAATAAGTTCCAAAGCCTGAAATTGTATTTATTCAGCTCAGCACAAGCGCATGGTGATTTTTCAAGGCATTTCCAGTCCTACAAGAACTGCAATCGTTATGTATGCCTTGTCTGGATGCCCTAGAGTAGCATTTCTCAAGTCCAGTCCTCAGGACCCACTAACAGGCCAGATTTTAAGGATCAACTTGGGGAAATGCAGACTGAATCCTGCAATCACTGAGTAGCAAATCATATCACCTGAGCGGTGCTTCAGATATCTGGCAAACATGGCCTGTTAGTAGGCTCTGAGGACTGGAGTTGAGAAACACTGCTCTAGGGCCTAGACTAGAGCATCTAGAGTTGGGAGTTCCCAACTCAAGTCCACAGGTACCCCTAACGGGCCAGATTTTAAGGATTCCCTTAGGGAATTGCAGACCGAGCCACAAATGATATCAACTGTGCTGTGCTTCAGTTATCTGGCCTTTTAGGGGTACTTAACGACCAGGGTTGGGAACCACTGCCATAGAGGGTTGATTGTGGTCATGGTGCGCATGTTGACACCTACACAAACCTTAGCACTGTCATCAGTGATGTAATCTGCCAGTGTCAGATACACATCTATCTTTCCTGCTGTTGGCCCTAGTTTGCCAGAGCCCAGGTTCTGTCCTGTGCCAGGCACCATTGTGTTTGTTTGATACTCCTACTGTGATGTCATCAGAGAAAGAAAAGAGATAAATAATCACAATTATGGCACAATAATGATTGGGGGTATTGTGGCGTACATAGAAACATAGAAACATAGAAAATGTCGGCAAATAAGAACCTTTCGGCCCATCTAGTCTGCCCAATTACATGGATACGTTACCTGGATTTATCTTTTGTTTAGGATAGCCTTATGTCTATCCCATGCCTGCTAAAATTCATGATGCTCCTCCTGGTGTTTACAGGTATGCAGTAGCCAGCTTCTCTATGTTAATCCACAAAAATATACCTGTCACTCAGGAGTTTCCCAGTAGCAGGTTTATTGGATAAATGACAAAACACTTGCAGGGCTTTTTTCCCCAAGTGTGATAAAGAACAGATATACCTGTCCATGGGCAACTTTGTATCTTACACCAATTGTGAAAATACATGAATCAAAATAAAAAATATAATATATAGCAGGGCCTCACATCCAAAAAATGTATAAAACAAAATAACAGACGTTATCCATAATCTCATAGACTTCTGTCCCATGTGTAAAGGATAATAGTGGGAAATATTGTGATAAAAGTCACCTCAGACACTGGTTTATCATACATTAATCCCATATCTTCTTCAGGGATTTAAAGCTTTGCTGCAGAAGAAGCTCTCAACATGTCATTGAGTTTCCACTTAAATTACAGACAATGCATCAGCTTGTCGTTGCTTCCCGGCTGCCAGAGGAGAATTTTGGGGCCTCAACCAAAGACGACTAACATCTGAGATGTCAGACCTGGCTGAGGGACTACCCAATGTGTGCTAATATCATTGCACACAGGCTCAGCAACAGGGTTAAGGCGCCACAGTATATGCCACATCCAATCAATCCACTTATACTGCAGATAAGAAGTGCTTTCGGTGTCACCTAGTTCTACAGACCTCCCTATGGAACTACAATGCAGAAAAATATTAATAACTATCCTCAAATATTTTCCCTTATGTTTTGCCAAATAAGATAAGCAGCTGAATACTTTTCAGAAGACAATAAAAAGCTGATGCATGTGAGATATTTACCGAAGTAGATGCAGCTGTAAATATTCTATTTAGGAACGCGCAAGCAACACACTGGCATCTACAGGATAATGCAATTTCACATTTGCAATTCATCTTAAACATAAACATGGCAAAGAGCTTAATTAAAATGGGCTGACGGCTTTTCAGAAAATAAATGTTTTTATTGACATATTTTCAATTTCATGGGTTTCTAAACAGTGTCAAATGAAATATGGGATCTCTAAAGTAATCCATGAAAATTGCAAGTGTGTAAATTAACAATGGTTTCAAAAAGCTGCTTCAGTTATTTTTGTATCGTGAAACAGTAGATGCACACAATAAAAGAAATTGCTCTGTTGATAAAGCAGTGCACATTGTCATGGAACCAGATTCCTTTGTTTGTTTTCCCCCTATGCTTTTACTTAAAATGGATTATTCCACTCTCCCTGTCATCGCACATAGATAGTTTGGCCCAGCCCTACTTCCTCCTAAGCTAAGCCTGCCTTCCTGGTCCTTCTGCCAAACGCAGCTGAACAGACCGCCGATCGCCTCTGATCAGCCGCCAAAAAAGCTGATCGGCCCGCAAAAAGCGGTACAAAATACGAAAGTGCAATTTTTAGAAAGCCCTTTAAACCAGAAAAAATGAATGCTTGGAAATAATAAATAAGGTCCTATTAATAATATTAAAAAGGTATGCTACAGAATAATAATAAAAAAAACATTTAAAAAATAAATCGTAATGAAAAATGTCTAAAAAAATTCTAAGAAATAAATTAATAAAAATACTTTTTGCTGCAAATGATAAGAATAAATGGTTGAATAAAAAATTAATAAAAACAGGAAATTATTCTTATAGTGAAACCTATGGGATTCACCTGTTAAAACCTTAAAACAAAAGCACTGAAAATCTGGGCATTTCGCCAACTTTTCAGTGCTGTTTGGTGGTCTCTGAATGGATTAACCATTACTTCTCTATGGGGAATTTCATGCGCATGAGGCCCGTTAGGCCAACCACCACCGACTTTTGATGTTTTTGATGTATTTGTGCTCCTATATGGTTGGAGAAACGGGGAGACAAGCAGGAGCTGTCCTCACTCGCCGCCTCCTGATGACATCATGATCACATGCTTGGGCAGATATGCAAACCTGGAAGTGATTGCTGATTCCTCCCCATGTGGTTTCACTTTGCTGTTCTGGATACAACTTTTTCTTTTTTTGGCTATATAAACCCTGAAAGGACTATGGGGGCCACATGCTTTTTGTCCCTTGCCAATGATGAAGCGCCCCTGAGGCGAGAAACACTTTTGGCTGTTTACTGTTTGCTTGTATATTTTGTATTTTAGTTTTTGTTTTAATAAATATTTTTCCAGCATATCTGGCCTTTATGTTACATTTGTTCCTGCACTGAGGTTTACATTTGCTGCTACCCAGGAAAGATTCTGCTGGAGATTCAATTCTATCTGGTGAGTGGATATTTGCAGATCCTTTACAATCCTGATGGATTATATACAACCCATGTTCCTGTGCTTTTTTGGAGGTCTGAGTGCGGGAGTATGAGGCAAACAGGTTGGCCCTGAACACCTGTGAGGTCTTCATATGAGAGCTAGCAGCTCTCATAAAGTGTGAGTAATGTACATTACAACTTTACTATAGCAGTATAGTTTGTGCAATACTGTACCATTGTCTGTATTTTTTGTATTTTGAGGTCATCCTTTTATGAAGATTTTGATTGATTTAGTCCACGCCTAATCCTCCTTAAGGGACCTACCATTGCTTGTGAGCATTTTTTCATATTTACCACAGCACTTATACACTGCATCCTTTTAAGTTGAAGCGCTGTCCCCATTTCTTTACTTCACAACCACCACCGATATCTATAGCAACCAAAATAGCTCCAGGCACTCCGGAGTAATTTTTTTGTGACATTTAATGACGAACACGTAACATTTTGGTCACATGGACCTTTTTCAAGCCAACTTACCATTTTAATCGCCATTTTGGATGAATCAAAAAATATCTATTTTTATATGTAGGTTGTCAGGATTTGAAAACATATGATAAAAATGTTGGGGAGTGGCTTTATTGGCTTGGCTCATAATTGTAGGAAGCCACTAAATAATACTGGCAGTGTCAATGCCCAGCGCCACTGATATTGTGCTGTTACAGTTATATTCATTTAGATGGGGATTTATATTGTATAGACAGTCCTTATGCTGCCTTATGCTGCCACCTAGTGGTCTTTCTGTATTGTACATGTTTTCTCTTTTTTCCCTCGCTTTATGATGATGCACTTCCTGTGTGTGTGAAGTTCCACCCTTTTTTCTTGTAAGAGCTGTAGCATGGTGTAGTTATCTAGCAGCATATGTCTATTCATCTGCAAGCTAGGACAGTATCATCTTTTGACCGCATAAAACATCTCATTCCATTATCTACTGTATCCTGTGATCTGCTGTAACCTGATATATGGAATAAAGCAAGTCGTGGAAAGAAACGGTGTTTTGGTGAGTTCAGCTATCTGATAAGGATTGTCCTCGGTGATTGCATCTACTTATACAGGCCAGGCATAGAGGTCTCTGCAAGGGATAAATCGCTATACAACGATCGGAGTCAGAATAGATAGATTCTCAAGAAGAATCACATGAGAACCTGTGCAAGATCATATGTATATATGTATATGCAGGGATCAAGTCCAGGTGGAATGCGTAGGAACTCAGTTCTCCACTATTTTTGCAGAGGGAACTGAGGTCCCTTTGGTCCCACATACTATAAAGACTTTATTTAGGAGTTCAATCATAGCTTTCCCTGTTAATATATATGTACATACATGATCTCGCAGAATTAGAGCCAACAAACTATTTGCTCTGTTAGTCATTTGGTTTGTGGAAAGAGGATGTGGTGGAACATTTGACATTCACCACATTTCCTGGTAGTGCAGGGAAAAGCCGTCAATCGTATCTGAAAAACCTCTCCAAAAACTGCCAATTAGAACGGAAAAACTGCTGCAAAACTGAAAAAACATCAGATCGATCCGACAAGCTGCAGAAGAAACGCAGAACACACCCGATGATCTGCCAAAAAACTGTCGAACGCATATGGAAAAAGCCGACAAGTCGCAGAACGGGCAGAAAAAAAGCTGTAACTTTTAAAAGCTGTTTGCAAATGAAACTACTGCACAAAAATGCCTGGAATTAATATATCAGGTCCTATGAATAATAATAAAAAGGTCTGTTACAGAAAGAAACCACTATTTAAAAAAATAGCAAAAATAAATTTGTCAAAAAATCTAAAACAAATTACAAAATAATCCTACAAATTAAATAAAGAGACTTTTGCTGCAAATTAAAAGAATAAACAATTTAATAAATATTTTATAAAAACGGGGAATATTTTTAACATTAAAACCAATGGGATTCGCCTGATTAAACCTGCCGAATGAAACCACTGAAAATCAGGCATTTCTGCTGTTCTGGGTTCTCTGAATAGATTAACCATTGCTTCTCTATGGGGAGTTCAATGCCATCGAACAGGCACTGTATTTCACTGGCAATTTGCCAATATTTGGCAACTGCCTGCTTTTTGAATAGCCGAATGACCTCAAAATTGTACCGTACGGGGAAATTAACCGTTCGGTGCAATTTCGGAACCAATTCGGCTCTCTTTGAATAACCCCTTATATTTTTTTTTTACTATCTTTTTTTTGGTGTTTAATGATTTTACAGATATGAAATCATTTCAGATTGTGATGGGGAGGCAGTATTTAATTTTATTCTTGAAAGCTGAAAATTAAAATAACGAGCAATCATGAAATCGTTCATTAGTCTCCAACCTTCCACTTTATACCTATTCATTTCATAAACAAACTATAGGAAGCGGAAGCATACAGTGGGAGACTTGGGATAGGATGTAAGCTATTTTACATTAACTTTTTTTTAACATTTTTTGATATATTGGTTCAAAACGTACAATTCCTTTGTCAATTCCCTGCAACTTCCAGTATACTCTCAAAACACCGCAGGGATTTATTAACTAAAAAGGAATTGTAGTGAAGTGGCGTGGGAATCGCAAAATGCCGAGCAACATATCAGAACCGAAAACAGTTAAGGTTCTAGAGTTTCCAGAACTCTGCAGCTTTGAACATTATTGTACAATTCCCCCATAGGTTCGCCACAATTCTTTGTTTGTGAATAAACCCCTGTAGTGTCTAATTTAATTCAAGGTTTAGCAACAAAGAAAACAGAGAAAAAGTATGTCATAGATATTTCTGTAAAGGTAAAAAAAATCATCAGACATGAAAATGAGCTCACCTATTAATTCTTCTAGGGGATTTATTGTAAAACGTACTGAATTATAAAATATTATGTGACATTAATACATTATACATTAGTTGTATGAAAGCATCTCTTCCACTCGGTGCTTAAAAGGAGAAAGATCAAAAGATCAGACAGAAAGTCTTTGTTCAAAGTCTTTTCATTTGGTGAATAAGGAAGACATCGACATCCTCGCAGAAAACAGGAGCCTGCAACAGTTTTACTTTAAAGTAACATCAATGACTTGGCATGTCATTCCTCTTCCCCTGCAGTTCCTTGCAAAGTAATAGATATCTACCCTAACTCACGATTTTATTTTTTGCTGATGCGTCTCGTCGTCTCTGTATTAAGTTCAGCTTATTAAGCGTTTTTTTGTGAGCTATTCTTTACTTAGGATTGATAAAGACACATTAAAAATAGATTGCTGTATACAAACACACTCCCACATATATACATATATATACATATATATATATTTAGCTAACTATCGTGATGACTATTTTCTGTTTGTGCTTTTAAATTTGACCATAATCACTTGGGGATATTCAAATGAAATTCATATTGGCCTGTCAGCTATAACACATGGGCTGTAAATCCCCTGCATTAAAGATGTCGCTTTAAGTCTCACACTGCCTTGAGATGTATATTTTATGTCTGCATTTGCTGTCACGTTTTGAAGGTTTTTATTTTATGTATAAAGGATATCTACTTAAACCAGTGGAATAAGTGGATATAGAAGCTGTTGTTTGACTATGACATATTGTGTAAACACCAAAATATTAAATTTTACCAAGATATATAGTCGTGGATGCTTAGCAACAAGGGGGCTGAGCGTCTATAGTGACCTCAATGGGAATTTTTAAATATATGATTATGGACAGGTTGTCCTTGCAAACTCCTGGTACCTGACCAGGGTGGATTAGTAATTTTTTACATTGAAAGCTGTGGGGAACAAAAGCCTCGTTGCTTTAAAATAAATTAGGAAACATAGAATTTAACCAAAAAAATTACAAAAATGCCTAAAAAATTCAATAAATAAATAGACTTTTAGCTGCAAGTGAAAAAAAATAAACGCTTTAATAAATATTTAATAAAAACCAGGACCAGTTTTTACATTGGATTATTTAGTTACCGGCTATATTTTATTTTTATTTTATTACTGGCTGTTATTTCTATTGTTGTACCGGCTGTAATTGATTTTGGTACCGGCTGTATTCTATTTTAGTATGGCTGGTATTTTCATTTTATTATAGCTATGGCTGGTGTTTTATTTTAGTACCTGCGGGTATTTTCATTTTATTGTAATACCGGCTGGCTACTGTCCTTGGTACTGATATATATTTCAGCAGCAAGAAGGGGATTACGTATCCTTTTTTTTACCCTAATCTAAGTAATTTATTCATTTGTTTCACATTCCAATAGCTAATAAAAATGAAATACGAATCAACCCGAAATACGAATTAAGAATAAAAAACTAAAAAATGAATGGACACGAAAAAAGAAATACTGGCCGTCTGAATTTTTGGATGAACCCTGAAATTCGAATTAACAGTTAAAAAACGAAAAATGAATGGATCTGAAAAATGAAAACTGACCCTCTGAAAATACTTATCGCAGTAACAGACCGAATGACCCAAAATGAAAAAAACCCAGAATGAAGCAATCTGAAAGGAAAAACACCTCTGTGCACAAGTCTACAAGTAACCAAGCTGTCCTCCTGTCCTATTATGTTAACTCGTAACAAGGGATCATGCACAAATTATCCAAATGAAAGGGAACATTACTATGGGTGCAGGGTCAATAAAGAAGTGTTATATATTTATCTAATGTTTTAAATCAAGACTAATTCAAAATGGCTGCCATCTGTTAGAAAGCTTTTTCCATGTAATTATTAATATATCTCTCCAGCACATCACATAGAGCAACTGGAACAGAATGAACATTTGAATTTTTGACAGCTTATACAACAAAAGTGTTACAGTAGAATGGGAAAAATAAACTCCTATAGAATAAAAGGTAATTACTGCTTTATAGGGGA
Organism: Leptobrachium leishanense; assembly: GCA_009667805.1. Classification (NCBI taxonomy): domain Eukaryota; kingdom Metazoa; phylum Chordata; class Amphibia; order Anura; family Megophryidae; genus Leptobrachium; species Leptobrachium leishanense. The sequence continues at coordinate 79,839,957 of CM019069.1, read as the reverse complement.
TACCACAGTCTGATTGTGGAATATTTATAAAGAATCTGGCAGAGATCCACTGAAATATCTGAAATCCAGTTCTCAAAAGAATCTGCCACACATAGAGGTGGCTCACCAAGATGAGTACACGAGTAGATACTCGAGTATACCGCTAGATTTTGGTGACTAAAACTTACCTTAAAATTGGAGGGGTTGCATTATATTCGAGACATCTGCATCGCTTGAAAAAGAAAAAAGAAACTTGCCTTGCTCTGGAAGTTCCGGTAGTCTCGCTAAAGTGAATGTGGGCTCCCTGATGCTTGCAAACACTTCAGGAACTCCCGGGTTTGGGAGAGGTGGGATCTATCACAGCCAGAGGGCATGCTCGGTTTAAGCCAATCATTAACCTCACTTGCCTCTGCCGGCCATTTAATCGCTGACGGGTGGCTTTATACTTAGTAACAACTGCAATCATTCTAGAGCAGAGCACACTGGCCTGAGGGGTAGCCTGACTGTATAAAGAGAACCTGGAAGGATTTTAATTGTTTACCAGTACAGTAAAATTTTGTTCCTCGTGTTATATTCGAGTCTTGAGTATTCCCTCATTTCCATATTAAATCTCTATCCATCGCGTTATATTCGGCTCGCGCTATACTCGAGTATCTACGGTAATACATTTTATTCACTGAGCACTGGTTTTATAGTGAAATAATGTTGGACCTCAATTTGCAAACTATGGTGAAGCATCTACAGTGGAAACTGTGAAATCACTATCTAGGGAATTTCCGCATTAATTAAAAAAAATCTGTCTATTGTAGTTTCTGTTGAAGTTGTTTAGTGTAGTTTGCAGCGTAGTTTACAGAGGACTATCCATTGGTGTTTCAACTGAAGGCTCTGTGACGTTGTTCAGTGTAAATTGCAGCATTATTTTCCACCATAGTATCAGTCAAATTTGTAAAGTATTTTTACATTGTTGTCTCCAACATAGTTTCTATTGGACTTCAACGAAGATCCTTTAAATCGCCAGAGTATATTCTCTGTAGTTGCAAACAACTGTGGAACAATGGTTATATGGAGAATAGTGACAGTTGGCTCCAAGGAAGAATTATGGTGTTACTGGTTTTATCATTATTTAATATTGTTTTGAGCACTTTACCAAAGCTTTGCCTACTGTTTTTTATTTTTGCTTGTCTGGATATTCAAAGTTCAATATAGTTGTGATTTTTAGCAGTGTTTGCAAATGCAATGAGATTCTGTGAAACACCAGTGCTTACTCAATAAACCCTTAGGAGATGGCATGTCCATTAAACTGAATCTACATACTTTTCATTTTCCTGGTCTACAGATGCTGATAAATGTCAACGAGGGAAACCCATATTACATTACAGAAAATATAGGAGATTATAAAACTACTGTAGGTTACTTGGAAACAAACAGCACTGAAATGTGGTTTAACGCACAGAAAAACAACATGCAGAGTATTTTAACACCATCAGTAATAAAGTGATGTGCTACTAACTCTTCTGCACACTCAGCATTGGCACTCACAGTGTGAAATATAATAGGAAAACCTCCTAATCTACTACTCGCAACTGCAATTTTAGTCACAACTCTACAATTTTTTAGCTCTAGCATTTATCAGCCTTTACCTAGCATGCCAGTGTGAGTTGGCTGCAGCCATATATAAGAGTTGAATGGTAACTGACACTAAATTATATGTGTGCACATTGTTCTCACAGTAGATAAATCTCTGAATTCCTTTACAAACACTTGGTAAAATATCAAATGATGACTAGGTCAATTTCTCTGTATTTTGCACAGATAATAATAGTCATTTACAACCGAGAGGTAAATCATGACTAAAAGGGACACTCTACCCATCTTGACCCCTTTATTGCTTTAAAGTAGCCAGGATGTAAGTAACGCGGAAGCGCTACTGTAGGTGTCACTGAGATGGCACCTTCCCCGGAATAGGACAATAACATAGAGACGGGAACGGAAAATCTGCAAGTGAACATTATCCTGCTTACCTTCTCCATGTTAGCGTCAGGAATGGAATAAAGTCCCTAACTGGGTCACTTGAAATTCTACAGGTTCCTCCATCACATGCCCATTTTGATGGACAAATAGATCTAAATCACTGTTAATGGCTCTTTCATCCAAATATCCTTCCATTTATCCTTCCTTGAAATGACAGTTGATTCTGCTCTTCCATTCGAGCCCCACATTCAGTCTCTTACTATACCTTGCTTATTAGACCTACATAACCTGTGCAAAATTTGACCTAATTATACACAAGACCAAGCAAAAATCCTAGGCCACTATGTCAGTCAAGCCGGTAATAGGGAGTCACAAATGAAGAAATTTAGCTAGATACTTTAAACAAGACCTGCTCCCTATTACCAGGTGTAGTACAAGTATTCCCCAAAACAATCACTACATTCTGTTTCTGACACTTGATTTTCTGGAACCTGCCACATCCTCGTCACATTCACACTTTCAGTACTCCTCTCTGTACTCCCCGGTGCTATGGAACTCAATCTGGCAGAAGTCCCTTAACTTACTGTACATAGCGATGCCAATTGAAAGAGACCAAAATCCATGAAATTCAACTTTGCACAAATCCTCCGTGAGTGTTTATTTCAATGCAAGGCAAAACATGCCTTTTAAATAAAATAAAAACCCTTTTGGAGAATTTTACAATTATGCCCTAAAGGGAACAAAATCACTCTTGAGTCCATAATGACAATCATTCATCTCCTTGGATCAACAAAAAATGCGTAAAATGCATTAAAATTGTAATATCTATATCCCTTTATATCACATTTTACATGAAAAGCAACAATTGTATTAGATAAAACATCATCTTTAGAAAGACAATTCCATAAGGGGTTATTCAATAACTACTGCTCTAAACGAATAAGAGGAAAATTAGACCTAAACACAAACAGCGCAGAAATGTAAAAACAGCAGCGGGTACTTTCGGACAGACAATCGTAAAACCACCTGGTCACTAAGGGGTTAATCTTTCTTAATAATTAAAATATTGTATTGCCTAATGCCTACATTAGCTTTTGTTTTGCCTACAATTAGCTTTTTCACCATAATATCCTTCTTCCATACTGGTACCCAAAACTGCACCAGATATTCAAGATGGGGTCTTTCCTTGCTTTATCAAGAGGCAAAATATATTTTATTACACTTTTAAAAGTTTTAAAAAAAGTTTCAACAATCTTTTTCAATGTTTAGCTATTTTAGGAGATTCACTGTGGAGCTCCTCCTGCTGTTGTTTGGATTCTTCCTTTGTGAAATGCTGGTATTTGTCAGAGTTGGAACAACAGTGATTTTCCTCGTTGTTTGCAACTTTAGCAAACAGTACACCATAGCATTTGCTCAATATATACTCAGTATATACATTCATTTTTGATAACCTATGTAGTGAATATTTTATACTCTGATGAATTCAATCGGGAGTCCTACTAATGTTTATAATAAAGTAAATAGGACTAGAATGGTTTATGCCCATAGAGGAAGTAAAACTGGCAACAATTAGTAAACATTTTAGATGTTCTTGAGTATTTTGTATAATAACTCAAGTTTTTTTTCCATATAACTGTTGGATTATATGTGTCCGTACAGTCCAAATCCTCAGAGTAGATGCTTATGAGTGCATCGGAGCATTTAAGTCATTCATTACACATTTCCATTAAATATTTAAAAGCCTGCAGAACTCAGCAAGACAATTGACCTATTTTGCAAGAAGTAGAAGAACCATTTTATATCTTGGCATTTTGAAGATAATCTGAAAGTAGAAATAATGATGCACGTTATAATGGTAAACAGCTGGCTAAATACTAGACAATTAGCAACACATACCAAGGAAATAGGATGTAAAAGCAAGTATATTGTCTCCAGGTCTTCTCTAGGATGTCTCCTTTGTGGTTACCGACCAAAGAATATAACTCTTCATTTCATTTTGGGGATTTAATATCTAAATGGTGTATTGTGGGAAGTTAAAGAAGCCACATTCTTGAAATTAATCCACAGCACATCATATGGAACAGTTTACTAGCCGTGGTGAGATTTACAATTAGACTGGTTAGATAAATATCAACAAGTATTACTCTGCAATGAGTGCTTAACCGTGCAGTACAAAAGTGCTTCTGGTTTTGTTTCAAAGTACAGTATTTTACCAATTGCCAGAGCATGGTAGGATCGTTATGACCAAGATGCAGTGGCATAGCGAGGAGGCAGGGGGGCATCTGCCCCCAAAAGCTTGGCAGGGGTGGCACCACAAACAGAGGAGGTGCCATCTACCTATCTGGCGCCGATCTGGGACTTCAACCACAACAGGCTGACATGCAATGCGATGATGTCATAAAGAGGGAGTTCCCCTCCCCGGAGTGGAATCCAAAACAATAGATGCTTGGGTACTTACTTTGGACCCCAGTATCTCTTGAACGGTGTACCCTACAAGGTCAGTTTTGGTGTCATTAGAAAGACCAGATATCAAAAGTGCTAAGATAATATGTGAAAATAATGACAAAGTAAATGAAAATACAAATATTTTCTTACTGACTATACTTTATCCAAAAGCAGAAAAAACATTTAATGTAGGAGGTCCTTTTTGATGTCATTGGAGAGGCGAGATCCTAGCCTTTCCAAGGATACCAAACATGATAAGGTAATCTGTAAAAATAAAAAAATAAAAATATTTTCTTTTTTTCCTGTATATTTTTTTACCCAAAAACAGCAAAAATGTTTAACATAGAAGGTCTGTTTTGGAGTCATCGGAAAGGCCAGATCCTGGCCTTTCCAATGATACCAAACATGACATGATAATCTGTAAAACAAAACAGAAAAACAATAACTCTTTTTTTCTTTTCTCCAAAAGCAGCAGTATTATTCACTTTTCAATAATAAAGTGAATAATATTGCTGCTTTACCTCACCTGCTCATTTCCCACAGCAACAGTAAGTATGGATGGAATGGAGGGAATGGAGCAATGTGCTATTATCAATTGTTTCGTCAAATTTTTCTGGTTTGGCTATTTTGACCTAGAATTTTCATTTTTCTTACCAGTTCTCCTGAGTTTCACCTTTATTGAATAGACCTGTTTGTCTATCTATGCCACCTAAACCAAGAAACTGGACTTCAAAAATAAAAAAATTATAATATAAAATTTAAAAGCAAGGTGTAATTCCTCAAAAACTGGTGTGGATTTTTCTTTTGTTTCTATATATATATATATATATATATCTATATCCACGTTATATACATTGTGTGTTACACTTGGTCTCAACTTATACCTTTTATTTATACCTGTATGTCTTGAGGTAGACCGTTTTGCTTAAATTTTTCTTGATAATTGTTCACCATAGCCAGTTAATGGAATGCACTCTTTTCTGTCAATGTGGCGTTTGTCGAGATCCTTATCCCAACGGAAATTTGCTTTGCATTTAGCATTAAATTTGATGGGCCCCTTGGATCCTGCTCAGTTTATTGCCCTCATTGGGACAAATTGGCTTTGATTCATTTTTATTGAACGCTCACACATTTTCATTACACTCAGCACTTTGCAGATATTTCCCTCCATGTCCCTCTGTGACCTCGGCTTTTTTAACTATTTTATATTTTATATTCCCTTTAATGTCCAAAGCCTTTAATCACTTGAAACATTCAGCACCGATTCGTATGTTGTTAGCCTATAAATACACGGAAAGATACGTATTCAGTAAATTTTAGTGAATGATCGTGCCACCAGTTACATAAAAATGGCAAAATCCAAATGAAAAAAATTAAAATATACAAAACAATTCATTTAAAACGGTGTGTGTTTATGAGTATGGTTATTAAATACGGCATTTCAGCATTTTTATGTGTCTGCGCGCTCTAGGTTGAGGTTGCCGAAAGATGAGAATGGATCCACATAGAAGGGATGTACAAATGAAGTGAAATTATTTAATCTTCCAGTGTTCGCTTCTTTCCAGCTCCTTAATTGACACATTAACATAACTGGCTGCTTGGTCGCTGCTCCTGACTGAGATCGTGTCATATCACAGATCGAGCAAATATTGTTGTAGCCTGGAAGGGATAACTCATGCAAAGAGGTTATATCATTGTCAGGCATAACTGTTGGAGCACATTTAGAGGTAAATTGTGTGCCTCGGGAGCTGCAGAGTTTAACATATATGGCAAACCAGTTCAATTATGAGAATTCTGCTCAGCATAGCAGGATGTATATAATAAATTACTCAAGGATTACATTCATTATATAGTACGTTTAGATGAGTTGACAAGAAACTTAATACTAGACTAAAGGGGTTGTGCACTCTGTGCCGACTGCCAATTATTGCTGGTGTAGCAAATACCAGCGAAAATCATAAATATTCAAGGCCGACAAACACTGGCATTTAACAGAACTAAAACCAAAGAGCAACAGGAGGATCTTTTTTTCAGGGACTCCAGCATTGGGCACAGCCATCTCTTCTGCGCGATCGATTTCAGCTGGTCCGTCCGTCCAACGCCCTTACTCGGGAGCGGCATGTCTGTCCCCTTGGTTCCCATTCTCGGCATTGTGACAGCCCCCGGGAGGAGGGATACTCCCCTGCCTCCAGCTGCTGGAAACAGACAGAGCCCAAGTCTTTAGGCCTTAGCTATGCCATAATATAATTGCACATGTGACCAGGCCCTACCAATATGGGGGCCAGTCCAGGTCACGAGCGGATGATGTCACCAGCATCCTCTAACACGTGGCAGTGGCCTGTATGGGCCATGCCTCTATAAACTCAGCCAGTCCAGATACTCACTGCTACAATATTGAAGCAGTTCCCTAGTGCCTTATCCTAAGCTACTTCATTACCACAGTCACTTCTCTCAAATATCTAGGTATGTGATTAGACCCCAAAATCTATCCTTTGGCCCCCAAATCAAAAAACTCTCATCTAAACTTTACCCTAAACTAGGTGCCCTGTACAGAAACAAATCCTGCCTGAGCCCCACAGTAAGAAAGCAGATTGTACAACAAATGCTTATGCCAGCTATTGAATATGGAGATGTACAATTGCAAGAAAAAGTATGTGAACCCTTTGGGATTATGTGGAGTTTTGCATGAATTGGACATAAAATGTGCTCTGATCTTCATCTAAGTCACAACAAATTGAAAAACACAGTCTGCTTAAAATAATACAACACAAACATTATATGTTTTCATGTTTTTATTGAACAGTACATGTAAACATTCACAGTGCAGGGTGGAAAAAGTATGTGAACCTTTGGACTTAATAACTGGTTGACCCTCCTTTGGCAGCAATAACCTTAACCAATCGTTTCCTGTAGTTGCAGATCAGACCTGCACAACGATCTGGAGTAATTTTTGACCACTCCTCTTCACAAAACTGTTTCAGTGTAGCAATATTCTTGGGATGTCTGGTGTGAATCGCTCTCTTAAGGTCATGCCACAGCATTTCAATCGGGTTGAGGTTAGGACTCTGACTGGGCCACTCCAGAAGGCATATTTTATTTTGTTGAAGCCATTCTTTTGTTGAATTACTTGTATGCTTTGGGTCATTGTCCTGTTGCATCACCCATCCTCTGCGGAGCTTCAGTTGGCGGACAGATGGTCTTACGATTCCTGCAAAATGTCTTGATAAACTCTGGAATTCATTTTTCCATCAATGACAACAATCCGTCCAGGCCCTGAGGTAGCAAAGCAGCCCCAAACAATGATGCTCCCTCCGCCATGTTTTACAGTGGGGATGAGGTTTTGATGTTGGTGTGCTGTGCCTTTTTTCTCCACACATACAGGGTTATCCAAAGAGATCCAAATTGCTTGAGAAAGGTAACCGAACGCTGAAAATTAGCATTCGGTTACCTTTCCTGGCCATTCGGCTATCCAGAGAGCAGGCAATTCGCCAAATCCTGGCGAATTGCCTGAACATACGGTGCCTGTTCGGTGCCTGTTCGAGGGCAGTGAAATCCCCATGCAAAAGCACTGCTTCGGCTATTCAGAGAACACAAACCAGCAGTGAAAGGTTCCCCTAATGCCCTGCCATTCGGTGGTTTAATTCGGCAAGTTTATTCAGGAGAATCCCATAGGCTTCAATGTTAAAAATATTCCCGTTTTAATTCAATATCTAATAAACCGTTCATTATAAAATTCTGCAGTAAAGAGTCTCTTTATTTATAGATTTTTTAGGATACTTTAAGTATTTTTCTGAATTTTTTTGTTTGTGTTAAAAGTCCGATTTTTTTAAAAAAAATTTAAGTTTACTTCTTTTTTCTGTAACAGCCCTTTTATTTATCATTCCCTGGACCTCATATGCAAATTTCAGACATTTTCGCTCAGTAGTTTCTTTGCAAACAGCTTTTCACTTTCATACATTCATACAAACGGTTTTGCTAATTTATTCACTGCCTCATCTGCGGTCTCAGCTGCTTCGGCTGCGTGTGATCGGCTCCTGTTCGGCTGCTTCGCTGCGTGTGATCGGCTCCTGCTCGGGTTTTTCGATGGTTAATCCAGATGTTTTTGCGTGTTTTCGGCGTGCATTCGGTGGGTTTTGCGGTTAGTTTTCGTCAGGTTTGCGGCAGCTTTTCCCTGCAATTCGGGGACCCTGTGGTGCTTGCTGAATACACCGCAGGGTCACCGAAATGGGATCGGCAAAAGGAACCGAATTGAAGAGAACGAAAAGTCACCGAACGTGCGGTGACTTTTCGAATCTCTTTGAATAACCCTGATAGTGTTGTGTGTTTTTTACAAACAACTCAATTTTGGTTTCATCTGTCCACAGAATATTTTGCCAGTAGTGCTGTGGAACATCCAGGTGCTCTTTTGCAAACTTCAAACGTGCTGCAATATTCTTTTTGGACAGCAATGGCTTCCTCCGTGGTGTCCTCCCATGTACTCCATTCTTGTTTAATGTTTTCCTTATTGTAGATGTGTCAACTAAAATGTTAGCATGTGCCAGAGATTTCTGTAAGTCTTTAGCTGACACTCTAGGATTCTTCTTTGTCTCATTAAGCATTCTGCGCTGTGCTCTTGCAGTCATCTTTACAGGACGACCATGCCTAGGGAGAGTAGCAACAGTGCTGAACTTTCTCCATTTGTAGACAGTCTGTCTTACCGTGGACACATGAACATCAAGGCTTTTGGAGATGCTTTTGTAACCCTTTCCAGCTTCATGCAAGTCAACAATTCTTGATAGTAGGTCTTCTGAGAGCTCTTTTCTGCGAGGCATGGTTCACATCAGGCAGTGCTTCTTGAAACCAGTAAACCCAAAACTGGTGTATGTGTTTTTAAAGGGCAGGACAGCTTTCAGCAACACATCCAATAATATCACACTGATTGGACTCAAGGTTGGCTCACTCCTGGCTCCAATTAGCTCTTGGAGAAGTCATTAGGCTAGGGGTTCACATACTTTTTCCACCCTGCACTGTGAATGTTTACATGTTATCTTCAATAAACACATGAAAACATATAATGTTTGTGTTGTATTATTTTAAGCAGACTGTGTTTTTCAAATTGTTGTGACTTAGATGAAGATCGTAGCACATTTTATGACCAATTCATGCAAATCTCCACATAATCCCAAAGGGTTCACATACTTTTTCTTGCAACTTTAGTATATGCAGCTGCTCCGCAAATGCACCTTCATAAACGTGCTACATTGTGTAACTCATTCTGTCGCTTTGTGCTACAATGTAACTACATGACACACCATTGTGACATGTCAAAAGTGCTGAACTGGCCATCGCTGGAATCTAGACGCACTCTTTACCTTTCCAACCTGGTGTTTAAGAGATTTTCTGGGAAGCTACCACCCTATCTGAATAGGCTGCTTCCCCTAGCAGTTCCCTCATCCTATAACTTTCGATCCAGGACCTGCACCTTACTTGCAGTACCACAATACAAAAAGAAAGTGGCTCAATCCTCATTTTCCTACAGAGCACCACAGTTATGGAATAACCTCCCAGACGCCATCAAATCTTCCCCCAGTCTTAAGTCACTCAAGAGATCCCTATTAACATACCTCAATACGGAATGCACCTGTAAACAGGTAACATAGTGACTATATTACTTACATATTTATTTTCTGTGTTAATCTGTATATTTGTGTTTTATTTTTAATATCTTGCATTTATTACTTTGTATTTCTGTAACGACTTGAACCCAGGACATACTTGAAAACGAGAGAAATCTCAATGTATCCTTCCTGGTGTAGCGCTGCTTTAAAGACTGTGTTTTGCTGCATTTAATTATTATGACCACCAGAGGGAGATAGAGACATAATGGACTATGCTGGACAAACACTGAACTACAATTTCCATCATGCTTTGCGTGAGTACAGGAAGTGGGTGGTGTAGGAAGAGGAAAGACATCAACAGCCTCGTGCAGGGGAGAGGCAGAGTGAGCTGAGCGGTGAAAGGTGGAGGACGCACGTGAAAAAAAAAAGGATTGTGACCAGGCCAGAGTACAGGCGCTGCCTCACTGTGCTGGAGATCGGGACGGTGACCCTGCGGAGACCTACCTACGCAGCGCTGAGAGGTCTGGATGGAAATCTGGTTCCGGCTGGACCCCGAGTGAGGAGACCGCGCTGATCGATTGGGAGTGCAGGCGGTGGGTCGTTGTTCCTGTTGCGGAGATTCGACAAGCAGGGAGCAGATCCAGTGGCACAGAGTCCCAGTGCACGGCGGGAGAGGATCCTTGATCGGGTGCTGCACAGTTTGCCTATCGGATGGGTAAGAGGCCTCCCAGGCCGCAGTTCCAAAAATAAGAAACGCACGCTGCAGTACTGTTTAAATCCACAGGGCCCCAACGTGACTAGTCGAAGATTGTTTGTTTCATTCACTGGCCAGTTGAATACAGTACCCGGGTACCCGAGACAATACACATACACAATTTTGAGCTATTATTCACGGGACTTACACTCCAGAACTGAGGGGGTTAATCTTTTCTTTTGCCGCCGCGTGTTTTTCCCGCATTACGAAATCCTATCGTTTAAATACCGTATTTACGTTATATATGCTGCTTTATTGGGATCAGTAAAGAATATAATCTATAAAAATCCACAACAGTGCTGGTGTATAGTTATTCCCTAGTGCGGTGAGACTAACCCGAGGTTAATTCAGCAGCTCCTCCGGGAGTGAGCGCTACTCTGGTAAAAACCTTTGCAAATAAATAAATAAATTATTCTGATTCTACTGTGTACTGTCCCAGAACCATAATACAGACTTTGCTTATTGCCACCTACCCTGGCTTATTTACGAAAGACCAAGGTACTAGTACTTTCAAGTTATATTTCCTGGTCTAAAGCATTAAGGACCCTATTCCAATCCTGAGGTAAATTTAACTAGAGCTGTTGTAAACGTACCAGATCAATTACAGTCTATGGAGTTGCTAAGTTTACAAGAGCTCTGGTTAAGTTTACCCCATGGTTAGAATACAGCTCCAATTAAATTGTCATATAATGAATTATTGAACTTTCTTTTTCTCTTAGGATTTTATGGCTGATACATTTAGCAGGTATTTTAAGCTCTTCCTTTTAGTTTATTTCTCACTCTATTCTTGCAAAATTAATTCTTATTATGGGCTTTGAAATATACATGTGTTGAGAAAAATAATTAAAATGAACAATGCTGCTGCCATTACTCACCTTCTCATTTCCCCCACACCGGTAGCAACTTCAGTGTTTTATACAGTCATATTTTTCATAAATTGCAATGCGCCAAAATGCAAGCAACAAATTTCATTTTTTTCAGTTTTGGTGAAAACTGCATATTTTTGGGGAAAAAGTAAACGTTTCTCCATTTATGATTTCTTTTCATAAAGATTAACATATAGAATATATAACTACAAAGGTTTGGATGATAAAATGTTGAAAAATAAATTTACAAGTTGCAAATGTTTGAAATCTGAATGGAAAGTTACACTGTTTTGACATTTGTTATAGCATTCTAATGGAAGATGACACATATACATAGAAATTATATATTTTGAATCTCCTGAGTTTGCTGAAAGAAGGATATATAATTTGTGTGCGTCCTACAATAAAACATGACTTCAAAACACATTTAAACATGATGAGCACAATACGGCCAGAATGAGCTCTGCACACAGGGATGAAATGGGTCAGCAGGGAAGGGGTTAATTGAATGAGCTTTGGTATCGGATCAGAGCTTTTTTATTTCTTTCATTTAGGCCCGTGTCAGACGAGCGCAGTTATCACGTCCGTGTTGTTGCACAGTTTAACGTCCGTCATAGCATAGAATCATGAGCAATAGAGACCCACACACTAAGTGCGTCCGCATTGAACTGCGCACGCACAACACACATGGCAAACGGACGCAAGTTAGGCAAGAACGTAAAACCGCTAGAACGGACGCGCGGAGTGCGCGACATCCGCGTAGCGTTGTGTGTGAATGATGAGGAGATGTTAGACGGACCGCATTTGCAACATCCAGCACCTTGATGCACACAATGGCTTTTCATATCATGTATCAATTTTTATCATTTTTCATATTAATTTTGTTTCCCATAGTTCCCTTTTTTCTACGTCCGTCAAGAAAAACGGATCGTGTGGTGTCTGCGGTATCTTCCGTCAGTACATCCTTCCGTTGTGCACTGACGCACAGTGCGCTCAGAATGCGCTCGTCTGACATTAGCCTAATCTTGTAGATCAGTGTTTCCCAACAGTATCCTCAAGGTGAAAGGGCTCAGCAGTGAAGAGGTTAAGAAGCAAAAACATGTAAACATTCGGTATTTCTACACTTAGGACAAAATTTCTTATAGTAAATTATACGAGATGATGAAAATAATGGTATCTTTAGAAAGTCTATTTAATGGCGAGAAAAACAGTATATAATATGTGCTTGGGTTCCATAAATCGAGTAAGAGCAAAATTAGAGCTAATCACAAAAAACTATGGGGTTAATGATCCAATTCAAATAATTATGAGACTGCTTAAACCTAAATCAGTGGGCAGCATGGTAAATATTAAAAGTATGATACCTCCTCACATCGTAGCAAAGCACAGTGGATTGGTATGACTTATTGTGAGGTATCGAGTATCAAGGACGAAGCCCTTGGTTCCCTACTACTCTTTCATCCAACAACAGCAGAATGATCAAATAAATTAGTTTGGTGACTTTCAGATATGATCCTAGAAATTGGATTACATGTTAAGGTGAGGCATCTGAAAACTTGGGAAAAAAAGAACCAATAAAGACCCTGCATTGATCTTGGTCTGACTCATGTTTACGTTCCAGGTATGATAAGGACAAAGGGATGTTGCAATATAATTCACCTGAGGATATAGTGATTCAGAAGTTGTAACATTGCCCTGTGGACAGTTCATGTGGGTAATAGTCTAGATCTTGCGTACAGAGGATTGCGATAACAAACCAATTACCTTACCCAGTGCCCTGCCACCTACACATTTAATCTGTGTTCTGCCAGACATCCGACCATCTGCACATTCCTGAGGACACAGTCACATTCTGCATCGAGAGCATCCTAGACGGATATTAGTCGCTCTGTGAAATACTAGCATAGTATAATTTATGGATTGTTTGCAGCAAGTGGTTAAATAAAGGCCAAGGCGTTAATCAGCAAACAAGTGGATGGTGTAAAAGCTGAATTTATATAAAGCCTCATTTCTTCACAGGGGAACACTAATATTGCTTTTAAATGTACCGACTGGGTGGAGGTATCGGCTGGGTGGAGTAGGGGTAACATTACTGCTCTATAACCGCAGAGACTGTGGAGACACAGGCTCGAATCCCGGCAGAAGCACCTCTCCAGTAAGTGTCCTTGGGCAAGACACCTAACGGTACATACTCGCCACCCAGGACATACCTGAAAATGAGAGAAATCTCAATGTATCCTTCCTGGTAAAATACTTTCTCAAAAACAGTTAGGCAAATGGAGTTTTGATATGCTAATGATTGTTTCTCATGTATTACAATGCAAAGTCGAGTTAACACGATTTGGGGGTGGTGAATGGGTTAAAATATAGTAGGGTTCTATTACATTCTTCGCGCAAACGTTAACGCGTGCACGCAAAAACACATTAACGCGAGGGGCAAAACCCTTTGCGCTGAATGTCGTATTACAATGTCCGTGCAAAAAATGCGTGTTAACGTCTAACGCGGGTGAACCTGTGCGAACGCTTCGTGACCGTACTGTACTGCGCGCGTCCTATACTTAACATTGTGAGCGCAAATGCGTTTGTGCGCTATTATGCGTATGGTATTACAATGTATACGCAAAATTTAACGCACAGTGTTTGTGCGCATAATTTTAAAGTCTTTGAAAAGCTGGTGGTAACGGCAAATCTGAACGTCCTGGCCAAACTCAAATACACCAGCCCAAAAAAAAAATACAGCACAGTATAGTTAGACATTCTACGCATACCCAAACAATAAATTGAGAGGTTGTGCGTGTTTTTTTTTATTGATGCAGCATATATGCGCAGATTGACTTTGACAGGCGTGAGACAATTGTGGTTCTTAATTCTGATTGGCTGAATCGCGTGAAAAAACAGTCTGCACACTGATTTCTGCGCCCAACGTTGCTGCGCACGCGTTTTTGCGCGTCTGTTTTACGTGCATTATTTTTTGACGGATTAAAAAATGTGTGAGGATTGTGATACCAGCGTTGTTTTACGCGCGTTAACATTTAACGCTGCGCACAAAAATTCACGCGTTCTGCATGCATATAGCGTGAAGAATGTAATAGAGCCCAGTATATTTAAATAACATAAAGTAGAGGTAAGAATAAAATAAATACACCTAGAAAAGCTACATGGTTATTATTTAAACCAAACGTTAGGAAATTATACAAAAAAAGTAAAAAAATATTTTCTCAGTCAGAATATATATTTCCATTGTCAGAATTCTTCATAATTCTCTAAATAGACAAAAGCAATGATTTGACAGGAAAAGCAGATGCCTGTACGGGCAAAATAAGGAGTCTATATCCAGCTATCTCTGATTGTCGTACATTCTGTCAAACAAGCAGTTCCCTCCCACTGTAAAAAGGAAAATTTAGATTATTGACACACAGGAACATCTTTTCATCTCATCTCTACGAAGCAGTAAAATGACAGAACAAAAGCAAGGGTTCCCTATTGAGTTTCAGCATTAGGATCATTTATTACATATTCCTTCTGCTGCATTTGTGACTCCGCATTGATCGTTAATTTTCATGAGTATATGGAACGCCAGGTCAGTTACAGTAAGAAATACGAACTATAATGGTTCTCCAATAAAAATGGTTTTGTATCTCCCACGGTTACTAGAAATCGTAAAGTGCTAAGATGCTCCGAGGAGCAGGATGTTGTATTGCTATCCCTTAACGAGTAGCCAGATTTCATCTTATTATAAAAGAGACATGTTACATGAATTATGAATTATTAGTATATGATAATGTTTATTTTATAGGCATGAGACGGTAAAATGGATTTAACTATTAAACGTCGGTACCTGAAGACTTTAGTACGTCCTGAAATTCAGAAACAAGGTCAGTTTCGGCATTTAAAGAAAATTTGTACATCAGGACATATCATTGAATAAGCTTTTAGGACATATTTTTTAAAAAAATTCTACAAAATTATATAATTCTAACACTTAGGGCTAAATTACAATCTTCACGCAAATGTTTGCGCCGGCGCAAAAAAAGGTTGGTTAATGCGAGGGGTAAAACCCTTTGCGCCGAATGCAGTATAAGGCTAGGGTCAGACTAACGCATTTTTCGCGTTGTCTGTGAAAAAGTGCGTTCGAACGACAATGGACGTATTTTTTCACGGAATACGCGATAGGGTCATACGATGCGCCTTTTCGTTCGTGATTTGTACGATCATCAATAAAACACTTTTTGTGTCTGGACGTTATGTTGGCCTGACTTAGCAGCATCTGACGTCTCCTAATCACGCACACACGCCTCTAGCGGACGCAGCGCACTCTGTACGTCGTACTAGCGGTTTGACGTTCTAGAAAAAATGCGTTCATTTGCCACTTGCGTTGCGCGGACGAACTTCGTGCGGCCGTACTTCGTGTGTTCCCCGGCATGGACGTCATTTGCTGCTAGCACGGCCGTGATTTTGTGCGGCTAAACGCACGTTAAAACTGCTTTCGTCTGACCCTAGCCTTACATAGCGCAACAACCGCACGCAATCGTCTACCGCTGGTGAACCTGCGCGAGCTTACTGTACTGCGCGAGTCCTGTACTTAACATCGTGAGCGAAAATGCGAATGTGCCGCTGGTATGAGGATGGTCTTACAATCTATTCGCGGTAATTACCGCATAGCTTTTGCGCGCTTAATTTTAACAACTCCTAAAAGCTGGTGGTAACGGCAAATCTGAACAACCTGACTAACCCGAAAAAAAATACCAGCACATTAAAAGTAATGCAGCAACAATATAATGGATGATGGCAGGTGTGCGTGTATTATTACTGTAGCATATGTGCTCATTTTGCATCAAAGACGCAGAACCCGTCTCCGATGCCTCTGCCAGGCGCAATTCAGTTGCGTTTGATAGGTGTGTTTCTTCATCTTGATTGGCTGAATGGGTGGAAAAAACTGCACCCGCAAAGATTTTTACGCAAGACGGCACTGCGCCTGCATTTGTGCGCATGCTGTTTGTGCGCGCAATTGATCGGCGGAAGAAAAAAGCCTCGAGGATTGCAATTCCAGCTGTGATTTGCACGCGCAAAAGTTTAATGCTTAGCGCAAAAATTTTCACTGTGCGCGAAGATTGTAATATAGCCCTTACTGTACAAAGTAAAATAGTATATATTCCTTCCCAAATAAAGTAAACTTGTACATATACACTAAAGGAAAGGTTTATGTTTGAAATATAGAAATCCACAATAAGGTTACTTAAAATAAAAGGTCACATGTACCTTGGTCATGCCGTATTTTTCTTTTATTTATTTTATATGCATTGATGACATGGCATGACATCTATGTGTCATTTTTTTCTGATTACCTCTTGCTCACAGCAGGGGGCATTTAACTATGTTCCTGTAAGGCACTGCAGAGATAAATGTGTTGTTATGTGGCGAATACTTTATACGTACTGTCAGATCGTGACATTTACTACAGGCTTATCGGGTTTCCACAGAAAACTTTATAAGTTACGTGTAAGAGAGATAAGCCATTGCAACGCGGTCAATACATAATACAGAGGAATAGGCTGGTACTTTTGTTTATATAATAAAAAAGCCTTATAAATAGGAAATAACAATAAGTATTATTGTAGGTTCCTACTGAGATATTGGGCATGCAATAATATTTATATTTAAACAAGCCATTGCTGGAAATATGGATTTTCCATATGTACAGTCAGCAGGGCAGCCATCAGAAATGATGGGGCCCCCCGGCACTCCCTCAACCTCTAACAGCTTTTCTCCCCCTTCAAAAAAAAAAAAAGGACATGACATAGCACCACAGCAATAAAACTCCCATTAATGTGCAGTGTGTATTAGTGTATCACAGTATCCACAACAATAAAACTCACAGTAATGAGCTGTGTTTCTGACCGTATCACAGAATCCACAGCAATAAATCTCACAGAAACGGGCTGTGTATGATGGCTTTTGGGTCTGGGCCTGGTCCCTGGGCCTTGGGGTCTGGTCTGGGCCCTGGGTCTGATCCCTGGGACTTGGGGTCTGGTCCCTGAGGTCTGGGCCCTGGGTCTAGGCTGGGCCTGGTCCCTGGGTCTGGTCTGGGGTCTGGGCCCTGAGTCTGGCCTGGGGTCTGGTCCCTGGGTCTGGGCTCTGATCCCTGGGCCTTGGGGCCTGGGGTCTGGCCTGGACCCTGGTCTCTGGGTCTGGTCCCTTGGGTCTGGTCCCTGGGGTCTGGGCCCTGGGGTCTGGGCCTTGGGGTCTGGGCCTTGGTCTGGGCCCTGGGGTCTGGGCCTTGGGGTCTGGGTCCTGGGTTTGGGCCTAAGGGTCTGGGCCCTGAGGTCTGGGCCCTGAGGTTTGGGCCTAGGGGTCTGGGCCCTGAGGTCTGGGCCCTGAGGTCTGGGCCCTGAGGTTTGGGCCCTGGGTTTGGGCCTAGGGGTCTGGGCCCTGGGGTCTGGGCCTTGGGTCTGGGCTCTAGGGTCTGGGCCCTGGGCCTTGGGGTCTGGGCCCTGGGTTTGGGCTTTGGGGTCTGGGCCTTGGGTCCTGGGCCCTGGGTCTGGGCCTTAGGGTCTGGGCCCTGGGTTTGGCCTAGGGGTCTGGGCCCTGGGTCTGGGACTTAGGGTCTGGGCCCTGGGTCTGGGCCTAGGGGTCTGGGCCCTGGGTCTGGGCCTTAGGGTCTGGGCCCTAGGGTCTGGGCCTTGGGGTCTAGGCCCTGGGCCTTGGGGTCTGGGCCCTGGGTTTGGCCTAGGGGTCTGGGCCCTGGGTCTGGGCCCTAGGGTCAAGGGCCCCCCCCGGCAGCCCGGAGCTCCACTGGGCCCGGGCCCCTTACAGCAGCATGGGGCATAATGCCCTGATGGTGGCCCTGACAGTCAGGTCCAGAAATATTGGGACATCTACACAATTCTAACATCTTTGGCTCTATACACCACCACAATGGAGATGGAATGAAACAAACACAATGTGCTTTAACTGCAGACTGTCAGCTTTAATTTGAGGGTATGTACATCCAACTCAGGTGAACAGTGTAGGACTTACAGCAATTTGCAGATGTGCCTCCCACTTGTTAAGGGACCAAAGGTAATGGGACAGAATAATAATCATAAATCAAACTTTCCCTTCTTAATGCTTGGTTGCAAATCCTTTGTAGTCAATCACAGCCTGAAGTCTGGAACGCATAGACATCACCAGACGCTGGGTTTCATCCCTGGTGATGCTCTGCCAGGCCTCTACTGCAACTGTCTTCAGTTCCTGCTTGTTCTTGGGGCATTTTCCCTTCAGTTTTGTCTTCAGCAAGTGAAATGCATGCTCAATGGGATTCAGGTCAGGTGATTGACTTGGCCATTGCATAACATTCCACTTCTGCCCCTTCAAAAACTCTTTCAGGGTTATCCAAAGAGATTCGAAAAGTCACCGCACGTTCGGTGACTTTTCGTTCTCTTCAATTCGGTTCCTTTTGCCGATCCCATTTCGGTGACCCTGCGGTGTATTCAGCAAGCATCACAGGGTCCCCGAATTGCAGGGAAAAGCTGCCGCAAACCCACCGAAAACTTACCGAATGCACGCTGAAAACAAGCAAAAACATCTGGATTAACCTTTGAAAAAGCCGAACAGGAGCCGAACAGGAGCCGAATCACACAGAGCCGAAGCAGCTGTGACGTAGAGGAGGCAGTGAATAAATTAGAAAAACCATTTGTATGAATCTGGGAAAAAGAAACGCTGTTTGCAAAGAAACTACTGAGCGAAAATGTCTGAAATTTTCACAGGAGGTCCAGGGAATGATAATAAAGAGGGCTGTTACAAAAAAAATAAGTAAACTGAAAAAAAAAAAAAAAAAATCGGACTTTTAATAACAAAAAAAAAAAAAAACAGAAAAATGCTTAAAGTATCCTACAAAATCTATAAATAAAGAGACTTTTTGCTGCAGAATTTTATAATGAACGGTTTATTAGATATTGAATTAAAACGGGAATATTTTTAACATTGAAGTCTATGGGATTCTCCTGAATAAATTTGCCGAATTAAACCACCGAATGGCAGGGCATTAGGGGAACCTTTCACTGCTGGTTTGTGTTCTCTGAATAGCCGAAGCAGTGCTTCTCTATGGGGATTCACTGCCCTCGAACAGGGACCGAACAGGCACCGTATGTGCAGGCAATTCGCCAGTATTTGGCGAATTGCCTGCTCTCTGGATAGCCGAATGGCCAGGAAAGGTAACCGAACGCTGATTTTCAGCGTTCGGTTACCTTTCTCAAGCAATTCGGATCTCTTTGGATAACCCTGTTTGGTTGCTTTTGCAGTCCATCTGCACTGTGAAGCGCTGTCCAATGAGTTCTGCAGCATTTGGCTGAATGTGAGCAGATAATATTGCCCGAAATACTTCAGAATTCATCCTGCTGCTTTTGTCAGCAGTCACATCATCAATAAATACAAGACAACCAGTTCCATTGGCAGCCATACATGCCCACGCCATGACACTACCACCACCATGCTTCACTGATGAGGTGGTATGCTTAGGATCATAAGCAGTTCCTTTCCTTCTCCATACTCTTATCTTCCCATCACTCTGGTACAAGTTGATCTTGGTCTCATCTGTTCATAGGATCTTGTTCCAGAACTGTGATGGCTTTGTTAGGTGTTGTTTGGCAAACTCTAATCTGGCCTTCCTGTTTTTGAGGCTCACCAATGGTTTACATCTTGTGGTGAACCCTCTGTATTCACTCTGGTGAAGTCTTCTCTTGATTGTTGACTTTGACACACATACACCTACCTCCTGGAGAGTGTTCTTGATCTGACCAACTGTTGTGAAGGGTGTTTTCTTCACCAGGGAAATAATTATTCGGTCATCCACCACAGTTGTTTTCTGTGGTCTCCCGGGTCTTTTAGTGTTGCTGAGCTCACCGGTGCGTTCCTTCTTTTTGAGAATGTTCCAAACAGTTGTTTTGGCCACACCTAATGTTCTTGCTATCTCTCTGATGGGTTTGTTTTGTTTCTTCAGCCTAATGATGGCTTGCTTCACTGATAGTGACAGCTCTATGGATCTCATCTTGAGAGTTGACAGCAACAGATTCCAAATGCAAATAGCACACTTGAAATGAACTCTGGGCCTTTTATCTGCACATTGTAATTGGGGTAATGAGGGAATATCACACACCTGGCCATGGAACAGCTGAGAAGCCAATTGTCCCATTACCTTTGGTCCCTTAACAAGTGGGAGGCACATCTGCAAACTGCTGTAAGTCCTACACCGTTCACCTGAGTTGGATGTACATACCCTCAAATTAAAGCTGACAGTCTGCAGTTAAAGCACATTGTGTTTGTTTCATTGCAACTCCATTGTGGTGGTGTATAGAGCCAAAGATGTTAGAATTGTGTCGATGTCCCAATATTTATGGACCTGACTGTACATATGTAAAATCCTTATTTCCAGCAATGGCTTGTTTAATTATAAATATTATTGCATGCCCAGTATCTCAGTAGGAACCTACAATAATACTTATTGTTATTTCCTATTTATAAGGCTTTTTTATTATATCAACAAAAGTACCAGCCTATTCCTGTATTGACCTCGTTGCAATGGCTTATCTCTCTTACACGTAACTTATAAAGTTTTCTGTGGAAACCCGATAAGCCTGTAGTAAATGTAATGCTATACACAGATACTGTAATGCTATACACAGATACACAGAACCAAAAGGTAGATGCAAAACAGAACTGGTTTAACAGAGACCAGAGTGCTCATAAACCAGATACCAGGGGTTGATACCAGGGGTTAATACCAGGGTTGCTTGTGAACCAGATACCAGGGGTTAATACCAGGGTGGCTCATGAGCCAGATACCAGGGGTTAGTACCAGGGTTGCTCGTGAGCCAGATACCAGGGGTAAATACCAGGTCAGGTCATCAGATATATGTCAGGAGTCAAATGCGAGATTGGGTAGTCAGCCAAGTACCTGGGGTCGGGTGCCAGATTGGGTTGTCAGCTAAATACCAGGGGTCAGGTAACAGGTCAGGTTGTCAGTCAAGAGCCAAATGGTTAAGAGCCAGGAGAATCGTCAGTCAAGCCAGAAGTCGGTACACAGTTGATCAGCATAGAATGAGTACGTACTTAGAGGAGTGATAAACCATGTCAGGGCAAGGAACCAAAGCTCAGGCGTTTGTATTTGAATTTGGCGTGCCCCTCCCACGTCCTCGACCTGTGACCGCAACCATTCGCTATTTCACTTGGCGGCCGGCCAGCGACCAGCGGGGAAGGTGCTCCTGGCCACCGTGACATGGGCACAGGAGCACGGAACGTGACAGTCAACAGGGGAAAGCCCAATAAAGACCTTCCTTAGCTGATTTTAAACAATTTTAGCTCCTTGGCCATTATGCCCACAGGGCTAAAACTTAAGGGGGTACCTTCTGAAGACCAAAAGCAAACAAAAATCATTTGCAACAAATAAATTTGATTGACAATCATGCAGCACATCCCCAGAGTGTGTTAACACGATCTTGAGCTGCTGTGTCTGCTACCACTGATTGTGACTCCAAAACCAATTGTGCTCATTTTATACTTCAGGTTTTAGCCAAATGGCCGAATACTATGCCACCCCCAACCTATCACAAGGGGAAGTTCCATTCTTGTATACCTCATCTTGATACCTATCACAAGGACAGTGATGTGTGCAGGGCGAGATTTGAGCAGATGTGGATTCACTGTCGGCTGCATTATGTCATGATGGTTCCTCCCATTGTTGTCCACCTGCTGGCTGACTCTGACAGCAATGGAAGCTCTTGTGGTGTTCAACCTGGCAAAACATAGTGATATACAACCGAGAACTCGAGGAGTTCAGTGCAGCATCATGAAAGGTCTTCTGTTCATCAATATATAAAGTATGGATCTCAAAAATTATGAAAAGAAGACCTTTCATAGTGATACGCTGATCCCAAGTTCTGGATTGTATATTATTGTGTGTGTGTGTGTGCCGAGTAGAAGAGACAAGTTTTGTGTGGGGTGGGAAGCTAGATCCCTTAACTTGGAATATTATTTTCATTGTATACACATTTTTTTTATTGGTACCTTGTTTTGCATCTAAACTTAGTGATAGTTGTAGCCCATACCAGTTGGACACTGACAGGGTTGTTCAAAGAGATCCGAATTGGGGCCGAAAGGTAACTGAACGCTGAAATTCAAGGATACCTTTCCTGGCTATTCGTCTATCCAGAGAGCAGGCAGTGCACCAAATCTTGGCGAATTGCCTGCACATACGATGGCTGTTCATTGCCTGTTCGAGGGCAGTGAAATCCCCATAGAGAAGCAACGCTTCGTCTATTCAAAGAACACAAAACAGCTCAGAAAGGTTGCCGAAATGCCCTGCTGTTCGGTGGTTTAATTCGACAGGTTTATTCAGGTGAATCCCATAGGCTTCAATGTTAAAAATATTCCCGTTTTAATACAATATGTAATAAACCGTTTATTATAATATTCTGCAGTAAAAAGTTTATTTATTTTTAAGATTTTTTAGGATCTTTTAGGCATTTTTTCGGGATTATTTTTCGGGATTGTTTAGTGAATTTTTTCCTTTTTTTTTTAATCGTTTTTTCTTTTTTCTGTGACAGCCCTTTTTATTATCATTCATTGGACCTTATATGTAAATTTCAGACATTTTCGTTCTGTAGTTTTCTTTGCAAACAGCGTTTCACTTTTCAAACATTCAAGCATACTGGGGTTTTTTTTGTTCACTCCATTCGTCTGCGGTGTCGGCTTTTTCCGGCGGCTGCTCTGCGCTGTGATCGGCGGCTGCTCGGGTTTCTCCGGTGTGTTTGGCGGGGTTAATCCAGATGTTTTTGCGGGTTTTGGTGTACGTTCAACGGGTTATGCGGTGAGTGTTCGACGGGTTTGCGGCGGCTTTTCCCTGCACTACGGCGGCACTGTGGTGCTTGCTGAATACACCGCAGGGTCGCCGAAATGGGATCGCCAAATCGCACTGAATTGAAGAGAAAGAAAAGTCACTGAATGTGCGATTCGTTATTCGATTCTCTTTGAATAACCCTGTGAGTTGCTTGCCTTTGAAAATAAACTTAGTTAAACCAGTTACAACCGTTTTTCAGATACCTTGTGGTGGTGTATACTTAAATCAGTTTCTGATTACAGAGGAACATGCACACTTTAAAAAGATTATGGTGGTAAACACACTTATATTTATTTTTACAGAAAGAAAGATATAAAATACTTCCTTCTTCCTTGTGTGAGTCTTGTAACTCAACCTTGCTGCTCAATCAATCTCGAGAAAAACAGGGTAATGTACTTGAAACCTTCTCAATGCCCTCATGCACAAAACCAGCTTTTCAACCTTCCAACCTAGGAATGCTCCACCTCTGAAACTTCAAGTTGCTCCAGTCCAAACATCTAACAAATAAATAATGTGTGGCAATTTCATGCAACAGAAAAAGCTAGATAAATGTAATTTAAGTGCTATAAAAAATGAATAGAACGTAATGGATCCGTAGATAAACTGTTTCCATCAGTGATATTTTTAGGTACGTTTTGAATAAATAAATACCAGACCGAGACTAGTTTGTAGCGTCTCGATATTGTTAGTGCTAGCATTAGTAAGTTTGGATAGGGATTCGATTTATAGAGCTGCATAAAAGTATTTTCATATGGGATGGCGGTACAAATATGGAAGATCGTGAGAGAAGTATTGCGCTCCGGAACTCTGTTATTTAGAAAAGAACACCGGAAGCGCGGGACTTTTAGATGGAATACGATCGGAATCGAGATTGTGTCCGAAAACGAAAGTGCGCGACTCTTCGGAGTATATGGAGTCATGGTAACTTCCGAACCGAAACGGAGGTGACGTATCGTAAGTGACGCATCGGAGGAGCCCGGAAAACGGAAGTGATACATCGAAGGAACCCTTTGTGACCATATATGGTGAACGCAAGGAGATCAAATCAACCATTGAGAGGACTATGTGGACTATTTAAACATGAGAAGGAGGAAGGGAAGGTTTATATTATTTTATGCTTTTAATTTTGATTTATCGCCCTTGAGAAAGTCTTAGGACGAAACGCGTTGGGCAGTTTTGTTATTATCCAATAAATTTTATTATTTTTATTCATTTACACACCTTCCCGATTCTTTTATTATTTATTTATCTACTTTAACTACAAGTCTTGGAGACGTCTGACTCAGATCTTCCAACTGGGTTCATCCCACCCAGATATAATAAGGATCCATAGCTTCTCTACTATTCATCTATTAGTAAGTTTAACGTCTGGTATCGATATTCCGATCTTGTCACTAAACTGGGATGAAAACGTTTTGTGCCGCGCAGCTTGCACGAGTTTACTGTGCTCAGTATCTCCTATAACTAACATGGGAAGCACAATCATTTTTTGCGTCTCGCCAAGTGAGATATTACAAAACGCATAGTTCAATTTACCGTCAGGACGTGAATTCAAAAAATTTTAACACCTCCTGAAAGATGCAAATGCAAAATAATTTTGCACGCTGCAAAACTCCGCTAAAAATCCCATACACACCTCTCATCCCACAGTGAAAAGGTCAGTTTGATCCGCCACTTCCTCTCGCTGGGAGCATAGTGAGACTGTGAATAAACAGTTCCTAGTCTCCCTCCGAGATTACTCTGCGCCGCTTTGCGATCTCCGAAATCTGGCTTGCGGCCCAGAACCGCAAGCCTCCATGGAGTCCTATGGACTCCAGGAGCTGATACACGAGGTGGCGAGATGAGATACACAAGTGAGATGAGAAACCAAGGTCCCCACTCCCCATATACCTCAGCCAAGGCATGGAATTCCCTGCACAAAGACAAATTATCTCATACAAACTTCCGCGGAACACCCTTTTAAACAGCTACATGAACATTGACAGAATACAGGAAATAACATCTCATAAGTCTTATAAGTTGAAACGAAAATCCAAAAAAAGTGGTCTCTATTGGACTCTTCTCATAGATTCCAGAGCTTCCTGTAGCTCTAATTTATTTATTTATTTATTTATAAAGGATTTTACCAGGAAGGATACATTGAGATTTCTCTCATTTTCAAGTATGTCCTGGGTTCAAGAACATTGAATTGTTACAGTTGTTATAGAAATACAAAGATATAAAATGCTAAATATTAAAAAGAAATTGCACAAATATACAGATTAACAGAAAATAAATATATTCACTATGTTACATGTTTACAGGTGAATTCTGTACTGAGGTATGTTAAAAGGGAGCTTTTAAGTGACTTTAGACTGGGGGAAGATTTGATGGCGTCTGGGAGGTCATTCCATAATTGCGGTGCTGTGTAGGAAAATGAGGATCGAGACACTTTCTTTTTGTATTGTGGTATTGTAAGTAAGGTGCTGGTCCTGGATCTGAGGTTATAGGATGAGGGAACTGCTGGGGGAAGCAGTCTATTCAGGTAGGGTGGCAGCTTCCCATAAAAGCTCTTAAACACCTGGTTGGAAAGGTGAAGAGTGTGTCTAGGTTTCAGCGATGGCCAGTTTAGCTCTTTTAACATGTCACAATGGTGGGTCATGTAGTTACACTGTGGCACAAAGCGGCAGAATGAGTTATACAATGTAGTAAGTTTATGAAGATGTGTTTGCGGGACGACTGCATACACTGCACTAATGTGGCACTTATGGCTCTTCGGTAGTGCCCTACCACCTTGTCCTTGGGGGTATGCATCTCCTCAGTGGGGTCTCCACAAGGGGATGGTGAAGCACTACAGAGTTCCACTTGTGAAGGCCCCCCTGTGGAGATGCATGTACCTCTGAGAATTATCTTTTGAATATATATACCAATGTGGTGAGACTTTTTATTTGCTGTTGTGGAATTTATGGTCTAATTAATATGTTTTTTGATGCACTCTGGGACAAAATGATTTATCTATGTGATATGAATGGGGATAGATATACTGTAGGTGACATCTTCTGGCCAAATAAAAATGTACATCTTCTGTAGGAAATCCAAAAGGAACAAAACCAATTGTGTATATATATATATATATATACACTATATTTTATAAATTACAATATACAAATATTGTTTATTTTCAGATAATCTGGATGTGGACTATTACTTTATTAAAAAATACCCACAACAAAAAAGAATGTAAGCTAGGAACGAATAATTCAGCACCATGCAAATAATTCAGAAGGCTACAGTATCCGTGCGGGATCATAGTCTGCCTATTAACAGGAAATCATCCCCCATTTCCTGCACGCAGATGGAGAGCATTTACATTTTACCTCCAGGACTACTTAATAAGAGCATTGCAAGCTGCTAGTCTTTAGATAGCAGCCGGCTCTATGATGTGAAAGCTGTATGCCACGACTTCACACTAATATTCCAACCATGTGTTCGTGTCCCGGAGAATCTGCTTCTAGACAGTGCTGTGGTTAGCAGATTCAGGGCATAGCTCGATTTAAACACTCGTGCCGCCTGTAATGAAGCTACTTGGTATACTGGTTACGCTCCAGCTGAATATTTATGTAAACTGGAACAGCAGGCAGAAAAAGCTTTAGATAGTCAATGGATACTGTAATATATAATGTGTTTTGTGTCTTTGTTACTTGCTTTAATTAGTGTAGAGTAATTAACCCCTTCGCTGTTGAGCCACTTAACCCCTTGTGCTAAGCTCATTTTGTGCTTTTTCCGCTCATCACGTTTAAATGTGATTTGAAGTCATGTTTTATTGTAGAGCCCGGACAAGTTATATATCCTTTTTTTTCCAGCAGACTAGAGTGATTCAACATAGATCATTATTATGTGTATATGTCATGTTCCATCGGAATGCTATAACGAAAAATGACAGACAAATTGTAAATTTCCATTCAGATTGCAATCATTTCGGGCGTGTAAAATTATTTTCTCACATTTTATCATCCAAACCTTTGTGATTATATATTGTAAGGGTTACTGTTTTTTTAAAAATAAATATTTTAAAAAAACAGAAATTTAGAAGCTGTCAATGCATTTTTTTCTAAGAAAATACACACTTTTTACCAAAAGTGAAAAACAAAAATATTTTTTTTTTGCTTGTGTTTCAGAGCATTGCAGTTTATGAAAAATTTTCCTATGAATAAAACACTGAGCATTTCTGGCGTGTGAAATGAGCAGGTGAGTAATGGCGGCGGCACTGCTCGCTGTACAAGTGAAAAATGGGCAATGTCGATGGTTTACAACAAAAAAAGGATTTGTAGGATTTTTTTCTTTACATTTTATACTGTTGATATGTTTGATATCATTAGAAAGGCCAAAATCTGACCTGTCCAATGACGCCTCACTTGACCAGGTGGGGTATAAATAATGATAATACAGGGGTTCACATTACCCTAACTCTACCTGCAGCAGTGTGTCAACTAGTGGGTTAGCTGAAACTATGAGTAACAATTCTTTGGGTCATCACCTCCACACTTGCTTCCACTGTGGGAAATGAGTAGGTGAGTTACTGACATGGCATTGTTAGTACATATTGCCACGGTCTTAGAACAGAAAAAAATAGGAAAAAAAGTAACATTTGCAATTGTTTTATTTTTAAATTTTACTTACAGAGTTATTCAAAGAGAGCTGATCTGGTCCCGAAATGTAACCGAACACTGAAATTCAGCGTACGGTTACATTTCCTGGCCATTCGGCTATTCAGAGAGCAGGCAGTTCACCAAATGTTGGCGAATTGCCTGCACGTATGTTGCCTGTTCAAGGGCAGTGAAATCCCCATAGAGAAGCAATGCTTCGTCTATTCCATGAACAAAAAACAGCAGTGAAAATTTGCCGAAATGCCCTTCTGTTCGTGGTTTCATTCGATAGGTTTATTCAGGAGAATCCCATAGGCTTCAATGTTAAAAATATTCCAGTTTTAATTTAGTATCCAATAAACCATTTATTGTTTTATTCTGCTGTAAAGAGTCTTTTTATTTTTTGATTTTTTAGTAATTTTTTGGGAATTTTTTGTCAACATTTTTTTCCATGTTTGGTGTTTTTGGAATGGCCAGATTCTGTCCTTTCCAGTGACACCTTACCTGATGTAGTGGTATGTATAAAATAGAGACACTGACGTCCAAAATACCCCCGCTTCTACATATAGTGGTATGGTGGCTTACATATTTTATAAAACAATGCATAAAAAGTCATCACGTCATTAACTCCATGTGTGCTGCCACCATGGGAAATGAGTAGGTGAGTGAATGCAGCCACATTGTTCACTTCATAAGTGAAAGTGGACAATGGACCTGCTTTTGGGGGGGAAAAAACAGAGAAAGTAAAAAATATTTTTTATTATTATTATTTTTTTTACAATGTATTTGGTCACTTTTGGTCAGACTCTGGCCTTTCCAATGAATCTAAAGGACCCCTGCATCTCGATTTATGGGATTTCCCTGTGAGGCAGGGGGAATCCCTGTTTCTGACGTCATCTCGTATACACGGGATTACGTTAGGGGGCAGTCCAACAGTGAGGGATGACATCCAAGATGACAGCCCGCTGTGGGGGAACACAACGATCGGCCGATCGCAAAATTAAAGACGGGATGTGCTCAGTGCATCGTCCACACACTGGAAGCAATCCTGATGCTGACGCAAACAGTCATATCTATAATTAATGCAGGGATATTACTAAAGAAGCAAAGTGGATTTATGACTTTTATGCCATGACCATTACCCACAGAGTGCGTTTCTGCCTGAAGGTATCAGAGTTGGAGTACTGAAATATCTAAGCACAAGGATAACTGGTGTTTTTTTCCTAACAAAACATACAGAAACAAATATAATATATTCTTCAAGCTTCCACTGAGAGGCAGATATGAATTAGAAATAATGCGATTCACATCTCAGCAATGTATCAAATGTTTCTCCAAAAGGCAGTGAAACGTTTAGCGCTCAATTGACTCGCTAGTTTTCCATCATTGAAAAGTCAAATTTATTTAGATACGTTTTAGCTCTCTGGGTTATGCTCTGTGGTGACAACGTGACAAATTGCAGAAAATGAATATGCTTGTGCCCTATGGGGCAGAAACAAATAACCATATCATTTAACAGCAGATAATAATCAATTGGCTCATCTACTTTCCTATTCTCTGGGTTTAAAAGCATTTTCAATTCGAAGAAATACAGTCGTGTTCAAAATTATTCAACCCCCAATGCTGTAAAGGGTTTTAGGGAATTTAGTGTACATTTGTAATTGTATTCAGAATGAAATCCTACAAGGACTTTTTAAAGAACCATATGCAACTAAAATGACATCAATTGGTTTTGTAATACAGTAGTAAATGTTTCTTTTGTGAATTCTTCATTGACACAATTATTCAACCCCTTAAAGACTACCACTCTGAAGAACAGAGGTTCATTCAAGTGTTTTCAATCAGGTATTGAAAACACCTGTGGATGTCACGGAGCAGCAATAAAGCATAATAAGCACCAATTAGGCAGCTTTAAAATGACTGTGATACTCAGCTCCTTCTAGACATTTACTGGTGTGGTTACAAACATGGTGAAGTCAAGAGAATGGTCCAGGAAGACAAGAGAAGAGGTGATTACTCTTCACAGGAAGGGCAATGGCTATAAGAAGATTGCAAAGATGTTAAACATACCAAGAGAGACCATAGGAAGCATCATTCGCAAATTCAAGGCAAAGGGCACTGTTGAAACGCTACCTGGTCGTGGCAGAAAGAAGATGCTGACTTCGACTGCTGTGCGCTACCTGAAGCGTAGAGTGGAGAAAAGTCCCCGTGTGACTGCTGAGGAACTGAGAAAAGATTTGTCAGATGTGGGTACTGACGTTTCAGCTCAGACAATACGGCGCACACTGCGTAATGAAGGCCTCCATGCCAGAACTCCCAGGCGCACCCCCTTGCTGTCTCCAAAGAATAAGAAGAGTCGACTGCAGTATGCCAAAAGTCATGTGGACAAACCACAGAGGTTTTGGGATAGTGTTCTGTGGACTGATGAAACAAAATTAGAACTGTTTGGGCTCATGGATCAACGCTATGTTTGGAGGAGGAAGAACAAGGCCTATGAAGAAAAGAACACCTTGCCTACTGTGAAGCATGGCGGAGGGTCAATCATGCTTTCGGCTGTTTTGCTTCTGCAGGTACAGGGAAGCTTCAGCGTGTGCAAGGTACCATGAATTCTCTTCAGTACCAGGAGATATTGGATGACAATGTGATGCAGTCCGTCACAAACCTGAGGCTTGGGAGACGTTGGACCTTTCAACAGGACAATGATCCCAAGCATACCTCCAAGTCCACTAGAGCATGGTTGCAGATTAAAGGCTGGAACATTTTGGAGTGGCCATCGCAGTCACCTGACTTAAATCCGATTGAGAACCTCTGGTGGGACTTAAAGAAAGCAGTTGCAGTGCGCAAGCCTAAGAATGTGACTGAACTGGGGGCTTTTGCCCATGACGAATGGGCGAAGATACCCGTAGATCGCTGCAAGACACTTGTGTCAAGCTATGCTTCACGTTTAAAAGCTGTTATAACTGTAAAAGGATGTTGTACTAAGTACTAAGATTGAATGTCACTTGGGGGTTGAATAAAACTGATAATGATGTGAGCACAGAAAAGACATTTGTGGTTATTTCATTATAAATGTTATGTTATATTTGTCTGACCTACACGTGCCTCTTTGATTTAATTGTAAGCAAGATGACTGAATGATCAAAATCAATGTCAAACTGGCCAAAACACTCAATTTCAGTTGGGGTTGAATAATTTTGAACACAACTGTATATATATGAATATATCTATATATATACATAATATTTAAGCTGCATTTTCTATCCTGAACAGGTATATTTCTCTAGCCTTTTTTCTTGTTATATCTGTGTATGGTAGCTATATAATTGACAATGGAATATGCTTCTATATGTCTACATCCAGGGGTGGAATGACCACTAGAGCAATAGAGGAATTCCTGAGGGCCCTGGTCTAGTAGGGGGCTCCATGAGGGGCCCCCGAGACTTGGTTAAGCCTGCCCTCTGCAGGCCATTCTCCTCTAGGGAAGGGCAGATTTATGCTTCCTATATAAATTATAGGAGACACGAATTTACCGTATGCAGCCGCAATGGCCAAGCTGCTAGTAAAGCTTTGCGCCTTGGTTTTTCATAGATACAAAATATTTTAAGTTAATGTCTGGCTCTGTTTTAACTAATGGCTCCGGACGTTAGGTTATCATTCAGGATGGAATTGGGTCATCTAGTTCACAACAGTTGTAAATGCCGGAGACGTTGTATCAGCATTGACTGGGTAATATAGTTCTATGCGTTCTATCTAAAGTGCCAGCATTATCTGCAGTGTGGTTTAGTACTGATGCTGTTGCTTCTTGCAGTCTTATGTGGTAAGTCAGAAAAATCATACAACATATTGCAAAGAGATGTGTGACAATATATCAGGATAGCTAGCGCATCTACATTCTGGGACCTTTAACAGTAATTCTAAACGTTAATACAAAAAACGAAATTAAAGCTTATTTCGGACTAAACCTTTACCTTAAAATCTGCAGTTTTTATGGAGATTTATACCAAAATCCCAGCTGAATAAACCTGATATTGTTTTGACAGCAGCAGCAATCCTTTGTCAGTGCTGCTTGAAACGTAATACTGCTATACTACTAAAATTGAGTCCCTACATGTAAGTCCCTCTGCCATTTCTCCTCACATGGGACAGAATACGCGCATGATTAATTAACACTCATGCTGACGAAACCTAGAAAAAACCCACAAATGAAATGTTACTTCCCAATTAATGACATCAATACTATTGGTGGTTATTCTCTAAGCACTGTTGTATTGAAATAACCATTGATTTTTCTTCGGCCAGCTACGGTGGACCAACTACAGGTAAACAAAAGGACAGTGAATTCAGTATATAGGGACATTCCACCACAGTTCACCACAGTTTTCTCAGTTGTTTTTGCTGGAGTTGTTCAGTGTAGTTTCCAGTGGGGTGGTTTCTACTGTTCTTTCGTCTGTAGATTCTGACGAAATTCTTTTTCCCATAGATCTTGCGGTTGTGTCAGTGGAAGTTATCTAGCGTTGGTTTCCACGTTGTTTCTCTCAGAGTTCAATAAAATTTCCACTTTAAAATTACAGTACAGTATATTCACAGTAGCTGCAAACAATGGCGGAACAATAATTAATAGAGAATAGCCAGAGATTACCCCTACAGAAGAATAATGGTGGTTAAGTTGATCATTGTAGCTCACCGCTTCTTTGAGGCAGCTTCACCTGCCATTTTTCAATTTTGCTTAGGAGGTTTCTGTTCAGCACCTGGTCGATATCTTCACTCTGCACTACAACACAGCTTCCAGCGTATGATCTGTGTGTCGGATCTTTTGTTGGTTGGCTGTTCTAAGCTATCAGACAAAATGGCCATGTTTGCAGATGACCAGAAAAGCCTTCTTCTTCAACATGCACTGTAGCAGGTGAAAGGGGATGGTCAGCTATACCCTCCTGACGAGGCCTATCAAGGCCGAAGATGATTGTTGGGGGTTGCTGCACCTCTTGTGCAGGGATGACGTCCTTGGCATTTCAGCACTGGGTGCTTTCTGGGTGATAGCAGTCTGATTTGCAAATGGAGCAGCCATCTCTATAAAGGCATAATCAAGCTAAAACCTTGTGAGACTTGAGCGGAGTTTCACCTTAGAGTAGGCCACTAATGCTGTTGCTTCTTTTCAGGGCCCTTATAAACCTCCCCTCATCTCACTGAAAGGGGATGGGGCATAAGGTCACTACCAACCTGTGAGGTCTGAGACAGCGCGTTAGTCTGCCTAAACATCACAATTCACTAACCACTGATGTTTCACCCAAGTTCCCTGTAATTGTAACAACGGTAATTAATTACTATTTTTTGTAACGATAAGGAACTGCTGCTGCAGTGCATGCTGGAGAAGGTGGCTTTTTCTGATAGCTTAGGACAGATAACCTGAGAAGAGTTCAGGTGCAGATCGTATGCGAGAAGCTATATTGTGATAAACAAAGAGGTTTTTGTGGGTCCTGAGAAAGAGGAACGGCAGTAGTGGCCTGTTCCATGGTGGGTGCCCGCTAAGGTATTACAAGGTTTTAGCTTGATTGTGCCATTACAGGGACAACTGCTCCATTTGCAAATCAGACTGCAATCACCCAGAAAGGGTGGCCAGTAATGAAATGCCAAGAAAGTAATCCCTGCACGAGAGGTGCAGCACCCCGGACGATCATTTCAGCCATGTTAGGCCTCGTCAGGAGGGTATAGCTGACACCCAGTATTGTGGTGCAAAGTGAAGACAGAAAACTAGTACTAAACAGGAAGCCCTTATGTTTCCCGAAGAGCTCTTCATGGAACATATATCATAAAATACACTTACAATTCATGTAATTCTTTCCTTCCCCCCCCCCCCAGGGATGCCAAATGTCACCAACTATATGTATCTTGTCATGCTATTCTTTTTGTAGAGGGGAAATATAATGGATAATTCATTTGCGTTCTACAGTTGAGCTTCCTGTTGTTTCTTCAATCTACAACCCAATATCAATGGTCATATGAACCTGAGTTCCTACACATATTTGTCTATAATTCCCCAAAACTACCAAGATTGTGTTTACCCAATCTTTGGAGGCAATAAGAGATGCCCAAAATTGTGTATACATGAACAGGATGTTAAGAAAAAAATAACAAACAAATACTGTTTGCAAGCATGTCTCTGATCTATGACATCGACTTGCAGGACATCGAAAGCCCTGAGCTCTGATGTTCTGACAGTTGCTGTGCAGAGTTATGCAATGTATCTTTATAACATTGTGCTGTATCTCTAACACATGCAGACTCTCGGCCCCAATCCCTCGGGAGCTGTCAAATGTAAAAAGATACATTTTATGTCTGTATGTAGAATCAGAGCAGGGAGGAACTGCAGCCTGTGACCTGACACTAGCTGCAGATCTTCCCCAGCTCTGATGCTGCAGAAATCAGGTTGGAATATGAGCTGCATGAACAAAAAGTACCTCAGTGGGTCTGTATAGCCTGAAAAAGAGGGGCAGGACTGTGTATGGGGGATAGACAGAGAACCTGTAGAGGGGTTGAAAATGGAGGGAGAGACATTTGAGGGCTGGGATCTGAGAAAGAACCTGTGGAGGGGCTGACCAAGGAGTAATAGAGATAGTGGGATATGATGCCGGGGGATAAAAAGGCGTAATGGGCAAATGTCAAAGTGTGGGTAACAGGCAACAGAAGGATAAGGGGCAAAGGATAATGTTTGGTGTAAGGGGCAAGCAACAATAAGATAAAGGACTAAGGACTTGAATTCATTTGGTCGACTAGCCAATATCACCACCTTTTTCGGCTGCATTTCGGTCATTATTCGGTCAGGAGATACAAATTCAGGCTTACTGTCATTTTCAATCACAATAAAAAAATTAGCTCAAATATTAGCTTTGGAGGCTATACATTTTAATGGAAATATCAGATATATCGATTCAATTGAAATTTATGGCTATCCTGATATTCAAAAAAATTACAAACACTGAAAGGTGTAGATAAATGCATTTTCAGGTAGAGAAGTAGAGAGAATAAGACTGAAATCTTTTTTTAAACATCAGATTAAACAGTCATGTTTAAAGGGACATTACCACGTACATAAGAAGTAACCAGATTACTTGTGCATTAGAAATAAAACCACTTAATAAAACACATGCTGCTGGTTTATATCTTTGTTTGAAGTAATTGCATGGAAAAAGGAAAAATAAAATAAGATTTTTATCTCTTATTACCATTTTGTGTATTTTTCCTACGATGCAACATTTACTAAAAGCTTTGTTTTGTGGCTCTTGTTTATTTAATCTACATTATTTAACAGTTAATGAAGTGGAGAAGGGCACAACAGCAACAAAGAATATGACCCAGCAGGTTTCACAATAGAGTACGTACTGGAGCTCAAGGGGTTAATCTTGTCCACAAGTGTAAAACAACCTGAGTAGAGCTTTATGCAGCAGGGTTCAGAATAGATTTGGTAACATCAACAATTCAGATTAACAACAGGCAGGGTTCTCATACGCTCTGGTTTGTCAACTGGGCAGATCGATTGGTATTCAGAGTCAGCACTATGCAGGACAGACATACACTCTGAGACAGCATGGTACAAGAGAAACATATACTCAGCGTCTGCTTTAGGAAAAAAACTCATACAAATGGGGATAGAAAGAGAATGGTGAAGAAGGCAGTCCGGGTCAGTAACAAGCAGGGTCCTCATACAAGCAAAATCGACAACGGAATAAAGAAAGCAGTGAAACTCATGGAATACACCAGGCGATGCGGGAACTAACTCCACGTCAGGGTGATGAGCTGTTTCTCGCGCCCTGCATTTAAGGCTGGTGGCTCCGCGTCACTATGTTGAGCCCCGCCCCTCAAGACGCAGGACGATCCGGAACTCCTGGCACCCGGCCAGCCAGTGATGCCGCCGGGTGTCCAAGCCCCCCGCGTGGACCCACAGGTACCGGGGATATGACAGCCTGGCTGTGTGGTGACCGCTGACTACTACTTTAACCCTTTTGCTGCTGAGTCATTTCACATCTGTGTGCTGAGCTCATTTTTACCGGTTTCGCCCATCATGTTTAAACGAGATTTCATATTTTAGTCATATTTTATTATATGACCCAGACATATTATATACCTTTCTTTCCAGCAGACTCTGCAGATTCATAATATAGTATTATTATATGTATACGTCATGTCCTGCCTGTAAATTATAACAAAAAATGCAATAGAATTAGAATTTTTAATAATCTACGGCGTGTAAAGTGTTTTTTTTCCACAATTTATCACACGAGCCTTTGCGTTTAAATTTTCTGTGGGGTGCGCTTGTTAAAAAAATTTGAAATGGGGACTCATTACATTTTTTGGGGGGGAATTACGTGAATTTTAGCAAACGCAACCCATAGAAAAAAATCATTAGTGCAGCATCATTGTTCACATCATAATTGAAATGGGAACAATATTGCTGCATTAATAAAAATAACACACCAAAAAAAACACGTTTTTATTTTGATTCTTCTTTTAAATTAATTTTCTCTTACATTTAACATGGTCATATTTGGTATCATTTGAAAGGCAATGCTCTGGCCTTTCAAATTACATCATGCATGAGCCTCTAGCTGCCACCATCCTGGGGATATTGGGGGTTCAAAGGAACCCCCTCTCTCCACCAGGGGATTTCCTTGGGAAATCCCCAGGCAGCTAGGGGTTCCCTGGCTAACTGACGTCATCACGCCATGTGCGATGATGTCAGGTGCCAAGGGGGGACCCTGAGGTGGAGCCGCCATCCAAGATTTCTCTGGCCCCCTGCCGAGCGGAAGGAGCGTGGGGAACATCCTCCACATACAGCGGGAGACAATGAGGACGTTCCCCACACGTCTTCCGCAGTGAAAGGGTTAACTATGATTTTTAACCACTTTGTGGGAGTTAACACATGCTGCCACAGGGCAGTCAGGTAAATTGACATACTATATTTAAAATAAGGACTTTTTTTAACTAAAATATCCTTTAAATACTGCACACACTTCATACGATCAGTGTTTTGGTTTGGTTTTTAACATTAAAGTTGCTGTCACAGTCTCTTTTAATAGACTATAGTAACTAGGTGAATTTTGGTAGCATTTGCACCTGATAAATTCCAGTATGGTGATGCTATTCAGAAGGGATTTCTTGAATACTCGGTGTTGGGATTTTTGCAAGTTTCCAGAGTTGAAGAAAGCTTAAATGTCATAGTGTGAGGTAGGGGGATCTCATTTGTAATGGAATCTTCCCTTGTATCTAATCATAGTATGGGGAAGCAGTACCTTTCGACGATACAAAGAAGAACGGCAGCCTGCATACAATACTAGCAATTTACCTGGAAGCAGCCTGTGTGCTTTTCCGTACGTCAATAGAATTACAGTAACAGTGTTCTCTGCTTAATACGGCTTCAGGTTTCTATAAAATACAGCAGTCTGCTTCTGGGATTTTCTTTGCAGATTTGGGGAACTGAAAGAAAGCCCTAAGGCTTATCTTTAGTAAGACATTGTTTTTTGCTGTGCAAATGCAAGATTGGATCCAAGCAGAGGAGGAGGTCGGTCGGCATTGTTCCAGCCCCACTGTAGAAGAGGAAACTAGGTCATGAAAGTTGTTTGACAGAACTGAGAATTGGACTAGTCACCTTGGAGGCCCATGGGTGTATAAAGTGAATGTCGGCCCCACATGCTTGAGAATAGAGCATTGTGAGAAGCAGCGGGCACACAGAACAGGCATCGCTTTGTCTTACATTTTATTTTTCTTTACTAGTTTCATTTTTTTTTTACTCTGTTCCTGTCTTCTGCTCTTTCTCTTCCACTCCCTCCACCGCCATCTCTCTCCCCACCATCTCCTGACTGTTCTGTCTCTGCTAAGTAAGTCAGGTGGGCATGCTGAGGTTGCAAAGCTGTTAGGGCAGCTGGAAGTCTCCACGGAGCGAATATGCTTCACTTGGCAAACATACAACTACACCAGTTTTTTTATTCTCTCCAAAGATACCAGCCCTTCCTCCTTTCTTTCCACTTAGAAGGGTGGCATGGAGACAAAAGCAACGAGATAGTTTTATGATTTATCAAAAAGGTCAAATCAGGCTGCATATACGCAACCTATGATACTGTAACACAATTATCCACTTTATGCTATTTAGTAAGTGCATATATTTAACTTTTTTTATTATTATTATTATTATACTTGATGTGCTGTTGAGATCCCGGAGCTAGAAGATGCATACACCAGTAAAACACACTACACAAAGAGTCTCATGCACTGTGGGTGCATATCATTAAAGTAGAGTGCTAGTTATAATGATGTCATCATTGGGTGCGAAGCACTTAATATTGTTTTTACTATAGTCTTGTTAAGTTTTGGGGAAGTTAGTAGATGTTTTGTTCCAGGAGGTACACTACAACATCATCATCACTTCCCTAATGAGTAGACCTCATCTAAAATGACTCATAACCTGCTATGAGACTGGTGAGAGCAGTGGGAAAGGCTTCCTTGTATCACATTAGCATTGATTTGTTCCCGTCTTAATGTAGCATTATATGACTAAGACCCCCACCAAACGCCAGACAATGAACGTTGATTGATTGTAATTTATATCGGAGCAGAAACATTTTTTTGTATTATCTGTTTTATTCCGCTCCTATAACTATATCTATAACGGAATTAAAACCTGGCATGAATTACAATAACATCTATATCAAACTAATAAATCTAAAGTAATTCAATCGAAGCATTTAGAAGGAATTTGCACCTATTTAGGAAGTTAACATAATTCACTAATTGAAAGCAAATTAATAAAATGATAATTAATTATAGGAGAGGAGACATATTTACAACTGATGCCGAAGTATGTATATTCCGTTGCATTTATATAATAATAATTTGCGGACTTTTCTGTGAAGAATTTTGCGACTTATTTACAGAAATATACTTGTTGCCGCTACTAGCCACAATAGCACGAAGTGGACATTCCAAGAAACCCGATCAAATGTAATCATGAGATGACATGGACATTAATCTATTTTTTTCTAGTAATCTAGTTAAGAAAACATTCCCAAAAATCAAGCAGGAAGGCATCAGCAATAATGCAAGACAAATACATGATGGGTGGGTTGGCCACCTAGATATTATTTAGTCAGAGCACAGTGTTACAGTTAAAGAGACAATAAGGGTTATTCAGAGAGAGGTGTAAACCAGGAGAATCATAGGAGAAGTGAAAATTCTAGGTCAAAATAGACGATTTGGAAAGTCGGGAGAATGGGAGAATTTTTCTGGTTTGGCTATTTTGACCTAGAATTTTCACTTCTCCAGTCATTCTCCTGGTTTTCACCTCTCTCTGAATAACCCTGAATGACCTGCAATCACTAAGCCTAGAAATTGTAATGATGATAGAGGTACGTGTTCTCACGAGTGAATAGCTGCCAAAAAAAAAGCAAAAATCACAACAAACTGTCAGCACAGACAACCTGCACTCTCTCTGCCATTATAAGTATGAGTACCTGCACCTGCTTGACTACTATGTCACCCAAATTGGTCAAAGTCCAAAGGTGTCTGAAACAAAAGCAAATAAAGCATGGAAAAAAACTGCAAAGACACACACAAATACATAAAAGGGCAGAAAATAATACATTTGTTTTTGTTTCATTGCACTAAGGCTAGGGTCAGGCGAACGCATTTTTCACATCTACCGTCGGCGTCAAAAAGTGTGTCCATGCGTCCGGACGCCCTCTTTCACGGAAGATGCGCTAGCGGTCATACGGTGCGCAATTACGGCTGTGATTTTTGACGGAGCTAGGAAAAAAGAGAGATATCTGAGTAACCAAAGTTTGCGTCTCTGGACGTTATGTTGGCCGGACACGGTGGAGCGTCTGACATCTCCTAATCAGGCACACACGCTGCTATGCCGACGCAGCGCACTCTGTGCGTCAGTACTAGCAGTTGGACGTTCTCGAAAAAATGCGTTCATTTGCCGCTTGCGTTGCACGGCCGAACTTTCGTGCGGCCGTACTTCATATATTGGCCGTCATTGGACGTCATTTGCTGCTACTACGGCCGTAATAATGTGCGGCTGAACGCACGTTCGCACTGCGTTTGTCTGACCCCAGCCGAACATTTTGTATATGTTTTTGGTAGTGAAGGAGTTAAGACTTTCTGTTACTATCATAATAAGAGTGAACTGTAAGTAAATTGAGAAAAGAAGAATTATTGAACAATAAGCATTGAAAAAAATAAATGAAATGAGTTTTACATAGGGCAGAGGACAGTGATTTTAAACACCTAGTTGAGCTTTGAAAAATCAACCAAGCTCTCCTTGAAACCCTACGGGAGACAGAGCAGTCAAGGTCATTTCAGCTCAACTCTGAATTATTTACTTCCTTCTCAGCATATCTGTGTAATGTGGGTTCTTCGCTAAGTGACAGTAGTTTGGCTGCTTTCGCAGTGCATGTTTTTAAGATAACTTGGCAGTCTCCCCAGCGCTGCCGTTCTGCTCTGGTATTATGGCAGTCACCTGACCTACCACGTCAATACAAAAATGACAGCAGGAGGGCTCTGGATCCCTCTGAAAGGAAACCAAGATGGCTGCTTCTTGGCACATATCCTTTGCGTCTGAGCGTTCCTCTGAATCTCTACTTCAATTTTCTTATTTCTCATATAACAAGACACAGAGCACTACCTGCTGATTTAAATATACAGTATAATACCCAGATTATAATATTATATCTATATTTATATCTCAAGAGAATATTTATATTATAATATGTTATCGAAAGGATGGCGGAAAATAATGATTTTGTACCGAAAGTTGGATCTCAACCAAGAATGCTTTCAATGGTCATTGAGTGTATTTTAAAACCATGTAATTGCGTATAAGTTAGGAAATGCAAAAGGTGTAGAGATGAAGATTTTATCATTCCATAAGCTACCATAAAGAATTATATTTCAGAAATAGGTGGTATGAAAAAACACATGATTAGAAGGAACCACTATAGGGGTCATTCACCGACAATTCGGTGCTCTCTCTCGTTCGCCGCACTTCGGCGAGTTAAATTCGCCGACCCTGTGATCCGAAGTGCGGCGAATCGACCCGCCGGACGCATTCTAAAACCGCCAGATCGATTTGAAAAACCGCTGAACACAGCTGCAAACCCGAAAAATGCAGATGACCCGCCTTACAGATCACCGAATTGATCCGCAAATTGCCGACGACCCGTCGAAAAGATCGCCGATCGGCCGTCAGGAAAAGCAGACCAGCTGCCAAACAGCAGTTAAAAAATAACGCAACTTTTAAAACGTCTTTTAAAAAAAGATAGTGCATGAAAATGCCTGGAAATAATATATAAGGTCCTACGAATAACAATATAAAGGTCTGTTACAGAAATAAAAAAAACGCCATCTAAAAAAGATCTGAGTTGAAAATTTCATGGAAAAAATCCCGAAAAATGTCTAAAAAATCCTAAAAATAAGTGAAGAGACTTTTTGCTGCTAATGAAAAGAAAAAATGGATGAACAAATATTTAAGATAGAATTTTTATACATTGAAACCTATGGAATTTGCCTGCTTTAAACTGCTGAATGAAATTACCGAAAATCAGAGCATTTCACTGACATTTCGGTGCAGTTTGGCCTCTGAATAGATTAACCATTACTTCTCTATGGGGATTTCATTGCCGCCGAAGGTCACCGTATTTCGCTGGTAGTTTGCCAATATCTGGCGAATCGCCAGCTTTTTGAATAGCCGAATGGCCACGAAAATTGCACGGTACAGGGAAATTCATTGTTCGTGCAATTCCGTGGCCAATTCGGTGCTCTTTGAATAACTCCTTATGACCATAGCCACTTTAGGGCTCTATTCCATAGTTGGTGCTAATGTAGCATCTCGATATGTAATCAATAGCGTTAGGATAAGTAAGTTTAACGTCTGCATCAATATTCCAATCTTGAAACTAAACTGGGTGAAGCACCTTTGCACCTTGCAGCTTGCGCGAGCTTACTGTACTTAAGCGTCTCCTATATTTAACGTGGGGAGCGCAATCTATTTTTAGTGTCTCGACAATTGAGGTATTACAAAGTGCTGGCGCAAATGCAGAAATTTTAATTTTAACGCCTTCTAAAAGCTGGTGTTATATGATTCTGCAAATGCAAAATTATTGGACGTGCTCTAAACGTGCATATACTGTATGTGGACGTGTGTGTATGTGTGTGACTGTATGTGTGGATGTGTGTTTGTGTTTGTGACTGTATGTGGATGTGTGTGTGACTGTATGTGTGGATGTGTGTGTGTGTGACTGTATGTGGATTTCTGTATTTGTATGAAGATGTGTGTGTGTGTGCGACTGTATGTGGATGTGTGTAAGTGACAAAGGGTTCAGGAAACGGGATATGTGGCTCTCTGTGATACACTCATACACACCGCTCATTACTGTGAGTTTCATTACTGTGGAGCTCTATGATATGCTCATACACACCGCACTTTACTGTGAGTATTATTGCAGTGGAGCTCTGTGATACACTTATACACGCCTTTGGGTTTTATAGGTTTTTTTGGGGGGCTGAAGCAACTCATCCTTGGCTCCAGGCAGCACAGTGGCTTGGGCCGACCCTGCTCCTAGCTCACTCCAGCCACACCCCCTCATCAATCTTTTTTGACACAAATGATACTCAGCTCCCCCATTTCCATCACATTCAGTCACTTTCATTCCTATGCAAAAAAGCGGCCCTGCATTTTACCTTGCACCTGGCCCTGCAATTTACCTTGCACCTGGCCCTGCAAACACCAGGCCGGCTCTGCAAGGTATCCTACTCACAGACAGACACTGCCGGCACTGCTGCCACGCATCATAATTAATATGTAAGAAGTGGAGGGTAAATAGATATGAAGGATAAGGCCAAAGAGCACATGCTCATAGCTAGTCTTGGTATATAATAATATAATTTGTCCATCTGCATAGAAAAAAAATAACTTTCATTCCAGGATCGGGTTATCCTCTGTTTGGGGGTTCCCTGGGAAATACATTTGCCATATTGTAATAATACTGTCGGTTTGTGATTAGAGCAATGCCAAGACCATATGTTATGAATGATGCACAGTTGCAGTGCATGGCATCAAATCGTATATTTCTCCACGTTGTTTCTGCTTATATTTTCATGCCAAATCCCCGATATCTAAGGTGCCATAAACCTCACTGCCAGAAAGCGCATTAACGGATATTCCTTGCAACAGTAAACAGAATATATAGCTTCGGGACAAAGTGAATCTTTTTTTGTGTGGCGTTATTCTGTCCAGTGCTCTATTTGTGCTATAAATACGCTTCCAGTTTTATCTTTTGTCTATAAATCCATTCTCGGGGATTAAATGGCACCATTAGGCAATGGCTTTTTTCCACTAAACATTGAACGGTCATAATCTGAAACCTGAAATATAAAATTAGGGACAAAGTAACAGAAGAAGAATAACTCTACAAATTGTTTTTTCCCTAACTTTATTATTTTTTACCTAAATGTAACAAATTTATGTTTAATATGAACTCAATTGTTAGCATGGCCACAATGAGGGCTATGAGAGCCTGAGCCTCGAACAGGTGTAGGTAATTATTTTCACTACAAGTGCACTTCGTTGGCTGTATTAAGTAAGTTATTTGTTTATTGAATGAAAACCTGGTTTTCTTAAATTTGTAAACCAAAAAAATAAAGCAGTACCCACACTCATGGGATCATAGTAACAGAGCTCACGCTTCAGCCTTAAAAGTCGCTGGCATTCTGAAGTGTAATCTTCAATAAAAAAAATTGCCCCCCCCCCATCGTCAACACACCAGAAGAAACCCACCCGAATAGAGCAACTCCATATTATAACATATCCTCAGTGTGGGTCACAAAAAAAGGTTTTGATTTTTCTGCACCTATAACCTCAATCACCATTGAACAAATTCTCATGGTTTCATTTTATTGCAACTCAAAATATAAAGCAAACTATAAATATATTAAAGAGACACTCTGTGCACTGTAACTCCTCCAT
Organism: Leptobrachium leishanense; assembly: GCA_009667805.1. Lineage (NCBI taxonomy): Eukaryota > Metazoa > Chordata > Amphibia > Anura > Megophryidae > Leptobrachium > Leptobrachium leishanense. Next base: position 79,795,836 of record CM019069.1, on the reverse strand, counting down.
GGTATTTGAGGGATCACAGTGACTTGAACATCCTCAGCCTTCTTCCCCTCTATGGGGGCTGTTGGAGGGTTGACTAAGTCCTGTGAGAGCAGGTGCTTAGTACTGCACAGAACCTGAGCTCAGTGAGGGCTGAGCGTTCAGTTTCAAGGCCATCGGGACCTTTGGGAACCAGCCTCATCGAATAGCTGTCAATGTGCTCAGCATTGAGAGCCATTGGATTGGCTGTCACGTGACATGCTGCAGCATAGAGAGAAAGGCACCATGTCACATCTGTAGAAAGCAGAAAAGCAGATCAAGTCCATCACTGGAAAGGAGATGGGCCCTATTACAATCTTCACGCAAACGTTAACGCTCACTTGCGTGAGCATTAACGTTTTCTGCGGTGTTTACCACATATTACAATCCAAACACAAACAGGTTAAAAAACCCGTTTGCGTTTGGTATCTTGCGCTCCTCTGCACGAGGTTACTGTACTTTGTTCTCCCTATACTTAACATGGGGAGCTCAAAGTGTTAATCAGCACTGGATTACAAAGTCCCAGCGCTGATTAAGGCCCGGCTCTGGTTAGTGAAAAGTTAACCAGAGCCAGAACCTGGTGTTAACGGATTCCGCTTCTGCAGAATCCGTTAACACCAGGCTAAAAAAATAAAAAACAAATTCTATACTCACCCTCTGTCCCGCGGCGAGGACCACTGCTCTGTCCGCCTCCTCCATCCGGCGGGAGCAAGGAAAGACTGGGAGAAAAAGTCCCCACCCAGTCTCTCCCTGCGTATCACTACGTCGACCGTCCAGATCTCGACAGACGAGATCCGGCTGGTCATGTGACCGGCAGGGGGGAACTCAATGGAGTCCTATGGACTCCATTGAGTGGATGCTCGCGGCTGCGCTAAGCGCTGCCGCGAGCATCCCTGATTTTAAAGCGTGATCACAATGCGGGCAGCATTTTTGCACCTGCATTGTCAGGTATCCGACCTAGAGGCCACTCACCTCTACGCCACGACTGCGTACAGCAGCGCCATGGACGTGTGGGTCGCGGCACCATACAATGCTGCACTCCCTTCAGCGAAGGGGGCTTCTCCCCTCGTGACCCGCGGGAAGCGCAGGGCATCTACAGCCTGACACACGGAGACGAACACCAGCATACTCCCTCTGTCTACCATGCTTCCTGCATCTCTAAGGGCGAGCACGCCGCACCACACCCCCTTTTACCTCCTGTCTCTTCCTGGCACTCAGTGATGACATCATCGGTCAGCACAATGGGAGTAGGGGTGGAGCCATATCCCAACACTATTTAAACCCAGCTCTCACTAAGCACAAACGCTCTGGTATAGAGTTCCCTACCCCTTGCTAACATATACCTTACTCCAATACCTTCTGATAGAATCCACTTGTACCGAACCTTTTTGCCTGTCTCCTCGTTTATGCACCGAAGCTGCCTGCCCTCAGACTATATTGCCGCTCCAGACTATCTACCTACATCTAACCAATCGGTTCCTGCATCCTGAGGTCTCCACCCTTCCTGAAGACATTCCTGACAATATACCAGAGCCAGAAATGGACCTCGCAGGACTGGCCGATGCCATCAATGCCGTGTCAAGGCAAGTCTCAGTACTGACTCAGTCAGTCCAGGATATACAAGCCAATCAAAACCAAGGCCTACCTGATCCACCACTAGAGGGTGCTCATTTGCCGGAACCTAGACTTCCTATGCCTGATAAATTCTCTGGCAGAAGAGAGAGCTTCTGTACTTTTGTCACATATTGTGAACTAATGTTCGCCATTCAACCACATATGTACTATTCAGATTATGTAAAGGTACATACGGTCATAGCCCTACTAACAGGCGAGGCCCAATTATGGGCCCATAACCTTGTACGGTCCAGACATCAAGCCTTGGCGACCTGGCCCACGTTCCTGACCCTCATGGAAGAAATGTATGACGACCCATTCCGCGAAAATACCGCCCAAACTGCCCTTAGATCCCTACGACAGGGGAGAAGGGCCGCGGAGGAATACGTCACAGAATTCCGTAGGTGGGCATCGGAGACGACCTGGAATGATTCAGCATTGGTAGACCAATTCCGTTTTGGTCTCAACGATACCCTAAAGGATGAATTCGCCAGAATTGGTCTCCCTTCCACTCTGGATCAATTAATCCATCAATCCATCCAAATAGATAGAAGAGCCAGAGAGAGGCAAAGAGAAAGAGCTTCACACCAAAGTGAAATGCCGAGAGTGGCCATGCGTCCTCTACGCGCACTCCCCCCGATACCGACTCAATTGGCTCTCCCAGCACCACCGGAAGAACCCATGCAATTGGGGGCCAGCAGAAGACTGCATCCTGAAGAGCTCCAATGCCGTCGCGAAAACCTTCTCTGCCTATACTGTGGAAGACCGGGACATCAATGTCGCGCCTGTCCCATAAGACCGGTCGGCGGAAGAGGTAAACATGCATCTCACTGTATATACAAACTGACTCCTGATCCCTTCCATACACCTATATCTCACCTCTCCCTCTCTGTTTGTCTACAGTGGGGAGAGAAGACAGTGGAGCTACTGGCCATGGTGGACTCCGGGGCGAGTAATTGCTTTATGGACTTCCAAGTCGCAATAAATCATGGTGTTCCCCTTATTGAAAAAATAAATCCTATAAGCATACATGTAGTTGATGGCTCTTTCTTAAAATCCGGTCCAGTCACACAAGAGACCGCAGTATTGTCCATGTCGGTGGGCACATTACACATTGAACAGATACAATTCGATCTGGTACCTACCCCAATGTTCCCCCTTATCCTGGGGTTACCATGGCTTCGCCTTCATAATCCCACCATCGATTGGGAGACCGGAAAATTTATATTCTCGTCTACAACTTGTCGTAAGACCTGTCTACAACCCTCTACAGGAGTGTTGTTCTCCATCCTTGACAAAAACATGATACCCATGAACAACACCTCTCTACCGGCAGTATACCAACAATATGCCGATGTATTCAACGAGAAAGAAGCAGAAAAGCTACCGCCACATAGGCCTTATGATTGCCCCATCGAATTGCTAACTGGAGCGCCCATCCCCTACGGACACATATATCCGCTATCTGAACCAGAGTTACGAGTACTCCAGGAGTATATCCAAGAGAATCTCAAAAAAGGATTCATCCAACCATCCACCTCCCCAGCAGGAGCTGGAATCTTCTTTATAGAAAAAAAGGATGGAGGATTACGTCCTTGTGTGGACTACAGGGAACTTAATCGGGTCACAGTGAAAAACAGGTATCCTTTACCTCTCATCCCCGAACTCATGGAACGCATGCAAACCGCAACAATATTTACAAAGTTGGATTTGAAAGGGGCATACAATTTAATCAGAATTCGGAAGGACGACGAATGGAAAACGGCCTTTCGTACGAGATATGGCCATTATGAATATCGTGTGATGCCATATGGGTTGTGCAACGCTCCCGCTACTTTCCAGTGCTTCATAAACGACATATTCAAAGATCTATTAGACAAATATGTAGTCGTCTACCTGGACGATATCCTGGTATATTCCTCCTCATTAAAGGAACACCGCCTCCACGTACAAACAGTTCTCTCCCGCCTTCGTCAACATCACTTATACGCAAAATTGGAGAAATGTGTCTTCGAGTCTACATGTATAGAATTCCTGGGCCACATCCTCACTCCGGGCCATATAGGGATGGACAAAAAAAGGTAGAAGCCGTCGCCAACTGGCCTGTACCCAAATCAGTTAAAGAAGTACAACGATTCCTTGGATTTGCGAATTATTATAGAAAATTCATAAGAGATTTTTCACAAACCGTCGCTCCATTAACTGACCTAACAAAACATCACAACATCTTTACATGGACCGCAGTTACGGAAAGAGCATTTCAGGAGATCAAGCATAAATTCTGTTCTGCCCCAATTCTCAGTATCCCAGACCCCAAGAAATCCTTTGTACTTGAAGTAGACGCATCTAACACAGCCACCGGGGCCATCTTATCCCAAAGACAGGAGGAGGACGACCGACTACATCCCGTATCATTCCTCTCACGCAAACTACAAGCGGCCGAAAGGAATTATGACGTGGGTGAGAGGGAACTTCTAGCAATCAAACATGCCCTAGATGAATGGCGGCACTTACTGGAAGGAACCCTATATCCCATCACGATTTACACTGATCACAAAAACCTTGAATATTTACGCACAGCTAAAAGACTCAAACCTCGTCAGGCTCGATGGGCCCTTTTTTTTTGTCGATTTAATTTTCATGTAACCTACAGACCCGGAAAAAAGAATACGAAAGCAGACGCCCTTTCACGACTACACGAACCCCTACAATCTCTTGAAGACTCCTCTGGTACCATTCTACAAGACAAACATTTTCTAGCTGTAACCTCTACGCTCTTAGATCGCATACGTCTTCTTACTCCTTCCTCATTACCCAGATCCCCAGATGGCTATCACAGGCATCATAATCGCCTGTTTGTTCCAGAAAATCTACGCCTGGAGGTAATGAAGCAGGTTCACGACTCCCCACTGGCAGGACACCCTGGTATTCGAAAAACCAACAGACTCCTGTCACGTAACTATTGGTGGCCCTCTTGGTCCACAGATGTCAAAACATATGTATCTTCCTGTGATGTATGTCTACGAAACAAAAACAGCACCAGCAAACCAGTAGGGTTGCTCCACCCACTCCCAACTCCAGAGAGCCCCTGGTCCCAAGTGTCGGTCGATTTCGTGGTCGGGCTACCCCCATCAAGAGGATATGATACCATCATGGTCGTAGTAGATCACCTCACCAAGATGGCACATTTCATCCCTAACAAGGGCCTCCCGTCAGCTGCTCAAACAGCCGATCTGTTCGTAAAGGAGGTGTTCCGCCTCCATGGCATACCCCAAAACATCTTATCGGATCGAGGATCCCAATTCATTTCACGTTTCTGGAAGGCCTTCTGCAGCGCTCTCAAGATAAAGGTCGACCTGTCCACAGCCTACCACCCACAGACAAACGGTCAAACAGAACGCACAAATCAGACCTTAGAGAAATATTTACGATGTTACCTTTCCCACCTACAGGATGACTGGATCGATATCCTGAGCCAAGCCGAATATGCTTACAATTCCCAGACGCATGACGCCATGCAAGAGACCCCGTTCTTCCTAAACTACGGTTATCATCCATCGGATCTTCCTGACCTTCCCTCCATGATCCCTTGTCAAGCGACGGAGATTCGTCTCAAAGAGTTACGTAATCGTTTACTACAAGCTAGACAAGTACTCCAACACACTCAAACCATGAACAAACACCATGCAGATGGACATCGATTACCCGTGCCCTTATACTCGGTGGGGCAAAAGGTTTGGCTGTCGACTAAATATCTCAACCTCCAGATTCCATCTAAGAAATGGGGTCCGCGATATGTGGGACCATTCCCTGTCGCCGCATTGGTGGGTCCTGCCGCTATTCGACTTACGTTACCCCCTACTTACCGATGTCACCCTGTATTCCATGTCTCACTTCTAAAACCATGTCCCCCGGATCCTTTTTCCAGACTTCGTCATCCTCCTCCTCCTCCTCCTATCACGGTCAACGGAGACCTGGAATATGAGGTCCACCGTATTATAGCCTCCCGTCGACATCGGGGCCGCCTGGAGTATCTGGTCCATTGGAAAGGCTACAGTCCCGAGGAGAGGACATGGTAACCTGCATCTGGCATCCATGCCCCCAGATTACTTAAGGCATTTCACCTTCGTTATCCTCATCTACCCGGTCCGGGTCGCTCCTGGAGGGCGCTCCTTCCGGGGGGGGTACTGTCAGGTATCCGACCTAAAGGCCACTCACCTCCACGCCACGACGGCGTACAGCAGCGCCATGGACGTGTGGGTCGCGGCACCATACAATGCTGCACTCCCTTCAGCGAAGGGGGCTTCTCCCCTCGTGACCCGCGGGAAGCGCAGGGCATCTACAGCCTGACACACGGAGCCGAACACCAGCATACTCCCTCTGTCTACCATGCTTCCTGCATCTCTAAGGGCGAGCACGCCGCACCACACCCCCTTTTACCTCCTGTCTCTTCCTGGCACTCAGTGATGACATCATCGGTCAGCTCAATGGGAGTAGGGGTGGAGCCATATCCCAACACTATTTAAACCCAGCTCTCCCTAAGCACAAACGCTCTGGTATAGAGTTCCCTACCCCTTGCTAACATATACCTTACTCCAATACCTTCTGATAGAATCCACGTGTACCGAACCTTTTTGCCTGTCTCCTCGTTTATGCACCGAAGCTGCCTGCCCTCAGACTATATTGCCGCTCCAAACTATCTACCTACATCTAACCAATCGGTTCCTGCATCCTGAGGTCTCCACCCTTCCTGAAGACATTCCTGACATGCATTGTAATCCAGCGTTAAAACGCGGGCACAAGGGGGAAAACTGCAGGCGCAGTATTTACTCTCCTGCGCCCGAGTTTTAACGCGAACAATGTAATAGAGCCCAATGGGTTTTAAACTCACCTCCAAAGGTTAAAACAGGAGGTGGATGTGGAGGGAGTCAGGAGGAGTTAATGTTTAACCCCTCTGTTGCCTCCATCCTGTTTTATCCCCAAAGTGCCCCTTTTCAGCCAAAACAATTTGTGTGGGCCTGAATCAAAGACAAAAAAACTATACTTTATTGTTTGGGAAATGTGATAAGAACTTTGGCCACAGAGACTAATTAACCAGACACGCAGAAAATAGAGGAATGCGGTATCAAATGACATACACACAGGATTAATTGTCTTGAATTCCCACTCAGTAAAATATTGCTCATCAAGAGCAGCTGATTCATAATGTGGTCATGTCACCCCCATACATGGGTGTTTTGGTGAATTTGAACACAGCAATGACAGCACAGTAGGGTAACGGTTACTCCTGCTTTCATTTTTATTACAATTGTAACCCTCATCAGCATTAAAGGTGCACTCTACACGTCCTGACCACTTTATAGTCGTACGGTAGTGAGGATGTGAGAAGTGTCCCCCTCATTTCCGTTGGCCCATTCTGGCAGAAAACACTGGGGAAAGTGGTGAAGTTTCTTCCGCCCCACCCTGTGTCACCAGCAGATGTGATTTTTGAATTTACAAGCAGCCGGTCACCAGATTGTTCCCTAGTGACATTGACACTCATAGTGTGCCATCGTCACCCTCTCTGAGGCCGACTGTCGTAACAATCGGTCTCAGAGACGCAATCAATGGTTATGTGCGTAGCTCCCATCCAATGTTCTGCGTAGGTGCTAGGGAAGTGTGCAAGTCCTATATCAGGACACAATTTGCGGTTCCTACGCTACACAAATTGCATACTAACACAAATTGTGCAGAAAAGCTTCACGGACGTCCGGGTTTAGGAGTCCCTAAGCCAAAGAGGAGGAGTTACGCACAGCAAGGGAAAGAAAGTAAGTAAATTCACCCCAAAATGAAAAAATAATTGAGCAGAGGCTTGCGGCAGACAGCTTATGGCCAATTGTTTAAGGGCAAAAAGGGGATACTGTATTTTCAATGCTTTCCCATGACAAAAGGAAGTAGATGTAATTTTACTGTACTTGACTCCCCAAATAATTTGCTTTTATTATAAAAGACTTGTTATCGCTCCCATATTTCAAGATTGGGGACAATAAACAAGAACCATCTATACGCCTGTACATGTGAAAGAAGTATATAACCTGCAGCTTTTTGGAATCCTGCCATGTCTCATACTGGTGCTGTACAGCTTGTATCAGCGTGTTTCTTGCTGGCACTGTGGAACACACCTATGCTGGAGGAGCATAGGAGAACCGGTCAGGAGTAGCAGGGAGGTAGGTTTTCAGAAAGTTCTGAACATTCGAAAATTGACAGATTTTGGAATTCCAGACAAGGTGTGCCCAACGTCTATATTATTCTATGGTTTTGTGAAGTTTTTTTAGTTAAAATAAGTGTCCAGAATACCTTCTCCTATGACAGAAGGCCACAAATGTTGTTGCTGTAAGGCTTATACACCTCAGCTTTCTCAATTGCAATAAACATTTTTCTTCCTTTTGGGCACATTTAGAAAATGCTCCAACTGGATTATTTTGTCTTAATCTGGATCAACAACAACAAAACCGATGTATGAAATATTGGACATGATGGACATTAGTATTTTGACTACCTTAATTACTATTAAACACTTTATAATAGGAATTAACTTTTGGTACCTAAAGTTACACAAACCTTCACTGGAATCTCCTCATCAGGTTCTGTTTGAGCATTCTCATACTCCATGGACAGGACTTCACCACAAAGCTGTAACAATATCGCAGGAGGGCAAAGAAGGGGTAATTTATCAAACATCCACACTACATCTACATCTCCCATGTCACCTCTGGAAATTATTCTTAATGTCTTTCCTAAATCCTTATCTGTAAGCTTGAGAAAAAATCTATGAATGCCATCACAAAAACACAACTGCCTTCCCCACCAGTACTGTACAGGAGCCTACAGGGTTCACTAACACATCTGTTCAGTGAAGTAAGAATGTAGCAGCCATGACTGAGGTATATATTAGGATTACGAAAAAGAAGATGTGGCAGAGTCAGCGCTTCCTTCAACAGTGGCTTATTTCCTCTCTATCTTCTTTCTTTAAATGTGGCTATGTACCTCAAATGAAGCAAAATATATCATAGCGCAACAATTTGGTCTCCACAAATTCAATGAAAAGAGAGGGAATAAACTCACATATTTTTGTGTCTCAATCAGACACTTGATCTAATCGGCAGCCGGTGATGTTCCAAGGAGCACCGGATCTCCCCAACGTCCAGCAAAGGTCCTTTAAATGCCAAAAAAAGGCCAGGATTCGCAGAATGTGTGAATAAAAGGATTTATTCTTAAAATAAACAGGCAAAAACACCCAAACGCGTTTCGCGATCAAAGAGTGACTTCCTCAGTAGGTGTATCTTGTTTTAATATATTAGGATTAGTTGCTACTGCTACTACTACTACTACTACTACTACTACTACTAATACTACTCGACTCCATTAATTGGCAAGAGAGGAGAAGGTATTTTTGTGTACATATACAATTTTTGTTTCCAAATCAAGAGGGCTGTTGGGTTCCTAATAAAAAAAACTATAGGAATAGACAAACGGGTAACAAAAAGGATAATACAACCTCACAGGCACCCTGGCTACAATTAGTTAAAACGAATCATCTCCAAATGCAGATCCCATTTGCAACCAAATACCTGTTAGTGAAACGCATTCCAACAAACATTCAGATTCTATCACACCATAATTATTTCACCCGACATACAGAAAATGGTGTGCAATGTCAGTCCAACTTGGCTTTTAACCCTTCCACTACCAAAAAAGTGTGTGCACACGATTTTACATTGTTATACCAAAAGTAAGCTTATAATACCCCTTCGCTTGCCTTTTAATGAAAGATAAGTGTGCCCCTAAGGTGAATGAAATTACCAGTGAAATGCAAATGTTTGGCAATGTACATGTAAACAAGGGGCTGTTTTCAATGCTTGCATTCTATATATCATTGGGATTCTAATGGGTCTGTGTGCAATAGAACAGAAACGCATGTTAAATAATGTGCTGCTAAGGATTCCAGAGCAAACTCTCTCACACTGAGGTATCCACAAACTGTCTGGCTTCACAAACCCTACGATATGCTGTCTGAATAGCAAAACATTGCACTTGGAATTCAGAAGATGTAAAAGGTTCTTTAGCTAGCTTTATGTTTACCATTCTATCTATCTTTGTATATCTCAATCTCTTTATTTATCTCTGTATTTTTCTGTCTATACATGTATCTTTATCAGGTCTATTCACTAAAAGGTGAAACTCGGGAGAATTGGCAGAAGAGAACAATTTAGACCAAATAGCAAATTTAGAAAGTGAGATAAATGGGAGAATTTTTCTAGTTCGGCTATTTTGACCTAGATTTTTCACTTCTGCCAATTCTCCTGAGTTTCACCTTTACTGAATAGACCTGTGGATGTATCAGTTTCTCTCTCCATATATATATATATATATATATATATATCCAAGGGTCCCTGCACTCCATGTACCACAATACTTGCTCCGATGACACCAATCCAGCTGCGAAATTGAATATAGAGAGTTCAGGTTCCAGACGCACACGGAGACTTCTTGTCAGAAAAAAAATACTTTTATTATGGTAGTATAATTCAACGTTTCAGGCCCTGCTGGGACTGAAACGTTGAATTATGCTACCATAATAAAAGTATTTTTTTCTAATAAGAAGTTTCTGTGTGCATCTGGAATCTGGACTTTCTCTCTCTTATATATATATATATATATATATACACACATATACATATATAAAATCTAGAGCTTTTTTAATTTTTTAACTATTTCAAAATAACAATTTCTGTGCAAAACTTCTATTTTACCCTATATTTAATTGTTAACGTCACATTCAACGTTTCAAATAAATGTTACGTTCACTTGGTAGTGAAGGAGTTAATGAATGAATGTCAAACTAGTAAATAATGAGCAAATGTGCAAAAAAAATCCTAATGTGAGGGATAAAGTGAGAAAAAAATAGAGAATAAATATTACAGAAAAAAGGACATGTAAAATGAGCAAAAAAAGAAAAAATACAACACGATTATCAGCTCAACTGATCAAAAGATCACAGATATTGCAAGACACTGTAGTATTCGGCTTGAATATGAGTTACAACACCTAAAGACCTAAAGAATAGAAACACCTCAATAAGTTAGAAACAGGCCTTTGAGGGACCAAATGTGATCAAATGTCTCTTCACATCCCACTCTACATCAATGTTTGGTTTTTTTGGCCTGAAGAAACTGATTTATCCCTTAAGCGGCAAAATGCGTTGAAGAAATTTCTAGCTGTACATGGCACTTTTTCAGATTTATAGCTATATTTAACCCTTTGATTGATGTGTTTAACCCTTGATATCGCATGGCCTTTTTCCATTTTTTAACCCTAACTGTGCTGGAAATTAGCGCTATCCTTGCACAGTACTCTTTTGGCTACTATTTAGGACAGCCTGGTGACTTCTTACCCACCTATCACTCAATTCATCTGTTCCTGATTAGGGAGGGGCTGCCGGTTCGAATCGACTGTTCGAAAATTTGCAAACTTCGAACTTTTCGGGACGTTCGCTGAAAGTTCGAAAACTTTTTTTAAAAAAATGCTTAAAAGATCCTAAAAAATCTAAAAATAAAGAGACTCTTTACTGTAGAATATAATAATAAACGGTTTATTAGATAATTAATTAAAACGGGAATATTTTTAACATTGAAGCCTATGGGATTCATAAACATTTCCCACTCCTTGTTGGTCAAACATTTCCCACTCCTTGTTGGTCAAACATTTCCCACTCATTGTTGGTCAAACATTTCCCACTGATTTTTGGTCAAACATTTCCCAGATTGTTGGTCAAACATTTCCCACTCATTGTTGATCAATCATTTCCCACTGATTGTTGGTCAAACATTTCCCACTCATTGTTGATCAATCATTTCCCACTGATTGTTGGTCAAACATTTCCCACTCCTTGTTGGTCAAACATTTCCCATGGCTTCAAATCGCATTTAAACATGAGCAAAAGCGGTTAAAATGAGCTCAGCGCACAGTGGGGAAATGGCTCAGCACTCAGCAGTGAAAGGGTTGAAAATTATTATTTTTTTACCTTTTTTCATTGTTTCCTGTCCCCCAGGGCAGTACCCGGACCCCCATACACCTTTTATGGCCAATATCTTGCATATATGCCCTCTTGGAGGGGACCTTAATTTTCGAACATTCAAGCCCCATTGACTTTAATGGTGTTCGCATTGTGATCGAGTTCACGGTCAAACTTTTTCGGGTGTTCGAGTTCGAATGCGAACCGAACACAGGGGTGTCCGATCCATCACTATTCCTGACCTAACCCTATTTTTTAAAAAAATGCATATTTTGTAACTGGTGACTCATCTGGTGACAAATGAAAAAATGTATTTAATATTCACACTTGTGTTCATTCATTAAAATCAGTCGTCATATTGATCTCCTCTGCCATTAGAAATATGTTTCTTTTTCCTTGTTTAGCTGAGGAGCAGTAATATTGATGCCTGAAAGGTGCAATATGATGGAGTTCATGTCACTAAGTCACCCGTTATATTTGTTTTTCTAGTTTTCTCGATTCTTCCTTATCCATCTAAGCCTAAGAGTGAAGGATTGCATCTCAATTTAATTGAACGGTTTGATCCCGTCACATATCTCTGCAAAGTGTGTTGATGCTCATATCTTTGCCCTGTAGAAAAGCCACTCACACATGTGAAATAATCTTATATATAAGGCTTAAGTACATGTGAAGAGGAAAAGTCGAGATGGCAGCTCTCTCCCGTTAAATCTATTTGATGGCCATGGAAAATGAGCATCTTGTTTTGGTTCTTCATGTGCATGGTCTTCACATGACAGACAGTATTTCATCTAGTAGGCGCCTGACATTCAGTCGTTCACTCAGCAGGATATAAAAGCTAAGCCTGTGCAGTTCACCTGCCAGAGCAGCTACAGATCCCACCGAGGTTTAATCTGCCCACCAGGCCGGAAAGTGAATTGGACTGGTAATTTGCCCATGGCTAGTTTCCACCTAAGCTTTCTTCATGTCATAAACCAAACAGGGTTAATTAATGCATTTAGAGGCTATATGGGCCAAATCTCCAGCTAACAGATCATCTTTTATTCACAGGGCTGGTGTCTCTCTGACAGACCTCTTCCAGTGTATCACACAGCAGGGGGTAGATATGCCATGGCTACCCAGTCAAACAGAAGCTGTCATTACTTTTTTCATGCCTGTATGGTGGGCGAAAGTATCAGCCAGGATCCTGTTAATATAAAAACATAAAGCACCTATCTTGCGATTGCTAATTCAATTAGAAGTTAAGTGACTCACCCATAAAGAAGAAAAAAAAAAGAATAATATTTAAGTACCTAGAACAATAACAGCAAAAATACTATTTTCTTCTACATCTACACTTGCATAACATTTTATATCAAGATGAATATGCATCCTTTTGTACCATGGATTCTGAAAGAAAATAAGTAACGTAGATACTCGAGTATAGCGTGACCCGAATATAACGCGATGGATAGAGATTTCTTATGGAAATGAGAGAATACTCAAGACTCGAATATAACGCGAGGAGCAAAATTTTACTGTACCGGTAAACAATTAAGATCCTTCCAGGTTCTCTTAACACAGTCAGGATACCCCTCAGGCCAGGGCGCTCTGCTCTAGAATGATTGCAGTTGTTACTAAGTATGAAGCCGCCAGCCACCTGTCCTTCTTTACTAGTGATTAGATGGCCGGCGGGAGGAAAGATTGTCTTAAACCGAGTGTGCCCTCTGGCCATGATGGATCCCACCTCTCCCAAATCTGTGAGTTCCTGAAGTGTTTGCAAGCATCAGGGAGCCTGCATGCACTTCAGCGAAACTACTGGAACTACCGGGAGACTTGTGATTTTTTTTTTTTTTTACATGCGATGCAGTTGTCTCGAATATAACGTGACCCCTCCAATTTTAAGGTAAATTTTTGTCACCAAAATCTAGCGGTATACTCGAATATCTACAAGTCTAGTGGTCCAGTGGTAAATTGCTAAACCTAGTGGTATACTCGAGTATCTACAAGTCTAGCGGTCTAGCGGTAAATTGGTAAGTCTAGCGGTATACTCGAGTATTACAAGAAGATCAGTCTATAAAATAACTGATACCTTTTTAAGGTAGATAGTTCTGACCCTTAAGAGAAAGCTGATCATCCTTGATAAAATAATCTCATAATGAAATGGGTCTGCTTTAAAACCTAAGCTTTGGCTTCCCACGAGCACCACCCCATACCAAAGCCCTTTTAAAACCTAACACCTCAAAAGTTACAGTCTCCCTTAACAGCAAAAACTCTAGTCATGAGTCCCCTTTAAACCATACTACCGTAACTCTAAAGGGTCTAGTCACAAAGCACCAAAATTGCGACTGCGTGCAATTTGGGTGCTTTGCGTTTCGGCCCATTTGGTTGCATTTAAGCGATTCCATTTCAAAGAAAATACAGTAAATTCATCATTTAGCAGATTTTCACCGTATTTTTCCCAAAATTGGAGTCACCAAAGCAGTAATCAGACGTCAGCAAAAACCACCAAAGTGCACCAGATTGGCGAATTCTACCGATCTACAAAAAAAAACAAAAAAACAAGGTCTTCTATTCTTCTAATAGGTGTTTAAACCAGTAAACATTTATTAAAATGTGTCTGAATAATAAAATAAGTCCTGTAAAGAATAATAAAAAAGTCTGTTGCAGAATAAAAAAACACCTTTTAAAATTTGAGAAACAAACATTTCATCTAAAAAATACAAAAAGGTGTTCCAAAAAAATAAAGAAATGAAAAGGGTTTTTGCTGAAAAGGAAAAGAATAAACGGTCTTTATAAAAGATATTAGAAGATATTATGGGCAATATATTACAATCCTAACACTAGCGTGAGCTCTTAGCTATGTGAGCATTAGGGATGTGCATGACTTTTTTTGGGTCTTTTTTTTCCGTTTCAAGTCATTTCGGACAGTTTTTTGTTTTGACAGTTTTGATTTGGATTGATTCAGATCGGTTCAGTGATTCAGATCAATTCGGGTGATTCGGATCAGTTGGTTTTTCATTTTTTATGACTTATTTCGTTTTGTATTGCTTATTTAAGAATGGGACGTAGATTACGCCCGATAGAATGAAAGTTTCTTTACTTATTTTTTTTTTCTAGGATTTTTTTGCCATTCTTTGGGTTTTAGGTTTCCTAAATTTTTTAAACAAACAAGGCTTTTTAAACCATAGGTTTCAATGCAGAATATGAAACCACACACTGCTGAGAAGCGCCTCTCCGTAATATAATTAATGCAGCATATGAATCCGCACACTGAAGGGAAGCACCTCTCTGCAGAATAATTAATGTAGCATATAAATCCACACACTGCTTGGGAAGCGCCTCTCTGCGGTATAATTAATGCAGCATATGAATCCGCACACTCCGGGGCAGCACCTCTCTCTGCAGATCAAAATATATACCTCTCCACAGAAATATACACTTTGCGAAATGTGTTTTTACCTGCAAAACTTGCTCTTCTGGGGACATTATTATGAAATCTCTCATCATACAAATCATAAATCCTAATGGGAATATTCAGCGTAGATTAGATGCTGCAATGCCAATGGAATTTATTCACTAATGATAAGAGGTAGTTTGACAACAGAATTACAACATATGCATCAAAACCTCAGCATTGGCAAAATCCCTCAATGTGCCTCTTCTCCTAAATTGTATCAATCAGTTCTTAATTGAATTACAATCACGGTTCACAAAATATTCTTTCCCTTTTTGATGTATTTCTTTCTGCAATTTTTTTTATCTGAGATTGATTGCTGTTGGTGAGATTGTTTCTCTTACTCCATACCTCTTGCTCTGTTCACCACTTGCTCATTGTTTTTTCTTAGACATTACCTAATAAATCATAGTTACAATGGTACAGCTGGAAATATATTCTAGCCTTAGCGTCTGGCTGTCTGAATAGCAATCTTCTCAGGTAATGCCAGAGTAAAAGCTCCACGCGAGAGTAGGATGACGTTTCTGAGAATTTAGAAAGAGAATAACTTGTCTACCCAATATGAGAAACAAAATAAAATCTCCTACTATAACTCCAAGAGTCGATACACATATATATTGTGACTGAAGGCAGGGCATGGTCCTGGGGATAGTATATGTTCCCCCAACAGTGTTGTAGTGGGGCTTTGGTCTGATTGCCCCTGGGAGATTGTTTCCTGCTAATCTATGAAAAGGTAACTGGTGTGGTATGGTTTGAGTCCCTGGGGTGGAGCACTTGGAGAGTAGGGTGAAACATCAGTAGGGATGAGCTGTACGGTTCGATCGGTTCGGAGTTCGCATCGAACACAGCCTTTTCGTTTGTTCGCAAACTGCGAACATTTCCGCGTGTTCCCCGCGTGTTCGCCCACAATGCACCACAATGGACCACAATGCACTTTTCCACTGGCCTGAAACTTGTAATTAGCTACAGCCTTGCACCTGACCACAGGTCTGGTGCAAGACTGGTTCAACACTATGCCAATCACGGCTCAGAGTCCTGATTGGGCAAATTTTGCCCAATCATGGGCTCACAGAGCTAAGTCCCGCAGCACACTATATAAGGTTTCCACGCAGCGCTTCTGCACACATTTAAGAGGAGATTTCGTAGGAGATTGTTGTTGTGTGTTCTTACTGCAGGTCTGCCACGCTACTGGGGGGGTCTGGGGGGTCTCATTTCTACCAAATATCTGGGAATTGTTGTAATCTTTGTGCTCAGTCCCAGCAAATATTTTGGGTGCTCATTTCAGAAAAATATTTTGGAATTGAGGTGATCTGTGTCTTGTCACACAGCCAGTGCCACACAGTTTTTTGGGTGTCACTAATTTCTACAAAATATCTGGGAATTGAGGTGATCTGTGTCTTGTCACACAGCCAGTGCCACACAGTTTTTTGGGTGTCACTAATTTCTACAAAATATCTGGGAATTGAGGTGATCTGTGTCTTGTCACACAGCCACTGCCACAGTTTTTTGGGGGTCACTAATTTCTACATAATATCTGGGAATTGAGGTGATCTGTGTCTTGTGACTCACTGCCAGTGCCATGCAGTTTTTTGGGGTCACTAATTTCTACAAAATATCTGGGAATTGAGGTGATCTGTGTCTTGTCACACAGCCAGTGCCACGCAGTTTTTTGGGTGTCAGTAATTTCTACAAAATATCTGGGAATTGAGGTGATCTGTGTCTTGTCACACAGCCAGTGCCACGCAGTATTTTGGGGGTCACTAATTTCTACAAAATATTTGGGAATTGTTATAATCCGTGTGTTCTCACTGGCTGCCACCCATCAGGGGGGTCACACTGATTTAAAGGAGGTTTCTGAGACTTGTAATCTGTGTCTTCTCACTGCCAGCTATCAGGGGGTCCCACATAGTTCTAGCAGATTTATGCGAATTGTAATTTGTGCCTTCTCACTGCCACCCATCAGGGGGTCACACTGATTTATAGGAGGTTTCTGAGACTTGTAATCTGTGTCTTCTCACTGCCAGCTATCAGGGGGCCCCACATACTTCTAGCAGATTAATGCGAATTGTAATTTGTGTCTTCTCACTGCCACCCATCAGGGGGTCACACTGATTTAAATGAGGTTTCTGAGATTTGTAATCTGTGTCTTCTCACTGCCAGCTATCAGGGGGTCCCACATACTTCTATCAGATTTATGCGAATTGTAATTTGTGTCTTGTCACTGCCACCCATCAGGGGGTCTCACTGATTTATAGGAGGTTTCTGGGAATTGTAATCTGTGTCTTGTCACTGGCTGCCAGCTATCAGGGTGTCTCACTGAGTTATACCAGAGTTCTGTAAATCTTAAATCTTTATACCAGAGTTGAATCAGAGTTCTGTATATATTTAATCTATATATCACTCACCATGTCTGAAAGAACAAAAAGGACAGGCAGACGCTCCCAGACACAGATAAGAGGACATGCAGCCCCTGTGTCGGGAGGCTGTGCCTCTGGTCGTGGTGGACGTGGTGCATCCTCTGCAGGGGCACACTTGTCCTTTCTAACTGGTACTGGCCGTCTTCTTAAGCAGCAGCAACATACAGAGGATTTGGTGGATTGGCTAACCAGGCCATTCTCATCCTCCGAATCCTCTGCCAGCCAGACTTGTAGTGCTTTACATCCACCTCAGCTGCCAAAGCATTTAATGCAGCCTCCATGTCCACAGCTACTCCTGCCGTAGCCTCGCTATCACACACAGAGGAGTCAGCTGAATTGTTTGACTACAATGACAGTGACATGCTGCTTGAGGATGCGCAGCAAGTACAGTGCTCTGATTCAATCTCTGAGGTTGTGGAAGGGAGTATAATCAACCTAGAGGAAGGGGGTACCAGTGATGATGACACACAAATAACTGGCACTCATGTTGCCCCAGCAGCTGCAGCATACTGCCAAGTTGGCTCCAGTGACGAGGAGATAGGGGGTGATGATGACAATGATAATCAGGTCACTGACTCCACCTGGGTGCCAGATCGAACAGAGGAATCAAGTGAGGTGGAGGGGAAGGAGAAGGAGTCGGCACAAGAAACTAGCACTAGTCAGTCCAAGGCATCAGATGTCAGAGCTGCTCCGGTGCAGAACGCTGTTGTCTCAAAGCACACATGCAGGAACTCTGCTGTCTGGGAGTTCTTTAAGAAATGTGCAGCAGACCCCACCGTTGCTATTTGTAATCTATGTCAGATGAGGTTCAAGCGTGGGAAAGACACCGGACGCTTGGGTACCACGTGCTTGAGGCGACATATGACCTCCTGCCACACATCCCATTGGCGCAAAACTTTGCTAGGTCCTCCTCCTCCTCATCTGTCTCTACCTCCACTGTATGTCCTGCCACGTCATTGCCTGCTACAACCTCCACTGACAGGGATGATGCTACAGTAATGGATGTACCAGGAACCTTCCTCACAATGTGACAGCATCCCATCAGCTGAAGATTTACGCAGTCAGATTACATTGCCCCAGCTGCTGCAGAGTAAGAAAAATTATAGTCCCAACCATCCCCAAGCACAGCGTCTAAATGCCAGCTTAGCAAAATTACTCGCATTGCAGCTGCTGCCTTTCCAGCTGGTGGACTCTGCTCCCTTCCGTGAATTTGCTGCATGTGCTGTACCACAGTGGCAGGTTCCAAACCGCCATTCCTTTTCATGGAAGGCCATTCCAGCACTATACCAGCACGTGAAAGACAATGTTATCGAGTCATTGGGAAAGGCAGTCAGCAGCAAGGTGCATGTGACTTTAGACACGTGGTCCAGCAAGCATGGACAGGGTCGTTACATTTCCTTCACAGCACACTGGGTAACTCTGATTGCAGCTGGGAGGGATCCAAGACAGGGTTCTGTGCTGGAGCTTGTTCATCCACCACGCCTCCATAAAGCTGCTTGTATGAGGTCTGTCTGCTCCACCACCACCTCTCCCTCTTCCTCCTCCTCCTTCTGTGTCTCTGATGAAGTGGCAGTTAAACCGACGCCTGACAAGGTCTACGCAATGGTTCAAGCAAAAATAAGCCATACTGTGCTTGAGCTGGTTTGTTTAGGGGACAGGAGCCACACCGGGCCAGAAATTCTGTCAGCTCTGCAGGGGCAGGTGCAGAGATGGTTAACAACACGCCAGCTTCAGCTGGGAATGATCGTCTGTGATAATGGCAGCAACCTTCTCTCCGCCCTACGCAAGGGTAAATTGACACATGTAACATGCCTATCACACATCCTAAATCTAGTGGTACAGCGTTTCCTAACCAAGTACCCAGCGCTGGCAGAGCTTCTCAGCCAGGCCAGAAAAGTCTGCAGCCACTTCAGACGGTCATTCGCAGCAAGCGTTCGCCTGGCAGAAATTCAAAGAGAATTCCACCTTCCCACAAACCGTCTGATCTGTGACATGCCCACCAAGTGGAACTCGACATTAGCAATGCTGCAGCATCTGCACAAGCAGCAGAGGGCCATCAACGAGTACCTGTGTGAGTATGGCACAAGGACAGGTTCAGGTCAACTTGGTTTTTTCCCCCCCCGCAGTGCCTGATGATCAAGGATGCATGCACTGTACTGTCACCATTTGAGGAGGCAACGAGGATGGTGAGCAGGGACAGTGCATGCATCAGTGACACAATTCCTTTAGTGTTCCTGCTGGAGCACACTCTGCGGGGAATTATA
The DNA here is from genome assembly GCA_009667805.1 of Leptobrachium leishanense. NCBI lineage: Eukaryota > Metazoa > Chordata > Amphibia > Anura > Megophryidae > Leptobrachium > Leptobrachium leishanense. Next base: position 79,776,039 of record CM019069.1, on the reverse strand, counting down.
GATGTGGCTCTAGAGGCAGAGCAGCGGGAGGAAGAGGAGGCCTTCCCTAGCTCTCAAGGCCCCAGTCTTTCCGCAGACAGCATTCCAGCAGGTCCTCCTCAGATCAGACAGGAAGAGGATGAGGATGAGGAGGAGGAATATTTAAGTAGTGGGGGCATTGAAGGTGGGGATTCCTCAAGGGAGGGTTTTGTGTGCCCAGAAACCCAAGGGCTAGTGCGTGGCTGGGAGGAGGAAGTGCACGATACGGTCATCCTCATTGACCAGGAAGACTCGGAAGCTAATGCCACCTCCAACCTACACTGCATGGGCTCCCTTATAATGCAAAGCCTGCTAAAGGACCCCAGGATTCGTGCTATCAAGGAGAGGGATCATTACTGGTTGGCAACCCTTCTTGATCCACGATACAAGGGTAATGTTGCAGAGCTCATCCTGCCCGCACAGAGGGAGCACAGGAAGAAAAAACTTGAGGACGCTCTAAAGCGACACTTGTGTAACACCTTTCCAGGCACTGGTAGGTTACCAAGTGATGACACACCTGCTTCTGAGGCTGCGGATGATCAGAGGAATAGTGGTGAAGGACAGGGCCGCTTGACTGATGCATTTTTAATTTTTTTAGTCCCTGACAACCAGGGACGTCAAATGTAGGCACCCATTGCCAGCGTCTTCACCATATGGTGCAGGACTACCTAGGGGCAAGGGCAGACCTGGATACCTTTCCAGTAGATGATCCATCGGCTTACTGGGTGTGGAGATTGGATCACTGGCCAGAACTTAGCCAATATGCTATGCAGCTACTAGGTTGCCTTTCATCTAGCGTGCTTTCTGAAAGGACGCTCAGTGCCGCTGGAGGTTTTGTCACAGACAAAAGAGTTCGTCTGTCCACCGACTCTGTAGACCGGCTGACATTTATAAAAATGAATCAGTTCTGGATCAGCAGTTATCAATCCCCTGATGCTGACGTAACGGAATAGATCGGGGATGTCTTCTGCAATCACAAAACCTCCAGCACTGAACTCTTCCACAATACCACAAAAGGGTTACGGTGTGAATGCACTTGCTGCCATGAAAGGCACAATATTTGGCTGCACTGACGCCTGTGCCAGATTTATATCATTTGAATTTTTTGAACCGCAGGGTCCAACCCTGCACTCTTCCACAATACCACAAAAGGGTTACGGTGTGAAGGCACTTGCGCCATGAAAGGCACAATATCTGGGTGCACTGACGCCTTTACCAGATTCATATATTTTTAATTTTGGACCGCAAGGTCCACCCCTGTACTCTTCCACAATACTACACAGGGGTTACTGTATGATAGTACTTGTTGGCCTGGCAGTCTGGCTCCAAAAGCACAATATCTGGGTGCACTGACGCCCATTACCAGATTCATATCTTTTTAATATAGGACCGCAAGGTCCACCCCTGCATTCTTCTACAATACTACAGAGGGGTTACTGTATGATGGTACTTGCTGGCCTGGCAGTCTGGCACCAAAAGCACAATATCTGGGTGCACTGACGTCTTTACCAGATGCATATCTTTTTAATATAGGACCGCAAGGTCCACCCCTGCACTCTTCCACAATACTACAGAGGGGTTATTGTATGATGGCACTTGCTGGCCTGGCACCAAAGGCACAATATTTGGGTGCACTGCCACTGACGCCTGTATCAGATTCATATCGTCAGAGGGGTTACTGTGTGACGGCACTGTTGCCAACGCTAAAGACCCAATTTTAAAGCACCTACGTATTGTTACTTTCATCCAAAGCCTGTATAAATTTCACAATAATTTAGCCAAAAAATCACTAAACTTTTTCTGCGTGTCCGAAAATGTCTCCTCTTTTCATACAGACTGCCGCCCCAAGCAGTTGTTTATGGATAGATTAAAGGAAAACCATTTACCGTCATTTGAAATGTCATTTTTTGGTTTTTACATATTTCTATACATCCGAGAAATCCGCCACTTCACGGGCAGGTTATGGGGACCTCCTAGGCACGATATTTGAAGGAATTTTTTGTTTTTATTTTTATTCTTATTTCATGGAAAACTCACTGTCCCTTTAACTCTTTCGCTGCTGAGGCTTTTCCCGCCTCTGTGCTGAGGTCATTTTTACCGGTTTTGCTCATCATGTTTAAACGTGTTTTGAAGGCTTATTTTAGTATATTACCCAGACATATTATATATCGTTCTTTCCGTCAGACTCGGTAGATTCATAATATGTCATTATTATATGTATACGTTATGACCTGTCTGTATATTATAACAAAAAATGCAATAAAATATGTATTTTCAATAATTTACAACGTGTAAAGTGTTTTTTTTCACATTTTAACATGCGAGCAATTGCGGTTATATTTTGTATGGGGTGCGCTTGTTAAAAAAATTAGAGATGGGGTCTCGTTACATTTTTTTTTGGGGAAAATTACGCGATTTTTAACAAACGCACCGCATACAAAAATCGTTAGTGCAGCATCATTGTTCACATTATAATTGAAATGGGAACAATATTGCTACACTAACAAACCAAAAAAAAGAAAAAAAAATGGTTTTTTTTTTTTTTATAATTTGTTTTTTAAATATATTTTTATTTTTAATTTTAATTTTTTTTAAAAAACTTTTTCACATTCATGTTTGGTATCGTTGGAACGGCCATGCTCTGGCCGATCCAACGATACCAAGCTTTAACCCCTAGCTGCCACGGATCGGGAAATAGGGAGTTCATTGGAACTCCCTATCTCCACCGTTGGTGGCAGTTAGGGGTTAACTCTAGGACTGGCGTCATCGTGCTACGCACGATGACGCTAGTCCTCAGGGGGAGTTCCCGGAGGCTTGGCCGACATCCAAGATGTCGGCCAGCTCCGGAAAGGATCGCGAACCGGCGCTTCTCAGCGCCGATTCGCGATCCAGCTCCCCAGGGGTTAATGCCAGGCACCATTTGGAAGGGCAGGCTGTGCCCTTCCAAATGGTGCCTGGGTTAACCCCCGCAACGTAACCAATCGGGAGGGAGAGAGGTCCGAAGGACCTCCCCCCCTCCCTTTCAGGCGCCTCCTCCGCACATGCGGGGGGGCGCCTGAATTAGGTGTCATCGCGCTGCCGCGATGACACCTAACTCCAGCGGCTGTGGTTCCGGATGCCGGGCTGACATCGAGGATGTCAGCCCGCACCGGGGGGCCAGCGATCGGCCGGAACCCGGCCGAACGCTGACCCCAATGGGAGGACGCGCTCAGCACGTCCTCCGCACAGCAGCAGTAATGCGGAGGACGCGCTGAGCGCGTCCTCCGCATTGAAGTGGTTAAAAACGTTTTTTTTTTACTTTTTGTCCTTGTTTCCTGTCCCCCAGGGTACTACCCGGACCCCCATACACCTTTTATGGCAAATATCTAGCATATATGCCCTCTTGGAGGGCACTCTAAAAATCTAATTTTCAGTCCCATTGACTTGCATTGAGTTCGAGTTTGAGTCCGAATCCGAACATTTGAAAAGTTTGAGTTCGAGCGCGAACCGAACTCAGGGGTGTTCGGCTTATCCCTAGTCATCAGTCCACGTCACACTTTCCATGCAGCTCAGCAGATGAGGAGTCCAGTCCAGGAGTTCTGGATTGCCCAGGGAGTTCCTCACTTGCTGGGTAAAAAGCATTCCCAGTGGGGAATTCAGAGAGAGAGAGAACCTTGAGCAGGAGGAGAAGCTGAAGCTCTCTCCACAGAGAAAGCGAAAACTATGGTGTGCTGACTGAGTTATAAGAGAAAAAAAAATACTCAGACCTTTTTTCTAATAGATGGCTGCGAGTAAGTCAACCCCCTTTAGTCAGTGATTTATGTTAGGTAGAGCGCAGAGGAGCTAGGTTTTTGTTTTGCTTTATTTCATTGTGGACAAAGCAGTCAATTTACCGTGGCTCAATTTCTGATGTGCAGAAGATGTACTCACATACTCGAGTGGGTCTACAGCTGGAGGAGGTCCTCACTCCAAGGCCTCAAGACAGCAAAAATATTGAAGAAATCCATCACAACGTGGCATATTAGAAATAGGTTTATTCCATCACCAACAGAACAGATGTTTGGACCTCACATTGGGCTTTGTCAAGTTGACAAAATCCTATGTGAGGTTGAAACATCTATTTTTAATATACCACGTTGTGCTGGATTTCTTCAATATTTTTGCTGCAATTTCTGGTACTCACTACCACAGAAACGTAAGAAACTCGATGACATTCTGCCAGGACGTTGAATTCCCTCAAAGTTCCCTGGACTTAACACCCTTCTATCTGTGGGGAACACTAAAAAATGTGGTATATTGTAGAAAACACCTACGCTGGCTGCACTACAGGAAGACATTGAAATGTCATGCAGAGCAATCCCTGTGGACACTCTGGTAAATGTTATCCATGCAGCAGTTCACGCAAAATCAAAAGTGTCTGGATGCTAATGACCACTTTGAACACCTAATGTAATTGCAGAATTCTAACATGACATACAGCTGCCCTTTGATGTTTATATAAATCTAGTAATAACATTTTTATACATATATTTTTCATGTTGAAGTGTGTATACATTTTTTGGCCCCCTCAGTTTGTATGTTATTTTCCTATCTGGGAAATAAATAGGGCCTAGTCTGTAAACAGAGAAAATTGAAAATAAAAAATCTAAATCAGTAGCGTTTGTGCCTTTGCTTTGTTTGTTTTTTCTTTAACAAAATGTCTATTTTGACCTACATTTTGAATATTCTAAACATAACGCATACCCTTTTTAGAGCAAGGACACATCTAGTGTTGCTCTCCATTCAGTGACCATTGATGGAGCTTTTAGGGGTTCAAGTAATTTGGAGCAATTTAGTACCACACAAGAATTTCTCTATCTTTTTCAGGTTCAAAGTTTGGAGCTTGGTTTTAAATTCTTCTGTAATTACTTGTTAAATTGTAAATTAAAAAATAGTAAAAAAATACCACAGGAAAGTTGCCTTTTACATACAAATGGCTCAGTCAGGCATTAGACATTGTGGTAGCTAAATCAAGTGGCAATATATTGATCATGCTGTTTAATGGTGCACATTACAGTTCAATATTTTCAAGGCCTACTCAATAAACAAAACTGTGACAAACATGTTAGTCAGATTGATCCTGTAAACCAAGATGGTTGACTCTGGCCTATATGCTTTGCTGCAAACAATGATTCTAAAACTACTCAAGTTACGGGCCACTTGAGTTGAAACAAATCATATTTTTAATGGACATGTCAGCATAAAACAATAACACTGATAGGTCCAATTATTTAGAAGTTATCTTATCACCAGCCATGGAATAGAGCCCATAGTCAGTGGAAAAAAATAAGAAAAACACACTGCAAATGGCCAAACAACCATTAAAGTGAAAACAGTTGCGCGCTCAGCATTGCTAACTTAGCACTTGCAGCTAAGTAGAGAGGTGCTGCAAAGTAGCTGAGTGTGCCGTGGGAAAGATGGCCACCTGTCACGGGCGTTCCAGGCAGATGCCATAGAAGGCCCTTTTAGCAATCGTGAATAGAATCCAGCACACACAATTACGGACAGAAACAGAACAAGAGGTGATAGTACAGAATACAGACACAAGAGGGAGCCCTGCACTGGGTAAGATTTCTGATCTAATACACATTACAGGGTTGGGGGAAAACCATTTGATACACAACAGGAGTATGCAAAAGACCTTAACACAAGAATGTCCAGCAATAAACACAGAATCCTTAATTGAAGAGGTCCTTATTAACTAGCCCCTTACTCAAAGTTAACTATGATGCTGGACCAAAACATACAGAGTCAGAAACAGGAATGGTAAACAGACAGACAGGGTCAGCAACAAAAGTCGTTCCTAGACAGGCTGGGTTGGTAACAGAAGATCAGAAATTCAGGTTCCTGGGAGCAGGCAAGAATGGTCGAAGCATAATCAATAGTTCATACACAGGTTGTCACAGAAATACAGATTCCAGGGAGCAGGCAAGAATGGTCGAGGAGCATAAGTAATAGTTCATAAACCGGTTATCACAGAAATAAGGATTCCAGGGAACAGGCAAGAGAGTAATCCAGAAACAAAAGCCAAAGTCATACACAGGTATCATATACAGGATGACAGAGTCAAAACACAAAATGCAGGTTCTCAGTAGGTAAAACCTATCCTAGACCAAAGATCTGAGGAACTGCTGGCCATATATATAGGGCTAGGCAGGTCATGTGACCACAGGCCAAGACAGCCACAGACACTCCAGGGGCGGAGAGCCTGAACTAATTAACCCCGACACCTATAAGGGCTGACAAGGATTGCTCTCACCAACAGGGGGCCTGGCAGAAACTGGAGGAAACGTGACACCGCCTCCACGGAGCAAATAATCAAATAAGGAAATGTTCAGTTTGACGTTTAAGTGGAGCAAAATACCAAATATTTATTGGAACATGGTAAACATTAACACTAAAGTGGTAATAAAATGAACAACCGGATATTGCAAAAACAGCACCTTTTCATTAAGCAATCCTCTGCCCTTTTGCTTCAATATTCACAGCCAAAGCGTTCAGCGAGACTGCTGCAGCAAACTGAACTACTGCAATGTAGCAATTCAGCAGCTGCTGCTGAGGAATTGAACAGGCCTCAGTAATGTGCACCCTGCTGCAAACAACACACCCAAACGTTGTCACTTCTACACATAACATGAAACAATATTACCAATGAATGATGCACAATGGTGAACAAATTTATCATTATCTGCAATTTAAGTATAAAAAGTCCATAGTGCTTTCTGCATGATAATTAAAATATGTTAATATGGGCTTTATTGAAATGCACTCACAAAACTAAGAGTGGCATGAGCCACTCAGACATGAACACAATGGGGAGACCCATGGTATGCGTAAGATCCCCAAATACTAAAGTGGAGCCGATAAATGGAGCTGAGATATACTGTAGTATTCTCTTTTAAAAAACTCCCCTTATTTCACTTTAAAATAATAAAAACAATATTCTTGCGGTTTGGAAGTCCCAGAGAGTCCACAGTGTAACTATATGACCGTCTGTCTTTCGTTCGATCAGAATGCTGCCGTTCTCCCTGGTCTCAGACTCCTCTTTATTCATATGACAAGAACATATTCACACACATACGCATTTCGTTCCAGGCTCGGAACTTCCGCAGATGAAAGTAGTGATACATTTCCAAACAACGAACGATAGATCCTGATACCTCCCACAAGGCAATATTCAGTGAATTAGGAATTGCAAAGTATTATGAAAAAAAAAAACTTTTAAATAATAATTGAGATTATTATGGTTGTTTTCCTATTTGACTTTGTTGGACTAAAATTTGCAAATCCTATTACAAGAGCTACACCTTTTACAATTGAATAAACAACAATATAAGCATCTATGAGAATAATGATAAGGCACTGACCAGTTAACTACTTTTGACTTAAAGTTTGTTTTTGAAATGCAAGGGAACGAATATCTATATCAAGTAATTTCTTTATAACACAAACATATGCTCTATAATTTAGATGCACTCAATGACCACTCTCACTGAACCAGAAATGAGGTTGCTAGAGAACGGACATGTATCATATTCCGAATTTAGGTCAGGAAGGATATGCACAATTCTGTATATGATCCGGTGAGGGTTTGAGGACCAGCAGGTGTGTGTACGACAGAAAATGCAAAGGAAGCAAGAGCGAGAGCAGCGAGCAGGAACACTGCAGCAATCCCTATAAACCCATATTGATTTCTGTCTTGCTGTTCACTCACATCAAGGTGAAAGCTGCTTCAAAGCTGTAGACTAGAGTTCCCATGGTCTGCTGGCAGTTACTGCTACAGGCTGAGGTACAAAGCGATGTTTGATTCGGTTTTAACTAAATGAAAAGATCTTCCAACTGCAACATAATCGCCGCTTGAAGTCTCCTGGTGCTTTGTGATCCCGAGTTCTGCACTCGATTCTCTCAGACTACCAATTCACCACCTTTCTACAAAATAGATGTAAGAACTCTTCCTTACATACCTCAGGCAGTGTCACTTTAAAGTGCCTTTAGGATAGACTGCAGCATTGCTCTACAGAATCTACGTAAAATATCTGCGTTCTTCAAGGTACTTACAAACACAATGGCAATAGAAGTACACGGGCTGGATGACATATATTTGCCAAAGTCAACCACCAATCATGCAGCCTCTGTCTTTTATTAATGTAAATGAATGAATGCTATCTCATAGGGTATTATGAAATGTAACACATTATTACATAACATGTGAAGCAACAAGGTATCCTTAAAAACGGGGCTTTTCTTTAGAATTCATTATTTTAGAAAAATTAAGTTACCCAAATATGTTCTCAATAAATAAATAAAATTGTCACACTCTATAATGCTTCATATTATTATTATTATTATTATTCTTTATTTATAAAGCGCCAGCATATTCCGCAGCGCTGTACAATAAGCACAGTATAGACAGGGTTACAATACATTGAACAACATTTGACAAACAGTACAGGAGGAGATGAGGGCCCTATTCCCGTAGGAACTCACAATCTGGGAGGGTTGGGGTTGGAAACAGGAGGAGAGGACTGTAAGGTGAGAGTGATTGATGGTTGTGTCAGTGAGTTGGGTGGTAGGCTTCCCTAAATAGGAACGTTTTAAGGGAGCGTTTGAAGGAAGAGAAGTTAGGGGAAAGTCTGACAGTACGAGGGAGAGCGTTCCAGAGAGTGGGGGCTGCGCGTGAGAAATCCTGCAGTCTATCATGGGAAGAGGTGATGCGGGGAGAAGCTAGTCGCAGGTCACTGTTTGACCTTAGGGAGCGGGCCGGGGTGTATTTGGTGATTAGTGAGGACAGGTAGTGGGGAGCTGAGTTAGTGAGGGTTTTGTAGGTAAGGATAAGGATTTTGAACTTAATTCTGCAGTGGATGGGGAGCCAGTGAAGGGACTCGCAGAGGGGAGTGGCAGAGACAGAGCGGCGGGTGAGGTGAATTAGCCTGGCAGAGGCGTTCAGGATGGATTGTAGGGGGGAGAGGCGGGACAGAGGGAGGCCAGATAAGAGATTATTGCAGTAGTCGAGTCGGGAGATTAAAACCATTAAAACCATTCATAAAACCATTCTGTTACTTCTCCATCTTCTTTTAAAAAATAAATTATACCATTATTGGAGTACTCAAGTGAGGAAAGTATTAAAGGAGAGTTTTGTGGTGCTCATTTGGCCCCTACATATATTCTTAATGCTATCTAACACCATCGCGATTCTCTTTAAAAGATTGAAAAGACATACCAAATAAAGAAGACCCCTTGATAAATCGGGAAATGCATATATGACTGCATTATACTCCTTTTCCGATTGATCCAAGGGGATATCTTTATTTGGCACGTCTTTTTTTTTCAATTTTACAGAGAATCAAGATGCAGTTAGATTGCATTAAGGATATGTTTAGGGGTCACATGAACACCACAAAACACTCCCTTTAATACTTTCCTCGCTTGAGTACTCCAGTAATGGTATAATTTTCTTATATACAGTACTGTGCAAAAGTTTTAGGTAGGTGTGAAAAGATGCTATAAACAAAGAATGCTTTCACAAATGGAAGTGTTACACATTTATGTTCATAAATAAACAAAATGCAGTGAATGAACAAAAGAGAAATCTAAATCAAATCAATATTTGGTTTTGCCTTCAAAACAGCAGCAATTCTTCTAGGTACACTTGCACACGGTTTTCAAAGGAATTCGGCTGGTAGGTTGTTCCAAACATCTTGAACTAACCACAGATCTTCTGTGGATGTAGGCTTTCTCACATCCTTCTGTCTCTTCATGTAATCCCAGACACACTCGATGATGTTGAGATCAGGGCTCTGTGGGGGCCATGCCATCACTTCCAGTACTTCTTGTTCTTCTTTACGCTGAAGATAGTTCTTAATGACTTTGGCTGTATGTTTGGGGTCGTTGTCCTGCTGCAGAATAAATTTGGGGCCAATCATATGCCTCCCTGAAGGTATTGCATGATGGATAAGTATCTGCCTGTATTTCTCAGCATTGAGAACACCATTAATCCTGACCAAATCTCCAACTCCATTTGCAGAAATGCAGCCCCAAATGTTCAAGGAACCTCCACCATGCTCCACTCTCGCTTGCAGACACTCATTATTGTACCGCTCTCCAGTCCTTCAACAAACAAACTGCCTTCTGCTACAGCCAAATACTTCAAATTTTGATTCATCAGTCCAGAGCACCTGCTGCCATTGTTCTGCACCCCAGTTCCTATGTTTTCGTGCATACTTTAATCGCTTGGCCTTGTTCCCAAGTCGGAGGTATGGCTTTTCGGCTGCAACTCTTCCATGAGGACCACTTCTGGCCAGACTTCTGCGGACAGTAGATGGGTGTACCTGGGTCCCACTGGTTTCTGCCAGTTCTGAGCTGATGGCACTGCTGGACATCTTCCGATTTCGAAGGGCAATAAGCTTGATGTGTCTTTCATCTGCTGCGCTAAGTTTCCTTGGTCGACCACTGCGTCTATGATCCTCAACGTTGCTCGTTTCTCTCTGCTTCTTCAAAAGAGCTTGAACAGCACATCTTGAACTCCTGTCTGCTTTGAAATCTTTGTCTGGGAGAGACCTTGTTGATGCAGTATAACTACCTTGTGTCTTGTTGCTGTGCTTAATCTTGCCATGACATGAAACTGTCTTTCACAACCTCACCTTGGTAGCAGAGTTTGGCTGGTCCTCACCCAGTTTTAAGCCTCCTACACAGCTGTTTCTGTTTCAGTTCATGACTGGGTTTCAACCTACGTGTGACATTGATGATCTTCATTAGCACCTGTTTGGTATAATTGGTTCATCATACACCTGACTATAATCCTACAAAATCCCTGACTTTGTGCAAGTGTACCTATGAGAATTGATGCTGGTTTGAAGGTAAAAGGTAGTAACACCAAATATTGATTTGATTTAGATTTTTCTTTTGTTCGCTCACTTTGCATGTTGAAAATTGACAAATATAAACAATCATTATTTATATTTATGAAAGCATTCTTTGTTTACAGCATTTTTTCACACCTGCCTAAAACTTTTGCACAGTACTGTATACACATATATATTTTTTTTATTTGTTTTATATATATATATACCAAAACCAAATGTAGGAGCACTCTGGGGCTTCTTAAAAAAATATTTATTAGACGTGCATTAAGAAGACATACATTTTATTTTTTATTTTCATATTCATTTTTTTCCTTTCATTCTTATTTATTCACTTCTTTCATTTCATCTTCACCTCTTTATGGTTTAGTATATTTATTTCAGGGCTCGAGTCCTGTGGGAATGCGCGGGAACAGTGTTTCCGCACTTCTCCCGCAGTGGGAACGTTGCGGGAATGCATGTTTCTGCTGTGGGACGATTTAGTTTATCGCTGGGGCTGCTAGCATTAACCACATTCCGCTAGCAGCCTCGTCGGCTGGCCCATGTTCCCCGAGCTCTTCCTGTCTGCTCCTTCGCACAGCCACTGTCCTCAGCCATGTGAAGGCTGTGTCGCGCCCTACTGCCGTGATCTCGCGAGTTCGCGTCACAGCCTTCACATCAGAAGAAGCTGGTGGCAGCGTGCAGTAGCTCGGTGGAACACGAGGAGGTCTGCCTGTCTGGCAAAGTATAATCCTGGGCTCTGCTGGGTATATCAAATTCTGGGATCTGCTGGGTATATCAAATTCTGGGCTCTGCTGGTATATAAAATTCTGGGCTCTGCTGGTACATAAAATTCTGGGGTCTGCTGGATACATACAATTCTAGTGTCTGCTGGCATATACAATTCTTGGGTCTGTGCTGGATATATATAATTCTGAGTGGTCTATGCCTGGTTTTTGGTTGTGAACCGAATCACATTTTCCCATAGGGTTCAATGTAAATCAGGTTAATCCATTCTGGACCATATGGGGGGAAAAAGTAACCACAAAAATATGCTTTGAAACCTTCTTGTTACCATTCTTGCTCTGCACTTTCTTGTTACCCTCTTTATTGTGCTGCACTTTCTTTTTACCATCATTCTTGCTCTGCACATCCTTGTCACCGTCAATAATGCTCTGCGCATCCTCGTCACCTTCAATAACGCTCTGCACATCCTCATCACCTTCAATAACGCTCTGCACATCCTCGTCACCTTCGATAGCGCTCTGCACATTCTTCTCACCTTCATAAAGCTCTGCCGTTCTTGTCACCTCTCTGCGCTTTCTTTTTCCCACCACGCTTGTTCTGCACTTTCGTGGGAGCCATGCTGGATTTAATACAGTAATACCGAACAGTACTGTGCTACAAAGCACCCAAAAAAAGCTTCACAGTAGCCCTGTCTGCGACCGCGATCCGTGTTCGTAATCCGAGGCGGAGTTCGTGAATGGAGGTAAAATGTTGCCGAACTTCCTGGTCGCGAACCGAATTGTTCGTGAACAGGGGCGTTCGTGAACCGAGGTACCACTCTATATATACAGGGTGTCCATAAAGTCTCTTTACAACATTAAAAATGTATTACAAAGGCAAATGAAAAGACAGATAAGTGAAAATTATTACAAAAGGAGACGTATATATTATTTTTTTTGCCTCATTTAATACACCTCAATATGGGCACCATTAGTTGCACGGGACGGCATGTTCGTGGGTTCCTAAATTAAACATTTCCAGACTGGTAGATTGGAAGGGGTGACCCAATTCCCTGGCCACCTCGTTCACCAGATATCATTCCCCTCGACCTCTTTCTATGGGGTTATGTTAAAGATATCATGTATCGAACAAAGGTACGGGACATCACTAATCTAAAGCAGAGGACCACTGATGCCATTTCCACCATTGATGAGGGTATGCTACAGCGAACATGGCAAGAAATCGTGTAACGTCTTGATGTGCTTCGTGCAACTAATGGTGCCCATATACTGTAGAGGTGTATTAAATGAGGCAAAAAAAACTTAATATACACGTCTCAGTTTGTAATAATTTTCACTTATCTGTCTTTTCATTTGCCATTGTAATAAATTTTTGAAATTGTAAAGAGACTTTATGGACACCCTGTATATAGAGAGAGAAAGAGTGAGAGAGGAAGGTCAGTCCCTACATTGTGTGCAGAGGCAAGGAGCTCATGAAAGGGTTGTGGAGGTAACTGCTGTATACACAGCTGGCATCTGTGAGCTTCAATTGATTTATTTGAAGCAATGTTATTAATAAGTGTTCCTGGGATTACAATAAAGCTGCAGCCATGCCCTCTGCCAGGACTGGACTGTGACAAAAAAATGAAAAAAATCGGCCCTGGACTTCATTCAGACCGGCCCACTCTCATGCAAATATAGCCAAAAGGTGCCTATGTGAAGAGGCAATAATTTGAAGTAATACTTAACTTTTATTCAAACAATGACAAATTAAAACACTGCACTAAGTAGGGCGGAGAAGATAGGATACGTATCACAGCTTCAATAGCCAAATGGCTCAAAGGAAGGAGCAACCATGCAACATAAAACACCAGGAAAATCAGAACAGTCAAAACGTGGAAGGATAAATCAAAAGAACACACATATTAGTGCAGCAAGGACAAAATTAAAAAGATTAAAATTAAAACAAGTCAGTACAATAAGTTTGCTGGGTTGAAGGAAAGAATGTACCTTTATGTATATGGGTCTGTAATGTTTTAACCAGTGCAAAAGTGCCTTTGTTGCAAGAATTCCTAAAGAAGTAGGAAAACAATCCTTTGTGGGATTGTATTAAGACAGAAAAGAAAGGAGGAAAAGGCTAATTGGTAGACTGCAAACAGACAAATGAAACCCAGTATAAGTGGAGGTTGCGCAGGCTACCACACTCAATGACAGAGGGTAATGACTGGTCAAATCGTCGCCAGAGTAATAGCTTTTTAGTAAAGCATATAGGTATTGCATATATTAGGTATTGGATATTTAGAAGGGCATAATGTCTACGCGTTTCGCCAGTACCATATGCCGACTTCATCAGGAGGGGCCCATATAATGACTGGGGTAAAGTGGAGCTCCACTTTATGAACTGGTGTCTATAGTACCTCTCCTCCTCAACACTGATATCAGCATCAGAAATTCCCAGGAGGATAAAGATTACAGCTGAATCACAGGGTCCCCAAGACTGCTTGAGAAATAGGATCAACTTATTTTTTGTCTGTAAACTGTCAGTATTCAGTTGCTTATAGACTTCTTTATCACATTGGATATACTAAGGTTCACTTAAAAATACACAACAATTACCAAATAAACGTATTTGAAAAGAAGGAAAAAGAAACAAAGGCAAGACAAAAAGGTATGATAAAAAGATGAAAAGTTCCATATTTAGAAGCAAGAGTCATAATTCAAATGTTCTGATGAGAGCTATATACCTTTCCAAGTACCCTTATTTAGACCAGTGTTTCACAAACCTGTCCTCAGGACCCTCCACCTCGTCAGGTTTTCCAGATATCTGAAGCACAGCACAGGTGATATGATTTGCTGCTCAGCGATTGCAGGATTCAGTCTGCATTTCCCCAAGGTGATCTGCAAAATCTGGCCTGGTTGAGGGTCCCCAGGATAGTTTTGGGAAACACTGATTTAGACAGTACAGGTTAAACTTTAAGGCCGGGTTCACACCTGCACGTTCTTCAAACGTGCGCAAAATGCGTGGTTTTTTCCACGTCTTCAGCACGTTTGCGGCTATGTCTATGGCCGCGAATGCACTGCTATGCGCACCAAAAGAAGCTCCCGGACTTCTTTGGGCGCGGGATGTTTTAAAGTGCGGTCCCATTGAAAAGCATGGGATTTCCCCGTCCATGCGTTTTAAAACGCGCGGGAACGCGCTTTAAAACGTCTAGGTGTGAACGGGGCCATAAGGTATTGTACAGGTCAACAATGTTTTTAAGGCAGCTTTACATTATTTATTTATTTATAAAGTATTTTACCAGGAAGGATACATTGAGAATTCTCTCGTTTTCAAGTATGTCCTGGTTATTAAGGTTTGATCAATGTAATTCTATGTCAAATTATTCCACTTCAAAATAATAACCATGATAGATCAAAGGCAATTGACTTTCCTCTACAAGAGACAACTATTGAGATGGGAAAGGGTGAGGGTGGATTGATAAATCCTGTTTAGAAGCATCAAGTAAAACCACTCAAAGCCCCAAGTGGCAAACAGATGACACTTAACCATAAGGAAAAGCCTACATTACATTTAAACCATGACATAAAACTACATCTACAACACACTAAGTGACACACAAGACCATCGTTTTCATAGAGCTCATTGATCCACATAGCAACTTCCCATGAGTGTACAGTTCAGTTACTTGACTCAAAGATGACTCCACAACACAATAACATTGTTGTGATACCAGGGATGAATTACTGTGTGCACATATGTAAAAATCCATTAGAATAGACAATCTAGAATCCACCACCAGAAAATATTTATTTATTTATAAAGTATTTTATCAGGATACATTGACATTTCTCTCAATTTCAAGTATGTCCTGGGTATATACTGTATAAATATATCAAAGATTAGCAAAAACAATATATCCATATAATGGCCAAGCCAGAGTTTGAAAAAAATCCACAACACAATAACATTGTGATACCAGGGATGAATTACTGTATGCACATATATAAAAATTCATAAGACAATCTAGAACATAACAAATGAAGCAACCCTCCCCCCCCCCATTCCCATAAAATAGAAAGGAACCTCTGGAATACTGAAAAATGGGCTACAGGCATTCGGAATCTAGACAAAAATGTAATGCTGTTATTACAGTGTTATAGAGCCATGCTAATGGTTAATGGTTTTGCTACAGTTCGAACTGTTTTCTCTTTCTTATGATGCCTACAATTATGTGTAAAGTGGTGTGTAATGTGCATTAAGGCAATATATGCTAACAGATTAGGGTTTCAGTAAGATGTAACGTGAAACCTACTATTAAAAGCACACTTAAATTTTCTTATCCATCAAACTGTTTGTAAGACTAACTCGTGCTTAAGGAAAAGTGATGCTTTTAATGTTTAAAAATCATAATCATGTATAAAACCCCAATTATAAAAACATCTATAAAAACTCTACTCTTACTGCTTTGATACCTTCACATGACAACGTATTATTGTTCAAAAGAAAATTCTCAGCAATGACTCATAATCACCACCTCAAGCTTCTCAAGTGAAAGAAAACGTACAAAAAGAGTTGGGACCAGGATTGCTCCAGGTTTTTGTTCTACAACTTGTCCTTATCTCGCAAACAAATTAGGGATCTATTTCATAGTTGGTGCTAATATAACGTCTTGATATATAATCGTTAGCGCTAACATTAGTAAGTTTAATGTCTAACACCGATATTCTGATCTTGATGCTGCAGTCAGGTGAAAACGTTTTGCGCCTCGCAGCTTGCTTGAGTGTACTGTACTTAGCGTCTCCTATAACTAACATGGGGAACACAATCTATTTTTAGCAACTTGAAAAGTGAGGTATTACAAAGTGCTGTCACAATTTAACGTGGGGATGCAAAAACCAAAATTTGAACACATCTTAAAAGCTAAATGATTCTGCAAATACAATATCTTTTAACACGCTCTAAAAACCCACCATTAAATCCCATATTCACCCAGTGGCCCAATCCAATGCCTCTTCTCCCCGGGAGCAGAGTGAGACTGGGAACAAATAGTTCCTAGTCTCCCTACGCGATCACTCTCTGGTGCTACGCGATCTCGGGAGAGTGAGGTCGCATAGGGCCCGTGGCCCGGAAGCGCAAGTCTCCATAGAGTCCTGTGGACTCCAGGAGTTGATACTCGCGGTGGCACGGAAGCGCTACTGCAGGTATCAGGGAGGTTAATAGCACTGAGTTCCAGTGCAAGGTGCTGAGATAGCACCTTCCCCGGAATAGGATGTTGACATGAAGGCAGTAAGGGAAAATCTGCAAGCACACATTATCCTGCTTACTGTCTCCATGTTAACGTCAACAATGGAATAGGGCCTTAGTGTTTAGCAGTCTGAAAAACCTTATAGCCTCGTATGGGGTGCTGTTACGGTCCACGCCAACGACGGCGTAAAAAGGCCAAATAAGGTGCCATTCCCCTCTCCATGAATATTCCTGATTGGGTTTTCCCCCTGTTCCATGTCCAGGTGCCCAGGAATCCACGGCAGGTTTCACATATGATATTCCAACCTCAGGTGTGGGCTGGGCCTGGGTCTCCTTTATAGTGGCACTCCACCCTAGATGGAGTGCTTCTGCATTGACTGGAGTTCCTCAGTTCCCTGCTACCTCTATGCTGTGCACATCCACATCCTGAAGATCCTGCTTTACCTCACCATACCCTTTGCCAGTGGATATCTTGTGTAGGAACTATTGCTTTGAAATTTGACTACTCTTTTGCCTTCTTCCTGCCTTGACCCATGCTTGAACTCTGAACGTGCTACTTGGATTACCCTCTTTTGGAGACCTCACCAGATTCTCCTGGTCCTCAGCCCCCTCCTTTGTTCTGTCTCATTTCCAGTAAGTGTCCTTGTGTTTCTCCAGTTGCCCTGTGTGTCCTTCTGTTGCAGTCAGCCCTCTTCATGTCTTGCCCCTCAGTTCCTTGTTATAGCATTCTGTTTATACTCAGTGCTGTCCACCTGGTGGATCCTATCCTGTGTCTTGTACGTCAGTCCCATTCCTGTCTCGCCCAGCCACCTGTTATGAGTTATACATTACTCAGTTCTCTCTTTTGCTTTATTCCTGCTGTAATTCCCTCATATAATAAATCTTTGCATGTTTACCCTGCAATTCTGCCTCACACCACTTTGTCACTGCAGCCTGGGCTCGACCCTGAAACCCCGGCAACCCAGCCATGACAAGTGCTTGGGATAACTGCTTTCATTTAATTTGAACTTTATTCCTACAGTTGTTCATTCTCTTATAATATTCTGTCCTGCTCATACACCTAATATGCAGAATGTGACTACTTAACCAACCCCTTAAGGAAGCGCGGGTGGTGCCCTTAAGGGGTGGCTTTCACCGGCAAGGCACACAGGTACGCAAATTTTTGCCCACACCGCAGCCGTCATGCAGCACACGTCATTGGTTGCAGGGGGACGGCTTGAGTTCAGGCCATCCCTGTGCAACCAATGATGCTCACCGCGAGTCGGCCTGCATAGGCTGCAGGGAGGGGCCAGAGCAGCCCCATTGAAGACAGCGTGGTATACATGTACGCCCTGCATCTTCAAAGCCCTTCTGCTGCCAGGACGACATGGAACGTCCTGCGGCAGGTAGGAGTTAAACTAATAAAGTAATACCAGTCCTTATTATGGCCAGGTAAGCTACTATAAAGAACACAAGGATTGTCAAACTAGCAGCGGTCAGGATTGCAGAAAATATCAGTAGCGAGAAGAAACAAGACAAGTCAAGGGACAAACAGATAAAGAAGAGTAAGAGATAGAGCCAAGGTCAGGACAAGATGAGTCAGATAGGCAATGCCAGGGAAACCTGACACATTTTCATCTTGCAACTCGTTTGTGATAGCGGCTGGAGCCGTTACTTTAATGACTTGGTTGGAATTGGGCCCAGGGGCTTTTAATTTTGTCAGTTTCTTAAATCGCCTATACAGTATTGTGTAACATAGCAGTAAGATATTTTGAATCGGTACATTCACATTTTGCTCTCTTCCTCATCTCAATTTCAGTCATTTCATTTTTTAATTTGTGTGCGAAGAAAAATAAGTATTTTGTTTTCCGATTACTCCTTTACAAAAATCCAGCTACTTATTTCTTTCTTACAAGATACAACATTACTGTTTTACAAAATCATATTGAATTTTGTATGAGATGAACTTGACGGCTGCAATTTCAAATTCTTTCCAGAACAGGAGGTTATGATGTTGGGGTTTGGAAACTGAAACATTAAGGGAACAGGTAAAAAAAAGTAGTCGCTATTTTGAGTAATCTTTTACTGAAATCGGTGAAAGCTGAATAACATGGTAAAGAAATAAAATTCAGAAGATGTAATAAACAATTCCATAAAACAATGTTAAACAAGAAAGGATTCAAAATCATTCACCTAAATTGGTCAGTTTGTTTTTCTATTTTTTATTACTTATTATTTGGACTTGTTATTTATGATCGTCATATTGAAATGCCTGCTTTATTTCCTCCTTAATTTTATTTACCTTTTTACTGTGGCACATTAGATTTGATATGCTTAGTTGCTTCTCTTTCCCCAGGGCTTATACTTCATAGTAAATTAATTAAATTTACTTTTTTTTTCTCAGCAGTTCACATCTTTAAGTACTTTTCAGTTTATCTGTTGTACAGACACTTTGGATTCATAATCATTTTTTATGACTCTTATGACTGTTATCATATTCCATTATAATTTTATTATTAAATTATTAATTTATTCACTAGATAGTGAATTCACAAGCATTTTGGGGAAAAAATACATTACCGAATATTTTGAAAGGTTACCATGATGTGGGTGTTCATATTCAGATTCTTTTAGCTGAATAACCTCTAAGAAAATTAATAAAGCATGGGCAGTATACATACTGCCTGTAAAAACAGGGACGACACTTTTTATTTCAGGAATTTTCTCCTAAGGCTAGTGTCAGACGAACGAAGTGTGTGCGCACTCTGCGTGTGTGCATAACGGACAGACGTACTGTCGGAAGATACTGTAGACACCAGACGGTCTGTTTTTATTAACGGATGTAGAAAAAAAAGGGAAATTTGGGAAGCAAAATTAATTAAAATTAAATAACAGGTGCCAGTCAGCCAGACCAAAAAAACCTCTGAGCGTCAACGTGATGGACGTTGTAAATGTGCTGCGTCTGACGTCACGTCATCAAACACAGAGGTCGCTACGCGGACGCTGCACATTCTGGGCGTCCGTCATAGCGCTTTTACGTTGATGCCTAAATGGCGTCCGTTGTCACCTGCTTGGTGCGTGCGCACTTCGGTGCTCACGGACTTCGTATGTTGGTCTCTATTGGTAACAAATCAATGCTACGACGAACGTTAAACTGTGCAGCGACACAGATGTGATGACTGCGTTCGTCTGACGCTAGCCTGAACTGGCACTTTACTTTATCGATTTAATTAATACTTAAAAATACTTTTTCACTAATTTGTTTTAACATGTTTTATTCTTCACTGTGTGTCACAACCCACCTTATAGGGATTTTCAATACAAAACAGAGTGTGGCACACCCAGTGTTTCCCAATCAAGGATAAGAGAATGATGTAACCTCTGTTCTTAATCTTTCAAGATTCTTTTCTTTCAGGAATAGTACCAGAGGATTGGAGAAAAGCTGACGTGGTCCCTATATTTAAGAAAGGTTTAAAATTTGTGCCTGGGAATTATAGACCTGTGAGCTTAACATCTGTGGCTGGGAAAGTATTTGAGGGGTTACTAAGGGATAATATTCAGGAATTTATTGGGAGGTATAATGTAATTGGCAAAAATCAGCATGGTTTCATGAAACACAGATCATGTCAGACTAACCTAATTACGTTCTATGAGGAAGTAAGTAGAAGTATAGATCAGGGGGTCGCAGTGGATGTGATTTACTTAGATTTTGCCAAAGCTTTCGACACAGTTCCACACAAAAGGTTACTACTTAAATTAAGAAAAAATGGTCTAGATGAAAATACTTGTTCTTGGATAGAAAACTGGCTAAAAGATAGGGTACAGAGAGTGGTCATAAATGGTACATTTTCAAGATGGACACCAGTGGTAAGTGGTGTCCCTCAGGGGTCTGTTATAGGACCAATACTATTCAATTTATTTATAAATGACCTTGAGATAGGCATTGAAAGTCATGTATCAGTGTTTGCAGATGACACAAAGCTAGGAAAAGTAATACAATGTGAGCAGGATGTTACTTCGCTGCAGAGGGATTTAGATAGATTGGGGGACTGGGCACTTAAATGGCAGATGAGATTTAATCTAGATAAATGTAAAGTTATGCACTTTGGAGTGAAGAACACACAAGCAATTTATACCCTAAATGGTACGGAGTTAGGGAAATCCAAGCAGGAGAAGGATTTGGGAATAATCATAGACTTCAAACTAAGTAACAATGTGCAATGTCAAACAGCAGCCGCCAAGGCCAGCAAAGTACTGGCATGCATTAAAAGGGGAGTTCACTCACGGGATGAAAACATAATTTTGCCTCTGTATAAATCAATGGTCAGGCCGCACCTTGAATATGCCGTGCAATTTTGGGCACCTGTCTTAAAAAAGATATTATATCGTTAGAAAAAGTGCAGAGACGGGCAACTAAATTAATAAGGGGGATGGAAGGGTTAAGTTATGAGGAAAGACTAACAAGCTTAAACCTGTTTAGTTTAGAGAAAAGGCGCCTTAGAGGGGATCTGATAACCTTATATAAATATATACGGGGCCATTATCAACCATTGTCTGATAACCTATTCATTAACAGGACTATACATAGGACAAGGGGTCATCCATTTAGACTGGAAGAAAGAAAATTTAGCTTAAAGCATAGGAAGGGTTATTTTACGGTGAGAACAATAAAGCTGTGGAATTCTCTGCCTGTTGAGGTGGTTGGGTCAGAGTCTGTACAGACTTTTAAAAACGACTGGATGACTTCCTGCAGACACAGAATATTAAGGGTTATAATATTTAATATGTGGGTAAAAGCTTCTTGATCCAAGGAGAAATCTGACTGCCATTCTGGGTCAAGAAGGAATTTTTTCCCAGTATGTTGCATATTGGCAAGCATTCAGACTGGGTTTTTTGCCTTCTTTTGGATCAACAGCAGTAGGTTATGTGGGAGAGGCTGAACCCGATGGACGCATGTCTTTTTTCAGCCTATATAACTATGTAACTATGTAACTATGTAACTATGTATTACCGTGTCTTTTTATCCCTTACATCTTTCTTTATGTTCTCAGATATGAAAGACATAAACACATATACATTTCATAGTGCTTTCCATATATATAAAGAGAATATTTTAAAGCTCAGTGACGATTTCACTCACATTCGGGGGAGCCCTAGCTGGCTCGAGCACTTGCGCTTGAGAAACGGTTCTCACAGATGTGCAGAGGGTGATGTGGCAGGATTTAAAGACCGGAGGATCCTACACTATAAGGGCTGTTTAGTGGCCGATGTAAATAACCCTCAAGCACAAGAGCTCGAGCCAGCTAAGACTCCCATGAATGTGAGTGAAATCGTCACTGAGATATAAAATATTCTCTTTATACACAGTCAGGTCCAGAAATATTGGGACATCAACGCAATTCTAACATCTTTGGCTCTATACACCACCACAATGGAGTTGAAAATGAAACAAACACAATGTGCTTTAACTGCAGACTGTCAGCTTTAATTTAAGGGTATGTACATCCAACTCAGGTGAACGGTGTAGGACTTACAGCAGTTTGCAGATGTGCCTCCCACTTGTTAAGGGACCAAAGGTAATGGGACAACTGGCTTCTCAGCTGTTCCATGGTCAGGTGTGTGATATTCCCTCATTACCACAATTACAATGTGCCGATAAAAGGCCCAGAGTTCATTTCAAGTGTGCTATTTGCATTTGGAATCTGTTGCTGTCAACTCTCAAGATGAGATCCAAAGAGCTGTCACTATCAATGAAGCAAGCCATCATTAGGCTGAAGAAACAAAACAAACCCATCAGAGAGATAGCAAGAACATTAGGTGTGGCCAAAACAACTGTTTGGAACATTCTCAAAAAGAAGGAACGCACCGGTGAGCTCAGCAACACCAAAGGACCCGGGAGACCACGGAAAATAACTGTGGTGGATGACCGAAGAATTCTTTCCCTGGTGAAGAAAAAACCCTTCACAACAGTTGGCCAGATCAAGAACACTCTCCAGGAGGTAGGTGTATGTATGTCAAAGTCAACAATCAAGAGAAGACTTCACCAGAGTGAATACAGAGGGTTCACCACAAGATGTAAACCATTGGTGAGCCTCAAAAACGGGAAGGCCAGATTAGAGTTTGCCAAACAACACCTAACAAAGCCTTCACAGTAATGGAACAAGATAATATGGACAGATGAGACCAAGATCAACTTGTACCAGAGTGATGTGAAGAGAAGAGTATGGAAAAGGAAAGGAACTGCTCATGATCCTAAGCATACTACCTCATCAGTGAAGCATGGTGGTGGTAGTGTCATGGCGTGGGCATGTATGGCTGCCATTGGAACTGATTCTCTTGTATTTATTGATGATGTGACTGCTGACAAAAGAAGCAGGATGAATTCTGAAGTGTTTTGGGCAATATTATCTGCTCACATTCAGCCAAATGCTGCAGAACTCATTAGACGGCGCTTCACAGTGCAGATGGACAATGACCCAAAGCATACTGCAAAAGCAACCAAAGAGATTTTGAAGGGACAGAAGTGGAATGTTATGCAATGGCCAAGTCAATCACCTGACCTGAATCCCATTGAGCATGCATTTCACTTGCTGAAGACAAAACTGAAGGGAAAATGCTCCAAGAACAAGCAGGAACTGAAGACAGTTGCAGTAGATGCCTGGCAGAGCATCACCAGGGATGAAACCCAGCGTCTGGTGATGTCTATGCGTTCCAGACTTCAGGCTGTGATTGACTGCAAAGGATTTGCAACCAAGTATTAAGAAGGAAAAGTTTGATTTATGATTATTATTCTGTCCCATTACCTTTGGTCCCTTAACAAGTGGGAGGCACATCTGCAAACTGCTGTAAGTCCTACACCGTTCACCTGAGTTGGATGTATATACCCATAATTATAATTAAAGCTGACAGTCTGCAGTTAAAGCACATTGTGTTTGTTTCATTCCAACTCCATTGTGGTGGTGTATAGAGCCAAAGATGTGAGAATTGTGTCGATGTCCCAATATTTCTGGACCTGACTGTATATGGAAAGCACTATGAAATGTATATGTGTTTATGTCTTTCATATCTGAGAACATAAAGAAAGATTTAAGGGATAAAAAGACATAATAAAAAAAAAAATTCCCTTATCCTTGATTGGGAAACACTGGGTGCCATATTACATAGTTGGTGCTAACTTAACCAGAGCTGTTGTAAACTTCCCAGAGCCATTATAGCCTATGGAGGTTTTCAGTTTACAACAGCTCTGGTTAAGTTAGCACCGACATTGTAATACTGCCCTCTATGTTATGTATTGTGTTCACTTTGGTTGTTATGGTATAGACAACATTAAGAGTGATTGAGCGACATTTTCCACTGTTATTTTTGTCCCGAATATAAATCAAGCGCCACACTACCACTGTTCTATTTTTTATAGGGATTTTCCATGACGTTGGCAGGTGTGTTTACCCTTTATTGGTCATTATTAGTGAACTAAAAATTTCTCTGGTTTTATGTGTAGACTAATGGGATTTGGGCATTTATGGAATTAACGTGTGAGTTCTAATGTCAAAGAAAATAAGCAAGTTTCAATTATTTAAATGGATGCACGTAACGTCCAATTTACACAGACTAACGGAAGGGAAAAAAAGAGAAAATAAGTCCTTTTTAACACAATACCCATGTGCACACGTGTTCAACGCTCAGCAAACACACTCACAGAGACGTAATAAGAGATGTAATAACCTTTGTTTCTAATATCCATTCTGTTCAAAGATACAGAGCACTATAAGGCTCTCATGGACATGTCAGAAAAACACAGGAACCATTAGTAGTCATTAATTATATCAACGTGGACAGCCTTGTCATAGCATATCTGACAGATAGCATCAGGCAAAATGTATATGGGAAAGTATCCAGTGAAGAATAGATCACTTTACAGTAACCTGAGACCAGTATACATATTTAAAGTGTTAACCACTGATGATATGGATCATTTGGGTAGATCGCAATTGTCACCCTATACCTTGGGCTTACCAAGAAAACATTAAATTACAAGTAAATGGTGTGTGTGTGTGTGTGTGTTCCCACATATAAATAACCTAATTTAACAGCATTTATCAGAAAAGAGACAGGCAAGTTGAGAAGAAAAGTTCAGTTCACGAACTAAATCCAGGCTGGGTGGAGTAGAGGTAACATCACTGCTCTATAACCATGGTGACCATGGAGACACAGGTTTGGATCCCGGCAAGAGCACCTCTCCAGTAAGTGTCCTTGGGCAAGACACCTAACGGTACATACTCGCCACCCAGGACATACTTGAAAACGAGAGAAATCTCAATGTATCCTTCCTGGTAAAATCCTTTCTCGAAAAAAAAAAATAACATTTATTAATTGCAAAGTTATGTTTAGAAGACTTTTGTACAAAGTGCACATTTTTCATTAGAAATAACAAGCCTGTAATCAGAGATACAGTCAACTTTTATGCTATTCATCATGAACCAGATATTGGAAATCTAAAATGTCATTGCAGGAGATGAAAGAGGACCTCTTTACCCAACATTATGGTGTGGCTGGGCACACGCCCTTCGCACACCTATGCATAGTATGTTTATGTATATAGAAATGACATTTATATAAGAAGAGGCATTTACAGTAACTCACGATGCAACACAAAACACGAACACCGACTGACAATATGCTGTTCATTGATCAGTCAGGATGGAAAAGCCGATGTTTTGCAGATCAGGGCAACCCTAACCTCTTGCAGGGCCTGAGGAAAGCACGCTTCCCCCCCCCCCAACCTGCTTTTATTTTGGTTGTCCAAAGGGTTGGCCAGTGAAGGGAGGGAATTCTCCAGGGCATGTCTCATGAGACGTCTGTGCGCAGGGGATTTTGCTCTGTTCCTAACAGAGGCTTCAATTAAATACCTTTGGATAAGCATTATCAGATGATTACAGTCAGAAAAAAATCAAATGATACACAGTTGTCACCATTAAAGTCTGTGGGAATTTTGTCAATAAATCAGTTGACGTTTTTTCTATCCGATAGCAAGAGGCCAGAGCTCAAATCCTACAAATAAAAATAATAAAAATCATGCTTTAGGTGACTATCTCGTTTTAGCATTTATTTATTTTTTAAAAAATGGAAAAGAGTAGTAACTTGCCAAGATTTCTGCGCCCCAAATAGTGATTGGCATCTTGCACTTCACTCACCCCTCACACTCAAATTTCAAACATAATATATAGACCATTTAACTCGTTCACTGCTAAAATCGAGTATGACAGCCGAGGTCCTAAAACACTTTGATTATCTTGGAGTTTCATTTTCGCCAAGTGAAAACTGAGGCCAAGTTGTATTATAGTGATGTAATAGCATTTTTTGGCCAGCAGATGGCACAAAATGGTGGTCAAATAGTGCATATAGAATGAAAATATGCTTTTGGAATTTCCAAGCACATTTTCACTGTATGACTACTACAAAATGATTTTCCATAAAGCCACTTGGTAATGAAATTGGTTTTATGGAAAATCACTTGATAGTGTAGGAGAAAAACAAATGACAATTCATACATTTATTGTGAGTATGGTGAAACTGTAATCCCATGTTTTCCTACTCGACTTTACCCCTAGTTCTGAGCCGCGTGCTTGCATGAGGATTGATTTTCACCAGCGATAATTCACCAAACAACCCTCCTTTTAAGTGTCTCTGTGAAGATAAATCACACACACTCTTGTACGCAGAAAAAAATACCACTTATATTGCTTACTGCTCAGGTAGAGTATGTAGACATGTCATGTACACCACTGCGATATGTATATAATGAATGAGTAGGTAAAATACATATTGTATGCTGTGGTAATGATGGGTAAAACGTTACTTAGGAGTATAAAGAAAGGCTGATCACAGACATTGCTCTATGCATTTAGGACTGATAATGTTCATGGAAATAGGTTTTATTCAAACAAATCATTGTGTAAGATCAAACACATGATTTACTCTGTGTGAATATAGGTTGATAAGATTGAAACTCTGCCTGAATTGAAAGATCTAGTGGATAGCTCCGAAATGAAGAATAAAGGCTTGGATATAGTCAATAAAAAGGGGAATAGAGATAGTTGTCATCCCTTTAAGAAGATACTAATAGACATGTGCACAGCACAAAATTTCGTTTTGAACTAATGCATTAGTACTAAAATGCAATTTATTTAGTTGTTAAAGAAATTCGTTTTCAGTTCTTTAGTATGAAAACTAATTTCATTCATCCGAAAACCAGTGGATACAATTACTATTGTAGTGGCTCCTCAGAGGGCTGAGATCGCTGCTTGTTACAGCATCTCTCACTCTCAGCACAATGTGGACCATATTACATAGTTGGTGCTAACTTAGGCTAGGGTCAGACGAACGCATTTTTATGTTGTCTGTGAAAAAGTGCGTTCGAACGAATGGACGCATTTTTTCACAGAATACGTGATAGTGGTCATACTATGCGCATTTTCGTCCGTGATTTTGTACGGATCATCAATAAAACACTTTTTGTGTCTGGACGTTATGTAGGCTGGACATTAGCAGCGTCTGACGTCTCCTAATCACGCACACACGCCGCTAGCGGACGCAGCGCACTCTGTACGTCAGTACCTGCGGTTTCACGTTCTCGAAAAAATGCGTTCATTTTCCACTTGCGTTGCGCAGCCGGACTTTTGTGCGACCGTACTTCGTATATTGGCCGTCATTGCCCGGCATCTGCTGCTAGTGCGGCCGTGATTAAGTGCGCCAGAACGCGCGTTCGCACTGCCTCAGTCTGACCCTAGCCTTAACCAGAGCTGTTGTAAACTTCCCAGAGCTATTATAGCCTATGGAGGTTTTCAGTTACAACAGCTCTGGTTAAGTTAGCACCAACATTGTAATACTGCCCCGTGTCAGGCAAAGCTGTTACAGTAACTGACTGCTGCTCATCACAGCGCTCAGAGTTTCAGTAAAACTAGTAAATAATATTTTTATATATAAGACGTTAGAACAATATTATTTTCTTGTTTTACTGAAACTCTGAGCGCTGTGATGAGCAGCAGTTACTGTAACAGCTGAGCCTGATACATTGTACTGAGAGATAATGTAACAAGCAGCCGATCTCCGCGCTCACAGCCACTGGATTTAAAGGGCTAAAAAAAAAAAAGGCTCCTCTCTGTATAATGTTTAGAACATCCTCCTGCATTAATTAATACCACTCTCTGTATAATGTATACAACATCCACCTGCATTAATTAATACCCCTCTCTGTATAATATATAGAACATCCTCCTGAATTAATGTTACTCTCTGTATAGAACATCTTCCTGCATTGGCATGTGGAGGGTGCAGAACTTCGGATGTTGCGATGTTGCGCTCTTCATTGCTGGTCTCCTTCACTCATCAATGTAATATCACAAAGAGGACTGAAACTAAAATGTAGTGCATTTATTTTAGTTTCTTTCGTTTTTTGTACTGAGCAGTTTCGTTTCTCTTGAGTCATACTAAAACTAAATTATCCCAAAATTCGGACTAAATCGCTTTAGTACTAAAACGAATGCACATGTCTAGATACTAAAACTATTCTTTCAATCACATACACAGCAGTCAATACACTCCCTTAAGCCACCTAACATTTGCAGAGCTCTCACCTTACAAAATATTGCAATATCCATATAGATGAAATAAAATTCATAGAATGTGAGAGATAATTGTTGAATGACCTACTCAAACCTTACAATATATCACAATTAATCTGATTTCCATATATATGAAATTTATTTTTATTGACCTGTTTTCGCGATCATTGCGGATGGCTGTATCCTCTATTGGCTCCGTGACTTACGATTGAAAGCTGTAGTATCCTCCCAGGGTTGCCGGGTCTTTGATTGGCCGATAGATGGTTGGGCCAGCCTGCAGTCCTGGTTGTGGACAATCACCATTTCAGTCTGATTCGGGCCTTTGGAGGCAACATCTTCACATCACCTTGAGTGCCCCCCACAGCGGGAACATGCGCTGTGTTGCACATCCACCTATCCTCCTCCCACTCCTGGCTGGTGGCGGAGGACAGCCAAAATGTCAGAAGGCACAGAGAACTCTCAGCTGCCATTTTTGGGGCCCATTGACATTTTCATACCACACGCCAGGACAGCATCTTACAGGGCTACCTAAGGGGGCACTACTCTATGAAAGGGAAAAGAAGAAGAGAAAAATGGAAAAGGGAAGAAAGGATAAAGAAATGGAAAAGAAACCCTGGGATATCTTCTTTCCCCCCTCCTTGCACATACATTCTATTTCAATTTATATACCTTACATGCCATGAGGACTGTGTCCTAATTATGAATAGAACTGCTTTGTGCTCTGTCACTACTCAATCCCATACATATCAAATTCCTCTTTTCCCCCTCCCTCCAGGATCCTCTTCAGCAGCAATTGTTAGTTTAATTTTTCAAAATATTCCTTAGTTCTGTTTGCAGTGGATCTAGCCGTCTACATGGCAAAAGTGAATTCCAAGAAACAGAGGAAGTAAGCCCATCCAACCACCCCATCATCATCCTCATCCCCAGCAACCCACGATTCAGATGATGATGACCTCTTTACAGACCTATAGCCAACAACTGCTTTCTCATAACAAGTGGCAGAGATGGCTAGAGAAGTGGCTGCCATATTGAAACCAAACTTTGAGACCCTGCAAGCCCTGAAAGCTAAATAACCGAGTCTGACATTCCCATGGTTTGACCATTCTCAAGTTCAATCCTACTTACAATTGGTTACGGCTTCTTTTGAGAGTGCTGTTTGGGCTAACACCCTAAATAATCACATACAAAATAAACCAAAAGCTGAATATTCTATTTCATCCCTTTATAATATATTAAGCTATATTTCAAAATGGAATATTACCACTACAGGCCCCTCACAATGGTTGCCCCACTCGCCTAACACCCCCATAAAATATCTTCTATCAGCAAATAATTACACAATGAAAATTCTGCCCACCGTTTTGTATTTTGATATGTCCCTAAAGCTCTTTCACCATGTTTATTATTCGTCAGTTAGGCTTTTCCGTATGAAATGGAAAACATCTCCCAGTATTTTTTGTAAATGCCAGGCACCCCAGGTTGATTTGTACCATTGTTTTTGGGGCTGTCCCAAGGTTCAAATATTTTGGTTGTATATCCATAGCTTGCTTCAGTCCAAATGTGATATTGATCTTCCTCTGTCCACAGATTTTCTTATCTTGGGGACTACCCCATCATACAAATTAACCATAAAATATTCCTGGCCAGTGTAGCAGCAATGGGCCGCAAAACCATATTGCATAACCTTAACCAATTTACTTTCATCCCTACTTCCATGTGTTATACACTGTGAGCCATATTACAAAGGTGGTGCTAAAACGGGGAATCTATTGGGGGAAACCTGCACCTGCGAGTTTCCCCTTGGCATCCCCGTTTTAGCACCATATTACGGGAAGGCACTACTTTAGCAGCCTGCCCCATAATTCCCCCCATAATAACCCAGAAGCCATGCATGCAGGCCAGCCATCAGGGGTGACAGCCTATGACAGGGACCCAGTTGATCCAAGGGGCCCTTGCCAAACCTAGGTGCACCTTAAGTGCCAAATAGGTAAGGGCCCCTCCATGTCACCCAGAACTGGACAACCAAGATACCAGCAATTTTCCAAATTGGTCTTGGCTTCTAGGGGCTGGTCAGAGCACTCTGGCTCATAACGGAGGGATTAATTAGTATGGTCTGCACTTGGGAACACTTTTTATCCCCTTGCTCGACCACAAGGGATTTAGCCCATTCCCAGTAAAATAAAGTTTGCAGAAAGAGGCAAAATATTATATTTTTAATTAGTTTATTGAAATGGGCAGCAGACTGAAGGGGGCTCGAAACAGTGATTTAGAAAGGGGCCCTACGAATTCTGATGGCAGTCGTGCATACATGCCCATGCCATCACACTGCCTCCACCATGTTTAACAGATGACGTTGTGCTTTGAATCATGAGCTGCTCCAAGCCTTCTCTATACTTTTTTCTTCTTGTCATTCTGGTACGGATTAATCTTAGTTTCATCCGTCCAAAGAATGCTTTTCCAGAACTGGTCTGGCTTTTTAAGATGTTTTTTTGGAAAAGTCTAATCTGGCTTTTCTATTCTTCAAGTTTATGAATGATTTGCTCCTTGTGGTGAACCATCTGCATTTGCTCTGATGAAGTCTTCTCTTGAATGTAGACGTTGACAATGATACGCCCACCTCTTGGAGAGTGTCCTGTACTTGTCTGGATGTTGTGAATGGGTTTTTCTTTAACATAGAGAGTATCCTGCGGTCGCCCACCACTGTTGTCTTCCGTTGGTGTCCAGGCCTTTTTATATTGCTGAGCTCACCAATGCGTTTTTCTTCCCTCAGAATGTACCAAATTGTTGATTTGGCCACTCCTAATGTTGCTGCTATCGCTCTGATGGATTTGTTTTGTTTTTGAAGACTTAGAAATGGCCTGCTTCACTTGCATGGACAGCTCCTTTGAACACATGATGTAGGTTCACAGCAATAGATTCCAAATGCAAATACCACACTTGGAATAAACTCCAGACCTTTTACCTGTTTAACTGATGAAGAAATAACAAAGAAGTAGCCCACACCTGGCCATGAAACAGCTTTTAACTTAATTGTTCAATTACATTTGGTCCCTTGAAAAAGGGGGCATTGCTATTCTTAAGAGCTGTGATTCTAAAACCCTTCCTCCAAATAGATGTACATACCCTCAAATTAAAACGGAGGGTGTGCACTTTCAGCCCATATCCAGTAGATAACTATAGCTTGATTATGTTTTGGTAAATTCCTGAAAAAAAGTAAAATTGTGCCTGTGTCCAAATATATATGGGCCTAACTATAGCTACAGCTTATCTAAGAGGTAATGTTCCTACAAGCCTGCACTAATAGAAAAAGGTTTAATAAAAAAAGGCATATACGAGCTACACTGGCTACAGGTCTACATTTCTTTTGTATGTCACTGAAGAGGCTATTTCCCAGAGGTCCTCAAAAAAATACCCAGCACTATCTATTTATAAAACTTAAACATTTTTAATAAGTGCTTTTATCAGCCCTGGTGAAAAAGTCATATCTAAGGGAATGGAAGTGTGTGCATGACAGAAATCCATCCCTGCTGGCTACATTATAAGTTAGGTCTATCTGATGTCATCACTGGCCAGTCATTTACATACCAGTATGCCACATGTACAAACATCAAACAAGTTAAGATGTCTATATAATATCACTGAGACAAATGTTCTGAGGGAATAGTTGCAGATAAGGACCGACGGCTCCGATTACTCTTATTAACTTCATCCAACAGACAGCAGCATCGGCTTCCTCTGGCAACCACAGAGATCTCTACAGGCATTGCAGCAGGAGGACTCCAGCTTGTTCAGAGATATTATCCTTGGTATTGACATCTCCAGAAGAGCAGGTTTATTCTCTTCATCAGATCTCAAAGATCTCCAGGCCACAGCATTTTATACTCCCTCTGCCAGCATATAATGGAAAGTCTTCTTAACACTTACATTATTTCATATTTAACCTCCCTGGCGGTCCGACTTTGACATATTTTATATGTCAAAATCTGTACATTTATTCAGCCCCCTGGAAGTATTCCGGAGTGTGGCTCGGGATTAAATTTCAATGCCGAAAACATTAACCCCGAGCCACACTCGAACTGATACATACCTTGCGAGAAGGGAACCAGGAAGCAGGACGCCGCGATCGGACAGTGGTGAATGCGGGAGGACATCAAGGGACTGCAGGGACAGGTATGTATCAGCCAAAGTGTGGCTCGGGGTTACCGTTTTCGGCATTGAAATTTAACCCTGAGCCACACTCAGGAATACTGCCAGGGAGGCTAATATATAGTCATTATTGCTAATCCCCTTGTGCGCCCTGCTACTGATTGTAGAGGACAATGTATTATACAGTATTAACCTCTGCTGAGCTAATCTTGACTACATTTTGTTCTTCATATTTAAATCCTACTTGAATTAATCTTTATTGCACAACCCAGACAAATGATATATTGTTTCTTTTCAACAGGCCATGCTGATTCAGACTACATCATTACTATGTGTATATGTCATGTCAGAAAGCTGCATCAAAAATGACAAAAAACTCAAGTTTTCATTCAGATTTCAATCATTTACAGTCAGGTCCAGAAATATTGGGACATCGACACAATTCTAACATCTTTGGCTCTATACACCACCACAATGGAGTTGGAATGAAACAAACACAATGTGCTTTAACTGCAGACTGTCAGCTTTAATTTGAGGGTATGTACATCCAACTCAGGTGAACGGTGTAGGACTTACAGCAGTTTGCAGATGTGCCTCCCACTTGTTAAGCTACCAAAAGTAATGGGACAATTGGCTTCTCAGCTGTTCCATGGCCATGTGAGTGATATTCTCTCATTACCCCAATTACAATGTGCAGATAAAAGGCCCAGAGTTCATTTCAAGTGTGCTATTTGCATTTGGAATCTGTTGCTGTCAACTCTCAAGATGAAATCAAAAGAGCTGTCACTATCAGTGAAGCAAGCCATCATTAGGCTGAAGAAACAAAACAAACCCATCAGAGAGATAGCAAGAACATTAGGTGTGGCCAAAACAACTGTTTGGAACATTCTCAAAAAAGGAATGCACCGGTGAGCTCAGCAACACCAAAAGACCCGGGAGACCACGGAAAACAACTGTGGTGGATGACCGACGAATTCTTTCCCTGGTGAAGAAAACACCCTTCACAACAGTTGGCCAGATCAGGAACACTCTCCAGGAGGTAGGTGTTTGTGTGTCAAAGTCAACAATCAAGAGAAGACTTCACCAGAGTGAATACAGAGGGTTCACCACAAGATGTAAACCATTGGTGAGCCTCAAAAACAGGAAGGCCAGATTAGAGTTTGCCAAACAACACCTAACAAAGCCTTCACAGTTCTGGAACAAGATCCTATGGACAGATGAGACCAAGATCAACTTGTACCAGAGTGATGGGAAGAGAAGAGTATGGAGAAGGAGTGGAAATGCTCATGATCCTAAGCATACCACCTCATCAGTGAAGCATGGTGGTGGTAGTGTCATGGCGTGGGCATGTATGGCTGCCAATGGAACTGGTTCTCTTGTATTTATTGATGATGTGACTGCTGACAAAAGCAGCAGGATGAATTCTGAAGTGTTTCGGGCAATATTATCTGCTCACATTCAGCCAAATGCTGCAGAACTCATTGGACAGTGCTTCACAGTGCAGATGGACAATGACCCAAAGCATACTGCAAAAGCAACCAAAGAGTTTTTGAAGGGACAGAAGTGGAATGTTATGCAATGGCCAAGTCAATCACCTGACCTGAATCCCATTGAGCATGCATTTCACTTGCTGAAGACAAAGCTGAAGGGAAAAAATGCCCCAAGAACAAGCAGGAACTGAAGACAGTTGCAGTAGAGGCCTGGCAGAGCATCACCAGGGATGAAACCCAGCGTCTGGTGATGTCTATGCGTTCCAGACATCAGGCTGTGATTGACTGCAAAGGATTTGCAACCAAGTATTAAGAAGGGAAAGTTTGATTTATGATTATTATTCTGTCCCATTACTTTTGGTCCCTTCACGAGTGGGAGGCACATCTGCAAACTGCTGTAAGTCCTACACCGTTCACCTGAGTTGGGTGTACATACCCTCAAATTAAAGCTGACAGTCTGCAGTTAAAGCACATTGTGTTTGTTTCATTCCAACTCCATTGTGGTGGTGTATAGAGCCAAAGATGTTAGAATTGTGTTGATGTCCCAATATTTCTGAACCTGACTGTAATTATGTAAATATATTTTCCGCATTTTATCATCCAAATCTTTGTGGTTATATATTATATGGTGTACTTTAAAAAAATAAATAAAAAAAAAATCAGACATGGACAACCTATTACTGTATTTTTCTAAAAAGAATATGCAATTTTAACCATAATTGGAAAAACTTAAATTTTCTCTTGCATTCATCTCTGTCTTGGTCATAAATCGAGTCTTTTACAACACACTTTAAGAAACACATTGGCCCCAATTTTTTTTGCGCATGGAAAAAAACCTTAGCACGCGCAAATTAACGCGGTATTACGATCCGAGCGCAGTTTTTCAGCCTTCAGTCTATCAGCAGGGCGCAAATGACCGTTGCGTGCAGGAATCAGTGGGCAGACTGTTTTTTCACGGGATTCAGCCAATCAGAATTAAGAACCACCATTTGCTAGGTTTCGGTTGTTGCGCCTGTCAAAGTCAATCTGCGTATATGTGCTGCAACGAAAATAAAAAATTAAACAATTTATTAATTTTATTGTTTGGGTATGTGTAGAATCTGTAACTGTACTGTGCTGTATTTTTTTTTTGTGCAGGTTCATTTAATTTTGGCCAGAACGGTCAGATTCTAAGTTAACACCAGGTTTTCAAAGACGTTACGATACTTCGCGCACACGTCGTTCGTACGACGTTGCGTGAAGATCGTAATACCATTTTTCTCCAACGCATTCGCGCTGACAATGGTAAGTATGGGATGCATGAACGCACTTTCGCTCACACTGGGTTCGCGCAGGGTCAATCGCGGTAGACGATACCGCGCATTGTTTGCTTGAACATCGTAATAAGACGTTCCGCGCAAATGTTTTTTCCTCGGGCAAAAGCGCATTTGCGCGCATGCAAATGCACTGCGCGAAGTGTGTAATAGGGGCCACTGTGTTTCCCGGAACACCTATAGAGGAATCACCACAGTGTCACGAACAGAGCTGTAAGACCGTGTTCTTATTTACTCTTAATAAGCATTAGTATGTGCCTTTGCTATTCTGAGCTATGTAACACTGACTCATTATTATAATAAAACAGTATAAGCTGACAATTTTTCTCTTTTTTAATTTCAGATAAACCGGTGAATATCCATTTAGAGGAAATAAATCTACAATATTTGATTAAGATTAACATACCGCATGCGTCTGAATACAAACTATTCAGCTCTGCATTGCAAACTTATAATTTTTTCTTATATTTTACTTTTTTCTGTGACAGCAGAGTTCTTCATGTTTAAAACTCTGCTTTCATTTATTACAAGCTAGCTGACACTGTGGGCGTTAAGAGTTAATTCTTCACGTTCCTGGTTCCTGCTATCATTAAAAAATGATTTGCTTTAATCAATAAATGGACAATGGGTGTAAACCTCTTAGCTTTGAAATAAGACACACAGACTATCTATAGGGAAAGATTTAGACGGAAAAGCCCTCATAGTTCAGTTATTACAAAGGAAAAGGAAATGGAAGTCCTGATTTCAAAGGATGATGGGCAATGGAGCAGGGAAGTCGATAAAGCCAGCAGGATGTTCTCTTGGTAACAGAGATTAAGAGATAGAAATACCGTAGCTAGATTTCCTATTCGAATATTGATTGATCCTTTAGTACCCCTAAAAGAGATTTTATGCAAAGCTTATAATACCATAGAAAATAGGATTTATGCATCATTATATTTTTAGACTGCCATGTTAATCCAGTGGCAAATTATCACAACTTGGCCACCGACTGGTTTAGGTTCGTGCATATACGCACTGTATATATTGAGTTTATATCAAATGTGAGATGTAAAACTATAATCAATTAACAGGATGTTATTGGGTTTTATGTAGTAGTGGTTTTCTTTGTTACATTGTTTGTAAACATTTCCGTATGATATTGGGTCAGTCGCCATATACACAAAAGAAATAGATCTTTGGCTTACTGGCATCCGATTAGACAAACCTAGAATAATGTATGCTGATGGATTAAAGTAAAATGTTTCCAAATCCATTATTGATCACAAAAAAGTAACATTAGCAGATGACTAATGCATTTAACTTAATTTGCTAAAATATTCATTATATCAAGCAGGCTAATTGTATATTTTATGCACTTAAATGTCAATATTACCACCACATCCATTCAAGTGCTGTTCATTTGTATTTTTATTTAAGCTAATACACGTGCAGTAGAAACATAGAAACATAGAAAAATGTCGGCAGATAAGAACCTTTTGGCCCATCTAGTCTGCCCAATTACATGGATACTTCACCTGGATTTATCTTTTGTTTAGGATAGCCTTATGCCCATGCTTGCTTAAATTCAATTACTGTTTTGGCCTCTACCACTTCAATTGGAAGACTGTTCCATGTATCCAGCACCCTCTCAGTAAAATAATGCTTTCTGATGTTACTTTTAAACCTTTGCCCCTCTAATCTAAGACTATGTCCTCTTGTTTTGCTACTTTGTTTCCTTTTAAATATACTCCCTTCCTCTACCTTGTGGATTCCCTTTACGTATTTAAATGTTTCTATCATATCTCCTCTGTCTCGTCTTTATTCCAAGCTGTACATGTTAAGATCATTAAGCCTTTCCTGGTAACTTTTCTCCTTCAAGCCGTACATCATTTTAGTAGCCCTTCTCTGAACTCTCTCTAAGATGTCTATATCCTTCTGGAGATACGGTCTCCAGTACTGCACACAGTACTCCAAGTGAGGTCTCACCAGTGCTCTGTACAGTGGCATGAGCACTTCCCTTTTCCTACTGCTAATACCTCTCCCTACACAACCAAGCATTCTGCTAGCATTTCCTGCTGCTCTATTACATAGTCTACTTACCCTTAGATCCTCTGAAATAATAACCCCTAAATCCCTTTCCTCAGATGTTGAGGTTAGGACTGTATCAAATATTCTATATTCAGCCCTTGGGTTTTTACGTCCCAGGTGCATTATCTTGCACTTATTCACATTAAAACTCTCCTCTGCTCTACCACATCATCTCCTCTGCTCTACCAGCATAGACAATGATCTCCCTAAACCCAAGTTTTTGTTTTTTTAATGAAGGATTCTGATACAGTATTATTAATGACTGAATCCTCAATATCTTTGTTCATGTCCCACAAATGCTCTTTGAGCTGGTCATAATTCAATGTTTTGTTCAACTTTTGGCATTTATACCATGCACTCATTTCTCTTTTACTTTTCTCATTCAGGGCAGTTGGCAGGAGGTGCCGTGGTAGTAATACACACACACACACTCACACTCACACCAAACCAAGGCACTCCATTACACAATGTACACCATAACAAAGCTCATAAAATTCAAAACACATTCACGGTTTTCAAAGATTTGTCAAGATTTCACTTTTTTCCCCAATCTAACTTAGATAATAAATAATGGGAAAGTTCACAAAATATGATCATATCTTGCTTAAGCCTGTTAGAACATTTTGTTTATTGGTAAGCGGCTTAGCCGCCCAATAGTATAGTCATGAATACTGAATGTTTAGTTAGGCTTTGCATAAGGAGCAGGTGTTTGATTTACATTTGTTTTATTTTCCTGTTATATGGTGTATCCTGCAAGTACTGTGGCTGCAAAATAATGAAAAATGTGAAGCACTGATCCCTGTGTCCAGTGGCTATGTCGCACCAGGCAAAATATCAAATATTGTACTGTCAATGTGTACGTTCCTGGATTCCCCTTAGTTTTTCCTAGGTAGGGGTGTCAGAGATGTCCATTTTCCCCCTTCTGTTTGACAAAGCTATCAACCCATAGTTACGTGCTATGGAGGCAATGGTGTCCTTCAGAGGCATCCCAGTGGTGAGGGAGTTAAAAGTCTTTGCATTCACATATGATCTCCTATTATTTGCAAATGATTTGTCGACTGCATTACCCTCCCTCCTTGATCTTCTAAATACGTTTACCGCTATTTCTGGCCTAAAGGTTAACTGTCATAAATCCAAAGCACTATATCTCCACTCTAACACCGCGCTGGCATTACCCACTAAAATACCTTTGATCTAGGCCACAAACTCACTCAAATTCTTAAGAGTTTGATTTCCACGAGATCTTCACATGCTCTACGATATTAATATCCCTTCATGCTACGAGTTGTAACTAAAGAGCTAACCAAATGGTATAACCGCACTATTTTCTCTGGAAAGGTTTGGTGGTGCACTTCAGCCTTACTAAGCTTCACCAGCCAAAACATCATGGGAATGTTATTCTCCCACATATTAAAGACTACAATATAGCAGCACAATGTCGGCATGCCATTGACTGGCTCAAAAATGTATTCTAAATTTGCGATTTACCATTGGGATCCTCACTAACACCACAGCTTTCCCTTCCATACCTTTTCCATTCCCTCTTTAAAGATCTCCCCCTACTTTAAAGGACATTCCGATCCTTACCACAACAAATAAAATTTGGAAAATATCCCAATCAAAAGTCTCTGCAAAATCAACATCTTCTCCCTTTCTTCCCTTGGTGGCAAATCCCAAATTTGGTAAGGGACAAGCCTCTATACCCTTTAGGTCCTGGGAGGAGGGGGGACTAGGATTCTTATACCAGTTCCTGGATGAAAACACAGAAGCAATATTATTGTTGACAGCTTTGAAGGCCAAATATCCTACGCTATCACTTACATCGTTCTCATATTTTCAAGTTCATTCATATTTTCAAACAGTTACATCCACTGATATGGACAAAGACTGGACAAATTGCCTTGACAGCCACATTGGAAACAGACTCAAGAATGATTAGGCTATTTCTTTGTTATAAAATAATTTACGCTACACAACAGATTGGCCCAACATAGCATCTGGACCTTCAGAATGGCTTCCTCATTTCACACAATGCACTACAGATGATCTCCCTTCATCTCACGCTTACATGGTTAAACTTTACCCATGGTATCAAACCATGAAATGTTCTTAAAAATAATTGCACCATGCATATTACTCTCCTTGCAGACTATTTAAAATGGGCTGGAAGCCTTCCTCAACATTTCTTTAATGAGTCACAAGCCGACTTGTACCACTGTTTTGGGCTCATCCTGTGTACCAAGCGTTTTGGAACGCAGTACATGTACATATCCTCTAATAAAAAAAAGTCACTGCCATTAATCACAGAATCTCTCCTTTTTGGTCCCACCCCCTACTTAAAACTCAAGAATCGCAAATTTATATCTATAGTAGCAGCAGTACGTTGCAAAACCTTACTACAGACTTGGAAACAACCACGATCCCATTGTCTGATTTTGTTATTATAGTTTTTGTATATACTTCTAGGATATATGTATTAAGTGTGTGTGTGTTTCTCTCCATATGTATTCAGTCCTGTGCTGGTAGACCTAATTGCTACTCTGTATATATGTATGCATATTTTTATCTATGTATTCAGTTTATGTGTAGCTAGGCACATTTGCCACTGCTCAATTTCTTTTAGAACCATTTGTTCTTATCTATCCCCCGGTCCGAACCACGGAGTCTACGAATTTTATTGCACCCCAAACCCCCCTCTGACCTTAGGTGTGCTCTCTTTTTATTTTTTATTTAATTTTTTTTTCTCCCAGCAAGCAAGCATTCTATCATCGCTTCCTCACCCATCAGACTTAGGCAGCAACTCATTCTGGCTTCTCCTGGACTTTGTACACAGACGACACTGTAATCTATACCAGCAAACCAAATCTCCTGCAGATGGAGGCCGTGCTGCAAGAACAATTCACAGAGGTAGAAAAGTGGATCAAACACAACAAACTTTTTTTAAATACTGACAAAACTGTAACGATGCTCTTTGGAACAGCACCTAAACTACACAAATTGCAAAATCCCCATCTATGTGATGGGACAAAATCAAATGGCATGCTGACCACAGTCACTTCTCTCAAATATCTAGGTATGTGGTTGGACCCTAATCTATCCTTTGGCCCCCACATCGAAAAACTTTCATCTAAACTTTACCCCAAACTAGGTGCCCTGTACAGAAACAAATCCTGCCTGAGCCCTGCGGTAAGAAAGCAGATTGTACAACAAACGCTTATGCCAGCTATTGATTACGGAGATGTAGTGTATGCAGCGGCCCCGCAAACACACCTTCAGAAACTTACTACATTGTATAACTCATTCTTCTGCTTTGCGCTACAATGTAACTACATGACCCACCATTGTGACATGTTAAAAGAGCTAAACTGGCCATCACTGGAGTCTAAGGCTAGGGTCAGACGAGCGCAGTATTAACGTGCGTTTAGCCGCACTTAATCACGGCCGTGCTAGCACCAAATGACGTCCAATGCCGGGCAGCATACGAAGAACGGCCGCACGAAAGTGCGGCCGCGCAACGCAAGTGGCAAACGAACTCATTTTATCGAGAACGTCAAACCGCTAGTACTGACGTACAGAGTGCGCTGCGTCCGCATAGCGGCGTGTGTGCGTGATTAGGAGAGGTCAGACGCTGCTAATGTCCGGCCAACATAACGTCCAGACGCAAAAAGGGTTTCATTGATGATCCGTACAAAATCACGGACGAAAATGCGCATCGTATGACCACTATCGCGTATTCCGTGAAAAAATACGTCCATTCGTTCGAACGCACTTTTTCACGGACAACGCGAAAAATGCGTTAGTCTGACCCTAGCCTAAACGCACCCTTCTCCTCTCTAGCCTGGTGTCTAAGAGCATTTCTGGGAAGCTGCCACCCTACCTGAATAGACTGCTTCCCCCAGCAGCTCCCTCATCCTATAACCTCCGATCCAGGACCAGCACCTTACTTGCAATACCACAAAACAAAAAGACAGTGGCTCGGTCCTCATTTTCCTACAGAGCACCACAATTATGGAATAACCTCCCAGACACCATCAAATCTTCCCCCAGTCTTAAGTCACTCAAGAGCTCCTTACTAACATACCTCAATACAGAATGCACCTGTAAACATGTAACCTAGGGACTATATTTCCTACATATTTATTTTCTGTTAATCTGTATATTTGTGTTTTTAATATCTTGCATTGTATTACTTTGTATTTCTGTAACAACTGTAACACTTCAATGTTCTTGAACCCAGGACATACTTGAAAACGAGAGAAATATCAATGTATCCTTCATAAATAAATAAAATTATTTATTTTTTTGGACTGGCTCCTACCTCTGTTAACACAAAACTTGAAGTAAAAAAATGTGTTGTTACATGGCAGTGTTATTTTTCATCTTTCGAATCTTCCATGCTCATTTCTATTGAAATCTCTCTCCAATACACCGCCTAGTAGTTCTTGAAAGTGGTTGCAGTAGGAACCCTTTAACATCACTGGATTCTAATGACTAACAGGGTTATTCAAAGAGATCCGAATTGTGGCTGAAAGGTAACTGAACACTGAAATTCAACGTATGGTTACCTTTCCTGGCCATTCGGCTATTCAGAGAGCAGGCAGTTTGCCAAATGTTGGCGAATTGCCTGCACATACGGTGCCTGTTCTTTGCCTGTTCGAGGGCAGTGAAATCCCCATAGAGAAGCAAAGCTTCGTCTATTCAGAGAACACAAACCAGCAGGGAAAAGTTGCCGAAGTGCGCGGCTGTTCGGTGGTTTCATTCGACAGGTTTATTCAGGCGAATTCCATAGGCTTCAATGTTAAAAATATTCCCGTTTTAATTCAATATCTAATAAACCGTTGATTATAATATTCTGCAGTAAAAAGTCTCTTTATTCATAGATTTCTTAGGATCTTTTAGGCATTTTTCGGGATTATTTTTGAAAAATTATTTTTTTCGTTTTCTTTTTAAATCGTTTTTTCTTTTTTCTGTAACAGCCCTTTTTATTATCATTCATTGGATCTTATATGTGGATTTAAGACATTTTCGTTCTGTAGTTTCTTTGCAAACAGCGTTTCACTTTTGAAACATTCAACACTGGTTTTTTTTTCACTCCATTCGTCTGCGGTGTCGGCTTTTTCCGGCGGCTGCTCTGCTCTGTGATCAGCTGCTGCTCGGGTTTCTCCGGCGGGGTTAATCCAGATGTTTTTGGGGGTTTCGGTTTGCGTTCGCCGGGTTTTGTGGTGAGTGTTCGTTGGGTTTGCGGTGGCTTTTCCCTTCACTACGAGGGCCCTGTGGTGCTTACGATTCTCTTTGAATTACACAAGGATCACAGTTCAGGAACCTCCGCTCCCTATTTCCCCTTATGTTATTCCACTTGTACACAGTTTAGACCGGGCAGATCTATTCTAATGTTTTTTCCTTTATATTTCTGATTTATTTGGTGATGAATTTGCATGTTGTTAGTCTATGCTGGACTTATACCCTTCTTTTGACCCCATTTACGTTCTTTGATTTCCTCGATTTTCTAACAACTATGGACGTACAAAATCGTTTTGTTCTGAGAA
The DNA here is from genome assembly GCA_009667805.1 of Leptobrachium leishanense. Taxonomy (NCBI): domain Eukaryota; kingdom Metazoa; phylum Chordata; class Amphibia; order Anura; family Megophryidae; genus Leptobrachium; species Leptobrachium leishanense. The sequence goes on along the minus strand of CM019069.1, from coordinate 79,733,030 downwards.
TTGTCGGAAGGGATTTATGTAAGCAGGATGGACTCCTATTACTGAATGTTTCCCAAATATGTTGGATTTGTAAGTGCTAATGCACACATCTCAGATTCGTTTTGTTTTTAAATTGTTTTGTTTTTTTCTTATTGACAAATGTGAATATACTGTCATTATAGATCTCACTTTGATAATCCAGTATGACACGTTTTCACTCTGATATAAACTTTCTCATCTTTCTGCGTATTGCTGTCATCTGTTCATCTACTCTGCGTTTACAATAAAAATTGTCAGATTAAAAAAATGCAACATTTCATTCTGCTATACTAGGATTGTTTCAACATCTTAACTTCTGGACTAACACGGCTACACCTATCTAAATATATACACACATACAGGGTTATTCAGAGAATGGTGAAAACCAGGAGAACTGGCAGCAGATGAGAACAATCTAGACCAAATAGCCAATTTGGAAAAGTGAGATAAATGGGAGAGTTTTTCTGGTTTGGCTATTGTGACCTAGAAGTTTAACTTCTCCAGTAATTCTCCTGGTTTTCGCCTTTCTCCGCATAACCCTGATACAGTAATGCAATAGTAGGTAAGGACGCACTCAAACAGGGTTATTCAGAGATAGGTGAAAACCAGGAGAATTGGCAGGAGAAGAGAACAATCTAAACCAAATAGCCAATTTGGAAAGTGAGATAAATGGGAGAATTTTTCTAGTTTGGCTGTTTTGACCTAGAATTTTCAATTCTCCAGTCATTCTCCTGGTTTTCACTTCTATCTGAATAACCCTGAAAGTCTTCATAAATATCCATGTTTATTTGCAATCGATTAAACATTAATGTTTTGTTCATCCAAGACTCTATTGAGAAACAGAGCATATACAAACAATTCAATTTATAGTAAAATCAAGGATACAGTCACCAATCCTGTCACGCAACACCGGAGGTGCTGTCTATCCGAAACCGGAAGTGGCAGCTCGCTACTTGCGTCAATGCTTGGCTTTATTATAGATTGATGGATAAGACAAAATATCACATCATTTTAATGGATTATAAATAAATTTTTAGAATTTTATGAAGACTCGGAGGGCATCCATTCCCACTGCTAAATGTTATCAAAGGACTGTTTGCACCAGGGGACATAAACATAATTTGGCCTTGTTTAAGAAGACTGGCGGTTCAAGGATTATACAAATATGTGTATATAGTTGTCATGCCCCTCGCCACAGACGCTGCAAGAAGACCAAACCCTGAGGTACTTATTGCTGAACTACCCTGTATAATATGCATATGCAGGTTCCTAGGGTCAGACGAGCGCGTTTTCTACGGACTGTATGCAGTACAGACAAACTTTTTGACGGAGGACGCACTAGTGGCCACACAGTCCATTTTTGTGACTGACGTTATTTTTGACAGATGTAGGAGGGAAAATAAACTAAAATAAAAAACATTTTGTCCGTCAAAAATGCTGGACGTATAAATGCAGTCTGTCTGACCATGTTCCATCATTTACACACAAAGCTATGCGGATATTGCGGTCGTGGCGCACTCCACGTGTCCGTTCTAGCAGTATTACGTTCTTGCCTAACCTGCGTCTGTTTGCCGCATCCGTCATGTGTCCGCACTTCTGTGCGGACGTACTTTGTGTGTGGGGCTCCATTTAGCACAATTGTATGCTATCACGGACGCACTTATGTGCGGCAACACGGACGTGAGCACTGCGCTCGTCTGACACGAGCCTTACTGAATAATCCTGTGCTGGTTCCAGGAGGCCTCAGGTACAGCTCATCAAGCTAATTGTCAGGATCCCTGGCTGTAGCCATTCTGGACCCCCCCCCCCCCCCGGTGGTACACTTCATGTTCTCATCCTGCCCTGCAACCAGCATTGTAAGAGTTAACACCAAAACACACGTGACTCACAAAATAAAGGGCTCTGCCCCTCAATGACACATTGCTGGTTCATTACAGCTCATGCTCACGAAGAGTGAACATCCTTGCTTTGTTGCTACTCTGCTACCTGATCCTGATTCCCCATTTCTGGTTCCTGCAATTACAACCATCATCCCCATCATCCTCTGCAATCAACCTGGTTAGTCTTTATTTCCATTCACCCTCCACCATCCATATCCTCTGTTTATCGGTGCAGACCACTGCATCCTGGGCTCATACCCCTGCCATCCAGGTGCCACCCAGGTACCATCCCCACGTTCCTGACACTAATGAGGTCTCCTTAAGAGGAAGCTACACCCTCCTTTCTATGCTTCCTCGTTGAAGTCTGACCTGTACTTCTAACTGAACCTGCCTCCTGAAAACTCCTTGTTCCTTAACCCTACTGCTGAGAAACCACTACTGCCAAGATACCCCTACTGCCGAGAGACCCTATGTGGATACCTACAACCAACGGGAACCTCCATCCTCTGTTCCTTGTGCCCAGGGCCGGCGCTGCCGCTAGGCCAGCTAGGCGGGCGCATAGAGCGCAGTGCCCGCCTAGGGCGCAGCCGGCCTGACTAATTATAAAAAAAAATTGCCTGCGGGGCGGCCACGTGCTGCAGCCAGCCCCAATACTTGCCTGCGTCACCGCCGACGTCAAGGAGACGGAGGCGTGGACTTGGTGCTTCCAGCTTCCTGGACCAAGTCCAGGACTCCGTCTCCTTGACGCCAGCGGCGACGCCGGCACGTATTGGGACTGGCTACGAAGAAGACACAGACAGCGCTGGAGGCAAATATCCACGTGTGAGCTTGAGGGCAAATATCCATGTGTGAGCTGGGTCAAGTATCCATGTGTGAGCCCTGGGGGCTAATATCAATGTGTGAGCCTGGGGGCAAATATCAATGTGTGAGCCTGGGGGCAAATATCAATGTGTGAGCCTGGGGGCAAATATCAATGTGTGAGCCTGGGGCAAATATCAATGTGTGAGCCTGGGGGCAAATATCAATGTGTGAGCCTGGGGGCAAATATCAATGTGTGAGCCTGGGGGCAAATATCCATGTGTGAGCCTGGGGTAAATATCCATGTGTGAGCCTGGGGGCAAATATCCATGTGTGAGCCTGGGGGCAAATATCCATGTGTGAGCCTGGGGACAAATATCAATGTGTGAGCCAGGGGGCAAATATCAATGTGTGAGCCAGGGGCAAATATCAATGTGTGAGCCTGGGGGCAAATATCAATGTGTGAGCCTGGGGGCAAATATCCATGTGTGAGCTGGGGGCAAATATCAATGTTTGAGCTGGGGCAAGTATCCATGTGTGAGCCTGGGGGCAAATATCAATGTGTGAGCCTGGGGGCAAATATCCATGTGTGAGCCTGGGGGCAAATATCCATGTGTGAGCCTGAGAGAAAATATCAATGTGTGAGCTGGGGCAGATATCCATGTGTGAGCTGGGGCAGATATCCATGTGTGAGCTGGGGCAATATATCCATGTCATGTGTTGGCTGGGGCAATATATCCATGTCATGTGTTGGCTGGGGCAATATTTCCATGTGTGAGCTGGCGCAATATCTCCATGTGTTAGCTGCGGTAATATCTCCATGCCATGTGTTAGCTGGGGCAATATCTCCATGTGTGAGCTGGAGGCAAATATACCCACGTAAGAGCTGAGGGCAAATATACCCATGTGATCTGGGGCAAATGTACCATGTGAGCAGGGGGCAATATATCCATGTGAGAGCTGGGGCAAATATACCCATGTGAGCTTTCTTTTTTTGGGGGGGGTGCAAGTAGCTGGTCTTGCCTAGGGCACAAAATAGTCTAGCACCGACCCCTTTGCCACAGACTTGACCATTCTATTACCTGCCGCCTGCCAAGACCTCTGCTCTGAATTATACCATGCCAATTGCCAGCTCCCAGGCTGAAACCTATGCCACGGACATTATTCTAATTTCCATTATTAGTTTTGTGTTTATTCAGTTCTCTTCTGTGCTTCTTGTTCCTCTTGTGTTATTTGGTCCTTTCTCCTGTTTATTGTTGTGCTCCTTGCTTCCCTCTGTCTTTAACCCCTTAAGGACCGCTGACGTACTATGTACGTCCTGCCCACGGGTCTCCCTTAGACATGCAGACGTACATAGTACATCAGTCAGTGGTGTATTTAGGCTTTGTGCTGCCCTAGGCCTGATTAAACTCGTGCACCCCCTAATGACGTCACACATGCCGAGACTGGTGCTGCCGCTGGCACCAGCATGTGCCAGCACACGTCGTCCATGTCAGGAGGAGGAGTTGAATGCGGCTCATGCATAAATGAGGATCGCAGGATTCATGGGCGAAGGAGGGAGGCTGTGGCTCATGGACGGGTGTCCATGAGCCAGGGCCGGTCTAAGCCACTGTGCTGCCTGGAGCGATTGATGAAAAGCTGCCCCCCCCAAAAACCACATGTGACATGTATGAGTGCATCATAGAGCTCCACAGCAATAAAGCTCACAGTAATGTGTGGTGTGAAAGGGTAGCTCTGGCTGGAAGCCACTTACCGGCGAACCTGGCAGAGCTGTCTCCATGATCCGGCGCCGCTGGAGAATGAAGTACTGGCTGGACTTCTGGGTCACCCTTAGCCACAGGGCATTCTTCAGCAGCACCTCTTCAGGCTTAAGCCACATCCTGCAGGGCGATGGGCACTGCCAGGCTTACATGTCGGCAAAGGGATCTGCTGGAGCCAGAGGGAAGGGAGCATTTTAGGAGGGCACACTCAGCACAGTGCAGGCTGGCACTCACACACTCACCACAGTGCAGGCTGACACACACCCACACTCGCCACAGTGCAGGCTGACACACACACGCACACCACTGTGCAGGCTGGCACGGCTGGCACCCCCCCCCCCCCAGCATGGGCACACACACCCCCAGCATGAACAAACACCCCCAGCATGGACATACACACATACACACCCCCCCAGCATGGACATACACACATACACACACCCCCAGCATGGACACACACATACACACACCCCCAGCATGGACACACACAACCCCAGCATGGACACACACACCCCCAGCATGGACACACACCCCCAGCATGAACACACACCCACACATCCCCAGCATGGACACACACACACACCCAGCATGGACACACACACACCCAGCATGGACACACACACATACACACACCCCCAGCATGGACACACACACACATACACACACCACCAGCATGGACACACACACACATACACACACCCAGCATGGACACACACACACCCAGCATGGACACACACACAGGAATCTGGGAGCTAGTCATGCCAGTGTGGAAGCTGAACCCTCACTCAACAGACCCCACTCCACTGAGCTCTGACCGAGGCTCTCAGAGACACAAGCTCCCTCTCAGGTCCCTCATGGCTCACCGACCACTCACACTCAAGCAAGCCTCCTCATTGGCCTCCCTGTCATTCAGCCTCTTTCATCTGGGTCCCTGCTGCATACTCACCTGCTATCTCCCCCTCACTCGCTCACTCAGCTCCACGTGTCCAGGCAGGGCTGAGCCTCTCTCCTGTGGCCTTGCCAGTCTCTCTGCCGCTGTGGCTGGTGTCCCTCCTTCACTGTAGCCCCTGAGAGGAGGACTGGCTCTGGTCCGGCCCGGGTATCTCCGCACACCTGGAGGAAGCTGTAGAGGGATCCGAGCATCGGGGATGAGAGAGTGCCCTCCTCCTGAAAGTGGAGTGGTGCGCTGGCAGCTGCTGCAGGCAGGCGGGCTGAGCACGGAGGATGGAGCCGCCGATCACAGGGAGAGGGATCCAGATGAGCGGCATGCAGAGGTCACGAGCAGCTGCTTCCCGCTCAGTTACCGGCTTCCCGCTAGTTGAACTAGCCTAGTTCCCAACCAATGTGGGGGGGTGACACCAATACAGCGTGCGTGCTGTTCCTTCCCACTCCCAGTCTTCAGTATCTGGGAAGGCACGCACGTACAATCGATGCGCATCTTTTTACGAACGACGTTTGCGCGCATAATTTTAACGTCTTTGAAAAGCTGTTGGTAACTGCAAATCGGAAGGTTCTGGCCGAAACGAAAAACACCAGAACGATTAAAAAAATACAGCATAGTATCACATTCTACACATACCCAAACAATAAAATTGTGAATTCGTGAGTGTTTTTATTATTGCTGCAGCATGTATACTCAGATTTACTTTGACAGGCGCAAAAATTTAAGTGAGTCAATTAAAAGGAACACTCTACTCAAAAATCCCCCCCCCCGTTTTTTTTTATCCTAATCTATCCCTATTCCCTTAATAAAAAGTTATTTTTTTAAAAAATTTGTGTAACTGTAATACTTACCCTAAAATCCACTTGTTTCCAGCGGCGTCTTTTTTTTTTTTTTATATACTCACCTCCCTCCTCTTCCGCTCCCGTCCTTCTTGCTTCTTCTTGCCTTCTGGTTTACGTGAGAAGCGTGCATGCGCGCCTCTCACGTAAGCCAGCCAATCGGCAGGCTTCCTCCCGGCTCCCTCTGAGGATTAGTGTTGCGCGCAAGAGGATGCGCGCAACACTAACCCTCAGCCGCTGCCGCCAGCTACTGCGGAGAGTTGGAGACATCATCGCGCTGAAAGCGCGATGACGTCTCCTACTCGGCAAAAGTCGGCAGAAGCGGGAAATATGATTCCCGCTCTGCTGACTGACAGCTGGGAGGGCGGAGTAAACTCCTCCGCCTCTCTCAGCTGTTTTCAGCTTTTTCTGCTGAACTGCCGAGCGGAGGGAGGGGAGACAGAGGGCGGCATACTCCAGGCATCATGACCACCTAAAATAGCTTAGGTGGTCATGTTGCCTAGAGTGTCCCTTTTAAGGTAAATTGATGTCAATTAAGGTTCTTAATTCTGATTGTTTTTTTCACCGGATTCAGCCAGTCTGATTTACGTGCGCTATGTTACCGCACGCGTATTACTCTTCGTTTTGCGCGTCATTTTTACGAATGTTATTTTCGGACGGATGAGAAAATGCATTTGGATCAGAATACTCCGTTAAGTTTCGAATGTAATAGGGGCCAGTATGTTTAACATTCAATGTTTCTGATACAGAACATGCCGTTCTGTGCAAGCACCATGACATATATTCAATAAAAATAAATTTACAATATACTCAGAGTGTCGCCAGACAATTTTACTTTGGCTCTTTGTGTTGTTTTTATCCTTTGTTTCTGTCCTCTTTGTTTCATACTCATTTTCCCTCCCACCTTCTTTTTCTCTGGTTTAATTTCTCCCCCCCCCCTTCTCTCTCTGTAAAGAGGATGCATTGTAGAAAGCAATGTTGTGGAGCCACTTTTCACACCCCTGCAGCAGCTGAGGAGAGAAGGAGAGAAGAGTCAGGAGCTGTTAATGAATGCACCAGCTGTGCGAGGAAATATCAGCCGCGGCCAGCCTCTAGGCTTTCATTTTTCCACTCGGGTTGTCATTTCAGACAGGCTGGGAGCACCACGCAAAATCACTGCAACAGCAGAGAAGAGAATACAAAAAGCAGTGCTGGCAAAAATGAGATTACACTGGAACATTGATTCATTCCTGCTTGGAAAGCATCGGGTTCCTAAAGGCACCACACAGATGTAGTGTAGTAACGCAGAGAAACACTGAACAAGCAGTATTGTGGTAAACCTCAATAACAAGGTCCTCACCATGTCCAATCTTTCTTGCCTCATGCAGCAGTTCCACTTAATAATGCTCTTTATTCAATTTTCAACTAATACTATATAAAAAATACATGTTGAATTCAAAATGAAATTTGATCCCTTTTTCGCTTTTACCATGAATTGTACTAGATAGATAAGATAAGTTGGATTTAGACTGTACTTACAGAAAAAACTTTAATAAATTCAACCATTTAAGGAATAAGTTTGACAAATTCACTGCGAATAATGTCCATTAAACATAGATTAAGCAATTGGGGAGCTAGCTCGGGAGGTTAATGCACCGTGTTACATATGCAGTCCATAAGCTTCCAGCTCTATTTCCTTTACATACATACAGAGGGCCATATTCAAACCCTGGTGTAAACCTAATCAGAGCTGCTGTAAATTCCCAGAGTCATTAAGGTCTATGGAGTTGCTAAGTTACAAGTTTAGCTGTAAAGTTTACACCAAGATTGGAGCACAGCCATTTTACACATTTTACACACACACATATTACCATTTTACACACACACATATTAACGTTTATGCATACACCTTGTGCGTTACAGACCAGTATGTGCATCCTAACCTTACACACATTCAAACTATCTTATATATGCTCACATACACTCTCTCTTAACAACACACACATATCCATTATACTTTCTCCTCGTGACTCTCACACCTTTCTCCAGTACCTTAGCCGCAGCCTAAGGACAGGTGCATGTAGAGAGCCTGGCTAGCAGCCCCAGAAATAAGCTGTAGCTGTAGACCTGGAGCCTTTCCTTGGCACAGCGGGCAGAAGATTACTGGTACCCCGAATCATGAGCCTGGACTTCAAGCTTGGTCAGAATAGAACTGTTTTTTTATTTCACAGGCACAGAGATACATTCAACCATCAACTTCATTTGCATACAATCAAGCAGATAGCTGACAGATCAGATAACTACACAGGACCTTCAAACAATGGAGAATGGGGGAAGGAGAAAGGAATTTCTTACAGAGAGAACTTACACAATAGAGAGAGCAGGTACTAATACAGAGATCTACACTATACAGGGAAGGGTTGTATAATTGAGGGAATGTACGCAAAATACACAACAAGAGACTATACAATAAATACACAAGGGAATAACACACAGACATCAGTAATCTTTAGCTAACTGGCAGATATATAAAACAGTGAAAACCAAATATATTTAAAAGGCCCACCAGTTCCCCCAATAGTGTCTTTCACGGGCCATAGTCTCTGGGCAGGAGCCTAGAGCACAGGCCCCTTCAAGTCGCACAGTGACACTGACACCTTGTTTTGTCACAGGTAGGATTCACATTACCACAGGTGCCTTGACGGGGCAAGTGAGCTTACAGTTTAATGGCCATTCAAGTAAACCAAAGCCTCTGATTGTGTTTTGTTTCACATGGAGCTATAGGAATAAGCGCGGATGACACCTTTTTTCTTGCTATATTTTATACATGAACTGGGGTGATTACTTCTGGTTGTTGCAGCCGCCCTGGCAGGGATTGGGCGCAACACTGTTTTTTCTATATGGACCTGTCAAAAGGTTTTTGTGATTTCAAACTAAAATATCAATATAGACTGATAAAATACTAATTGTGGATATTAAAAAAGGTTATAACTTGTGAACTGAAAAAAAATTGAAAGTATTTGTTTTAAATTTTTAAAATTATTTGCTTTTATTTGTTGCTGAATTAACGAATGGTCCTCATGAATAAAAACATAAATTATATATATATATATATATATATATATATATATATATAAATGGATTAACAAAATAGGGTTTTTAAATCTTGAGTATGTCCAGTACGTCTGAAAATGAAAATAATTATATATATATATATATACACACAACACACAACACACACACAGTGTGAATATAACTCTTTCGCTCTATCTATCTACCTATACCTACCTATCTACTGCTTAAATTTCCTGATTTAAAATGGTGCTGTCTTTGAATTGACAGATCAGTGTGTCAATTAATGCGCTTTCCTAAGCAAGAAGTCTAATTTGCCTGATAGGAAATTAATCTGAAATAACATTTCCTAGTGCTGTCCTTTTTTTTGCAATTGCTTTCCTTAAAATATCCCCACTAACAGGGTAATTCAAAGAGAATCGAAAAGTCAGCGCACTTTCAGTGACTTTTTGTTCTCTTCAATTTGGTTCGATTTGACGATCCCATTTCGGCGACCCTGCGGTGTATTCAGCAAGCACCACAGGGCCGTCGTATTGCAGGGAAAAGTCGCCGCAAACCCGCCCAAAACTAACCGCAAAACCCGGCGAATGCACACCGAAACCCGCAAAAACATCTGAATTAACCCCGCCGAACACACCAGAGAAACCCAAGCAGGAGCCGATCACACGCAGACGAATGCAGTGAATAAATTAGAAAAACAGTTTCTTGAATGTTTGAAAAGTGAAACGCTGTTTGCAAAGAAACTACTGAGCGAAAATATCGGAACTTTACATATGAGGTCCAATGAATGATAATAAAAAGGGCTATTACAGAAAAAATAAGTAAATGTTTTTTATTTTTTTTAAAAATCAGAATTAAAAAAAAACAAACAATGCTTAAAATATCCTACAAAATCTATAAATAAAGAGACTCTTTACTGCAGAATATTATAATGAACGGTTTATTAGATATTGGATTAAAACGGGAATATTTTTAATATTGAAGCCTATGGAATTCGCCTGAATAAATCTGCCGCATGAAGCCACCGAATGGCAGGGCAATTTGGCAACTTTTCACTGTTGGGTTTTGCTCTCTGAATAGCCGAAGCATTGCTTCTCTATGGGGATTCACTGCCCTCGAACAGGGACCGAACATGCACCGTATGTGCTGGCAATTCGCCAGGATTTGGTGAACTGCCTGCTCTCTGGATAGCCTAATGGCCAAGAAAGGTAACCGAACGGTGATTTTCAGCTTTCGGTTCCCTTTTGGCAGCCATTCGGATCTCTTTGAATAACCCTGTAAATCTTGTTCATTGGAATTGCATCTCCAGCGCAGAGCTTGAGTAAACACTACACGTATTCTACTATCCTGACAGCTAACACTCAAGAAAAACGAATAAATTAATTAATGTAAAGCATTTGCTTAAATGTTAGAATTAGAAAAAAATGTTCATTAAATCCACAAAATCTGTAACTTTGTAAAATCTGAATGTAGGACCTCTATTAAAAAAGCTTTAAAAAAACATAAAAACTCAACGAGTTGTTTCTGTTTTGTTTACACTATTACAATTTATATGCAGATCTTATATGTACTAAATAAATGCCAATATATTGCCTCTAAGGTGGTGGTAAAACCTTTATGCCTATAAATGTTTGTTTTCCCTTTTTTGATTTACAAAAGCAGTTCATCATTTAATTATTTTTTTTTACAAACAATTATATAAAAGAAACATTCTAATTTTACTTAGAAGGAAAAATATAAAAAAGTGGTAGCTGAGGATTAATAATTAACACTTTCATATTTGTCTATTTCGTGTATTGCAGAAACCTATTCCCTTCAGTGACCACACAAAAAGTCTGCCTTTTACAATCCAAATATCTCAGCTCATGCAGATAATTACTGAAATGTCTGCATAGCTATCCAGGGATACATTGAGTATTCCATCTTATTACTAATAAAGTGACCTTCAAAGGTATTACTATCGCATATAAACACTACACCCACAGCTACAATTTCCATCATAGCTTACAGACTATTTCCAAAAGAATCTATTTCCTTCGGAGGATATGAGTCTCAGGAAGCACATTTGGAACTGCTGAGTTATAAATTGGCTTCAAGAGAGTGATCAAAAGGCTGGGCAGGAAGCCTTGCACTGGGGAAATGACAATGGAGTTTGCCAGATATGGTTGGCTATTATGGTGGCAAGCGGAATATTTGGTTAGGATTTGTCATCAGTCATCCTGTTTTTTTTAATTATTTTTTTTCTCTTGGTCTTCCTTGAGTGCTCTGGAGGTTTGGACCACACATCTAAGCAGGAAATAAAAAGAAAGAAAACCCAGAAGACAGAAGGGGACAGTGGAGAAGATTGTAAAATCATTACATTAGTATGGATCACCATGTGCGTCTTTTAAGACTAAGCTCTGAGATGTATTGGTTTTCACCCACTCTCTCATTAGGGACCAATGCATCAAACTCTGTTCTTCCTGTCTGGTTTTAAGCTGAAGTCCCATTATCTGCAAAACCTACCAGTCCTAAAAAAGGAGTACGATTTGGAACGTCTCGGTTGTTTTACTAGTGATGCTTGCTGTCAATATTTATTAATTATTAATATTATTATCCTTCATTCATATAGCGGCAGAAATTACACGGCACTTTACAAGATCCGTTTTTCACAAGAAGTTGATACATTAGAATACTATACATTGGATGACATGGCCTGATTCCGGGGGACCCTGTTCCCACGGGAACTTACAATCCATGAGAAGTACAGGTATTTTTTGAGGTAGGCGCATCCATATCTTTACGTGTCTTGCCCAAGGACACTCGCTAGTGGGGTCTTCTGAGTGGGATTGAGTCGGCTTTCCATGATTGGAGATCAGCGACTTGGTGGTTAGGTTGAACCTGATTCCGTAAAGTTGACACTTGCTTTTCCACAGTTGCATTGGAGGGATGTGCTGAACGGGATTTGACTTGCTTCCCCATGGTCGAAAGGCAGAGACGTTACCACTGGACTCCACAGCCGATATTGTGTGGTAAGCAAGTATGTAATGTTAGGTGTCTTGCCCGAGGACACTTACTGGACAGGTGCTCTGGCCAGGATTCGAACCTAAATCTCCATGGCTCCATAGAGCAGTGATGTTACCTCTACTCCAACCAACCAGTACATGAAGAAATAAATTATGAAGAAATTAACTGTAATATGATTTGAGGTACACCAAGGCCAGAAGAATACCTTGTTTGCTTCATTTTTGTACCTGATTGTGCCCATGGCAATGGACAATCATAGAAGTATTAATTGCTTTTCAGAACAGAATGCCATCAACTGATACATGGAATGATGCAGTGTGGAATTTAGCAACTCCTTACTGTACATTGATATCTGCAATATTTTATATAGGAGCTGCTTATAACAGCTCAGCTTGAGAACATAGTAGCTTTGCGTTCTGAGCTCAGATTCTAGCAAGGAATCCTGGGTTTTAGATACTGGTGCCAAGTGATTTTGCTTTTACAAAATCCCGTAACACTTGAAAAATCCCATCCCTGATCCCACAGTGCACAAAACAACACAATCTACTGCGTCCTCTTACCTCAAGCAGTGCAACACTGGGAGCAAATAGTTGATATTGTCTGTCAGCGAGCTCAAGAAGGGTCATTCTAGGCCTCATACTGTGGCTCAGTGGTAAGGTCATAGATAACAGGGAAAAGCTATGGGTTATTGGCTCACTCTGATATTTCCTCTCAGTGGCTCCTCTACCATCAGGATTGGAACTGAGTTTTATAGACTTCACTATGGTTAGTCTCTGGTCTTTGCTTATTTGTATATTCGTAGAGTCCCTATAAGCCTAAAGGGTCTTTAATGAAGAACCCCATGAGAGACCAAAACCATCACACATAGTTGTGTTATCTCCAACGTAGGCAGACCCAACTAGTATTTGCTTGAGATTGTGGGTAGGGATGAGCTGTTTGGTTCGGACGGTTCGGAGTTCGGACCGAACTTAGCCTGTTCGGTTAGATCGCAAACTCCGAACATTTCCGGGTGTTCAGAGCAGGTTCGACCACAATGCATCATAATGGCCCATAATGCGCTTTCCCACTGGCCTGAAGCTCGTAATTGGCTACAGTCTTGCACCTGACCACAGGTCTGGTGCAAGACAGGTTCAACAGGTTCAACAGTATGCCAATCACCGCTCAGAGTCCTGATTGGGCAAATTTTGCCCAATCATGGACTCACAGAGCTAAGTCCCGCAGCACACTATATAACGTTTCCACACGCCGATTCACCACGCATTTGAGAGGAGATTTCATAGGAGATTGTTGTGTGTTGTTACTGCCGGTCTGCCACGCTACTGGGGGGGGGGTCTGGGGGGTCTCATTTCTACAAAATATCAGGGAATTTCGGTGATGTGTGTCTTGTCACTGTGCCAGCAAGTTTTTTGGGGGTCACCAATTTCTTTAAAACATTTGTGAATTGAGGTGATCTTCTGTGTCTTGTCACTGTGCCAGCAAGTCTTTTTGGGGGTTACAAATTTCTTTAAAACATTTGTGAATTGAGGTGATCTGTGTCTTGTCACACAGCCAGTACCACGCAGTATTTTGGGGGTCACTAATTTCTACAAAACATTTGGGAATTGAGGTGCTCTGTCTCTTGTCACACATCCAGTACCACGCAGTATTTTGGGGGTCACTAATTTCTACAAAACATTTGGGAATTTATTTATTTATTTATAAAGGATTTTACCAGGAAGGATACATTGAGATTTCTCTCGTTTTCAAGTATGTCCTGGGTTCAAGAACATTGAGTGGTTACAGAAATACAAAAGTTACAGTTACAAGTACTTATACAGCGCCAACAAATTCCATAGCGCTTTACAATGGGGATGCACAAACAGCAGACTTACATGATACATGAGGAAATAACCCTGGACATCAGATAACTGTCCAGGTTATATATCACTTTAAACAAAAAGCTCAGGCAGACATCCCATGAGCTTACACTCAAAACATTTGGGAATTGAGGTGCTCTGTCTCTTGTCACACATCCAGTACCACGCAGTATTTTGGGGGTCACTAATTTCTACAAAACATTTGGGAATTGAGGTGATCTGTGTCTTGTCACACAGCCAGTACCACGCAGTATTTTGGGGGGGTCACTAATTTCTACAAAACATTTGGGAATTGAGGTGATCTTCTGTGTCTTGTTACTGTCAGCAAGTATTTTGGGGCTCACTAATTTCTACAAAACATTTGGGAATTGAGGTGATCTGTGTCTTGTCACACAGCCAGTACCACGCAGTATTTTGGGGGTCACTAATTTCAAAACATTGGGATTGAGGTGATCTGTGTCTTGTCACACAGCCAGTACCACGCAGTATTTTGGGGGTCACTAATTTCTACAAAACATTTGGGAATTGAGGTGATCTTCTGTGTCTTGTTACTGTCAGCAAGTATTTTGGGGCTCACTAATTTCTATAAAATATTTGGGAATTGTTATAATCCGTGTGTTCTCACTGGCTGCCACCCATCAAGGGGTCTCACTGATTTATAAGAGGTTTCTGAGATTTGTAATCTGGTTTCTCACTGCCACCCATCAAGGGGTCTCACTGATTTATAAGAGGTTTCACTGCCACCCATCAGGGGGTCACACTGATTTATAGGAGGTTTCTGAGGTTTGTAATCTGTGGCTTCTCACTGCCACCCATCAGGGGGTCTCACTGATTTATAGGAGGTGTCTGAGACTTGTAATCTGTGTCTTGTCACTGGCTGCCAGCTATCAGGGTGTCTCACTGAGTTATAAAGATTAAAGATTTAAAGAACTCTGGTATACCAGAGTTGAATCAGAGTTCTGTATATATTAATCTATATATCACTCACCATGTCTGAAAGAACAAAAAGGACAGGCAGACGCTCCCAGACACAGATAAGAGGGCAAGCAGCCCCTGTGTCGGGAGGCTGTGCCTCTGGTCGTGGTGGACGTGGTGCATCCTCTGCAGGGGCACGCTTTTCCTTTCTAACTGGTGCTGGCCGTCTTAAGCAGCAGCAACATACAGAGGATTTGGTGGATTGGCTAACCAGGCCATCCTCATCCTCCGAGTCCTCTGCCAGCCAGGCTTCTAGTGCTTTACAGTCCACCTCAGCTGCCAAAGCATCTAATGCAGCCTCCATGCCCACAGCTACTCCTGCCGTAGCCTCGCTATCACACACGGAGGAGTCAGCTGAATTGTTTGACTACAATGACAGTGACATGCTGCTTGAGGATGCGCAGCAAGTACAGTGCTCTGATTCAATCTCTGAGGTTGAGGAAGGGAGTATAATCAACCTAGAGGAAGGGGGTGCCAGTGATGACACACAAGTAACTGGCACTCATGTTGCCCCAGCAGCTGCAGCATACTGCCAAGTTGGCTCCAATGACGAGGAAATAGGGGTGATGATGACAATGATGATGAGGTCACTGACTCCACCTGGGTGCCTGATCGAACAGAGGAATTAAGTGAGGAAGAGGGGGAGGAGGAGGCACAGCAAACATGAGGCACAACTTCCTCCTCTGTGACCAACCGTAGCACTAGCCAGTCCAAGGCATCACATGTCAGAGCTGCTCCAGTGCAGAGCGCTGTTGTCTCAAAGAACACATGCAGGAACTCTGTTGTCTGGGAGTTCTTTAAGAAATGTGCAGTAAAGAGCACCGTTGCTATTTGTAATCTATGTCAGATGAGGCTGAAGCGTGGGAAAGATACCGGACACTTGGGTACCACGTGCTTGAGGCGACATATGAACACCTGCCACACATCTCGTTGGAGCAAAACTTTGCGTAGGTCCTCCTCCTCCTCCTCATCTGTCTCTACCCCCACTGTATGTCCTGCCATGTCATTGCCTGCTACAACCTCCACTGACAGGGATGTTGCTACAGTAATGGATGTACCAGGTCCTTCCTCACAATGTGACATCATCCCATCAGCTGAAGATTTACGCAGTCAGATTACATTGCCGCAGCTGCTGCAGCGTAAGAAAAAATATAGTCCCAACCATCCCCAAGCACAGCGTCTAAATGCCAGCTTAGCAAAATTACTCGCATTGCAGCTGTTGCCTTTCCAGCTGGTGGACTCTGCTCCCTTCCGTGAATTTGATGAATGTGCTGTACCACAGTGGCAGGTTCCAAAATGCCATTACTTTTCACGCAAGGCCATTCCAGCACTATACCAGCACGTGGAAGACAATGTTATCCAGTCATTGGGAAAGACAGTCAGCAACAAGGTGCATGTGACTTTAGACATGTGGTCCAGCAAGCATGAACAGGGTCGTTACATTTCCTTCACGGCACACTGGGTAACTCTGATTGCAGCTGGGAGGGATCCAAGACGGGGCTCTGTGCTGGAGCTTGTTCATCCACCATGCCTCCAGAAAGCTGCTTGTTTGAGGTCTGTCTGCTCCACCACCACCACCTCTCCCTCTTCCTCCTCCTTCTCTGTCTCTGGCGAAGTGGCAGTTAAACCGATGCCTGACAGAGTCTACGCAATGGCTCCAGCAAAAAGAAGCCATACTGTGCTTGAGCTGGTTTGTTTAGGGGACAGGAGCCACACCGGGCCAGAAATTCTGTCAGCTCTGCAGGGCCAGGTGCAGAGATGGTTAACACCACGCCAGCTTGAGCTGGGAATGATCGTCTGTGATAATGGCTGCAACCTTCTCTCCGCCCTACGCAAGGGTAAATTGACGCATGTGCCATGCCTAGCACACGTCCTAAATCTAGTGGTACAGTGTTTCCTAACCAAGTACCCAGGGCTGCCAGAGCTTCTCAGCCAGGCCAGAAAAGTCTACAGCCACTTCAGACGGTCATTCCCAGCAAGCGTTCGCCTGGCAGAAATTCAAAGAGAATTCCACCTTCCCACAAACCGTCTGATCTGTGACATGCCCACCAGGTGTAACTCGACATTAGCAATGCTGCAGCGTCTGCACAAGCAGCAGAGGGCCATCAACGAGTACCTGTGTGAGTATGGCACAAGGACAGGTTCAGGTAACTTGGTTATTTTTCCCCCCCGCAGTGGCTGATGATCAAGGATGCATGCACTGTACTGTCACCATTTGAGGAGGCAACGAGGATGGTGAGCAGGGACAGTGCATGCATCAGTGACACAATTCCTGTAGTGTTCCTGCTGGAGCACACTCTGCGGGGAATTATAGATGTGGCTCTAGAGGCAGAGCAGCTGGAGGAAGAGGAGGCCTTCCCTAGCTCTCAAGGCCCCAGTCTTTCCGCAGACAGCATTCCAGCGGGTCCTACTCAGATCAGACAGGAGGAGGAAGAGGAGGAATATTTAAGTAGTGGGGGCATTGATGGTGGGGATTCCTCAAGGGAGGGTTTTGTGTGCTCAGAAACACAAGGGCTAGTGCGTGGCTGGGAGGAGGAAGTGCACGATATGGTCATCCTCATTGAACAGGAAGACTCGGAAGTTAATGCCACCTCCAACCTACGCTGCATGGGCTCCCTAATAATGCAAAGCCTGCTAAAGGACCCCAGGATTCGTGCTATCAAGGAGAGGGATCATTACTGGTTGGCAACCCTTCTTGATCCACGATACAAGGGTAAAGTTGCAGAGCTCTTCCTGCCCACACAGAGGGAGCACAGGATGAAAAAACTTGAGGACGCTCTAAAGCGACACTTGTGTAACACCTTTCCAGGCACTAGTAGATTACCAAGTGCTGACACAAGTGCTTCTGAGGCTGCGGATGATCAGAGGAATAGTGGTGAAGGCCAGGGCCGCTTGACTGATGCATTTTTAAACTTTTTTAGTCCACGACGCCTAGGGACGTCAAATGTAGGCACCCATTGTCAGAATCCTCACCATATGGTGCAGGACTACCTAGGGGCAAGGGCAGACCTGGATACCTTTCCAGCAGATGATCCACTGGCTTACTGGGTGTTGAGATTGGATCACTGGCCAGAACTTAGCCAATATGCTATGCAGCTACTAGGTTGCCCTTCATCCAGCATGCTTTCTGAAAGGATGTTCAGTGCCGCTGGAGGTTTTGTCACAGACAAAAGAGTGCGTCTGTCCGACTCTGTAGACCGGCTGACATTTATAAAAATGAATCAGTCCTGGATCAGCAGCTATCAACCCCCTGATGCTGACGTAACGGAATAGATCGGGGATGTCTTCTGCATTCACAAAACCTCCAGCACTGAACTCTTCCACAATACCACAAAATGGTTACGGTGTGAATGCACTTGCTGCCATGAAAGGCGCAATATTTGGCTGCACTGACGCCTGTGCCAGATTTATATCATTTTAATTTTTTGAACCGCAGGGTCCAACCCTGCACTCTTCCACAATACCACAAAAGGGTTACGGTGTGAAGGCACTAGCTGCCATGAAAGGCACAATATCTGGGTGCACTGACGCCTTGACCAGAATCATATCTTTTTAATATATGACCACATGGTCCACCCCTGCATTCTTCCACAATACAACAGAGGGGTTACTGTATGATTGTACTTGCTGACCTGGCAGTCTGGCACCAGAGGCACAATATCTGGGTGCACTGACACCCATTACCAGATAAAAAAACTTTTCAATATAGGACCGCAAGGTTCGCTTCTGCATTCTTCCACAATACCACAGAGGGGTTACTGTATGAATGCACTTGCTGGCCTGGCACCAAAGGCACAATATTTGGGTGCACTGATGCCTTTAACAGATGCATATCTTTTTAATATAGGACCGCAAGGTTCACCCCTGCATTCTTCCACAATACCACAGAGGGGTTACTGTATGATAGTACTTGCAGGCCTGGCACCAAAAGCACAATATAAGGGTGCACTGCCACTGACGCCTGTATCAGATTCATATCCTCAGAGGGGTTATGGTGTGACGGCACTGTTGGGGACGCTAAAGGACCAATTTTGAAGCACCTATTGTTACTTTCATCCAAAGCCTGCATAAGTTTCACAATAATTTAGCCAAAAAAAATCAGTAAACTTTTTCTGCGTGTCCGAAAATGTCTCCTCTTTTCATACAGACTGCCACCCCAAGCAGTTGTTTATGGATAGATTAAAAGGAAAAGCATTTACCGTCATTTGAAACGTAATTTTTTGGTTTTTAAGTGTTGCTATACATCCTAGAAATCCGCCACTTCACGGGCAGGTTATGGGGACCTCCTAGGCACGATATTTGAAGGAATTTTTCGTTTTTATTTTTAACCCTTATTTCATGGAAAACTCACTATCCCTTTAAAAATTTTTTTTTGACTTTTTGTCCTTGTTTTCTGTCCCCCAAGGCACTACCTGGACCCCATACACCTTTTATGGCAAATATCTAGCATATATGCCCCCTTGGAGGCCACTCTAAAAAAAACAAATTTTCAGCCCCATTGACTTGCATGGAGTTCGGGTTCGGACCCGAACATATGGGAAGTTCGGGTTCGGGCCCAAACCGAACTCAGGGGGTGTTCGGCTCATCCCTAATTGGGGGTACTATGAACATGATAAGTGTATGCACTATCCCATTGATTCCCAACCCTAGTACTCAAGTAGTCCTAACAGGCCAGCTTTGCCAGATATCTGAAGCGCAGCACAGGTGACATTATTTGCTCATAGAAATTGTATATAATTCCGCTGACTACCAATGGAGACTTGATTCATTTTTCTGTTTATGAATAACCAGGTCGGAACCGCGCTGCATCAGGACCAACACAATCCAGCATGGACAGTTGTGAAAAAACTGCATAGGAATTCTCTTTAGTAGTAACTAGTAAACATGGGCGCAAGCAAACTTTCAGTTCATCCAAGAACTACAATTACTTTGTTTCATTCAAAAATCTTTGAACCGTATGATGGTCTGTCCAAAATTCAGATTAAATAATTTGTTTCAATAAAATTGGGTTCATGCCTGGTCATGTTTATTTATGTCAACCCCTTACAGTGTGTTTTTCAAAACAAAAGTGCTGAAAGTCCCCAGAGTGTTTAATAAATGTGTGATTGTGCATATTCTAATAGCTTATTAGAAGCAAGGAATAGAATTATCACAAATGAAAATATACAGATTTTTGTTGTCCAGCCATCGGCTCATGACTCTTTGACAAACCATGCGCGCATTATATATTTGTGCTCATTCCTATAATACAGTCCTAAGCTATTAAGCTGCCTAATTAATGATCTAAAAATGTCATTAAAGTTTTTATCCTTAATAACCTACAGTATAATAATGTATCATTTACTATATTATAATGATATTACATGAACAGGAATTAGAATCTACAGGATTTTGTTGTACTGGTTATGTTTAGCATGCTAATGATAATGAGTCATTGCACTAACATGACCGGGAGTATGACAACTCTAATGAATTGAATTAAAATATACTAAACAAAAACGAAGCATGAATACATGGAACAAAGGCACAATATTTATTGCCACTCAGCAGTGATATATTTGTTCTCTGACAAGTTCAGGCAACCATAGCTTGCCGACGGAATTTAATGGTAAATCTGAATAAGGATGTTTACAGTTTTGCTCAGTTCAAGGGTTATTCAGCTGGACAACTCAACAAAGGAGCCTTAGGCTTATTTTATAATTTTATTTTATTTCTAGGTTTCTGCCACTGTTCAATGGACACCTATTCTTGAGAGATAATAGGGCAATGTATACAGGTATAATTGTGGATAAAGCAGCAGAATGTTGTGATGGGTTCAATTGGGTTAGACCATGATTCATTCATACATTAACCTTGACAAGTCTCTCTATAGAACTGAGCATTTGACTAATTTATGTTACATAATATATAGTGAAGAGAAAGGTAGATAGATATACATATATATATATATATACACATATATAAAGATACAGAGACAGACTTATATACAGTATCTCACAGAAGTGATTACACCCCTCACATTTTTGTAAATATTCTATTATATCTTTTCATGTGACAACACTGAAGAAATGACACTTTGCTACAATATAAAGTAGTGAGTGTACAGCTTGTACACAGTGTAAATTTGCTGTCCCCTCAAAATAACTCAACACACAGCCATTAATGTCTAAACCACTGGCAATAAACAGGAGTACACCCCTAAGTGAAAATGTCTATATTGGGCCCAAAGAGCCATTTTCCCTCCCCGGTGTCATGTGACACGTTAGTGTTACAAGGTCTCGGGTGTGAATAGGGAGCAGGTGTGTTAAATTTGGTGTTATTGCTCTTACTCTCTCATACTGGTCACTGGAAGTTCAACATGGCATCTCATGGCAAAGAACTCTGAGGATCTGAAATAAAGAATTGTTGCTCTACATAAAGATGGCCTAGGCTATAAGAAGATTGCAAAGACCCTGAAACGGAGCTGCAGCACGGTGGCCAAGACCATACAGCAGTTTAACAGGACAGGTTCCACTCAGAACAGACCTCACCATGGTCGACCAAAAAAGTTGAGTGCACATCCTCAGTGTCATATGAAATAGATGTATGAGTCCTGCCAGCATTGCTGCAGAGGTTGAAGGGGTGGGGGTTCAGACATTAATGTCTAAATGGCTGGGAACAAAAGTGAGTACACCCCTAAGTGAAAATGTCCAAATTCGGCCAAAAGTGTCAATATTTTGCATGGCCACCATTATTTTCCAGCACTGCTTAAACCCTCTTGGGCATGGAGTTCATCAGAGCTACGCAAGTTGCTGCTGGAGTCCTCTTCCACTCCTCCATGACGACATCACAGAGCTGGTGACGTTAGAGACCTTGCACTCCTCCACCTTCCATTTGAGGATACCTCACAGATACTCAATATGGTTTAGGTCTGGAGACATGCTTGGCTAGTCTATCACCTTTACCCTCAGCTTCTTTAGATGGCAGTGGTCATCTTGGAGGGGTGTTTGAGGTCATTATCATGTTGGAATACTGCCCTGCGGCCCAGTCTTGAAGGGAGGGGATCATGCTCTTCTTCAGTATGTCACAGTACATGTTGGCATTCATGGTTACCTCAATGAACTGTAGCTTCCCAGTGCCGGGAGCACTCATGCAGTCCCAGACCATGACACTCTCACCACCATGCTTGAGTGTAGGCAAGACACACTTGTCTTTGTACTCCTCATCTGGTTGCCACCACACACGCTTGACACCATCTGAACCAAATAAGTTTATTGTGGTCTCATCAGACCACAGGACATGGTTCCAGTAATCCATGTCCTTAGTCTGCTTGTCTTCAGCAAACTGTTTGCAGGGTTTCTTGTACATCATCTTTAGAAGAGGATTCCTTCTGGAACAACAGCCACGCAGACCAATTTGATGCAGTGTGTGGCGTATGGTCTGTGCACTGACAGGCTGATCCCCCACCCCACCCCTTCAACCTCTGCAGCATTGCTGGCAGCACTCATACATCTATTTCTCAAAGACAACCTCTGGATATGCCGCTGAGGACGTGCACGCAACTATTTTGGACGACCATGGCGAGGCCTGTTCTGAGTGGAACCTGTCCTGTTAAACCGCTGTATGGTCTTGGCCACCATGCTGCAGCTCAGTTTCAGAGTCTTGGCAAACTTCTTATAGACAAGGCCATCTTTATGTAAAACAGCAATTCTTTTTTTCAGATCCTCAGAGAGTTCTTTGCCACGTGGTGCCATGTTTAACTTCCAGTGACCAGTATGAGAGAGTGAGTGCAATAACACCAAATTTAACACACCTGCTCCCCATTCACACCTGAGACCCTGTAACACTATCGAGTCACATGACACCAGAGAGAAAAATGTCTAATTGGGCCCAATTTGGACATTTTCACTTAGGGGTGTACTCACTTTTGTTGCCAGCGGTTTAGACATTAATGGCTGTGTGTTGAGTTATTTTGAGGGGACAGCAAATTTACACTGTTACACAAGCTGTACACTCACTACTTTACATTGTAGCAAAGTGTCATTTCTTCAGTGTTGTTACTTGAAAAGATATAATAGAATATTTACAAAAATGTGAAAGGTGCACTCACTTCTGTGAGATACATATATATATAGATAGATAGATAGATAGATATATATCTATCTATCTATCTCTGAGAGAGAGAGAGATGGATAGAGATACAATTAGACGTTGATGGATAGATAAATATAGAGATTGATACATGATACATACATAGACAGATATGTTCCTTTGTAACATTTGATACGGTTACAGCACAGTCACACCCAATAGTGGGCAATATTACATAGTTGGTGCTAACTTAACCAGAGCTGTTGTAAACTTAACAACCCCACAGACCATGTGCCGGCTGGGTGAAGTAGAGCTAACATCACTGCTCTATAACCATCGAAACTGTGGAGACACAGGTTTGAATCCCGGTAAGAGCACCTCTCCAGTAAGTGTACTTTGGCAAGACACCCAACGGTACATACTCGCCACCCAGGACATACCTGAAGACGAGGGAAATCTCAATGTATCCTTCCTGGTAAAATACGTTCTCAATTTAAAAAAAATAAAATAGACGATAATGGCTCTGTTAAGTTTACAACTAGCTCTAGTTAAGTTAGCACCAACTTTGTAATATAACCCAGTGTCCTTTCCTAAACTGTCCTATCCACCAAGACCATCAAAGGTCCAGTTCTAACTTATTGAGGAGTAGCTATTCTTTAGGTCTTGGGGTGCTGTATTCATATTCAAGCCGAATACTACAGTGTCTTGCAATATCTGAAATCTTTTGGTCAGCTGAGCTGACAATCGTGTTGTGTTTTTTCTTTCTTGTTGCTATTTCTATTTGTCCTCTTTTCTTTAATATCGATGCTCTGTTTTTTTGCACCTTATTCTTCACATTGGGACATTTTTGCTCATTATTTACTAGTTTTAGTAGTTTTATTCATTAAAAGTTACATTTCAATTATTTCCAATTCTTACTGATATTGCCTTTGGTTTGTAAACATTTAGCGTTACCCACGTCTCTTTAAGCAGTTGTACTACACGTACCCTTTCTCTTTTTAACCAACAGTGGGCACTATCACCTCATTATTGCTAGCGCTAACACTCACACAAATGAGCCTTAGGCTGGGTTCACACCTAAGCGTTTTGTTACGCGTGCAATACGTATGTTTTTCGACGCACGTATTGCACAAACGTAAAAAACGCACGAACGCTCATTGCAGCACGTTCACGTCCATGTCTATGGCCGCGAACGCGCTGCAGTACGCCCCAAAGAAGCTCCCGTACTTCTTTGGGCGTAGGACGTTTTAAAGCGCGTTCCTGCATGCTTTAAAACGCCCAGGTGTGAACGGGACCCATAGGAAATCATGGGATTTCCCTGTTCATGCGTTTTATAGCACGCAGGAACGTGCTTTAAAACGCTTAGGTGTGAACGGGGGCTAAGTGCTAGGTTAATTGAAGTGATAACTAGCCGCCTGTATCACCTCCCAATCACTAACGGGTTAAAAAATCCGTTAGTTAATCGGTATTCATGCTTTTTAGCGAGAGCTTACTGTACCTTGCGCCCCCCTATGCTTAACATGGGGAGCGCAAAGAGTAATTAGCGTTAGGATCACATAGTCCTATCGTCTATTACGAACAGCTGTCGCTAACTAAAAAAGTTA
Source organism: Leptobrachium leishanense (assembly GCA_009667805.1). Lineage (NCBI taxonomy): Eukaryota > Metazoa > Chordata > Amphibia > Anura > Megophryidae > Leptobrachium > Leptobrachium leishanense. The sequence continues at coordinate 79,708,230 of CM019069.1, read as the reverse complement.
GCACCAGCTTAGAGCTGTAGCTAAATGATTCTGCTTCTGTGGAATCAGATAACAGCAGCTGAAACCCCCCCCCCGAAAAATCAAATACCTCTCATTCCGCGGCAAGAACGACGGCCCCATCAGCCGCTTCTGGCCGCCGGGAGCAGAGTGAGACTGGGGAAAAAAGTCCCCGTCTCCCACTGCGATCACTCCGCCGACCTGCAGGATCTCATGAGAGGTGAGATCCTGCTGGGCATGTGACCCGGCAGCAGAAACCTCCATGGAGGGGATGGTCGGGACAGCCCTTTAGCTCTGCCCCAAGCATCCTGGACTCTAGCGGCCACTACAGGGCAGGTTGCTGGACTCTGGTTGCTGGACTAATCTGCAAGTAAAACGGGCACAGTAAGGGGAGATTAGTGAATGCTAGTTTTTCCCCTTATTGTCCCTGCTTTAGCTGTAGACAGGTGATAAGACCCAGTGTTTGCGCTTCATTTTATTATATTGCTTTCGATTTCTAAAGCAGGAAAGATACAGAATGAGACAGAAAGAGACAGAGAGAGAGAGCGACTGATACATATAAAGATTGATGTATAGAAACAGAAAGATACAGAGATAGATGTATAGACATAGAAAGATACAGAGATAGATGTATAGACATAGAAAGATACAGAGATAGATGTATAGACATAGAAAGATACAGAGATAGATAGATGTATAGAGACAGAAAGATACAGAGATAGATGTATAGACATAGAAAGATACAGAGATAGATGTATAGAGACAGAAAGATACAGAGATAGATAGATGTATAGACATAGAAAGATACAGAGATAGATGTATAGAGACAGAAAGATAGAGAGATAGATGTATAGAGACAGAAAGATACAGAGATAGATGTATAGACATAGAAAGATACAGAGATAGATGTATAGACATAGAAAGATACAGAGATAGATGTATAGAGACAGAAACATACAGAGATAGATGTATAGACATAGAAAGATACAGAGATAGATGTATAGAGACAGAAAGATGTATAGAGACAGAAAGATACAGAGATAGATGTATAGACATAGAAAGATACAGAGATAGATGTATAGACATAGAAAGATACAGAGATAGATGTATAGAGACAGAAAGATACAGAGATAGATGTATAGACATAGAAAGATACAGAGATAGATGTATAGACATAGAAAGATACAGAGATAGATGTATAGACATAGAAAGATACAGAGATAGATGTATAGACATAGAAAGATACAGAGATAGATGTATAGACATAGAAAGATACAGAGATAGATGTATAGACATAGAAAGATACAGAGATAGATGTATAGACATAGAAAGATACAGAGATAGATGTATAGAGACAGAAAGATACAGAGATAGATGTATAGACATAGAAAGATACAGAGATAGATGTATAGACATAGAAAGATACAGAGATAGATGTATAGAGACAGAAACATACAGAGATAGATGTATAGACATAGAAAGATACAGAGATAGATGTATAGACATAGAAAGATGTATAGACATAGAAAGATACAGAGATAGATGTATAGACATAGAAAGATACAGAGATAGATGTATAGACATAGAAAGATACAGAGATAGATGTATAGAGACAGAAAGATACAGAGATAGATGTATAGACATAGAAAGATACAGAGATAGATGTATAGACATACAAAGATACAGAGATAGATGTATAGACATAGAAAGATGTATAGACATAGAAAGATACAGAGATAGATGTATAGAGACAGAAAGATACAGAGATAGATGTATAGAGACAGAAAGATACAGAGATAGATGTATAGACATAGAAAGATACAGAGATAGATGTATAGAGACAGAAAGATACAGAGATAGATGGATGTATAGACATAGAAAGATACAGAGATAGATGTATAGACATAGAGATAGATGTATAGACATAGAAAGATACAGAGATAGATGTATAGAGACAGAAAGATACAGAGATAGATGTATAGACATAGAAAGATACAGAGATAGATGTATAGAGACAGAAAGATAGAGATAGATAGATGTATAGACATAGAAAGATACAGAGATAGATGTATAGAGACAGAAAGATGTATAGAGACAGAAAGATACAGAGATAGATGTATAGACATAGAAAGATACAGAGATAGATGTAGAGACATAGAAAGATACAGAGATAGATGTGTAGAGACAGAAAGATACAGAGATAGATGTATAGACATAGAAAGATACAGAGATAGATGTGTAGAGACAGAAAGATACAGAGATAGATGTATAGACATAGAAAGATACAGAGATAGATGTATAGAGACAGAAAGATACAGAGATAGATGTATAGACATAGAAAGATACAGAGATAGATGTATAGAGACAGAAAGATAGAGATAGATAGATGTATAGACATAGAAAGATACAGAGATAGATGTATAGACATAGAAAGATACAGAGATAGAGATAGATGTATAGACATAGAAAGATACAGAGATAGATGTATAGACATAGAAAGATACAGAGATAGATAGATGTATAGAGACAGAAAGATACAGAGATAGATAGATGTATAGAGACAGAAAGATACAGAGATAGATAGATGTATAGACATAGATACAGAGATAGATGTATAGACATAGAAAGATACAGAGATAGATGTATAGAGACAGAAAGATGTATAGAGACAGAAAGATACAGAGATAGATGTATAGACATAGAAAGATACAGAGATAGATGTATAGAGACAGAAAGATACAGAGATAGATGTATAGACATAGAAAGATACAGAGATAGATGTATAGAGACAGAAAGATGTATAGAGACAGAAAGATAGAGATAGATGTATAGACATAGAAAGATACAGAGATAGATGTATAGACATAGAAAGATACAGAGATAGATGTATAGACATAGAAAGATACAGAGATAGATGTATAGACATAGAAAGATACAGAGATAGATGTATAGAGACAGAAAGATAGAGATAGATGTATAGACATAGAAAGATACAGAGATAGATGTATAGACATAGAAAGATACAGAGATAGATGTATAGACATAGAAAGATACAGAGATAGATGTATAGAGACAGAAAGATACAGAGATAGATGTATAGAGACAGAAAGATACAGAGATAGATAGATAGATGTATAGAGACAGAAAGATACAGAGATAGATGTATAGACATAGAAAGATACAGAGATAGATGTATAGAGACAGAAAGATAGAGATAGATAGATAGATGTATAGAGACAGAAAGATACAGAGATAGATGTATAGACATAGAAAGATACAGAGATAGATGTATAGAGACAGAAAGATACAGAGATAGATGTATAGAGACAGAAAGATAGAGATAGATAGATAGATGTATAGAGACAGAAAGATACAGAGATAGATGTATAGACATAGAAAGATACAGAGATAGATGTATAGAGACAGAAAGATACAGAGATAGATGTATAGAGATAGAAAGATACAGAGATAGATGTATAGACATAGAAAGATACAGAGATAGATGTATAGAGACAGAAAGATACAGAGATAGATGTATAGAGATAGAAAGATACAGAGATAGATGTATAGACATAGAAAGATACAGAGATAGATGTATAGAGACAGAAAGATACAGAGATAGATGTATAGAGACAGAAAGATACAGAGATAGATGTATAGACATAGAAAGATACAGAGATAGATGTATAGAGACAGAAAGATACAGAGATAGATGTATAGAGACAGAAAGATGTATAGAGACAGAAAGATACAGAGATAGATGTATAGACATAGAAAGATACAGAGATAGATGTATAGACATAGAAAGATACAGAGATAGATGTATAGACATAGAAAGATACAGAGATAGATGTATAGACATAGAAAGATACAGAGATAGATGTATAGAGACAGAAAGATAGAGATAGATGTATAGAGACAGAAAGATACAGAGATAGATGTATAGACAGAAAGATACAGAGATAGATGTATAGAGACAGAAAGATACAGAGATAGATAGATGTATAGACATAGAAAGATACAGAGATAGATGTATAGAGACAGAAAGATACAGAGATAGATGTATAGAGACAGAAAGATACAGAGATAGATGTATAGAGACAGAAAGATACAGAGATAGATGTATAGAGACAGAAAGATACAGAGATAGATGTATAGAGACAGAAAGATACAGAGATAGATGTATAGAGACAGAAAGATACAGAGATAGATAGATGTATAGACATAGAAAGATACAGAGATAGATGTATAGAGACAGAAAGATGTATAGAGACAGAAAGATACAGAGATAGATGTATAGACATAGAAAGATACAGAGATAGATGTAGAGACAGAAAGATAGAGAGAGATAGATGTATAGACATAGAAAGATACAGAGATAGATGTATAGACATAGAAAGATACAGAGATAGATGTATAGAGACAGAAAGATACAGAGATAGATGTATAGAGACAGAAAGATACAGAGATAGATAGATAGATGTATAGAGACAGAAAGATACAGAGATAGATGTATAGACATAGAAAGATACAGAGATAGATGTATAGAGACAGAAAGATACAGAGATAGATGTATAGAGATAGAAAGATACAGAGATAGATGTATAGACATAGAAAGATACAGAGATAGATGTATAGAGACAGAAAGATACAGAGATAGATAGATGTATAGAGACAGAAAGATACAGAGATAGATAGATGTATAGAGACAGAAAGATACAGAGATAGATGTATAGAGACAGAAAGATACAGAGATAGATGTATAGACATAGAAAGATACAGAGATAGATGTATAGAGACAGAAAGATACAGAGATAGATGTATAGAGACAGAAAGATGTATAGAGACAGAAAGATACAGAGATAGAAGTATAGACATAGAAAGATACAGAGATAGATGTATAGACATAGAAAGATACAGAGATAGATGTATAGACATAGAAAGATACAGAGATAGATAGATGTATAGACATAGAAAGATACAGAGATAGATAGATGTATAGACATAGAAAGATACAGAGATAGATGTATAGACATAGAAAGATACAGAGATAGATGTATAGACATAGAAAGATACAGAGATAGATGTATAGAGACAGAAAGATAGAGATAGATGTATAGAGACAGAAAGATACAGAGATAGATGTATAGAGACAGAAAGATACAGAGATAGATGTATAGAGACAGAAAGATACAGAGATAGATGTATAGAGACAGAAAGATACAGAGATAGATGTATAGAGACAGAAAGATACAGAGATAGATGTATAGAGACAGAAAGATACAGAGATAGATGTATAGAGACAGAAAGATACAGAGATAGATGTATAGAGACAGAAAGATACAGAGATAGATGTATAGACATAGAAATACAGAGATAGATGTATAGAGACAGAAAGATACAGAGATAGATGTATAGAGACAGAAAGATACAGAGATAGATGTATAGAGACAGAAAGATACAGAGATAGATGTATAGAGACAGAAAGATACAGAGATAGATGTATAGACAGAAAGATACAGAGATAGATGTATAGACAGAAAGATACAGAGATAGATGTATAGAGACAGAAAGATACAGAGATAGATGTATAGACATAGAAAGATACAGAGATAGATGTATAGAGACAGAAAGATACAGAGATAGATGTATAGAGACAGAAAGATACAGAGATAGATGTATAGAGACAGAAAGATACAGAGATAGATAGATGTATAGACATAGAAAGATACAGAGATAGATGTATAGAGACAGAAAGATGTATAGAGACAGAAAGATACAGAGATAGATGTATAGACATAGAAAGATACAGAGATAGATGTAGAGACAGAAAGATAGAGATAGAGATAGATGTATAGACATAGAAAGATACAGAGATAGATGTATAGAGACAGAAAGATACAGAGATAGATGTATAGACATAGAAAGATACAGAGATAGATGTATAGAGACAGAAAGATGTATAGAGACAGAAAGATACAGAGATAGATGTATAGACATAGAAAGATACAGAGATAGATAGATGTATAGACATAGAAAGATACAGAGATAGATGTATAGACATAAAGATACAGAGATAGATGTATAGACATAGAAAGATACAGAGATAGATGTATAGAGACAGAAAGATACAGAGATAGATGTATAGACATAGAAAGATACAGAGATAGATGTATAGACATAGAAAGATACAGAGATAGATGTATAGACATAGAAAGATACAGAGATAGATGTATAGACATAGAAAGATACAGAGATAGATGTATAGAGACAGAAAGATACAGAGATAGATGTATAGAGACAGAAAGATACAGAGATAGATAGATAGATGTATAGAGACAGAAAGATACAGAGATAGATGTATAGACATAGAAAGATACAGAGATAGATGTATAGACATAGAAAGATACAGAGATAGATGTATAGACATAGAAAGATACAGAGATAGATGTATAGAGACAGAAAGATACAGAGATAGATGTATAGAGACAGAAGATACAGAGATAGATAGATAGATGTATAGAGACAGAAAGATACAGAGATAGATGTATAGACATAGAAAGATACAGAGATAGATGTATAGACATAGAAAGATACAGAGAGATAGATGTATAGACATAGAAAGATACAGAGATAGATAGATGTATAGACATAGAAAGATACAGAGATAGATGTATAGAGACAGAAAGATACAGAGATAGATAGATGTATAGAGACAGAAAGATACAGAGATAGATGTATAGAGACAGAAAGATACAGAGATAGATGTATAGACATAGAAAGATACAGAGATAGATGTATAGAGACAGAAAGATACAGAGATAGATGTATAGAGACAGAAAGATGTATAGAGACAGAAAGATAAGAGATAGATGTATAGACATAAGAGATACAGAGATAGATGTATAGACATAGAAAGATACAGAGATAGATGTATAGACATAGAAAGATACAGAGATAGATGTATAGACATAGAAAGATACAGAGATAGATGTATAGAGACAGAAAGATACAGAGATAGATGTATAGAGACAGAAAGATACAGAGATAGATAGATAGATGTATAGAGACAGAAAGATAGAGATAGATGTATAGACATAGAAAGATACAGAGATAGATGTATAGACATAGAAAGATACAGAGATAGATGTATAGAGACAGAAAGATACAGAGATAGATGTATAGAGACAGAAAGATACAGAGATAGATGTATAGACATAGAAAGATACAGAGATAGATGTATAGACATAGAAAGATACAGAGATAGATAGATGTATAGACATAGAAAGATACAGAGATAGATGTATAGAGACAGAAAGATACAGAGATAGATGTATAGACATAGAAAGATACAGAGATAGATGTATAGACATAGAAAGATACAGAGATAGATGTATAGAGACAGAAAGATACAGAGATAGATAGATGTATAGAGACAGAAAGATACAGAGATAGATAGATGTATAGAGACAGAAAGATACAGAGATAGATAGATGTATAGAGACAGAAAGATACAGAGATAGATGTATAGAGACAGAAAGATACAGAGATAGATGTATAGACATAGAAAGATACAGAGATAGATGTATAGAGACAGAAAGATACAGAGATAGATGTATAGAGACAGAAAGATGTATAGAGACAGAAAGATACAGAGATAGATGTATAGACATAGAAAGATACAGAGATAGATGTATAGACATAGAAAGATACAGAGATAGATGTATAGACATAGAAAGATACAGAGATAGATGTATAGAGACAGAAAGATAGAGATAGAAAGATACAGAGATAGATAGATGTATAGACATAGAAAGATACAGAGATAGATGTATAGAGACAGAAAGATAGAGATAGATGTATAGAGACAGAAAGATACAGAGATAGATGTATAGAGACAGAAAGATACAGAGATAGATGTATAGAGACAGAAAGATACAGAGATAGATGTATAGAGACAGAAAGATACAGAGATAGATGTATAGAGACAGAAAGATACAGAGATAGATGTATAGAGACAGAAAGATACAGAGATAGATGTATAGACATAGAAAGATACAGAGATAGATGTATAGAGACAGAAAGATACAGAGATAGATGTATAGAGACAGAAAGATACAGAGATAGATGTATAGAGACAGAAAGATACAGAGATAGATAGATAGATGTATAGAGACAGAAAGATACAGAGATAGATAGATGTATAGACATAGAAAGATACAGAGATAGATGTATAGAGACAGAAAGATACAGAGATAGATGTATAGACATAGAAAGATACAGAGATAGATGTATAGACATAGAAAGATACAGAGATAGATGTATAGAGACAGAAACATACAGAGATAGATGTATAGACATAGAAAGATACAGAGATAGATGTATAGACATAGAAAGATACAGAGATAGATGTATAGACATAGAAAGATACAGAGATAGATGTATAGACATAGAAAGATACAGAGATAGATGTATAGAGACAGAAAGATGTATAGAGACAGAAAGATACAGAGATAGATGTATAGACATAGAAAGATACAGAGATAGATGTATAGACATAGAAAGATACAGAGATAGATGTATAGACATAGAAAGATACAGAGATAGATGTATAGACATAGAAAGATACAGAGATAGATGTATAGACATAGAAAGATACAGAGATAGATGTATAGAGACAGAAAGATACAGAGATAGATGTATAGACATAGAAAGATACAGAGATAGATGTATAGACATAGAAAGATACAGAGATAGATGTATAGAGACAGAAACATACAGAGATAGATGTATAGACATAGAAAGATACAGAGATAGATGTATAGACATAGAAAGATGTATAGACATAGAAAGATACAGAGATAGATGTATAGACATAGAAAGATACAGAGATAGATGTATAGACATAGAAAGATACAGAGATAGATGTATAGAGACAGAAAGATACAGAGATAGATGTATAGAGACAGAAAGATACAGAGATAGATGTATAGAGACAGAAAGATACAGAGATAGATAGATGTATAGAGACAAAGATACAGAGATAGATAGATAGATGTATAGAGACAGAAAGATACAGAGATAGATGTATAGACATAGAAAGATACAGAGATAGATGTATAGACATAGAAAGATACAGAGATAGATAGATGTATAGACATAGAAAGATACAGAGATAGATGTATAGAGATAGAAAGATACAGAGATAGATGTATAGACATAGAAAGATACAGAGATAGATGTATAGAGACAGAAAGATACAGAGATAGATGTATAGAGACAGAAAGATGTATAGAGACAGAAAGATACAGAGATAGATGTATAGACATAGAAAGATACAGAGATAGATGTATAGACATAGAAAGATACAGAGATAGATGTATAGACATAGAAAGATACAGAGATAGATGTATAGACATAGAAAGATACAGAGATAGATAGATGTATAGACATAGAAAGATACAGAGATAGATAGATGTATAGACATAGAAAGATACAGAGATAGATGTATAGACATAGAAAGATACAGAGATAGATGTATAGACATAGAAAGATACAGAGATAGATGTATAGAGACAGAAAGATACAGAGATAGAAAGATACAGAGATAGATGTATAGACATAGAAAGATACAGAGATAGATGTATAGAGACAGAAAGATAGAGATAGATGTATAGAGACAGAAAGATACAGAGATAGATGTATAGAGACAGAAAGATACAGAGATAGATGTATAGAGACAGAAAGATACAGAGATAGATGTATAGAGACAGAAAGATACAGAGATAGATGTATAGAGACAGAAAGATACAGAGATAGATAGATGTATAGACATAGAAAGATACAGAGATAGATGTATAGAGACAGAAAGATACAGAGATAGATGTAGAGACAGAAAGATACAGAGATAGATGTATAGAGACAGAAAGATGTATAGAGAGACAGAAAGATACAGAGATAGATGTATAGACATAGAAAGATACAGAGATAGATGTATAGACATAGAAAGATACAGAGATAGATGTATAGACATAGAAAGATACAGAGATAGATGTATAGACATAGAAAGATACAGAGATAGATAGATGTATAGACATAGAAAGATACAGAGATAGATAGATGTATAGACATAGAAAGATACAGAGATAGATGTATAGACATAGAAAGATACAGAGATAGATGTATAGAGATAGAAAGATACAGAGATAGATGTATAGAGACAGAAAGATACAGAGATAGAAAGATACAGAGATAGATAGATGTATAGACATAGAAAGATACAGAGATAGATGTATAGAGACAGAAAGATAGAGATAGATGTATAGAGACAGAAAGATACAGAGATAGATGTATAGAGACAGAAAGATACAGAGATAGATAGATGTATAGACATAGAAAGATACAGAGATAGATGTATAGAGACAGAAAGATACAGAGATAGATGTATAGAGACAGAAAGATAGAGATAGATGTATAGAGACAGAAAGATACAGAGATAGATGTATAGAGACAGAAAGATACAGAGATAGATAGATGTATAGACATAGAAAGATACAGAGATAGATGTATAGAGACAGAAAGATACAGAGATAGATGTATAGAGACAGAAAGATACAGAGATAGATGTATAGAGACAGAAAGATACAGAGATAGATGTATAGAGACAGAAAGATACAGAGATAGATAGATGTATAGACATAGAAAGATACAGAGATAGATGTATAGAGACAGAAAGATACAGAGATAGATGTATAGAGACAGAAAGATACAGAGATAGATAGATGTATAGAGACAGAAAGATACAGAGATAGATAGATGTATAGACATAGAAACATAGAAAGATAGAGATAGTTTAGAGATAAAGAAATAGATGGAGACAGATAATATGCAACATTATCAGGTCATTCTTAAAAATCTGTTACACGTGCTAAAACATTCTGTGAAAAAAGGAATTGGCCAAAGCTGCTTCGTATTCTCTAGAATGTAACTGAACTAGATGGACGGGTGAATATTTAATGTAAAGTAGAACTTGACACAAGATAATTCCTTTTACCCCCATTCGCTCTTGCACAAAACAATTGACCAATAATTCATAACTATAATGCTCCATTGCAGGTCCTAGAAGAACTGAAGGTTGTTTATATATTTTATGAAATACATTGTATAGTGCGAATTGAAACCAGTAATGGAAGCCGCCAATGTAACTGCGCACTGAGACAAGGTAATACTACACTAGATGCGTGCATTATGTATACATAATTTAAACTAAAATAATGTGGTATTGCAGTTCTGCCGACAGCAGGAGCATAATAAAAATAGTTTTGGAGTGAATTTATTTCATATAAATCACATAGAATGGAACAGGTAATTAAAGGTACATTTATATAAATATCTATATCAATATATACTGTATACCTGTTTTATAAGTGTCTAATGAGGCTATATACAGCCGATTGCTGCCTATGCTGTGGATTTATATTATACTGTGCTCTTATAATGGCTTTGGTGCAGCTCTTTATAATTCAGGTACATAATGTGATAATTGTCTGCAGTCTTCATGACATCGGATGCTTTGATACCCATTATAGCTGGAAAGCAATGCCTAACTACTGGCATGGATATGGAATATAATGAGGGTTTAAATTGCCTGAGGTATTAATGCTAACCAGCGGTATATCTAAAGGCATTTTCAGTTGACAATTTACATGTAGATCTATGGCCCTGAGCAAAGAAAAAATATCTAAACAATTATTATAGGATTCCTGATATTTAAAACCCATCACCTTAAGCAAGTATGAAAAATAAAGTATTATGGATCCGAATGTAATGATTCACAATTAATGATAACATGTGTGTAACAGTATAATCAATAGTAGTCTTTGGGCCCTCACTGGATATTGTAGCCCCAATGAAACGTACTAGCAGGTCTATTCACTAAAGCAGTGGTTCCCAACTGGTCAGGTTTGCCAGATATGTTAAGGACACCACAGTTATTTGGTTTGCTGCTCAGTGTTTGCAGGATTCAGTCTACTTTTCTCCAAGGTAATCCTTAAAATCTGTCCGGGCTACTTGAGGACCGCGGTTGGGAACCACTGCACTAAAAGGTGAAGTGAGGAGAATTGACAGGAAAAGTGATCCATCTAGACCAAATAGCTGATTTGGAAGGTGAGATAAATGGGAGACTTTTTCTGGTTTAACTATTTTGACCTAGATTTTTCACTTTCCCTGCCAATTCTCCTCACTTCATCCTTTAGTGAATAGACCTGTAGGTGTTGACACAAGCCAGTGGTATCATAATTCCTAATGTAAGGGCAGTTTCCTGGTGGAAGGACTGAGGAATTATTTGATCATTTGTAGCAGTGTGGAGCCATAGAGCAATAGCAATAAGGAATATCCTTCATAGAAATAGTAAATGTAGACGTGGATGAGTCCCTTGTGTTTCACAGCTGAACTTTCTGCGTTCCTGATATTCTCTTCCTTTTCTGTGTAACCTAGCATTAGTTCTCCCCAATCTACACAAACCAATAGAAACTGAAATATTCCAAAGGCAGCTGAATAGATCAATTCCTTGTAGTCAGAAAATAATTAAATAGTTTCAGTTGCTAAATTGCATATTTTACCAGACTTGATTTATTAAAGCTCCTTTAATACCAGATTCATGAACCTATGACCACAAAGTAACGCGATAACTGCTCCACTTGGAATACCAAGCTGAGTGGTAACAATTTTAAGAGCCCTACAGCTATATGGCTAATGCGTGACTTGGAATAGATCTCATCTAGGCCCATATAATGATATAGGACCAGATCACCACTGACCTGTTAATGGGGAGCTGCAAATGAAAAAAAATCAGTGCGAGCAATTTCCAGCTCTCCATTTTTTTTGAGAAAGGATACATTGAGATTTCTCTTGTTTTCAAGTATGTCCTGGGTGGCGAGTATGTACCGTTAGGTGTCTTGCCCAAGGACACTTACTGGAGAGGTGCTCTTCTGGGATCGAGCCCATGTCTCCGCAGGCTCTCTCCATGCAGAGCAGTGATGTTACCTCTACTCCACCCAGCCGGTACAGCTCTATGCCAGTTGAGCCACTGCATCAGCCGCTCAATAAAGAATCTTTTTCAGCTGCTGACAGATACTGGCAGAGCTTGCAGCTTGGATGTAATAGCGTAACGGTTCAGTGGTGATCTGGCCCATAGTCTGTAGCAACAGTTAGTCGGTAAGGGAAAATATAACCTTTATTGTCTCCCCTGTACAGTCTCAATGCAGACCTAGTCACTGTATGAGCGGCTTCAGCCGTAATAGAAGGGAGCCGTTCAATGATACCAGCAGCAGAGCTGCAGTTTCGATACTGGCATCAGTTCCTTAAGTCTTATGCTTATCACCAGGTTCTCTGAGTTGGTATTCTTTTCTGAATACCAGCTCCCTGGCATAAAGAGTGAGCTACCATGCAATCACTTGTTTTTTGGCTGAGTAGTTATTATTAACCTCCCTGGCGTTCCGATTCTGACATATTTTTTGTCAGAATCGGTGCAATTATCCAGCCCCCTAGCGGTTTTCCCGAGTGTGGCTCAGGGTTAAAATCCATTGCTGAAAGCGGTAACTCCGAGCCACACTCGGCCTGTATACATACCTGTCCCTGCGCTCCCTCGCTGTCCAATGCAGTCACCTCCATGCAATCATGGCGTCCTGCTTCCTGGTTCTTTTCTCACGAGAAAGGAACCAGGAAGGAGGACACCACGATAGCACGGAGGAGAATGCGATTGCGGGAGGAAAGCGAGGGAGTGCAGGTACAGGTATGTACCCAGGCCCAAGAGTGGCTCAGGGTTACTGCTTTCAGCAGTGAAATTTAACCCCGAGCCACACTCGGAAAAACAGCCAGGGAGGTTAAAGGCTCCTATACAAAGTAAAGGAGCCCACTATACACAGTAAAGGAGCAGGGAATAGGGACTTGAGCCAATAATGACTGGGTTGGAATAGAGCCCTATGTAGGGTATTTTTCATTACAGTTATCACTTCTGTTTTCCCGGATTTACTGGAAACTTTGTATCTTTCTTACATGTAGTTTGAGTAAACTATGAATTTTTTGAATTGAAAGAAAAAAAAACGACACAAAAAACAGATCACTAGGACAGAAAATGAGTTTTAGAAAGGAAATTATTATGACAATACAGGCTTTCACAGGGTTAAAATATATATCTTTATTAATTTCGTATTCCCAGCAGAGATATGGCAACATGGTATCAACTCCCAGGGTGTTTTGGAAAATTACATTAAATCAAAAATGTATTCTTTCACAAAACCAAAAACTTCTACACAAAAGTATATGGGCAAGTATACATACGCTAATGTTAGCGCTCAGCTATGTGAGCGTTAACTCTAGGTCAAGCGGCCCTAGCACAGGACGCCCATATTACATTCCGAATGTTAATGTGTTAAAAAGAGAGGATCTTGTGCTTTTCAGCTTGAGCTTATTGCACTTTGTGCTCCCTATGCTTAACATGGGGAGTGCACAGTTAATTCGCGTTAGGACTGCAAAGACCTAACTCAAAAGTTAACCACAGCTTGGAGCTGGTGCTAAATGATTCAGCCTCTGCGGAATCAGTTATCACCAGCTACACATCCCACCTAAAAATCACACACTCGCCTCTCATCCAGCGGCGAGAACAGCGACCTGATCCGCTTCTTCTGGCCGCCGGGAGCAGAGTGAGACTGGGGGGAAAAGGTCCCCAGTCTTCCTCCGCATTCACTCTGCCAACCTGCAGGATCTTGCAAAATCCTGCAGGTCATGTGACCCGGCAGTCAAAGCATCAATGGATTCCTATGGAATCCATGGAGGGGATGCTCGGGTTGGCGCATTAGCGCTGCCTTGAGTACCCTGAGGCCTAGCGCTACATTGCAGGGCAGGCTGCTGAATTAACGCCTTCCCCATAATATGGAGCTAAAATAGGGACGCTAAGGAGCAACCTGCAGGCGCAGGTTTTCCTCCTTAGCGTCCCTGTTTTCCAGCAGTATTGTAATACTGCCCTATGTTTTTAAAAGAAGATATCTCACAGCTTTTATTTAGGGGAGGGGGGGTTGATACATTTCATGTGGTCATTTGATTTGCTATATCTACCAGGATTACAGCTTGCTTGTCTTTAGAGGAAAAATCACCTGCTTTCTCTGTCTATCTCCATTGCTCTAATTTGAGTTTGACCTGATCTTTGTTGAACACGGCCCTGTTGCGTTATATTATGTGCTTATGTTTGCATAAGATTGAAATAAGTAATGCACAATAAGATTCCAATTGACCAGTACTAGCGATTTTGTTTGCCCTGAACAAGCATGACTTTGTATATCTGTCTGACTCAATTTCTAGCGTGATTGATAAAGTGTCATGTTCTGACAACAGTACTCTGGTGAATGTAATGCCTAATTACTAATCATATTTCTGTGAATATTCTTCATTACGATGATATCAAATTAATAAATGTCTGGTAGCACTCGTGTTCTAGTCTATTTAGATTAATCACTATACGCTGTTGATAACTACAAATATAGGTCAGCTGTGACCTGAATTCCATTTGTGATTTCATACTGATTTCGACCTTGGATATGACATTGACAAAAACCTATAAACCTCTGTGATTATATTTGCCTTAACATGGCAAGCAGACACTCTTCTTTATTCTGACAACATGCCGGCCTGTCTGTTGGAAAGGCCAACAATAAATAGATTAGAAATATTGAAGAAGAGAAAAAAAATACAGGGTTATTCAAAGAGAATCGAAAAGTCACCGCACATTCGGCGACTTTTCGTTCTCTTCAATTCGGCGCGATTTGTCGATCCCATTTCGGCGACCCTGTGGTGTATTCAGCAAGCACCACAGGGCTGCCAAAATGCAGGGAAAAGTCGCCAAAAACCTGCCGAAAACTCACTGCAAAACCCGGCCAAGGCACACTGAAACGGGCAAAAAACATCTGGATTAACCCTGCCAAAAACGCCAGAAAAAACCGAGCAGGAGCCAATCATACGCAGTGCAGCCGCCGGAAAAACCCGACACCGCAGACGAATGGAGTGTAAAAAAAAACAAAAAAAAAAAACCTTTGCTTGAATGTTTGAAAAGTGAAACGCTGTTTGCAAAGAAACTACAGAACGAAAATGTCTGAAATTTACATATGATCCAATGAATGATAATAAAAAGGGCTGTTACAGGAAAAAGATCAAACGTTTAAAGAAAAAAAAAGAAAAATCGGCAAAAAATCCCAAAAAATACTTTAAATAACCCAAAAAATTTATAAATAAAGAGACTTTTTACTGCACAATATTATAATCAACGGTTTATTAGATATTGAATTAAAACGGGAATATTTTTAACATTGAAGCCTATGGGATTCGCCTGAATAAACCTGCCGAATTAAACCACCAAATGGCAGGGTAATTCAGCAACTTGTCACTGCTGGTTTTTGCTCTTTGAGTAGACGAAGCATTGCTTCTCTATGGGGATTCACTGCCCTCGAACAGGCACCGTACAGGCACCGTATATGCAGGCAATTCGCCAGGATTTGGTGAATTGCCTGCACTCTGGATAGTCGAATGGCCAGAAAAGGTAACCGAACGCTGAATTTCAGCGTTCGGTTCCCTTTCAGCAGCCATTCGGATCTCTTTGAATAACCCTGATAGAGATAGTTACTAGGGGGGTTATTCAAAGAGCGCCATTATTTGCCGAAGTTGCAAAGACCAGCAAAGATCACCATTGTTTCAATGGCAATAAATGCCAGCATTTTGCAAATGTTAAATCCAAAGAGAAGCAAAGGAAGCTTCAAGGCAAGTGATCTTATTTTGAGTTTGTCCTTTGTTCTTCGATTGCAACATTTTAAAGCCGCAGTCTAATGTCTTATACAAAAACCCTACTCATTCATACAAAAAGTCATGGAATGCCAGCATAATAATTATCAGAATTGTGACAGTATTGCATACGTTTACATCAGTTGAATTTTGATTTCTTAAGATATATTACAAATGAGTCTGTATTAATTTGCTGGATCATGTTTTCCAGTTTTGCTGTTTGCCTGCTTTAATTGACCAATTATTTAACACTTTGTCAACTAACGTGACACCAAAATCATCAATGACCCGTTTTTTGATTCCTTGCAGGTGGACATACCATGGCAGACAATAGCTGGAGCAGCTGCTTTGTCAATTAGCTGTGTAGGTCAGATTATAAACCATTCACAGAGTAATCTGATTACAATTCAGAGGAGGAATCTGTACTTCCTCACTAGCCGTATTTACTCTCCTGCTGTAATTGAGATGGCAGGCATTTGCTCTTTCTTGTATTTCCATCTTAAAAAAGCATATGTACTAGGAATTTCTAAAAAAAATATTACTAGTTATTTCCATTACTAATTATTACGGAAATACTTAGTATTTACCCCATAGTAATACCATTTTGTATTTTTTTTTAATACATGGAAACAAACAGGCAGTGGTATTGTGCAGGATACAGTAAATGGAGACAAAACATAATAAAGAAGAAATGTGCTGGACCAAAACATGCACTGGCAGGGACGTTTGAGTACTTGACATATTACATCTAAAACCTAGCCATCATTTTATCTGATGGAAACACAACATAAACACAATCTAAACTTAGATATCAAAACTAAACTTTGGGTCTGAGATGGAGACTCATCCAAACAACAGAACACGTAGTAGTATGCAACAGAGGTACCTCTCTTCCTTGCAAGCTGGTAGGTTTGGAAAAACACCTTGTTCCTTAGAATTCGTCTTTAAATTTCTAAACCGTCAACAACAAGATCTGAGGATATGAGTAGAATATAGGTCTCTGAAACTACATGGTTGTAGGAGAGAGGGGTTCCACTGGAGGCTTTCCTGACAAGGCTCAAAAGTAATAAGAACAACAGCCTCAGACGCCAGTCATGCTGACAATATGTTCCATAATCTGTCCTTTTTCTCTTCTTATTCTCTTTACGTGGGGAACAATTAGAGGTATCGGTGGAAAGGGATAATAGTCTAAAAAGATTCCAAGGACACAAGAGTGCATCTCTACCCTTCACATAGGGTTGTATGTGCCGGAGGAGAACCTTGGCACTTAAAGGTTCTTGGGTGTGGCCATCATGCCCCCCTGATCTCGCAAGAGACCATTCTTCTCGATCTATGGCCACTCTGCTCAGAGTCTGCAATAATGGCATCCACTGCCCTGTGAAACTCCCATTGACCATGGATTCAACTCACTAACAGACAGATGTTTACTTTTGAGCAGCCTATCTTATTTTTGGAACACAATCTCCTTGTCCCTTCTTTAACAATCTGTTCCATAGTTTAACATTCAGGTTTAAATTCTCTGGATACTGCAGTTAAAGCTACCTTAGGGTGAGGGGATATATCAGCTGCAATAAATAGTTTTGACAAACTAGTGTCCATTCCAAGAGATCTGTGAGTGACCCTACAATGTCCAGCGGAATTTTTTATCTTACCAATCTAACCACAGCACAATCAATGGTAGGAACATGAATGTTACCTCATCTGAGCAGGGCCCTCTTCACTTGTCTCTATTTAAGATTGTCATTTCGTTAGTGTAAATCCTCATTCATTAGAGTAAAGCCTTATAATGATAATACAACAATAAAGAAGCTAGATAGAGCCACAAAACCAATCCTGGAAACAAGGTAAGGTTCTATTGATGAAAGAAAATGAACCAGAGATGTGGCTACCCAGTTGGATCACCATGGTGCCATGGAAGGTCAAACGTCTTTTAAGGTAGAGGGACACCAGACAAATTAAATATTTTCCTTTCCAATGGAGAGTGCGAGGCTCTATCCATAGTGTGTCATATGGTTGCAGCCAGGTAATAAAGAAAGGAAAAGCAAGCACAGAGCTCTGCTAAATAAATAAATTAAACAATGTAACAGATTAAAGAAAAAAGTGCATTAACATACATGAAAGGCGGTGGCTTTGCCAACTCGAATAATTTTAATTTAAAATTTTATTTTAATTTACCACAATTCTTTTATTATTAAATAATGCTTATGTTGTTATTTAAAATAAATAATCATGAAAGTTAAAGTACAAAAAAATTGGTAGTCCAGGAGTATCCAAACCTTGTTCTTCCTATTGGATTCTAAGATTTTTACCCATCAACAGATGGTAAAAAAAATATGGATAGATAGATGGTAGTGACTGAACAAAACTGCATATAAGCTTGCCATGTATTTTAATGAGGTTTGGTTGAAGGACAACTGATGCATATAAGGATATTGATCACAAGATGCATAAAGATTGACTTTCAGTGAGAAACACTCACATGTCAAGCGTGAATATGCCATTTAGGGGAGACGGTGAATAATAAGGAGAAACTCAATCAATTGGAAGGCATGACAAATCTTCCAAATTAACTTAAACGTATTCCAAACCCATCAGGTTTTTTCTATATGGAATATACAGGGTGTCCATAAAGTCTCCTTACAATATCAAAAATTTATTACAAAGGCAAATGAAAAGACAGATAAGTGAAAATTATTACAAAATGAGACGTATATATTTAATTTTTTGCCTCATTTAAAACACCTCTATATGGGCACCATTAGTTGCACGAAGCACATCAAGACGGCACTCGATTTCTTGCCATGTTCGCTGTAGCATACCATCAATGGTGGCAATGGCATCAGGGATCCTCTGCTTTAGATGAATGTGTGGTGTGGGATCATGTGCAATCGACTCATTGGTCTGTTTTCCTTCCGCGAGACATCAATTACTTCAAATGTTTACCTTGACCTTTTGACTGAATACACGGCACCACAACTACATGACCTTCAACCAATCATCATTTTCCAGCAAGATGGTGCACCAACACATTGGGGACTGCATATATGTGGGTTCCTGAATGAAACATTTCCAGACCAGTGGATTGGAAGGGGTGGCCCAATTCCTTGCCACCTCGTTCATCAGATATCACTTCCTTCTACTTCTTTCTATGGGGTTATGTTAAAGATATCATGTATCGATCAAAGGTACGGGACATCACTAATCTAAAGCAGAGGATCCCTGATGCCATTGCCACCATTGATGAGGGTATGCTAAAGCGAACATGGCAAGAAATCGAGTACCGTCTTGATTTGCTTCGTGCAACTAATGGTGCCCATATAGAGGTGTATTAAATGAGGCAAAAAAACCTTAAATATATACGTCTCATTTTGTAATTATTTTCACGTATCTGTCTTTTCATTTGCCTTTGTAATACATTTTTGAAATTGTAAAGAGACTTTATGGACACCCTGTATTATCTTTTGGATGATCTCACTATGCTCAAAACAAATTTATGAGACTCCAATCCAACTGACTTTCCATGTGCCCCCATTTATATTCATATAAACAATCCTTCACATATGTAATCACCTACATTCATACATACACACATAAACAATCATAGACATACAATCCTGTATACACACATGCATCTAATACTTTAAACTCTACACACATATACATACCCACCCTCAAACACCCTCACAAGCATGCACAAGCACTCACTGACTGTCATATATATACCTACCCTTACATAATCACATATGCATGTACCTATCCACACACAATCATGTGCATAGACACCCACATTACACATACCAGCAAACCATCCCACCATTCTTCAATCACATGCATACACACATATAAAGATGCAAAAAATCACATGCGTACAGTGATACAATCACATGCATACACAGACACACACACTCATACATACATACATCTGTATACATACTAAATTATAATGCACATACAAACAATGCATTTTCTTATTTCTTATCAATTTCTATATCCTATCTCTGACCTGGCTTCATCAGTTTTGTTATGTCTCTAGTAGAGGTCCCGGACTTGTGGATGGGACAGTGACAGCACAGTGCAGGGGTCATGGACAGTTTCCTTCCTTGAATTCCTGTAAAGTGATTTATACTGCACTGACTGTGATCTGGCCAGACAGAGCATCCGCTGGTCCTGCAGATTAGATTCGCTGATTCAAGTACACCATTACCTAAAATGAACTCTCAGATGCATGTTCTCTACCATTCAGCTTGTGGGGCTCTTAAAAATGCAGGCCCTGGGAGCCTTGCAACTGTCTCCCCACCTAGAGGGCAAACCTAGTTTTACAGTGATAAACAAAACACTCTAGTTGTACCAACTGGATATGACTCACATAAAATCCTGAGAAGATTAGATCCAGGGGCGTAACCACCAGGGGCGCAGATTGTGCCACTGCACCTGGGCCCTTGAGTCCAGGGGGGCCCACACTCGCCTGCCTGGGCCTGGGGGCTTGCCTATATTTTATATATATGATTCATTTATAATTTATTTTATAGTTATGTGTGAGTTTTACTTTGGCGCTCTGTGATACACAGCGTACAATACTGTGAGTTTTATTGCTGTGAAGCTCTGTGATACGTTCATACACAGCCAGGGGCGGATCCAGGGGGGGCAATGGGGCAGTGTGCTGCTTGTCACCCAGCAGCATGACCATATGTATATATGTGATGCAGTGTGCTGCCTGTCACCCAGCAGCATGACAATATGTATATATGTGATGCAGGGTGCTGCCTGTCACCCAGTTACATGACAATATATGGGTGATGCAGGATGCTGCCTGTCACCCAGTTACATGACAATATATGGGTGATGCAGGGTGGTGCCTGTCACCCAGTTACGTTACAATATATTGGTGATGCAGGGTGGTGCCTGTCACCCAGTTACATGACAATATATGGGTGATGCAGGGTGCTGCCTGTCACCCAGTTATGTTACAATATATGGGTGATGCAGGGTGCTGCCTGTCACCCAGTTACATGACAATATATGGGTGATGCAGGGTGCTGCCTGTCACCCAGTTATGTTACAATATATGGGTGATGCAGGGTGCTGCCTGTCACCCAGTTACATGACAATATATGGGTGATGCAGGGTGCTGCCTGTCACCCAGTTACATGACAATATATGGGTGATGCAGGGTGCTGCCTGTCACCCAGTTATGTTACAATAGATGGGTGATGCAGCCTGTCACCCAGTTATGTTACAATAGATGAGTGATGCAGGGTGCTGCCTGTCACCCAGTTACATGACAATATATGCGTATGTGTGTGTGTGTATGTTTGTATTTTGTATATGTGTATGCAATGTGTGCCTGTCACCCAAAATTATCAGACAGTCTGGGACAAAGCAGCAGGACAGCCGAGTCAGTCTGCGTCTGGGACAGAGCAACACTGCAAAGACATAATTTTGATAATTAGTGAGTAACTGTAAATTGTATTGGGGGAATGTGAGGGGCCTGTTGAGTGTGTAAAAAAGAATGAGAGGTGCCTTCTGGAATGATAAATGTCTCGCAAGCTTAGGACTGTATGATACGTTAAATAAAATATTGTCTGTTCTGTAAGCAACACCTTATTTTCTGTCAGTGCCCCTCCCGAGACTAGGCTCTGGATCCGCCCCTGTACACAGCGCACGATACTGTGAGTTTTATTTCTGTGGAGCTCTGTGATACGCTCATACACAGCACACATTACTGTGATTTTTATTGCTGTAGAGCTCTGTGAGATACACATAGTGAACATTACATTAAAAATGGGATGGCACTGAAGAGGTCATAGTGGACCTGGAAAAAATGGGACACTGATTGTCTGGAGTCAACATTGTGGACCTGGAGGGGACCAATGCATGATGACGGGAGGGGGGACAAAATATGCATTTGCCTAGGGTGGGGGCGTCATGATTCCTGTACCTGGGCCCTGAGGTTTCTAGTTACGCCTCTGATTAGATCCTGCTATCTTTGGTTTTTGGTTAATACTGCATATTTTAATAATAATGTATGGTATGCGATACATCTGCAATATCTCCACTATCATCCTGCATTCCTATATTAATCCTTTGTATATATAAAACAATAGCTGTCTTATTTTTTTTAAAACATATAACTGTAATTAGGAGCCGTTGTATTCAACTTCATGAACCCCTTCACTACAAAAGTGATTTTCTGTAAAATCACTGGCAAGACCCAGTGGTTTTATGGCAAATAACTTTCCATAACCCACACAGTAAAAATATACTGAGGCATCCAACTGTTCACTGTAGGTAAACCCTTTTAGACATAGGGCTCCCTCTTCTGGCTAAAAAGAGCTACTATATTTATATTATAGTGTGTTTCTTTAAAAAAAAAAATGGATTATCCCTGATGAAGTCTTATGTTTATTTAACAGGACGAAACGCATTGGATTATTTACATATTGTTACCATTAACGTTAATCTTTAATTGTTTCGCGATTGACAGATCCTGAATACAACTACCGAGTGGTAACCTATGATGTGCCATTATTTTATATTTATCCTGTGGGTGCAATTCCCCATAGGGTCTATTTTAGTGGTTTTTGTACATACGTTATGCACTATGTATCTATGATTTCTATTTCAGATACATCGCCTACTTTCTATGTTTTTATGTCACTTTAGGGTTGCGTTGAGGGGAAGGCGCCCTTTGGAGCAAGCAGATACATATACACTTTAATTCAAAGAGATTCGAAAAGTCACCGCACGTTCGGTGACTTATCGTTCTCTTCAATTCGGTTCCTTTTGCCGATCCCATTTCGGTGACCCTGCGGTGTATTCAGCAAGCACCACAGGGTCCCCGAATTGCAGGGAAAAGCTGCCGCAAACCCGACGAAAACGAACCGCAAAACCCAGCGAATGCACGCTGAAAACCCACAAAAACATCTGGATTAACCTGCCGAAAACCACGGAAAAACCCGAGCAGGAGCCGATCACACGCAGCGAAGCCTCCGGAAAAAGCCGAGAAAGCCGAGACCGCAGACAGAGTGAAGTGAATAAATTAGGAAAACAGTTTGCATGGATGATTGAAAAGTGAAACGCTGTTTGCAAAGAAACTACTGAGCGAAAATGTCTGAAATTTACATATGAGGTCCAATGAATGATAATAAAGAGGGCTGTTACAGAAAAATATAAGTAAACTTAAAAAAAAAAAAATCGGACTTTAAAAAAAAATTCAGAAAAATGCTTAAAATGTCCTAAAATATCTATAAATAAAGAGACTCTTTACTGCAGAATTTTATAATGAACGGTTTATTAGATATTGAATATTTTTAACATTGAAGCCTATGGGATTCTCCTGAATAAACTTGCCGAATAAAATCACCGAATGGCAGGGCATTTCGGGAACCTTTCACTGCTGGTTTGTGTGCTCTGAATAGCTGAAGCAGTGCTTTTTCATGGGGTTTTCACTGCCCTCGAACAGGCACCGAACAGGCACCATATGTTCAGGCAATTCGCCAAGCAATTCGGATCTCTTTGAATTACCCTGATAGAGTGCTTATTTATTGCTTTTTATATCCAGGGGGTGGTCACTCTCGTTTTTTTCAAAGAAAAATGGACCTGAAAGCTTTCAAACAATTTCAACACATCGGCTTTCATGTCCGATACACTGAAACTTTCTGTGCATGTTCTGGATCCCATTTGCAAACAATTGTCTGTGCAATAAAGAAAATTCTCCAGATTCAGAAAAGATTGAGTATACTCAATCTCGGAGCACCTGCAGGTGCTTTTGAAAATCAAGTATACTCGATAATAGCAGTGAAGGGTTTAAGGATTAAATGTTGGCAATTATGACTGTTAGTGTTTAACTTGTATTTTACAGCAATGTGGTGCACAGTACCTTTCTACCTTAGCCACAAACAAATTTCAGGAAATTCTACCTTGGCCACACATGAAGTGTGCCACCCATTTTGCCCATAATAACTCCTAATGAATCTTAGATGTTGTTTACTTACTAGATTGTGAACGCACCCCAGTAGGTTGTGGATAAAACCCACAGGGCAGTATTCCAATACTGTCACGTTCAGCCACTATGGCGGTACCCGGCATGCGCCAAGTAGGGCCCAGGTATGAGTAAAAGCCGCTATATGCAGAGATGCGTGACACAATGATCTAGGATACGTAAATAAACCACAGGAGACACTGGGGACCTCTGCACGGCTATTACCGAAGGAGCCCTATACTGATAGATCGGTCCTTAGAGTGGCCGAATCTGCACTAATAGAAAAAGGTTACCTTGTAGCCGTGCAGAGTCCTGCGGAAACCACAGACACCTGAAGGAGTTATACTCAACAACTTGCAGGGAAGGACTTCAATATACAAAAGCCGTGGTCAACAGGGATACACAACATATAATTCAATATGCACAGAACAGCTAGGGATGTCCACAAGAGTCGTCAATAAATAAGCCAGGAGTCAAAACCAAAACGTATACCTTGAGCCAAAGCGGGGATATAGCACCAGAGAAAATCCTTCAGCCAGGCCAGAGGGTCAATACCAGGAAGTCAATCAGAAACCTAGAACTCAGACAAGGAGGAAACACTGAGAAAGAACTGGGATAGAATAACAGGGAGCTCTCAGGAACAAATCTGTAGCTAAAGTGAACCAGGATGCAACAGCATGGTGATATGGGCCCATGGCTTTATATAGGGGAGTAATCAGCCCATATCACCAGCAGAAGCTCAACGATCAAAGAACTTAACCCCTGAGCTGCATGTCAGGGAAAGCAGCACAGGGAAACACAGACATAAGGAATACAGAGGGCAGGGAGACAGGGTTGGAACGTGGGAACGTGACAAATACAAGCAAATAATTGAGTGAGGCTTGGTAATTACTCTTGAGCCTCTTGCAAATGTTACCACTCCTCTTCCTATTCCTAGTCACGGGGTGTCTTGCTTTAACTCTCAGCATTTTTGCCTGGAAACTGCTTGTTTGTGCCTACTATACTTTGCATCGAACACACGCAGTAGTGAAACTAGCACTTGACTAACATGATATTCTTGCCGCACATGCAAAAAGTGCCAATACATATAGTCAACATGAACCTGGCGTAAAGTGATTTCGTATGAGCAATATCACTTTGCAACCAAATTAAAAGTAACTTCTCCCCGCAAACATCTATACTCACCTACCAGCAGAGATCCTTGTGCCAATCTGCCAACCATTCATGATGTTGTTATAGAAAAGACGCTGAGGTCAAATAGTTTCTCATTGTTCTTCGGCCAGAACTTTGCGATGTGCAAGATCTCATTTACAAGATCTCACGAAAAGAGTGTATACAGCAATGCATGTCAAGGATTGTGGTAGTAGCGCTCGGCATTGCACTTGTACTCAAATACCAAGGATAATCTACTTGCAATAGCGGGTTACCAGGAGTGGTAATCATGCAAGCTAGCGCTTACGAATTTCTACTCCAAATGGTGTAGGGGCCGAAGACAACATTCAACAGTTTTAACTAAACATTATATACTTGGGACTTAATCAGGGTTATTCAAAGAGATACGAATTGCTGGAGAAAGGTAACCGAATGCTGAAATTCAGCGTTCGGTTACCTTTCCTGGCCATTCGGCTATTCAGAGAGCAGGCAGTTCACCAAATCCTGGCGAATTGCTGGCACATACAGTGCCTGTTCGGTGCCTGTTCGAGGGCAGTGGAATCTCCATAGAGAAGCAATGCTTCGGCTATTCAGAGAACAATTACCAGCAGTGAAAGGTTCCCTAAGGCTGGGGTCAGACCAGCGCACTTTTAACGTGCGTTCTGGCGCACTTAATTACGGCCGCACTAGCAGCAAATGACGGGCAATGACGGCCAATATACGAAGTACGGTCGCACGAAAGTCCGGCCGCGCAACGCAAGTGGAAAATGAACGCATTTTTTCGAGAACGCAGAACCGCTAGTACTGACGTACAGAGTGCGCTGCGTCCGCTAGCGGTGTGTGTGTGTGATTTGGAGACGTCAGACCCTGCTCGTGTCCGGCCAACATAACGTCCAGACACCCAAAGTTTCCTGGTTTGGATCCGTAAAAAATCACGCACGAAAATGCGCATCGTATGACCGTTTTTGCGAATTCCGTGAAAAAATACGTCAATGCGTTCGGACGCACTTTTTTACGTTCGCGTGTAAAAATGCTTTCGTTTGACCCTAGCCTAAATGCCTTGCCATTCCGTGGTTTAATTCAGCAAGTTTATTCAGGCGAATCCCATAGGCTTCAATGTTAAAAAAATTCAATATCTAATAAACCGTTGATTATAATATTCTGCAGTAAAGAGTCTCTTTATTTATCGATTTTTTAGGATATTTTAAGCAAATTTCCGATTTTTAATTTTTTTTTTAACTTTACTTATTGTTTGTGTAACAGCCCTTTTTATTATCATTCCTTGGACCTCATATGTAAATTTCAGACATTTCTGTCTCAGTAGTTTCTTTGCAAACAGCTTTTCACGTTTCAAGCAAACCGTTTTTTTAATTTATTCACTGCATTTGTCTGCGGTGTCGGCTTTTTCCGACGGCTGAGCTGCGTGTGATCGGCTCCTATTCGGGTTTTTCCAGTGGGTTAATCCAGATGTTCTTGCGGGTTGTGATGTGCGTTTGCCCTCGTTTTGCGGTGAGGTTTCAGCGGGTTTGCGGCGACCTTTCCCTGCAATTCGGGGAACCTGTGGTGCTTGCTGAATACACGGCAGGGTCGCCGAAATGGGATCGCCAAATCGAACCGAATTGAAAAGGAAAGTCACGGAACGTGCAGTGGCTTTTCGATTCTCTTTGAATAACCCTGTATGTTTTTCATAGTTAATTTTTCTGGGCTCAGCAGGTCTATCATAACTGTAATTTTTACGATTTATTCTTCCAGAAAATCAAATGTATAAATAATTGTATATATCAATGAATAATAAGGGGGTATGCTTAAAAAGGAATAGAGCATCTAACAACTAGTACGAGTGTGAGGGCCAACATCTCCCTTGATAATCTGGCTCCATTTAAGGCTAGGGTCAGACGAGCGTGATTTCTACGGACTGTACGTGCGTGCAGTACGGACATCGTCAGTACGGATGACGCAGTAGTGGCCACACAGTCCGTTTTTTCACTGAAGTTATTTTTGACAGATGTAGGAGGGAAAAATAAATTACAATGAAAAAACATTCTGTCCGTCAAAAATGCTGGACGTATAAATGCAGTCCGTCTGACCATGCTCCATCACTCACACACAAAGCTATGCAGACGTTGTGGACGTGGCGCACTCTGCACGTCCGTTCTAGCAGTATTACGTTCTTGCCTAACCTGCGTCCGTTTGCAGCGTCCGTCATGCGTCCGCAGTTCAGTGCGGACGTACTTCATGTGTCAGGCTCCAATGGACTTTCTTTCATGCTATCACGGACGTACTTTTAGGCGCAATCACGGACGTGAACACTACGCTCGTCTGACAGCAGCCTTAGCTCTACATTAAAAATGTATTACACGTGTGGGGATGATTTTAAATGAGTCATCACTGTAATACACTTTCACTTTTAGTTTAAGGATATATTATCATTCTTTTTCCGTATCCCTAACCATAAAGAAATTATTATTATTTATTTACACAAAAAAAAATTCAATTACTTGTTAGATTTGACATTTTCTTCGTGTGAAAAGTTTTTGTCTTTTTTTAGAATATATTTCAGACATTTAGGCTTAGCTATCACTGGGTAATGTAGATAGTTTTGCTTTCTGGATTTCTTTTTCATCTTGCTCTCAAAAAGCCATAAAATACACCATCTATGCGAATCAATATCTGACAGCTGCTGTTGCGCCCGAGAGTTGCCATGGTTACTGGAGGACACATGGCAGCAGTGGTCTATGAGGTCACACCCTCTGCTGAGTTAGTGTCTCGGGAGAGATGACCTTTCCCTTCTTTATTTCTAAATATTTTCTCTGTAAAAAGGTTTTTTTTTCTTCCCCTCCAAGTGTCACTAAATTGTCATAGTATGATATACACCTAGATATGGGCTGAAATGAGGCCAATTTCTTGTTCTGTAGACAGTGTAGAATCGCAAGGTGCTATGGGATATATTAGCCAGCAAGAAGCACAGCTTGGTTGAACCTGTGAAATGGATCCTGGTGTTGGACAGAGTATTGTGGTCATGTGGCAGACTATCACATTGAACTGTGTTTATGTTTTGGTCTCTATGGCCTTATAATGGAGCAGACTACTCAAAAAGCTTTAGCAGCAGTAACGGAATTAGAGATCTGATGAAGAGCCACCGTTTATAGATGTTGGGCTTCAATTTGGCTCGAAGGCTAAAATTAGGAAGAAAGAAAAATCGGCTGATTTTCAGCCATTTTTCCATTTGGGGGTTTCAATACCAGTTAAAATTTTGGAACGAATATCGACTCTTGCAGCTATACTTTTTCAATGGAAATATCCACTATATCGTTTTAATTCAAATTTATCGGCATGACGATTTCTGAAAAATTTCAAACATGAAAGGGTGTTGATAAATGTTTTTTTAGGCAGGGGAAAAAAGGCAGGGTTATTCAAAGAGATCCGAATTGCTTGAGAAAGGTAACCGAACGCTGAAAATCTGTGTTCGGTTACCTTTCTTGGCCATTCGGCTATCCAGAGAGCAGGCAATTCGCCAAATCCTGGCGAATTGCCTGAACATACGGTGCCTGTTCGGTGCCTGTTCGAGGGCAGTGAAAACCCCATGAAAAAGCACTGCTTCAGCTATTCAGAGAGCACAAACCAGCAGTGAAAAGTTCCCGAAATGCCCTGCCATTAGGCGGTTTAATTCGGCAAATTTATTCAGGAGAATCCCATAGGCTTCAATGTTAAAAACATTCCCATTTTAATTCAATATCTAATAAACCGTTCATTATAAAATTATGCAGTAAAGAGTCTCTTTATTTATAGATTTTTTTGGATATTTTAAGCATTTTTCAGATTTTTTTTTTTTTTAAAAAAAGTCCGATTTTTTTTTTCTTTTAAGTTTACTTATTTTTTCTAACAGCCCTCTTTATTATCATTCCCTGGACCTCATATGCAAATTTCAGACAGTGTTTCACTTTTCAAACATTCATACAAACTGTTTTGCTAATTTATTCACTGCCTCTTCTGCGGTCTCGGCTTTTTCCGGCGGCTTCGCTGCGTGTGATCGGCTCCTGCTTGGGTTTTTCCGTGGTTTTCGGCAGGTTAATCCAGATGTTTTTGAGGGTTTTTGGCGTGTATTCGCTGGGTTTTGTGGTTCGTTTTCGTCCGGTTTGCGGTAGCTTTTCCCTGCAATTCGGGGACCCTGTGGTGCTTGCTGAATACACCGCAGGGTCACCGAAATGGGATCGGCAAAAGGAACCGAATTGAAGAGAACGAAAAGTCACCGAACGTGCGGTGACTTTTCGAATCTCTTTGAATAACCCTGAGTCTGATTTTTTTTTAATCCTTGAATTTTTCTAACAGACATATATAAAGGCATAAAGGTGTGTGATGCTTGCCGAAAATAATTTATTTCGGGTGTATATCTGTATAATACAGAAAAAAAACATGTTGCGCCTGATCCCCACCAGGGTGGCTGCAACCACCAGATGTATCCAGCCTAGTAACATATATGAAACATTTTTGGGTGTATATCTGGCCAACCATTTTTTGGACAGTGGCATTTATCAAACGCCACCTTGAGCCAACTTTTTTCTACTGAATCAGCCAATATTTTTTCTTCAGAAAATCAGACTATAGAATTAAATTGAGCCCCTTGTATGAAATGAGGGCTGAAGCTGTGGAAGTCTGCTCAGAAACCCAAATACTGTACCATCAGAACAGGAATCTAGACTTGAAGCTCTTCATGGGTTTCCTGGATAATTTAAAAAAAAAAGACTCACACGGAGGTATTATTCATCCAAGATTCACGTCCCTTACATGTCTAATACCAATGAGAGCACATGTTTCTTTCTGTGCTATTATTTGTGCTTTCAGTGCAGCATGTCTTCATTTGGTAATATATGCTGCTG
This sequence comes from Leptobrachium leishanense, assembly GCA_009667805.1. NCBI lineage: Eukaryota > Metazoa > Chordata > Amphibia > Anura > Megophryidae > Leptobrachium > Leptobrachium leishanense. The sequence continues at coordinate 79,677,396 of CM019069.1, read as the reverse complement.
TGATGTCCCTCAGAGCCATCTTTAGTTGATATATGCCTGCATGAAAATACAATAACCCCAGAGAAACCATTGCTGCTTCCAGGCACATCTCTACAGCTTGAGTTCAGATACCCATTAACCCCTAATTCTTTAATATATATATATATATATTATATATATATAAAAAATACAAAACAGCAAAAGGTTGCACGTAACCTCAAAACTAAGCGGGCGCATCTAAAACTCCATATTATTGACCACCTTCTTCCATCATTTTCTGTGAAAAAAAAACAGTTTTAAAAATGCTCAAAAAACCTGACTGAGGTAAAATGATGGGGATTAAGTTCACAAAGTTATAATCATAATTTGCTTAAGTCTGTCACAGTCGCCAATGTACCCCATCTTTACAGGTCCTATCTAACTAGACCGAGTCCGAACCTACGGGATCGACTCACCCTGGAGCTCCCCGGCAGCTCGAGGCCTTCATAGGCTGTCATTAGGCTTGTGCACCGATTTTGTTTTCGGTTCGATTCGGTTCGGCTCGTTCGGATGTTTAAACTTTTCGATTCGGCTCGTTTCGACCGATGTCTGTTTCGATTCGGTTCGGTTCGACTCGTTTTTCGTGTACATTTTTTTTCGGAATATCGACCATTTTTCGTATTTTCGGGTCACTTTGCTCGTTTTTGTATCGACTTTTCGAGATTTCGGAAATTTTCGTTTTTTTCCGAACCTCTGTTCTCCTCGTTTCAAAGTGTCTAACTCTATTCGTTTTGACGGAAACTGCTATGGTTTACTTTTTTTATACTTTATATATTTTTTTATAATAAATTTTTGGTTTGTTTTTCCATTTCACAACTTTATTTAATCATATTAAAATGTTATGAAAGCCTAGGAACAAAAAAAATGAACAAAACGATTTAAAAAACGCTAAACTGACCCGAATGGTCTGACTTTAAAAATAAAAACCAGAACAAAAGGTTTTAAAACGGAAAAATAGTTGATCAAAAATACGCATTTACAAACACAAAATTTACAGAATCAGCGATATAACCGATAATAGTTAAATATACGATGTCCAGAATTACCGAAATGGAACCGAAATCACGAATGGAACCGAAATCATGAATAGAGCAAAAAAAAATATTTTGATTTGACACATTTCAAGTCCATTCGAAAATTCCGAAAATATTTTGTTTCGGCTCGGAAAACTTTTCGGATCTGCCATTTTCGGATCTAAAAATTTTCGGAAAATCGGCCGCATCCGAAAACACGAATCGGGAAATTTCGTGAAAATTCCGAAATTCCGAAACCCAAAACCCACATCCCTAGCTGTCATGGTGGAGCACCTGTGAACAGGGAGGGGTGCATACCAAATGGGAGTTGTGAGCTCCCTATATATAAAATACAAAACAGCAAAAGGTTGCACTCATCCTCAAAACTAATTGAGTGTATCTAAGACATCAAATACAAAACACCAAGAAAGAGCACTCCATAATATTCACCACCTTCTTCCATCATTTTCTGTGAAAAAAAAACAGTTTTAAAAATGCTCAAAAAACCTGACTGAGGTAAAATGATGGGGATTCAGTTCACAAAGTTATGATCATAATTTGCTTAAGCCTGTCACACTGTTAAGCAGAGGGAGCGCAAAGTACAGTAACCTCGCGCTGAAAAGCACAAGGTACCAAACGCAAACGGGTTACTTAACCCGTTTGCTTTTGGATTGTAATATGTGGTAGACACCGCGGCTAACGTTTCTGCTCGTGCAGGTGAGCGTTAACGTTAGCACCTGGATTGTAATGTGGCCAGAGACATTTAATGGCTGGAAAATACTGCCACCGAGGAAGCCGTGAACGGTGAGGCGCCGGGCCGCAAACAGTCTGCTCACCCTCCGCCAACAGGGCACTGAGGTGGGCCAGGAGACTGCTGACAGGCAATGGGTAGAAAGAATCAAGGTGGGATGCCGTCAGCAGTAAGAAAACAAGGATAGTGCAGAGGAGTTCATCAGAATCACATCCATTTCCTTTAGCTCCGCCCCGTTTTACTATACTGAACTCTGTTTGCGACAGTTTTTGCCCGAGACCCTGCACGGCCACATGTTAATCATTTCCTGGTTTAGATATGGCTATTTCAAGGACCGGCCTCTCAGAACAGGGCTTTCTTTATTTTGGGTTGCATGATGCTGGGTCTACTCTCCAGGCTGTGATATTACAACAGGGATGTGCTGTGTCTTAGTCCTGTATATTTATAGAGAATCCTTGACCAGCTAAGTGGTGTCTTCACCTTCTGCACCAGCTAAGTGGTGTCTTCACCTTCTGCCTGCTACTCTAACTGTCTGCATTTAGCCAGGGGTGTCTCCTGTCTTTGGGCTTTTAACCCAGTATATGGGTCAACACCTCAGCTCATGACCCGAGCCCCCATGACAGACTTTCTTCTTGTCCAGCAAGACCCCCTAAACCCACACCATGTCCTGTGACTAAGCCTGGCTCGGTACTACCTGTACAGAGATCTGTTACCCGGTCTAACCTGCTGACCAAGTCAGGTAGGCTTTGCCTGCCAAACCCAAGCTCTTAAAGGCTGTCCCTCCCAAATCCAAGAAGGCTTTGCCCGCCCAGCCCAGCGAGGCTTTGCCCACCAAGCCCTGGGAGGCTACTACCACCAAGCTCCGAGATGGTTCCACGGGACGCAATATACTTCATTTTCATCAGATAGACATAAACCATCAGAGTTGGCCACGGGTGAATCTAGGCTGGAGGACACTAGTTGAGGGTTGGCCTCGCTCCCTGTGGGGTTGGGATGGGGTGGCTCCCATCTCACCTCCACTACATCACCATTTCTCACTGTGGTCCCACCTACCTCGCTACTTCTTTCTTTTATCTCACATCTACACCAGATACTTATGACTAGGGATGAGCTGTTCGGTTCGATCAGTTCGGAGTTTGATTCAAACTTTGGCCGTTCGCGAACTTCAAACTTTTTGGCGTGTTACGTTCGAATTCAAAACAAATTTTTTTTTTGAAAAAAGTATAAAAAATGCTTTAAAAATACCAAAAAATCTAGAAATAAAGAGACTCTTTACTGCAGAATATTATAAGCAACGGTTTATTAGATATTGAATTAAAAAATAATGTCTACGTGCAAAGATTCTCACCTCTAAATAATCTGTGCTCTCAAACGGCGTAAACAACAGGTGTTTAATTAGTGTTTGGAAATAACATGTGCTTCTAATTAGTCCGTCTCATGAATTTGATACATTGTATGCAGACTGGAGGTGCCAGGTGTCGTGTGTGGGTCTGTGCTGTGATGGAGATGTTTCCATACATCCTACAAATCCGCCACTTCCCGGGCAGGTTATGGGGACCTCCTAGGCACGATATTTGAAGGAATTTTTCGTTTTTATTTTTAACCCTTTTTTTATGGAAAACTCAGGGTTTCCTTTAACCCTTTCACTGCTGAGGCATTTCACCACTGTGTGCTGAGCTAATTTTTACCGCTTTCGCTCATCATGTTTAAACGCGATTTGAAGCCACATTTTATTTTTATATGACCCAGACATATTATATATAGTTCTTTCCGGCAGACTCGGCAGATTCATAATATATCATTTTTTTATGTACAGTTGTGTTCAAAATTATTCAACCCCCAATGCTGTAGAGGGTTTTAGGGAATTTAGTGTACATTTGTAATTGTATTCAGAATGAAATCCTACAAGGACTTTTTAAAGAAACATATGCAACTAAAATGACATCAATTGGTTTTGTAATACAGTAGTAAATGTTTCTTTTGTGAATTCTTCATTGACACAATTATTCAACCCCTTAAAGACTACCACTCTGAAGAACAGAGGTTCATTCAAGTGTTTTCAATCAGGTATTGAAAACACCTGTGGATGTCACGGAGCAGCAATAAAGCATAATAAGCACCAATTAGGCAGCTTTAAAATGACTGTGATACTCAGCTCCTTCTAGACATTTACTGGTGTGGTTACAAACATGGTGAAGTCAAGAGAATGGTCCAGGAAGACAAGAGAAGAGGTGATTACTCTTCACAGGAAGGGCAATGGCTATAAGAAGATTGCAAAGATGTTAAACATACCAAGAGAGACCATAGGAAGCATCATTCGCAAATTCAAGGCAAAGGGCACTGTTGAAACGCTACCTGGTCATGGCAGAAATAAGATGCTGACTTCGACTGCTGTGCGCTACCTGAAGCGTAGAGTGGAGAAAAGTCCCCGTGTGACTGCTGAGGAACTGAGAAAATATTAGTCAGATGTGGGTACTGAAGTTTCAGCTCAGACAATACGGCGCACACTGTGTAATGAAGGCCTCCATGCCTGAACTCCCAGGTGCACCCCCTTGCTGTCTCCAAAGAATAAGAAGAGTCGACTGCAGTATGCCAAAAGTCATGTGGACAAACCATAGAAGTTTTGGGATAGTGTTCTGTGGACTGATGAAACAAAATTAGAACTGTTTGGGCCCATGGATCAACGCTATGTTTGGAGGAGGAAGAACAAGGCCTATGAAGAAAAGAACACCTTGCCTACTGTGAAGCATGGCGGGGGGTCAATCATGCTTTGGGGCTGTTTTGCTTCTGCAGGTACAGGGAAGCTTCAGCGTGTGCAATGTACCATGAATTCTCTTCAGTAACAGGGGATATTGGATGACAATGTGATGCAGTCCGTCACAAACCTGAGGCTTGGGAGACGTTGGACCTTTCAACAGGACAATGATCCCAAGCATACCTCCAAGTCCACTAGAGCATGGTTGCAGATTAAAGGCTGGAACATTTTGGAGTGGCCATCGCAGTCACCAGACTTAAATCCGATTGAGAACCTCTGGTGGGACTTAAAGAAAGCAGTTGCAGTGCGCAAGCCTAAGAATGTGACTGAACTGGAGGCTTTTGCCCATGACGAATGGGCGAAGATACCCGTAGATCGCTGCAAGACACTTGTGTCAAGCTATGCTTCACGTTTTAAAGCTGTTATAACTGTAAAAGGATGTTGTACTAAGTACTAAGATTGAATGTCACTTGGGGGTTGAATAAAACTGATAATGATGTGAGCACAGAAAAGACATTTGTGGTTATTTCATTATAAATGTTATGTTATATTTGTCTGACCTACACGTGCCTCTTTGATTTAATTGTAAGCAAGATGACTGAATGATCAAAATCAATGTCAAACTGGCCAAAACACTCAATTTCAGTGGGGGTTGAATAATTTTGAACACAACTGTATATTGTGTATATTATGTATGATATATTTTATGTATAACTCATGTTCTGCCTATATATTATAACAAAAACTGCAATAAAACTTGAATTTTTAATCATCTGCAGCGTGTAAAGTGTTTTTTTTCACCTTTTTATCACATGAACAGTTGCGGTTATATTTTCTATGGGGTGCGCTTGTACAAAAATTAGAAAGGAGGAATTAAATTTTTTGGGGGGAATTATGTGATTTTTAGCAAACGCACACCATAGAAAAAAATCAATAGTGCAGCATCATTGTTCACATTATAATTGAAATGTGAACAACATTGCTGCATTAATAAAAATAACACACAAAAAAAAATACTTGTTTTTATTTTTTTATTTTTCTACTTTATACCTGGTCAGGTTGGATATCGTTCGAAAGGCCATGCTCAGGCCTTTTGATTGACACCCTCCATGACCTCCTAGTTGCCACGGTTCTGGAGATATCGGGGTTCAAATGAACCCCCTATCTCCACCAGGGGATTCCGGGCAGCTAGGGGTTCCCCGGCTATCTGACGTCATCACGCTATGCGTGAGGACATCAGGCAGTGAGGGGGGACCCGGGGGTGGAGCCGCCATCCAAGATGGCGAGCAGCAAAGCAGCATCATGTCAGCGGCCGCTCGCCACCATGAGGAACGCCGGCGGAGCCTGGGGGGACTGGCAGCAGGTGAGAGCTGGGGGCAGATATATCCATATGTGAGCTGGGGCAAATATCTCCATATCAGCTGGGGCAATATATACCCATGTAATCTGGGGGCAAATATATCTACATGTGATCTGGGGGCAAATATATCCACATGTGATCTGGGGGCAAATATACCCATATGAGCTGGGGCAAATATACTTATATGAGCTGGGGGCAAATATGCTTATATGAGCAACCCTAGTGTGTGTATATATATGTATATATATAGAGATTATGATGGCACCTCTATCCTGATTGGCTTGACATGACACGGATGGGGGGGCACCAAAATGCACCTTCGCCTGACTAGATAAAAATGCTTGTACCAGCCCTGGCCGGGGCTCACCTGGAAATGACGTGATCGCGCATGGCACAATGATGTCATTTACGTCTGGAGGAGCTTGACTTCAGCGTCTGAGGACTCTGAAGTCAGAACGCCGCGGGACCCGGACAGAGAGGTGAGTATCTCCCCCGGGGTCCCACAAAGCTGATGACGTGTGGGACACGTCCTCAGCATACAGCGGGAGTAACTGAGGACGTGTCCCACACGTCGTCAGCAGTGAAGGGGTTAAAAACTTATTTTTTTTAACTTTTTGTCCTTGTTTCCTGTCCCCCAGGGCACTACCCGGACCCGGACATTGTTTTTAAATGTTTCTATACATCCTAGAAATCCGCCACTTCACGGGCAGGTTATGGGGACCTCCTAGGCACGATATTTGAAGGAATTTTTCGTTTTTATTTTTAACCCTTATTTCATGGAAAGCTCACTGTCCCTTTAAAAACATTTTTTTTTTACTTTTTGTCCTTGTTTCCTGTCCCCCAGGGCACTACCCAGACCCCCATACATCCTTTTATGGCAAATATCTAGTGGCTAATACTCTAAGAATCGAACTTTGAGTCCCATTGACTTGTATTGAGTTCGTGTTCGAGTTTGAGTTTGAATTCGAACTTATGAAAAGTTCGAGTTCGAATGCGAACCGAACTCGGGGGTGTTCGGCTCATCCCTACTTATGACCCCCTTTTCCTTCTCCCTCTTATTTTTTCTCAACCCCCTTTCTCCTTATTGTTTTCCCTCTCCTTTTCCATTACCATATCCTGCTGCAGTTATCAGTAGGGATGAGCCGAACACTCCCCGAGTTTGGTTCGAAGCCGAACCCGAACTTTCCAAATGTTCGGATCCGAACCCGAACCTGAACCCGAACTCAATGCAAGTCAATGGGGCTGAAAATTCGGTTTTTAGAGTGCCCTCCAAGAGGGCATATATGCTACATATTTGCCATAAAAGGTATATGGGGGTCCGGGTAGTGCCCTGGGGGACAGGAAACAAGGACAAAAAGTTTAAAAAAAAGTTTTTAAAGGGACAGTGAGTTTTCCATGAAATAAGGGTTAAAAATAAAAACGAAACATTCCTTCAAATATCGTGCCTAGTAGCTCCCCATAACCTGCCCGTGAAGTGCCGGATTTTTAGGATGTATAGAAATATGTAAAAACCAAAAAATGCCATTTCAAATGACGGTAAATGCTTTTCCTTTAATCTATCCATAAACAACTGCTTGGGGCGGCAGTCTGTATGAAAAGAGGAGACATTTTCGGACACGCAGAAAAAGTTTACTGATTTTTTGGCGGTGAAAAGCAGGAGAATGACTGGAGAATGGAAAATTCTAGACCAAATAGCTGATTTGGAAAGTGAGATAAACATTTTGACCTAGAATTTTCTCTTCAGTCATTCTCCTGAGTTTCACCTTTCTCTGAATAACCCAGTCAGGGTTATTCAGAGAGCGGTGAAGAGCAGGAGAATGACTGGAGAATGGAAAATTCTAGGTCAAAATAGCCAAACCAGAAAAATTCTCCCATTTAGGCTAGGGTCAGACTAACGAATTTTTAACGTGCGTTTAGGCGCACTTAATCACGGCCGCACTAACAGCAAATGACGGGCAATGACGGCCAATATACGAAGTACGGTCGCACGAAAGTCCGGCTGCGCAACGCAATTGGAAAATGAACGCATTTTTTTGAGAACGCAGAACCGCTAGTACGGGTGTACAGAGTGCGCTGCGTCCACTAGCGGCGTGTGTGCGTGATTTGGAGACGTCAGACCCTGCTCATGTCCGGCCAACATAACGTCCAGACACCCAAAGCTTCCTGGTTTGGATCCGTAAAAAATCCCGCAAAAAAATGCGCATCGTATGACCGTTTTCGCGCATTCCGTGAAAAAATACGGCAATGTGTTCGGACGCACTTTCGGTCGCTGTGAAAAATGCGTTAGTCTGACCCTAGCCTTATCTCACTTTCCAAATCGGCTATTTGGTCCAGATTGTTCTCTTTTTCTGCCATTCTCCTGGTTTTCACCTTTCTCTGAACAACCCTAAGAGAGAGGTGAAAGCCAGGAGAACTGGCAGGAGAAGAGAACAATCTAGACAAAATAGCCAATTTGGAAAGTGAGTTAAATGGGAGAATTTTTCTGGTTTGGCTATTTTGACCTAGAATTTTCACTTCTCCAGTTATTCTCCTGCTTTTCACCGCTCTCTGAATAACCCTGTGAATGTTTAATCCCGAGGTGAAAAATAACATTGCTTTAGATGTTATTTTGAATTTTTTTCAAACACCAGTTAAATGCAGCATATTAGGATGTTTTAGGAGGGAAATTAATTCTCAAATCTCAATCAGAAGCAGACACCACCCCACCCCCTCAGTATAGTGTACAATGTATCAAATTGATTACCAGACTAAAAACACCTGGTTTTATGCCCGTTTGTGGACAGAGGTCATTAAGAATTGATAATCTTTCCACGTACACATTAGTTATTAATTCAATATCTAATAAACCATTGCTTATAATATTTTGCAGTAAAGAGTCTCTTTATTTCTAGATTTTTTAGTATTTTTTAAAGCATCTTCTATACTTTTTTCAAAATTTTTGTTTTTTTTCGAACTCGAACCGAACACACCCAAAAAGTTCGAAGTTCGTGAACTTTCGAACTGCCAAAGTTCGGGCCGAACTCCAAACCGTCTGAACCCGAACAGCTCATCCCTAGTTATCAGTACCCAATTGTATTACATTTGGAATATCATACAAGAAACAGATTAGAGCAATGAGCTTTACTAGATAATTTACATAGGGCCCTATTACAATCTTCACGCAAACGTTAACGAGTGCGCAAAAACAGATTAACGCGAGGGGCAAAACCCTTTGCGCAGAACGTCGTATTACAAAGTCAGTGCAACAAACGCACGTAATCGTCTAACGCGAGTGTGTGAACCCTTTTGCGAGCGTACTGTACTATGCACATCCTATACTTAACATTCTGAGCGCAAATGCATTTGTGCGATGGTATGCGGATGGTATTACAATCTAAGCACAGTTTTTAACGCACAGCGTTTGTGCGCATAATTTTAACGACTCCTAAAAGCTGGTGGTAATGGCAAATCTGAACATCCTGGCTGAACCCAAATACACCAGCCCCAAAAAGAAAAATACAGCAAAGTATAGTTACACATTCTACGCATACCCAAACAATAAAATTGGGAAGTTGTCCGTGTTTTTATTATTGCTGCAGCATATATATACTCAGACTGATTTTGGCAGGCGCAAAAACTTAACGGGAGACAATAGTGGTTCTTAATTCTGATTGGCTGAAAACGCGTGAAAAAACAGTCCGCACACCGATTTCTGGGAACAATGTTAATGCACGCGTGTTTTTGCGTGTCTGTTTTAACCGTGCAATTTTTCGACAGATGAAAGAATGCGCGCGGATTGTAATACCAGCCTTAATTTCCGCGCGTTAACGTGTAACGGTTCGCGTACAAATTAACATGCTGCGCCAGCATTTTTGCGCACAGATTGTAATAGGGCTCATAGTGAGGTATAGTTTGCTATACTTCAAACTTTGGGGAAGGAACTTTTTACACCAGCATGCCTGTGCTCCACTGCACAAAGCAAAGTCCATAAAGACATGGAGCCTTATTCCAAGTCTGGTATAAACATATCCAGATGTCACGAGCACCCCAGGCAGATGCCAAGGAGGGCTCTTTATACAGTGTGTTATTAAGCCCTTTAGGCAGGTTTGTTGCTTGCATGATACAGGGCCCAGCACACAGAATACAAAGAACTGAACAAGAGATAATAGGACAGAATACAGACACAAGAGGGGGCCCTGCACTGGGATTAAAGTCCTTATTCGGCCTTCTGGGTCTATACAGATTGCAGGGTAAGGAAATAAACACCAGAATAAACAACCAAAATGCCCAGCAGTGTCACGTACCCCAGGCGCCCCGTAGCATCCTCTGCGCTGTTCGCTGGCCGAGCGTCAGATGAAATGACTGGCCTGCACAAAGCCCTGACCACAACCCATCAAACACCATTGGGGTGAATTAGAATGGAGATTGTGAAGCAGGCCTTCTCGTCCAACATCAGTGTCTGACCTCACAAATGCTCTACTGTATGAATGTGAAAAAATTCCCAGAATAGTGGAAGCTGTTATAGCAACAAAGTGGGAGGGACCAACTCCATATTAATGTTTATGTTTTTCTGTTTGCGATTTCATAAAGGTCCCTGCTGGTGTATTGGCCAGGTGTCACAATATACGTATGGTGTATATGTGGTGGTTGAGTTTTCCAGTAGAACTCCTGGTAAAACAATATATTAAAGTTCAATTGGAACTTCATGTTAGATCTATGTTGTACTGGTAATTTGATATGAACTGAGAAACAGAACAGCTATTCCTACTCAATTCACTGACAGCTGAAAGGCAACTGCAATTTATTTGCTCCAATCTGTCATGGTTATTGCTACCTCCATAACATTATACACACCCTTAATTATCCCTATTTAATCAGCTCTGGCATAATCTGAAATTGTTACCTGCTATTCATCTGTGACAACCATCAGCAATTCCATACAGGTTCTAATGAAGAGCAGGGCATATAAAAGATATGATTGCAACATATAGTTTATGCATTACCATCAAACCTAACAATGTGATATTGTTACATTTTCATAGTTGACATATTCCTGCTAGAATCAGCAGCTTCATTACAACGTATTTTAAATATGCATATTGAAAAACTCAGTTTCTCATTATCCTTACAAGCTTGAAGTGCAGGGGGTGAAACAATCCACCATCTCCTCTTGCCGTAAACACAGAACTATGGGGGCACACAGTTCCTAGTGTTCATCCTCACCCTTAACACGATCACATCCACCTGAGCTTGCACGGAGCTCTCAAAGGGTCACAATTAGCTCCATAGAGTCGTATGGACTCCAGAAGATCTACTCCCAGGATCAGTGGCTCCCAAATATTCTGACTCAAACTGCTAATACAGCCTCTCAGACCGAATAGAGCCGTTCATACCATGCGGCTAATGGCTAAAGGCTTATGCACAATTTACCCATTAGCATTACCAACTTGGGGCTATATTCTTTTTTTTTTATTTTATTTTACCAGGAAGGATACATTGAGATTTCTCTCGATATTCCATAGAGGACACTAACATGGAGACGGTCAGCAGGATAATGTGCGCTTGCAGATTTCCCCTTACCGTCTCCATGTTATCGTCCTATTCTGGGGGAAGATGCTATCTCAGTACCTCTCTCCAGAATGCAACGCTAAGCTCCTTGATACCCGCAGTAGGGCATCATGAGTGTCAGCTCCTGGAGTCTCGCGAGATAGCGCAGCGTCATGGTCACTGAGGGAGACTAAGAACTATTTGTTCCCAGCCTGTCAGGTGCTGGTTCCGGGGTGGCAGGTTTGAGCCCAGGATGCAAGTGATACGCTGAGACACTCAGTAAGGTGAAGGTCAGACGGGGGTTTATTAACCCCTTCGCTGCTATGGACGCGCTCAGCGCGTCCACCCGCAGGTAACGTTCCATGCGGTGGACGCGCTGAGCGCGTCCTCCCTTTGGGGCCAGCGATCAGCCGGGTTCCGGGCGATCGCTGGGCCCCCCTGTGCGGGCTGACATCCTCGATGTCAGCCCAGCACCCGGAACCGCCGCCGGCCTAATTCAGGCGCCCCCACCCGCATGTGCGGAGGATGTGCCTGAAATGGAGGGGGGGAGGTCCTTCGGACCTCTCTCCCTCCCGATCGCCGGCGTTGCGGGGGTTAATACAGGCACCGTTTGGAAGGGCACAGCCTGGAATTAACCCCATGGGGGCTGGATCACGAATCGGCGCCGAAAAGCGCCGGTTCGTGATCCTTTCCCGGAGCTGGCCGACATCTTGGATGTCGGCCAAGCTTCCGGGAATGCCCCCTAAGGACTGGCGTCATCGTGCATAGCACAATGACGCCAGTCTTGGAGTTAACTCCTAACTGCCACCAATGGTGGAGATAGGGGGTTCCAATGAACAGAGAATGGCCATTCCAACAATACCAAACATGAGTATGAAAAAAGTTATTAAAAAAAATTAAAAATAAAAATAAAATAATATTTAAAAAAAAATTATAAAAAAAAAATAAAAAAGTTTTTTTTCTTTTTTTTGGTTCGTTAATGCAGCAATATTGTTCCCATTTCAATTATAATGTGAACAATGATGCTGCACTAACGATTTTTGTATGCGGTGCGTTTGTTAAAAATCGTGTAATTTCCCCCAAAAAAAAATGTAACGAGACCCCATCTCTAATTTTTTTAACAAGCGCACCCCATACAAAATATAACCGCAATTGCTTGCATGTTAAAATGTGAAAAAAAAAAACACGTTGTAAATTATTGAAAATTCATATTTTATTGCATTTTTTGTTTTAATATACAGACAGGTCATGACGTATACATATAATAATGACATATTATGAATCTGCTGAGTCTGACGGAAAGAACGATATATAATATGTCTGGGTCATATACTAAAATAAGCCTTCAAAACGCGTTTAAACATGATGAGCAAAATCGGTAAAAATGAGCTCAGCACAGAAGCGGGAAAAGCCTCAGCAGCGAAAGGGTTAAGGAAAAACAATAAACATAGAGGGCAATACTGTAAAGTCTCTTGTTGGGAGTGCAGAAGGGGAATCTTGTGACAGGCACAACAAAGGGGTCTCGAGTCACAGTACCAGAGGGGATGATCCAGAGTTCAGAGTCCAGGAGAAAAGCCAGGGGTCCGGTACACAGATATCAGGTTTAGCAATGGAGCTTCTGGGCAGGCTTGAAGGCAGACTGGAAGTGGTGGCAGTTTGCAAACAAAATGCAGAAGCATCCTGGGACAGGCGTGCCTCTGCCAAATACAGGTCCTGATTAGATGCACTTGCTGATTCTGCAAGTGTGTTTCAAAGTGGAATAGTTCAGCGAGACATGGCATGAAAGGTGCTGCCTGGGATGATCAAGGTGGTGCAGCACCAGACCTGCCTTTCTTCTGCCGGTGGCGGCGAGGAACCTGACACAGCCTCACTCTGCTCCTGTCCTGGCGAGAAAAAGCGGTGGATTGGGCCACCCTTTTCGCTGCAGGATGAAAGTATGGGATGTTTAGGGGGGGTTGGAACATTTTAGATTTTAGGAGTTGTTAAAATTTTGGCTTGCGTTGTCACGCTAGTAATTTGGGCCTGCACTTTGTAATACCTCACTTATCAAGACACTAAAAATAAATTTCACTCCCCATGTTAAATACAGGAGACGCTTCAGTACAGTAAGCTAGCGCAAGCTACGAGGCGCAAAACTTTTTCACCTGACTGTAGTGTCACGATCGGAATGTCAATGCCAAACGTTAAACTTACTTATCCGTGCATTAACGATTACATATCAAGAAGCAACATTAGCACCAACTATGGAATAGTGCCCTCGATTGGAATCTGGTGCTAGAATTCCTCAGATCTGCAGTCCGTCCAATTCTGCAGCGAGAAGTAAAAATCTTGATTGACAACTCAAAAATACCCACCCCGCCAAAAAAGAGGTCTTTTCACTGTACCATTAGACATTTGAAATCGTTGAATGTATATAGAATAACAAAAACTTTGAATGTATATCGAATTTAGATTATAGTATAGAAATGCATGTTTAAACAATAAACCAAGGGTGGGGAATCGTGTTTCTTCAGTTCCCACCGTTCCCCTGCTTTTGTCAAACCATCCATGACATGCCTAATCCTACACAAAGAATGACGCTTTGATGTGTTTTAAATACATTAAAATACATAAGCCTCTGTTGATGGCTACAACCGGTGTTCTAATAAACTCCACTAGAAAAATATAAAATAAATACTGCGGTCACTACCAATAAAAAGCATAACAACACTTTTTGTGTACGACTGGTAATTGGGTCCTTCAATGTTAAGGAGAAAAATTCTCTTATATTAACATGTCAATATTGCCATCCTTTCTTGTTTTCATCCTAGACAGGATGAGCTCTATAACTGTATTACCATTATGTAAACCAAATGGCTTGTCGAGTTTAATAAAGAAATATATGGATTTGCAATTAAACACAAATTCAAACATTTTATTGCAGTAATAAAACAATTATACCGCAGACTTGTAAATATATTTACTTTCATTTTGTGTCTGCCTGAGTCACCTTGTGATGTCTCTTCTTTAAGGCTGACTTCTTTTTATCTCATTTATGGATGCATAAAAATCCATAACTCATGATTGCTTCATAAAAACCAGGAGATCAAAAGACAGAAAGAAGTTTTTCCGTTTGAGTAGCAAAGGGGTTTATTTGTTAAATTGTCAAAGCCTTGCTACCCCCGAATAATTTTTTTCAAGAACCTGTTGGTTACTTTTTACGTTTTCATTATTAAAGATAATATAAAGCCATTGTGTTGTCCTAAATATATTACTGAGAAGGAAAGAAAACGCTATGCTCTAGGAATGAGTTGTGGAACCAATGTTGAATATTAACACTACGACATCAGTGTGAAAAAAAACTATATCCAGAAACATTATGACTGATTTTTTTTTCCAATAAACAGATTTATTAGGCTTTCACGGTTTAATACAAGTCAAAACAAAATGAACTTAGCAATTGTTCAGTAGCTAGAGTTTCTGTTGTCAATGCGTTGGGAATTACAAAAGGGTTATTCAAAGAGAGCTAAATTGGCTCCGAAATTGTACCGTACAGAGAATTTCCTCGTACAGTGCAATTTCGGAGAAATTCAGCTATTTAAAAAGCAGGCAGTTCATCAAACATTGGCGAATTGGTAGCGAAATACAGTGCTGTTCAACGGCGTTGAAGTCCTCATAGAGAAGCAATGGTTAATCTATTCAGAGAACACCAAACAGCATCGAAATGTCAGTGAAATGCCCTGATTTTCAGTGGTCTCATTCGGCAGGTTTAATCAGACGAATCCCATAGGATGCATTGTAAAAAATATTACCGTTTTTATCAAATATTTATTCAACCGTTTATTCTCTTTACTTGCAGCAAACAGTCTCTTTATTTATTTGATTTTTAGGACATTTTAGCCATTTTTTGGGGGAAATTGTTTTTCCCAATTTTTTTTAAATAGCTTTTTCTCCCTGTAACATACCTTTCTATTATTACTCATAGGACCTGATAGACCTGATATATTATTTCCACGCATTTTCTTCCAGTAGTTTTTTGCAAACGCGTTTTAAAAGTTGCAGTGGTTTTTTTTTTTTTTACCCCGTTCGGTTTGTTGTCGACTTTTTCTGGTGGCTGGTCGACGCTCTGTTCAGTAGATTGTGGGCTTTTTTAGGATGCGTTCAACGGTTTTGCAGCAGGAAAGGCGGGGAATTCCAGTGGAATTTCATTGCTCTTTGAATAACCCTGCAAGTCTAAAATGGAGGAGACAGTCGAAAGATGCAGTAATAATATAGAGAAAAGTAATATATCTCCAGTTCTGACATGTCCCATTTGAGCTCTGTTTAAGCAAGCTTCAAATGGGGCTCTTGTCCATTTTTCCCCCGTATGCACCACACCCATGCTTAGCAATTGAGAGGGTGAATCAGAGTGTGGCTGCCTACCTGCTCCTCAGTCCCATGACATGGTCTTTGGGCAAATATGAATAAACATGAGGGACTCCCATCCCTTCTATTATCCCCCTTGGTCAGCTGGAGTTTGGGATAATAGAAGGGTTGGGAGGGGATAACAGTGGAGGTCCAAGTGCCTCATGCTTTGATTTAACCCTCACTCACTAGCCATGGGTGTGTGACGTCCTGCACCCCCTCTGGCAGAGGTGGGAGTTGCCAGTCATGTTTTTGGACATTCTAGCACATCTGGCGCCCCCTCTGGCTTCTATGGACATTGCATTTAGTTCTGGACATTTGGTTCACGTCTAAGCCTGGACCTCACCTGGACTCTAATTGTTTTCATTTAGTCATTGCTATATAAGCAGGCATCGCCCTAAGAAGGGCGCTGCCTCATTCTGATGTTTCAGTCTGCTTTGTTCCAAGCCTTGATCTCCTTGATCCTTATTCACTTACCTTGCAGTTCTGGTAGGGATCTTTTGCTCAGGTTCTCCTGTATGTGTTCTAGTTACCCTTTAATACTTTACTTTCAGGTTTTGGGTTTACTCCTCCGCCAGTTCTGTATTTTCATCTGTTTATAGTCTCCCAGGTCCTTGGTTATTCATACTGTTTTGTTCATATGGTTCATGTTTGGTATTTATGTTTGCATTTCATGTTTCTTCTCTAGGTTTAAACAGGTTTATGTTTTCACTCATGTTACTCTAGTGTTTAGTTCTCTTATGTCTTTCTGCCTATAGTTTTCCAGGTCCTTGGTCGTTCATCTGTTTGTTTATTTATTGTATATTTAGTTCAAGTCTATGGTTTAATTCTAGTGCTTAGGTCTTTTGTTTCATTGTGGTGTTCTGGTTCCTTGCTGTATATAGTACTGTTGTAATAAATCCCTTGTTTTGTTTATACATCCATGGGTCATGTCTGTTAACTGCTCTAATAGCTCACACTCCTTCTGTGCCATGTCAGGTCAGGCCCACTGTCACAGGGTGTAGGTTATGGGAATTGAGAGCTTAGTGGCAGCCCCTCCGCTCAGATTTAAGTGTAAGGCAATGCTCAAATTGGAATCATAGGTGCACTAACACAAACCAAAACATATTGCACAAATGAAAATTGTCATTGCAATACATTTTCCAATTCGATCATTGAGTCGTCCTTTCATTGATTCTTCTGTCATTATAGAGAGACACAGGGAAGCTGCAGCACCGGCCGTTTTATTGGACTGAAGACCGGCACGCGGAGCATTTGCCTCCCTGCTCCCGGTCCAGTCCATCCCTGACCTTCCTGGCTTGTGCAGCTCCGAGTATGCGATTAATTCTTGAAATTGAATATGCATTTTTGTACGGTTGCTCCACTTCAATAAGTAACGATGCGTCTTCTGTTTTATTGCGGCAATTGTATTTGTTAAATATTTTTGCATAACTTAGTCAAGGACATGAAACCTAATCGCTTCGGAGCCACACCTTCAGTATAAAAGGTCAATCACCCTAAAGTGCACATGATTGTATGATTGCACTCCACATTGTGACCTAAACCGGTTCGATTGTGTCTCAATACTGGGCTAAGATAAATAACAGTTTTTGATTATTTTTTTTTCTCAAGCAAAAAGCTATTCACTGGTTCATTTATATATCAGGCAGAAACTAAAAAACATGAAATCAGAGTCACACATTTTATTCGCTCCATTACCAAGGTATTTTCCACTGCTAGGACCTACTAGATTTATGGAAAACAACTTCCCACTGCAGACAGTATAAAAATGAACATAAACTATATTTTAAAGGCTATAAGCCTATTTGATAGAAAGTTGGTTTCCCCTGCTGGCCACAATGTGCTACTAATTGAATAATAAAAGCTGGAGGTATGTCTTATTTGGGGGGAAAAAATACATATCTCCAAGTTGTTCAAATGGCTTCAGCACCCAAGGTTGTGAAAGTGAAAGAGTATGGTCATATCGAGTATACTCGACCATAGCAGTGACGGGATTAATACTGTAGATTCAATTACATTTAGGTACCTTGGCTTTATTAGCCTGTAATTTATTTTCAAATGAGATCTCAAAAATATCTCTAAGTAATATTACCATTCTATGAAAAAAATAAAGAATTCACTAAGACAGCCGCTTGCAGACACTTTATACTTAAACATGTAGAACTGTTAAAATCGTACAATTAATTCTCCCCAGCTCTGTACAATAGCTGAATCTGTGATGAATTTTCTGTGTTAGCATTTTTTTCAGATATAAACACAAAATAAACCTGAAATCTTTTAAGCCATAAATTCAAAATACAATTAGCGCAATATATGTATATATTCACGGCAGGCTGTAGACAATGTTAAAAGTGTATTTTTATGGCAATAATAAATTGGGGAAAGGAGAAATTCCTTAACTGACTCGGGCACTGGGAATAATTAACCCTTTCACTCTTAAAGACCACATTTTAATACCGTAATGTGCTAATGGCTTATTGTATACTGTCAAGAAGCCACATCATCCAAATGCAGCTGGGTTCAAGACTAAAAGGCAAATAACAGCACTTAGGATGGTTATACAGAGGGGTACCATGGTGAGTCATTTCTGACCCTTACCCCGCAAACAATGCCACAGATAATGAAATCATATGTTTAATCTCCAGCACTCTATTCTCTTGGGACCTCTTGCCCATCAGTTTTCAGCTCTAGCTCTTTCATCTTCCAAGTGGAAACCCACAAGCATGCCAAGGCTTTCTTAGCCTAACGTATTTTTATATGAAAAAAAAATCAATTGTGAACTCTATTTGAGCCTTTTAATTACTTGATGTTGTGTTTTAATATTTTCCGTTATTGTGGACCTTACTTGAAAATAGTTTTTTAACTTATGATTTAGATACTACAATAAATCAATGACTTTGCTATCAAACACTATAATCTGGCTTTCTAGTTTACAAAAAAAAAGAGGATGAATAGAAATGTCTGGGCTGTCTGATATTGGCTAGGGATGGATAACTGTTTCATTCCCATTCACAGTAATATGGGGCTTATTTATGAAACAGGGATTTCAATGTATTGAAAACAAACATACAAGCTTTTCACCAAAAGCTGTTTTACATTTGTCTAGGTAATGGAAGTTCATGTCACGTTATCATAAAGGTGGACGTTCTACCCTCAAACTATATTGCGTTTTGTGATATTTTGAGATAGATTCAGAGTCAACTGTAAAATTAACCAGATCTCTGGTAATCTGGTCAGAGCCATTCTATGGAGTTGGGTAAAGTTTGCATCTGACCTAGGGACCTATTCAGTAGTTGGCTGTAAAAGGCAGCGCTAATGCGAAAAATTAACGCAAGGCATTAAACATTAGCGTCTGCCCAGTACAGACTCTGTTACAATGCTGTGCAGGTGTTGGCACTCAAACAGTTACTGTCTCGGCATAAGACATTATCTTTTCAACTCGAGACATTAATTTTAACGTCTCCAGCGCAATCAGGGGATGCAAGCACAGCTCTTGATTTGTTTTCTTCAATAGCTGCGCAAAAACGGTAGACTCAAGATGAGGCAGCGAAAGTCACTTTTTCCAGGGGGTGGGGTGCGCGGAGTGCATCCCTTGGCGTTGTCTGCGCAGATTAGAAGGGTATCTGTTGCATCTTAAATGTGAGTCAGTACCGATTTGGAGCTTTGAACAAGTTCACGATTTCTCAGGATGTGAGGTAGGCCATGCCTTCAGTATGTGCCTCCGTTGCTGGCCCAAAGCTGGGGTCATTTGCCGATGTTCTGCACACCAGTGAGGCTTGTCAAAATGCTCCCTTAGCTAAGAGAGTATGGTGGGTGGAGGTATGAAGCTTTGCTTATAAGGGGTTTCAGGGTGGTTTCCCTATTCAACCTAGTGTAGCGCTGTGGTAAATTCTTTATTGTGGCAGTACCTATTTTTGGCCACCGGAGGGAGACAAGCGCAATGTGAGACACTGAATATTACATTGGGACTACATTTCCCGGCATGCTTTGGGAACGGACACAGGAAGTGGGTGGGACAGAGAGACTTACATCCTGAGCCTCGTGGGGAGAGCTGGCAGAGCGCACCAGGGAGTGAGAGAGACAAGACACAGTGCTGCAGAACGTAACAGCGTCCAGGCCGGAGCGCAGGTGCGGCCTAACGGAGTTGCAGATCGGGTTACTCAGCCTTACCAAAGGGAGACCCAGTGATCCACAAGATTACCCAAGCTGCTATTGAGGAAGCCAGAGGACCCCCGAGTAAGGAGTACCGCAGGTCGATCGGACTGGGAGAGCAGGCGGTAAGCTGGACAAGTCGTGGCAGGAGCAGAAAGCCAGACAGCGGATCCAGAAGCCAAGAGAGCCCAGTCAACATCGAGCGGAGAGACGTCCTGGGTCCAGCAGAGCCTCAAGTATCTGGCGGATGGGTGAGAGGCCTTCTAGGCCATTGCAAAACCAAGAAAGCACGCTGCTGTTTGTTTCCAAAACCCACAGGGCCCAACTTGACTAGTCGAAGATACCTCTTAAGAAATTCACTGGCCAGTTGAATAGTGTACCCGGGTACCATAACACACACACACACTTACATTCCGGGACACAACCTGTACGGGACTCACTCCCCAATCGAAGAAAGGGGTTAAAGATAATTTTCCGTTTATTTTCCGCTGCGCGTTTCTCGAATTACGAAACATTGTATTTATTTTCCGCTGCGCGTTTCTCGAATTACGAAACCTTGTATTCTTTTCCGCTGCGCGTTTCCTCGAAATACGAAACATCGTATTTCTTTTTCGCTGCGCGTTTCCGGCATTACGAAGTACTGTAAATATATCTACGAACACCGTGTTATTCATTATATGCCATTTATTCTAGTAAACTATATAATTTATAAAATCCACAACGGTGCTGGAGTATATTTATTCCCTAGTGCGGGGAGACTGACCCGAGGTTCAATTTCAGCGGCTCCTCCGGGAGTGAGAGCTACACTAGATTTTGGCAGGGCTTGGTACGCAACCTGAATTCAGTGTCTGACTTTCCAGGGATCGTGCAGGACGGATGGTCCATTTTCACAGTCACTCTTACTCCTTCCCTGCTGAGCTATTTCTCCTCATGTGCTGAGCTCATTTTGACCAATTTGTGTTCATCATGTTCAATTGTGTTTTGAAGTCATGATTTATTATTGGGCAGATTAGATGGGCCGAAAGGTTCTTATCTGCCGACATTTTTCTATGTTTCTATGTTTCTATTATAGAACCCAGACAATCTTTTTGTCTCTGTTTTTTCAGCAGACTCGGCAGATTCTATATAATTTCTATGTGTATATGTCATGTACCGTCAGAATGCTAGAACAACATTTTTAAAAAATAAGTGTAAATTTCCATTCAGATTTCAATCATTTTCAGCATGTTTTTTTTTACATTTTGTCATGCAAACCTTTGTGGATATATATTCTACGGGGTACACTTGTTAAATAGAACTAGAAATTGGAACCTGTTACTGCATTTTTCTGAGAAAATACACAATTTTAATCAAAACTGAAAAAAAAAATATTTTCCGCTTGGAATTTGAAGGATTGTGTTTTATGAATACTAAGACTATGTATAAAACACTGAACCTGCTCATGGTGTGGTGAGAAGGTGAGTAACGGCAGTGGTATTGTTCATTTTATATGTGATAAATGGGCAATTCCATTGCTTTGGAACAAAAATAAATTGGGTTTTTTTTCTCATTTAAATATTACATGGTCATGTTTAGTATCATTAGAAAGGCCAGACTCTGACCTGTCCAAAGACGCCTAACTTTACTTTGTGGGGTTGTAAGCAATGGAGATTCCGGGGTTCAAAATACCCCCACTCTCCTCGCAGAGGTGAGGCGACTTGTGTTTTAGATGGGCAAATGCATAATAATGCATTGCACCACCACTACAACATTTAGTCCCAATGTAGGAAAGGAGAAGATGAGTTAGGACAGTAGTATTGTTTGAACAATGAAAAGCAGAAAAAATAATGTAAGTATTGCTTTTTATATATATATTTTTCCATTTTTACAGGTTATGTGGTCATATTTAGTATCATTGGAAAGGCCAGACTTTGACCTTTCCAATGATACCTCATTGACTTGTACGTTGTAAAGATGAGAGATGTGGGGTTCCAAAGGACCCCAGCACTCCTCGCTGCATTGTGGCAGGGTTTAGGTTTTTGATGGAAAACTGCATAATAACACATTGTGCCATCACCTCCACACTTGCTGGTGATTAGGAAATGAGATAGTGAGTTAGAGAAGCATTTTTCACTGTATAATTAAAAATGAACAATATTGATGCATTAGAATCAAAAAGAAAATTTTATTTATTATTTTATTTTATACATAACCTAATATTTGGTGTCATTTGAAAGGACATGCTCTGGCCTTTCCGATTATACCTCCCATGACCTTTTAGCTCATATGATTCAGGAGATACGGGGGTCCAAAAGACTCCTGTATCTCCTCAGCAGGGAATTCCCTGCCCAGCCAGGGAGAGGCTAGTGACAGGGGGAGGTCTCGCAGGTAGGGCTGGCATGCAAAATGTCAGCCCACTGTGGGAGAAGTCTGCGATCGGCACCAAGCTGCGGGACTTCCATGACATGCAATGAAGAAATGGAAGGACGTCTCCAGCACATCTTCCGCAGGTAATTGGTTAAGGGTTGTGCCAAAAAATGGCACTGGGAAAGTGTAGCTTGATTCATGACCAGTCCTTCCCAAAGGGAAGCTCAATTAATGATGACATTGATCCTGAGCTCTGCTTGGTGTCCTACATGTCTTTTCATACAAGAATTCGAAAGGACTTCCTTGATGAAGTCTTTTAATCTTTAAGATGAAACGCATTGGAATGTTTGTTTATTTTACTTATTTATGTATTTTATGAGTTACCCATAAATTTACAATTTTCTGCGTACCCTGTGGAGGTTTCCCTGGAATCTAATGGTGCATTTACTTTACAGTAGAATCTTGCTTCTACTTTTACAATAGATAGTATGTACACAGCTGTCTTATCATAATGTACTGTGAAATCTCACTGGTGCTTTTAGAGTATAAATAATGTGTATAATCTACTCTATACCCAAATGCAGGATTTCTTAGTATGTGCACAGCTGTCTCGACATACTGTACTATCTATGCACTGTATTGTGCAGTAAATCCTGCAACCCCTAATCTTCTACTTTCCTGTTTTCTTAACTTGTGATTTTGACAGCATGCTCATGGTATGACAACGTGCATTAAAATGCTTTTAAATGGGTTAGGGATTCTATTATATACTGTGGAGACACAGCTTCGATCCCGGCAAGAGCACCTCTCCAGTAAGTGTCCTTGGGCAAGACACCTAACGGTACAGACTCGCCACCCAGGACATACTTGAAAACGAGAGAAATCTCAATGTATCTTTCCTGGTGAAAATCCTTTTTTAAGAAACAAATTATATTACTGTAACCAGAGTCATTCACCAAATTAATAAATAAATGACTAGAAATCACTTTGTAAACCAAATGGACTCATGTGACCAGCACCAGATTAACATAGGGGCTATTGGAGCAGCTCCAGGCCCATGCCCCATAAATGACCCAGAGATAACTATGTCTGCATTGATGGACATTTGGACCCCTGTATCTCTGGATTCGTAGCACCTATAAGTTCATGTGAGGTATCACTGGAAAGGTCAGAGCATTACCTTTCCAATAAAATCAAACATGACTAGGTTATTTGTAGACCAAAAAATAATTCTTTCTAACACAGCACTATTGTTCACTTTTTAATAATAAATTTAAAACAATGATGCTGCGCTAACTCACCATCTCATTTCTCATGTAGCCATCAAGTGTGGCGGCAATGGCACATTGCATTATTATGCAATGTTCCGTTAAAAAAGTAAATCAGAAAAATGTAATAATAGGTTTCCATTTCATGTTTTTTTTTTTCCCAGAAGGGTAACCCATAGAATACATATCCACAAAGGTTTGGATGATAAAATGTAAAAAATAATTTTCCAAGCTGTAAGACTCGGGTCAGACGAGCGCAGTGTTCACGTCCGTGTTGCCGCACATTTTAATGTCCGTGGCAGAATACAATTATGATCAATAGAGACCCACACACGAAGTACGTCCGCACAGAAATGCAGACGCACAACGGACGTGGCAAATGGACGCAAGTTAGGCAAGAACGTATATCCGCTAGAACGAACGCACAGAGTGCGCTGCGTCCACAACGTCCGCATAGCTTTGTGTATGAGTGATGGAACGAAGTCAGATGGACTGCATTTTTGACATCCAGCATTTTGACGGACAAAATGTTTTTCATATTAATTTATTTTCCCTTCTACATCATCAAAAACGACGTGTGGCCACTACCTCTTCGTCAGTCAGAAAGTACATCCGTTGTGCACGGCCGCACAGTCCGCACAGAATGCGCTCGTCTGACCCTAACCTCAGTGTTTCCTAAGGACCAGTTGACAAGTTAGGTTTGCAAGATATCCGAAGCACAGCACAGGTGATATTGTTTGCTGCTCAGTGATTGCAGGATTCAGTCTGCATTTCCCCAAGGTGATCTGTAAAATCTGGCCTGTTAGAGGGTCTCGAGGACAGGTTTGGGAAACACTGCTGTAAATGATTAAAATCTGTATGTAACTTTAAATCTATTCGACATTTTTTGTTATAGCATTCTGACAGGACATGACATATACACATAGAAATGATGTATTCTTTTTTCAACAGATTCAAAATATATCATTTGTTTTGGTCCTATTAAAAACAGGACTTTAAATTGCATTTAAACATGAGGAGCGCAAAACCTTTCAAAATGAGCTCAGCACACAGGGGTGAATTGGCTCAGCAGGGAAGGGCTGCTTACTCACGGGTGCAGTTTACTACTGAGGACACACCCATCTCTTCCACTTCATGCTCATGAAGGCCTTAATCCAGCACTGCGTACGCATGAGTCGGCGGGGAAGGCAGCATTTCATACCTTGAACCCAGGCAGCATAATGTCTTGGGCCGCCCTGCATCTAGCTATATAACCCTACAGTTATATCTACATAGCTACACACCTGCCATAATATATACGTATACACCTGCCTGGTTATATATATACACAGTATATCCCTTGCTATATATATATATTATATATATATATATATATATACAGTTGTGTTCAAAATTATTCAACCCCCACTGAAATTGAGTGTTTTGGCCAGTTTGACATTGATTTTGATCATTCAGTCATCTTGCTTACAATTAAATCAAAGAGGCACGTGTAGGTCAGACAAATGTAACATAACATTTATAATGAAATAACCACAAATGTCTTTTCTGTGCTCACATCGTTATCAGTTTTATTCAACCCCCAAGTGACATTCAATCTTAGTACTTAGTACAACATCCTTTTACAGTTATAACAGCTTTTAAACGTGAAGCATAGCTTGACACAAGTGTCTTGCAGCGATCTACGGGTATCTTCGTCATGGGCAAAAGCCTCCAGTTCAGTCACATTCTTAGGCTTGCGCACTGCAACTGCTTTCTTTAAGTCCCACCAGAGGTTCTCAATCGGATTTAAGTCAGGTGACTGCGATGGCCACTCCAAAATGTTCCAGCCTTTAATCTGCAACCATGCTCTAGTGGACTTGGAGGTATGCTTGGGATCATTGTCCTGTTGAAAGGTCCAACGTCTCCCAAGCCTCAGGTTTGTGACGGACTGCATCACATTGTCATCCAATATCTCCTGGTACTGAAGAGAATTCATGGTACCTTGCACACGCTGAAGCTTCCCTGTACCTGCAGAAGCAAAACAGCCCCAAAGCATGATTGACCCCCCCGCCATGCTTCACAGTAGGCAAGGTGTTCTTTTTCTTCATAGGCCTTGTTCTTCCTCCTCCAAACATAGCGTTGATCCATGGGCCCAAACAGTTCTAATTTTGTTTCATCAGTCCACAGAACACTATCCCAAAACTTCTGTGGTTTGTCCACATGACTTTTGGCATACTACAGTCGACTCTTCTTATTCTTTGGAGACAGCAAGGGGGTGCGCCTGGGAGTTCTGGCATGGAGGCCTTCATTACGCAGTGTGCGCCGTATTGTGGAAACTTGGGAAAAACTTGGGAAACTTCAGTACCCACATCTGACAAATCTTTTCTCAGTTCCTCAGCAGTCACACGGGGACTTTTCTCCACTCTACGCTCCAGGTAGCGCACAGCAGTCGAAGTCAGCATCTTCTTTCTGCCACGACCAAGTAGCGTTTCAACAGTGCCCTTTACCTTGAATTTGCGAATGATGCTTCCTATGGTCTCTCTTGGTATGTTTAACATCTTTGCAATCTTCTTATAGCCATTGCCCTTCTTGTGAAGAGTAATCACCTCTTCTCTTGTCTTCCTGGACCATTCTCTTGACTTCACCATGTTTGTAACCACACCAGTAAATGTCTAGAAGGAGCTGAGTATCACAGTCATTTTAAAGCTGCCTAATTGGTGCTTATTATGCTTTATTGCTGCTCCGTGACATCCACAGGTGTTTTCAATACCTGATTGAAAACACTTGAATGAACCTCTGTTCTTCAGAGTGGTAGTCTTTAAGGGGTTGAATAATTGTGTCAATGAAGAATTCACAAAAGAAACATTTACTACTGTATTACAAAACCAATTGATGTCATTTTAGTTGCATATGGTTCTTTAAAAAGTCCTTGTAGGATTTCATTCTGAATACAATTACAAATGTACACTAAATTCCCTAAAACCCTTTACAGCATTGGGGGTTGAATAATTTTGAACACAACTGTATATATATATATATATATACAAACCAAAAGAGAGAAGGGCGCACACCAGGGCTTAGGAAAGGATAATAAAAGTAATGTTTATTGATTAAGCATTAAAAAAGATGCCCAAATGCATCAAAAACCGACGTTTCGGCCCTCACAGGGGCCTTTATCACCTTTATCACAGGGGCCTTTATCGGGCTTTGCACCCAGGCACTTCTGAGTTTTTACTTGGCTGCAGCTGGTTGCCGCTGCTTTAATATATATATATATATATTATATATATATATATATATATATATACACTCACACAGGTATCTGCCTGGTTAGATATACCCATATTTGCACTAGTAAATAACATACAATATATTTTCATTTCACTAAATTCAAAAAAAGACCACCAAATTCTTCAGCCCCAGGCCCATAGAGATCTTAACCCTTTGCTGCCTGGCAGGTTGTGCCCGGAGGGAGGGAGTTAATTCCAAGTTCAGGCTCAAAGCGCACCGACTGCTGGGCAGGGTCGAAGAGGCCTATTGAAGTCAATGGGGCATACTAATTCGCCACGCGGCTTCAAGGCCTACCCGCTGCAGGGACAGCATAGTATGCCCTGCAGCGGGAAAGGGTTAATTCAACCCTGCATGCGACTTCTTTTTGTTATTACTGAAAATAAAAAAAAATACCAGCCTATACTTGAAATATGCAGGCGTGGAGACTCGTTACTGAATTCTATTGGAAATTAATGAATAGGATTTTTTGCAGAATGTACAATTTACTGCATTGTATCATAATAACAAAAATGGAATGGATATGCGGATATAGAATGGAAGTTTTTTTCTTGAATAAATAAAACAACACCTTCCACTATGCAAAAATTAAAATTTAAATATGTTGTTCGTGCAGATTAGATGCTTGAATTGTCATTTTACCTCTACTTATTCATTAAATATAAAAAGCTCTAAAAAATAAATTTGTTCTGCTTTTTCCACTGAAATAAGCCAAAATGAGCATAATACTTTCTAGCGCATAAAAAATAAATATATGTGTATTTCTTCATTATGGTAAATGGAAATAATTCATGAAGTTGGTTTTATTCCATTCTAAGGGCAGCTCCATTTCCCGGCTAATCTATACAAAATAAACGTTACTATCCAAATGTAAAATATTGCATTTAGTTTACTACCCAATCACAGCTGTGCAATAAATTTCAGGAAGCTATTTACACATTAAATATGTTTTATTGACCTCTGATAATGCATGGTACAATATAACTTTCAAACATCCCATAAATAATTGACATTTATGTCTCTGTGCTGAACGCCACTATTTTATACTCAAATGGTTGTACTTAGGACAAGTTATCTCTATCACACTATCTCATCCCCTTAATCCAGGTAAATGATGCATTTTAAGAGTATATAAAATGTTCTAAACGGCAAACTTATTGAAAGTGCTAAAATTTGAAGTGTTCACAAACGCCTGAAATAGCATTAAATTAAACCTAATTGAATCATTTACCCTGTACTCTTTACAGAATGTGTTTCATTTGCCCACTGGCGCCACAATTGTAGCTGCATTTTTTATTTTTTTATTTTTTTATTTACTTGTTTATTCATACATTTATTTTTGAAATCATCAGCGCAATGATAAAACCCCTCATATGCCTGAAGGATTTTCTTATGCCTTGAGATAAATAAAACTGCCTGCTGTCGCTGCCCAGCATGTTTGTAGCATCTTGCTAAATTAAACTGGAATTTTCAAGCTTTTAAAGCTTCTCCTGTATTAAGAAAATTATTAAAACTTGTACTGAATAAATCAAACAATTTAATAATTACAGCATTAGTGCAAACACAGTCTTAAACTTAACAATCATATTTTAGGAACTTACAACAAAAGGGTTTATCCAGAGAGCACTGAAATGTCACTGATATTTCGGTGCTCTTGTTCGCCGCACTTCGGCGAGTTAAATTGGCCAACCCTGCGGTGAATTCAGCATTCACCGCAGGGTCCCCGAAGTGTTGCGGATCGACCTACCGAATGCATCCGAAAAACCATTGCTGGGTGGAGTAGAGGTAACATCACTGCTCTGCGTGGAGAGAGCCTGTGGAGACATGGGTTCGATCCCGACGAGCAACCTCTCCAGTTGTCCTTGGACAAGACACCTAACGGTACATACTCGCCACCCAGGACATACTTGAAAACGAGAGAAATCTCAATGTATCCTTCCTGGTAAAATCCTTTCTCAAAAAAAAAAAAATTGATCCGAAAAACCAGCAAATGCGTCTGACAAACAGACCGCCGACCAGTTGCCGGAAAAAGGCAACACGCTGCCGAGCAGGAGTAAAAAAAATGCAGTGTTTAAAAAATGCATGGAAATAATAAATAAGGTTCTATGAATAACAATAAAAAGGTCTGTTACAGAAAAAAAAATCGCCATATGAGAAAAATTAATTGGAATTAAAAAGTTTGCTGAAAAAATGTCAAAAAAATCCTAAAAAATACATAAATATAGAGACTTTTTGCTGCAGATCAAAAAAGAATAAACCGCTTAATAAATATTCAATAAAATTGGGAATATTTTTTACATTGAAACCTATGGGATTCGCCGGATTACACTTGCAGAATGAAACCACCAAACATCAACGCATTTTACTGATATTTCGGTGCTGTTCGGTGTTCTCTGAATAGATTGACCATTACTTCTCTATGGGGATCTCACTGCCGCTGAAGATCACCGTATTTCACTGGCAATTCGCCATTATTTGGTGAATTGGCAGCTTTCTGAATAGCCGAATGGCCACGAAATTGCACCATACAGAGAAATTCACCGAATTTCATGGCCAATTTGGTGTTCTTTGAATAACCCTGTTAGTGTTAGAATCCCATATCATGTGACTGGAACACTGGAATCCACCAGCACCTCAATGCTGCTGTGATGAAACCTGTTAAATAAAAAATTCCACTTACTCAAAATGGATTGCAGGTGTCTGCAAGCTAGAAGAGAGTCCAGTTCAGAACAACTTAATTAGAATACCATACTATATACATTTTCACTATTCAGTAACCTTTATCAAGTTTAGACACAAACTAAACACAATCATGCTTGAATAGTGACAGACTGCCATTATTACAAACTGTTACAGCAAATTTGTAAACTGACTATTTAAGCATAAGAGGTGTGCATTCGTTTTGTAATGAATCTGAATTAGTTAAGAAATTAGTTAATTCGTATTTCGGAAGAACTTCCAAAATTGCGAATCAATTTCATCCGAATTGAAATGAAAACGAAAATTAAACGAAATGGTATATAACAAAATTGATTTATTACACTGTATCCTCTATTCTGACAGTAATTGAGCAATATTTGTTTTTTGTGATTTGATTCGACATTTAGAAACATAGAAACATAGAAAAATGTCGGCAGATAAGAACCTTACGGCCCATCTAGTCTGCCCAATTACATGGATACTTTACCTGGATTTATCTTTTATTTAGGATAGCCTTATGCCTATCCCATGCTTGCTTAAATTCAATTACTGTTTTGGCCTCTACCACTTCAACTGGAAAACTGTTCCATGTATCCACCACCCTCTCAGTAAAATAATGCTTTCTGATGTTACTTTTAAACCTTTGCCCCTCTAATCTAAGACTATGTCCTCTTGTTTTGCTACTTTGTTTCCTTTTAAATATACTCCCTTCCTCTACCTTGTGGATTCCCTTTACGTATTTAAATGTTTCTATCATATCTCCTCTGTCTCGTCTTTCTTCCAAGCTGTACATGTTAAGATCATTAAGCCTTTCTTGGTAACTTTTCTCCTTCAAGCCGTACACCATTTTAGTAGCCCTTCTCTGAACTCTCTCTAAGATGTCTATATCCTTCTGGAGATACGGTCTCCAGTACTGCACACAGTACTCCAAGTGAGGTCTCACCAGTGCTCTGTACAGTGGCATGAGCACTTCCCTTTTCCTACTGCTAATACCTCTCCCTACACAACCAAGCATTCTGCTAGCATTTCCTGCTGCTCTATTACATCCTCAGATGTTGAGGTTAGGACTGTATGAAATATTCTATATTCAGCCCTTGGCTTTTTACGTCCCAGGTGCATTATCTTGCACTTATCCACGTTAAAACTCAATTGCCACAACTCTGACCATTTTTTTAGTTTACCTAAATCATTTGTCATTTGGCTGATCCCTCCAGGAACGTCAACCCTGTTGCAAATCTTTGTGTCATCAGCAAAAATACATACTTTTCCATTAATACCTTCTGCAATATCACTAATAATTTAATCCATTTCGTATCGATATTGAATTGATCCCAAATTACAAACGAAATTATAAAAATTAATCAGTTACGTTTTACTGTTTCACAAAGCACCCCGCCCTGTCAATTGGCTGTGGTGCTGAATCTGTGAATTTGTTGTATTCAGCACCACAGGCCAATAGATAGCTCGATATTTAAACCTAGCTTGCCTGTTAAACTCATGTTTAACCCTAATGTAACAGTAATTGAGCAGGATTTTATTTTTTTTGTGATCCGAATCTATATCGAATCGATTTCGAATCGATCCCAAATTACAAACGAAATTACAAAACGAAATTATGAAGCAAAACTAATCAGCATTCAACGAATTCTGTTTTAAACAAAATTATTTTCAAACTAAACAATTTTTTTTAGTTGTGCACACCTCTATTAAGCATAATTGTTTTGCTATGTATTTCAGCTTGATAAAGACTACTGCCCAGTATAAACATTTAGGTCTATTCACTAAAAGGTGAATTGGCAGAAGTGAAAATTCTAATACAAAATCGCCAAACCAAAAAAATTCTCCCATTTATCTCACTTTCCAAATCAACTATTTGGTCTAGATTGCTCTCTTCTCCTGTCAATTCTCCAGAGTTTCACCATTTGTATATAGACCTAATAGACTTTGCATTATAATTGCCTAAAAAATTTGCATTGATGAATGTTATAGAAGCACACTATACTGTTCTTTCAATGATTGGACCTGAAAGAGACTACAACCTGCTAAACGGAGACCGGTGCAAGAAACTTATTTGGTGGTGTTTGAACCGTCATCTTCAGTTGAGCAGCAATCAACTTATAAACTGCTACATCAAGTTTGAGGTAGAAATTTGTGAAGATGACTAATTGAATTTCTCTTGACCAGGCCCAGACTGGTCATCTGGCATATTGAGCAAGTCATGTTGGGCCACAATGTCTGTGGGCTAAGGCTAGGGTCAAACGAAAGCATTTTTACACGCGAACGTAAAAAAGTCCGTCCAAACGCATTGACATATTTTTTCATGGAATACGCGACAACGGTCAGACGACGCGCATTTTTGTGCGTGATTTTTTTACGGGTCCAAACCAGGAAACTTTGGGTGTCTGGACGTTATGTTGGCCGGACACGAGCAGGGTCTGACATCTCCAAATCACACACACACACACCGCTAGCGGACGCAGCGCACTCTGTACGTCAGTACTAGCGGTTCTGCGTTCTCAAAAAAATGCGTTCATTTTCCACTTGCGTTGCGCAGCCGGACTTTCGTGCGACCGTACTTCGTATATTGGCCGTCATTTGCTGCTAGTGCGGCCGTAATTAAGTGCGCCAGAACGCACGTTAAAAGTGCGCTGGTCTGACCCCAGTCTTAATGAGGATAAAATGATCACCCAGCTGACTTATGGAAAACCAGCTCTCTGGCTTTACAAGCTAGGGAGAAGACGATCCTCTGAATGGCCCATCTTAGAGTCATGAAGTCTTAGTCATTCATGACTGGACCTACCATTCCAAGAGTCTATCCGTGACAACACCCCACTTACTCATAGCTCCCCTCACTTCTTGAATCATCAGAAGAAATTAACATTATAGAGATAAAATGGTTATGAGCAGTAAATGCACAGAGTTCATGGGAAACACACAATTGTCTGAAAAGCTGAGCAAGAGAACTCAGCTATTACTTGATTTAAAAAATCATTATTGAAGCAGAAGATCCATGGATTTAGTATTTG
The DNA here is from genome assembly GCA_009667805.1 of Leptobrachium leishanense. NCBI lineage: Eukaryota > Metazoa > Chordata > Amphibia > Anura > Megophryidae > Leptobrachium > Leptobrachium leishanense. The sequence goes on along the minus strand of CM019069.1, from coordinate 79,644,831 downwards.
GTGCAAATCCCCACGACATGTTGCTTCTGAAATAACCCAGGTGATATCCACACATGATGTCTGAGGTTTTGAGAAAAAATAAATCATCCTTAGCCTTAGGTGCAAATATGACAGATGATTGTCATCCAGTGCCTGCCTTATCAAAACTAGCAGTGCATTTAGCTGTCATCATTTATTTGACGGTGTGATAAGAAGAAATACATCTGTCTATTGCTTTTATCATACTATGACATACTTAAGATGTTTTTCATATTTTAACTAAATATCTGGATAAAATGTGGATAATTTCGATGTTACATGTCTAAGTTGTACTTGACAATGACATTTTTCAGCCTGAGATATTCATATTACATATTTTTGAGATCTTGAAATCTAATATTTCACCTGCTATGGAGATGACCCAACATGTCAAAATTTGATGTTAGTCAAGTACCATGAAAAATGGAAGAAAAAACCCCAGAGTAGCTACATATGAGGATAATGTGTAAGTGTTCAATGGGAATCGTACTACAATAACAAAGTTCTTATTTTTCCCCTTGGTTATTAACCCCTTCACTACCAAACACAACAATCTTTTCTTAAATACTGACAAAACTGTAACGATGCTCTTTGGAACAGCACCTAAACTACATAAATTGCAAAATCCCCATCTATGTGTAGGGACAAAATCAAATGGCACGCTGACCACAGTCACTTCTCTCAAATATCTAGGTATTTGGTTACACCCAAATCTATCCTTTGGCCCCCACATCAGAAAACTCTCATCTAAACTTTACCCCAAACTAGGCGCCCTGTACAGAAACAAATCCTGCCTGAACCCCACGATAAGAAAGCAAATTGTACAACAAACGCTTATACCGGCTATTGATTACGGAGATGTAGTGTATGCAGCGGCCCCTCAAACACACCTTCAGAAACTTTCTACATTGTATAACTCATTCTGCCACTTTGCGCTACAATGTAACTACATGACCCACCATTGTGACATGTTAAAAGAGCTAAACTGGCTGTCGCTGGAGTCTAAACGTACCCTTCACCTTTCCAACCTGGTGTTTAAGAGCTTTTCTGGGAAGCTGCCACCCTATCTGAATAGACTGCTTCCTCCAGCAGTTCCCTCATCCTATAACCTCCGATCCAGGACCAGCACCTTACTTGCAATACCATAGTACAAAAAGAAAGTGCCTCGATCTCGGTAGTGAATGGGGTTAAACGTGAAGCAATGCTGCAGGTAAAATGTATATTTGCTTTACTACGTGCCGTGAAAACTAAATGTTGTTTAGTAATGAACGGTTTAAAACCAGAAGATTTTGGATATATAAATGGTGTAAAAAAAAAAGTAGTTAAATGTTATAATGTCACCAAATTCTCAGGAAAGGTTGAAATAAGACTACCAGACTTACTGTCTCACGGTATTCATGGATGTACAAACAGAAAACATTCTTCTTAACCAAAATTTAATTTTGAAAGTAATCTTTGAGTTTTCTATTTCATTTTTAATATATGGCATGAATTTCAGGCAATTTACTTGATTTTTAATTTTATTCAATAAATATATTGACTGCTCTTTATATATTAAAATGGAATTGGATGTCATTTGATAACTTTGAAGGTGCTGCTATTTTATCTCATCAAGATTTTTTGTTAAATCTTGATGATCATGCTTCTTTCTGGCTCCTTGGTTTGTGAGTATATTTATTTTGCAAAGGCTGTAGTGCCCTGTGAGTCTCTCATAAATTAGTAGTACGTCACAGGACTTATGTGGAAGCTGGCAATATTTTAGGTAAGAGGTTAGTGTTTAGCATTCCTGATTAGGATACTTTCTACTACCAGTTTTCTTAAAGTGCACCTGTTGTGCACTTTAATTGCAATTTCTGATCAGGGAATATATATCGTATTGTCTTAAAGATGAATGCAATATATCAGGTTCAAGCGCCAGGCTCTGCCATCTTTTCCCTACTGTGGGTGGTGCTTGCTGTGGGCCATTGTGCAGCACCACATGATTGGTCCACACCAGCGTGCTGACAATCAGGCAAATGAAGTGATTGGAAGGCTATCCTTTAGGTCAGGGGTGGGCAATTATGGCCCTCCAGATGTTTTGAAACTACATTTCCCGTGATGCTCAGCTGCTCATTAGGTTTGTAGAGGGAAATATAGGAAATGAAGGGAAATGTAGTTTCAAAACATCTGGAGGGCTGTAATTGTCCACTCCTGCTTTAGGTTGCACTCCTACCTACACATTCAGAAGTGAGTAACTATAACAAACAATTAGTCTATTTTTTTCTAATATATGTCTTGGTAAAATATGCTAATATTATAAATACTGTATATTTGGAGTAATTACCTATTAAATGAGCCCAACAGGCTCATTTATTAATGTCAAAATATATATTACAAAGGCATTTGTGTTAATTGTATTAGCAATCCTAACAGAAATACATGTCATTAACCAAACTAAAAGCTGGAATTAAAAATTAGAATAAAAAATACAAAATAATAGTTGAATATAGTTTGAATAAATGGTTCCCATTGTTAGAGGAAATAGCTATAAGTGGTCAGTCGAGATAGTTCTGTCATTTTAGTAATCCATTTAATGTAAAAGCTGGTAATTTAATAAAGGGAGCTGTTATTTACTGTAACGGCACAACATGATTCATTGCCTGTGTTTCTATCTGTAAACGTATCTTAGCAGTTACAATGTACCCTCCAACCAAGGTGTGACCTTCAGTCACTTCCTTAGTTCCTTATTTATCACTGCATCTATTAAGTGCTCGTTTATCCAACAAGAGAGTATTGATCAGGCATGTCTTTGATGACATGTACAAAAGTGTAATTGCAAAACGATGCTGTTCTACTTAGAACACTGGTCTTTCTAAGTTCTGAAATAGTAATAGAGCATGATATTTACCCAATTTTCTCATTTTTGTCAGAGAAGTTAATTCTTCTTCGATGTAGTGAGAGATGCCAAATTATAAAACTGAAAACACTGCAGCAGTGCCACTGATTAAATATTCACTCACAGGAAAATGTTCACTACTTCACAACAGGAAGTAGCGAAACTGGATATTTCCTGTAACTATAGCCTGTCCTGTGCTTGTGTTTTAAGACTTCATAATTATTATTAAATTGTATATTATTACTGGATATGTTTAAAGTATCTTTTGTACAATACAGTGCCCACATTTGGCTACTAGTGGTGTATATATTATATAGGGTAAACAAAAGTAATCCAAGCGTTTTGTTGAAGAGTCTATCATAGTTTGAGAATATATATAGGGCTAAATTACAATCTTCACGCAAACGTTTGCGCCGGCACAAAAAAACATTAATGCGTGGGGTAAAACCATTTGCGCCTAATCCCATATTACGTAGTCAGCGCAACAACCGCCTGCAATCGTCTCCCGCGTGTGAACCTGCGCGAACCCTGCGTGAGCTTACTGTACTGCATGCGTCATATACTTAACATTGTGAGCGCAAATGCGAATGTGCGCTGGTACGAGTATGGTATTACAATCAGTGGCGTAACTAGAAACCTGAGGGCCCCGGTGCAAGAATCCACGAAGGGCCCCCCCCAAAAAAAATCTATCAGGGTTATCCAAAGAGATTCGAAAAGTCACCGCACGTTCGGTGACTTTTCGTTCTCTTCAATTCGGTTCCTTTTGCCGATTGCATTTCGGTGACCCTGCGGTGTATTCAGCGAGCACCACAGGGTCCCCGAATTGCAGGGAAAAGCTGCCGAAAACCTGACGAAAACTAACCGAATGCACGCTGAAAACAAGCAAAAACATCTGGATTAACTTCGACAGAGGAGCCGAACAGGAGCCGAAAAGGAGCCGAATCACACAGGAGCCGAAGCAGCTGTGACGTAGAGGAGGCAGTGAATAAATTAGAAAAACCATTTGTATGAATCTGGGAAAAAGAAACGCTGTTTGCAAAGAAACTACTGAGCGAAAATGTCTGAAATTTTCACAGGAGGTCCAGGGAATGATAATAAAGAGGGCTGTTACAAAAAAATAAGTAAACTGAAAAAAAAAAAAAAAAAAATCGGACTTTTAATTTGTTTTTTAAAAATTCAGAAAAATGCTTAAAGTATCCTAAAAAATCTATAAATAAAGAGACTTTTTGCTGCAGATTTTTATAATGAACGGTTTATTAGATATTGAATTAAAACGGGAATATTTTTAACATTGAAGTCTATGGGATTCTCCTGAATAAATTTGCCGAATTAAACCACCGAATGGCAGGACATTAGGGGAACCTTTCACTGCTGGTTTGTGTTCTCTGAATAGCCGAAGCAGTGCTTTTTGATGGGATTTCACTGCCCTCGAACAGGGACCGAACAGGCACCGTATGTTCAGGCAATTCGACAGGATTTGGCGAATTGCCTGCTCTCTGGATAGCCGAAGGCCAGGAAAGGTAACCGAACGCTGATTTTCAGCGTTCGGTTACCTTTCTCAAGCAATTCGAATCTCTTTGGATAACCCTGTATGTATTTTTACTTATTTTTCACTGCAAAATAAAACAAAGATAGTATTGCCTAGGGATGCACCGATACCACTTTTTTAAGACCGAGTACGAGTACCGATACTTTTTAAAAGTACTCACCAATACCGAGTACCGATACTTTTCTTTAATGTCATGTGACGCTTTCCAATAAGAACAGACCATATAAAAATGCCCCCAGCTCACATGTATATCCCCCCGATATATATATATATGGATATGCCCCAGCTCACATATGGATATGCCCCAGCTCACACATGGATATGCCCCAGCTCACACATGGATATGCCCCAGCTCACACATGGATTTGCCCCAGCTCATGGATATGCCCCCCAGCTCATGGATATGCACCCCCAGCTCATGGATATGCACCCCCAGCTCATGGATATGCCCCCAGCTCATGGATATGCACCCCCAGCTCATGGATATTGCACCCCAGCTCATGGATATGCACCCCCAGCTCATGGATATGCCCCCCAACTCTCACATGGGTATGCCCCCCAGCTCATGGATATGCCCCCAGCTCATGGGTATAAGGGCCCCCAGCTCATGGGTATAAGGTCCCCCAGCTCATGGGTATAAGGGCCCCCAGCTCTCATGGGTATTTGGGTCCCCGTCCCCCAGCTCTTACCTCCGCCGGCGATGCAGCTTCTTCTCCTTGGCGAGCGGCCGCTGGAAACATGCGTCTTGGCCGCTCACCGGAAACCACCTGATCAGCGCAGAGGTCTCGCGAGAGGATCTCGTGCGCTGGTCAGGTGGTTCCTATCCCACGTGAGCGGCCAAGCTGCATGTCAGCGGCCGCTCGCAGGGAGAGGGACGGCCAGCGCGCGGCTCCCAGATTCCGTCGCTGATTGCCGGAATCTGGCGGGCGGCGCCGGGCCCCCCTCCAGTGGCGGAATGCCAGGGCCCGGTCGCAACTGCGACCGCTGCGACCCTGGTACTTCCGCCACTGATTACAATCTATTTTGCGGTAATTAGCGCATGGCCTTTGCGCGCATAATTTTAGCAACTCCTAAAAGCTGGTGCTAACAGCATATCCGAAAACCTGGCTAACCCAAAAAAAAAAAAACAGCACATAAAAAGGAATGCAGCAACAATATAATGGATGATGGCAGGTGTGTGTGTATTATTACTGTAGCATATGTGGTCATTTTGCATAATAGACACAGAACCCGGGCCGTCTCCGATGCCTCTGGCAGGCACAATTCAGTTGCGTGGATAGGTGTGTTTCTACATTTTGATTGGCTGAATGGGTGCAAAAAACTGCGCACGCAAAGATTTCTGCGCGAGACGGCACAGCGCCTGCATTTGTGCGCGTCCTGTTTGCGCGTGCAATTGATTGGCGGATGAAAAAAGCCGTGAGAATTGTAATTCCAGCGGTGATTTGCACGTGCAAAAGTTTAACGCTTGGCGCAAAGATTTTCGCTTTGCGCAAGGCTTTTTGCGTGAAGAATGTAATATAGCCCATACTGTATATATCTCATCTGGTAAAACCCTGATGCTTCTATAGACTTAATTACACTTAAACTGTAGCAGATTTAAAAAATTCATTACACCCACTCAAGTTTTCCTTTGGACGTTACCTTATTCTTCTTACTTTGGAGCAGATGCTAAATTGAGCTGTAAACATGTGGTGAATGGTGAGGTGATATGCCGAGACAGGGTATGGCAAATCATTTATTTTTAGTATAGAAAGACGAAGAAAGAAAATAGATGCCTCTGGGGCTTTTAAGACAAATAAACTTGGAACTTGACAGCACTGACATAGAGGAACTCTCAAAAAGCAAAAAAAAGCTTCATTACAACTAATACGTCACTCAGCATAAAAATCTGTATAAATTAATTTCCGGTTTGATTACAGCTACCGTTTTCCCACCACAGTAAGAAATTGAATTAAAGTTGTATGCCAAACTAAAAACGATCATGATATAAGTTCATTACCCAACATAAATGTGACATATTGTGAAGACGAGGTAAAAGAACTGCACACTGGCAAAGTGTATGTAGTCAGTGGGTCATTGAACACAGCCTCGGCTTAGCTCTGCTGGCTGCCCAGGCACAGATGAGTGCTTTTGATGTCCAGAGTCAAATAGCCCTACACTGCGTGTGTGATACTGCACCTTTAGGAATCAATTCAGAGTACATTTTGATTTATGACATTCCTGCTTAGCATTGTTAGTTTATGGGATTCATGGGCCAGATATAAAAAAGTTTGGGCCTCTCTTCTACCCTTTTGACCTTCAATGTGCTTCTATTCTCATTTTTCTCAACTTCACTGTGCCTCTGACCCTTCCCACTCACCGCAAAGAGCATCTGCGCCATCCGTCTCACCTAACATTGGATATTTGTCCTATTCCTTTAACCTCCCATTGTGTTTTTGTACTATACCAATCAACCACCATTGGGTCTTTGTTCTAGCCACCTCACCCACTTCATGTCTGTAACCTATCCCTCTCCAACCATTCCACAGTGACCAAGTGGATTTTTTGTAGCTATATAGCGGTTTTAGCCAGAAGGTCTCACCATTGAAGCATCTTGCATTTCTTGGTCTTGCTGTTTTTGGTGAGATTAAGACCACAGTGGGTTATCAGGCACTGCCAGTGTTTGCCAAAATTGCCAGCATATCACAAAAATTCAATCTAGAGAAAACCAGGCGAACCTGCACAGTGAAGCTTCTCCTGTCACTCACAAAATACACCTCAGTGTATTAGTCTATTGGACAAACTACAAGCATATCTTTATAAAGTCACAGCGTCATGTATGTGTTCAGCGATTATAGAAATAAAACAAAGAAAAGTTCCCACTCACAAAAACTGAAACCATATGGCTCTATGTATCCTATTTCTGGATTATTTGCCGGCCGTCCTTAAAACATATCGAGTGGGGATTTCTTCTTCGTTAGTCAGGTAGCCTCCACTGCTATTTTTCTTAATACAAAATGAATATATGTATATATATATATATATATATTCATTTTGTATCAGTATAAAAGACTAAAAGGTAGAGTTAATGGTACTCTTTCTGATTCAGTTGATATCAGAAACGGTACACGACAGGGGTGCCCTCTCTCCCCACTGTTGTAGTAGGGGCTCCAAGTATAGTAAAAACAAGAGATACGACAATGCCGGGATATTAAGGGCCTCTGTGGACATGAATACAAGGTCTCAGCCTATGCAGACGACCTGCTCTTTACCCTGACTGACGTTGATCACTCTCTGCCTTCCCTGATGCGAGTCCTCACAGATTTTGCTAACATTGCTGATTACAAAATTAGCCCCTCCAAAAGTGAGTTTATGGGACTGCTGATTCCCAGATGCACTGTAGTCTCTATACAAGAGACCTATGGTTTTAAATGGAAACCTGAAGGACTTACGTACTTGGGGATAAAGCTAGCTACTACCCAAGCTCAATTAATCGCCTTCAACTACGACCCGCTTCTCCGCTCAGTAGCGGCGGATTTACAGGATTGGTATTTGCCGTACATATCATGGCTGGATCGTCTTAATGTTATTAAGATGAATATATTGCCCGTTTCTTGTACGTATTCCAAACCCTCCCAATGTTACTGCCCCGTTCATTCTTCCTCTCACTTCGGGCCCTACTCACACGTTATATTTGGAGGGGTAAGAGGGCTTGCATCTCATTTGCTGAGTTGGCCAGACCGGTAGGAAGGGGGGGTTGGGGATGCCCCATTTTTACTATTACTATTTGGCGTCTCTGTTTTCCCTCCTATACCATTTCTCAAAACCGATGGCGCACCGACTATGGATTAAGATCCTGCAGGCAACCTCGAGATTTCCTCTGGCCTCCCTTCCCTGGCAGACTGCCCCGCTTCAGGACCCAGGTCTCACGAATCCGATTTTAGCCCCGATCTTGAAACTATGGAGGAGACATGGGGTGGCGTTAGGCTTGATGGCGGGGGGTTCTCCGTTGACTCTGGTCACCCACAAATCTCTTTTCCCGCCGGGGGTGAGTGGAGGACTACTGGGCCTCGGGACTGGGGCTCCGTATCTCCCTGTTAGTCAGATTGTTGAAAACGGTGCCCTACTGCCTCTCAATGTTCTCATTGCCCCACTACACCCACGTTTGCACACGCTTTTCGTTATACCCAATTGCATCATTTCTTTAACTCTGACCTTAGGGAAGCATCTGCAGGACGTCCGCTCACTTCCTTTGAATCGCTGTGTTCGGCGACCAGGGGAACTGACTCTATTGTGTCCATTATTTAGACTTACTTGACGGATGGCACAGACTCCTCGAGATTGACGAAATGGGAGGGCGACTTAGGCAGGGACATAGATCCACAGGACTGGTCCAAAGCTTTCCTCCTCATGTTTTATGCCTCCCGTAGCATGAGTCTCAGGGAACAGAACTGCAAACCGTTTTTACACTGGTGACTCCATCGCAACTACACCGGATCTCCCCCTTGGAACCTGCCTCATGTTGGCGTTGTCTAGGAGACGAGGGGGACTACCTACATATTTGGTGGTCCTGCCCTCGCCTGCGATCTTATTAGGGGGAGGTGGCAGCCCATAAAGCAGGGATTAGTGGTGCTGATTTACCATTTGAACCTGCACCCTACCTTTAAATATGCTACCGTATTCAACTGACACCTATAGAAAATTCCCTATTGGCCATCCTCTTGTCAGGAGCTAGGGGATCGATCCCGGTGTACTGGCGCCAACGGGTTGTACCTTCTGTGAGGGATTGGGTAATGAGGGTCGAGAGGGTCAGAGGATTTGAAGACTTGCACTACACCGCACAGGGTAAATTTGATCACTTTTACGCTGTCTGGTGGCCATGGATTAACCGTTTGCCTTCCCTAGCGGAGGGCGCCAGAGCGGTGGAACGTACAGACACATGATGTGGTTTTGCCTCACAGGCTGTCCCTGCTTTGTTTCATCGCATTTCCCTTTACTATTGTCCCTACCACGATCTGAATGGCAGACTGTTATATTTCTTGTTTTTATTGTTGTTTTAGTTTTATAGATTGTTTTCTTGATCTACTATGTCCTTCTTCTATGCTATCCGAGTAGATACCCTGGACACTGCTATATAAACCCAGCCATTTGGACTCTGCGACTCTGAGACCTGAGTAATGGCCTCAATCTGTTTCTAAGCCTCTGTTTCACTGCCAATGTTCTTGTTTTTACACGCACTATGTAAACATGCACGTTGTTACCTTTGGTTGAATAAACAGAAATTACATAAAAAAAAGACTAAAAGGCCACTCGCATGTCTGGGAACCTAACCAAGGGGATCTTCCTTCGTCCGAAGGTTGTTTTACAGCATAACCTCTATAAAGTTAAAACTCCGGAATATCCGGTAAGCAAGTATCAGGGAATAAAAATTATTTATTTAGTTAATGCAACAGACATATTTGTTATAAACCAAGATGGGTTAATCTGTCTGATACATTGGCATCATCAGTTGGCTTAACATATACGTCAGCCCCCGGATACCTGCTCAACCAATCACATTGCTTATCCCTTCCTGTGTTCCTCTAGTTATACATCCCTGTATTATGACATTGGTGTTGTTTTGTCCAGGTGGACGCTCACTTATCCAGATACTCCTATCTCTTCTGATATTGAAAATTGTGCATGCGCATTTTTCTCCTCTCACGCTGGGATTTCATTCCTTGTTGCTCTCATGTCTCTGTCTTAGTAGAGGTAGCGCAATCCTATTACACAGCCAATATTAAAGCATACTTATTAAATTCTAAACCTCCAAAATATTATAAATATAAACACAAGTGAGATATATACCAATTATATTTGTTTATATATATTATTTATTTGCTATATTATCCCACATTTATAATATTATATTTATAAATACACATATAACGTATAACGTATTACGCATTATAATCAACTGTATACTATTTTTAACAGTAATTTTATATTAATATTAAGTGCTAACTGTTCCATATTGAAATTAATGAAAAATGTGCTATAAAATACTATAATAATATATTATAATCTGCTATATCCTCCTGCCACTCTTTGGGCCCTATTCCACTGTGGATGCTAAGCTGGAGACAGTAAGCAGGATAATGTGCGCTAGCAGATTTTCCCTTACTGTCTCCATGCTAACATCCTATTCCGGGGAAGGTGCAATTTCCCATTGCACATTGCCCCGGAATGCAGCGCTAACCTCCCTGATACCCGCAGTAGGGCTTCCACGCCACCACGAGTATCAGCTCCTGAAGTCCATAGAACTCAATGGTAGCTTGTGCTTCCGAGCCGCAACATCGCGCAGCAAAACGGAGTGACTGCGGAGGGAGACTAGGAACTATTTGTTCCCAGTCTCGCTCTGCTCCCGGCGAGAAGAAACAGAGAATGGGCCACGGGGTGAGAAGTGAGAATGGGATTTTTAGGAGGGTTTAGAGCGTGTTAAATGATTTTGCATTTGCAGATCATTTAACACTGGCTTTTAGGAGTAGATACATTTTTTGCTTGCACGTCTTATCGGAAAATTGTGCCTGCATTTTGTAATACCTAACTTGTTGAGATGCAAAAATAGATTGTGATCCCCATGTTAGGTATCGGGGATGCTAAGTACAGTAAGCTCACGCAAGCTGCAAAACGTTTTCACCTGACTGTAACATCAAGATCAGAATATCGATGCCTGACTTCTCCTAGCACTAACGATTACATGGAGACGCAACAATACCACCAATTTTGGATTAGAGCCCTTTAGATTAAAATATTTTGAAATGCTGGCATTTTTTGGATTGTGTTTGCGACATTCAGGTACCTCCGGTGTTTGTTTATAACACCCATAGAGTATTTAAATGTAGCCTACATACAAGGTACATCAGCTGACACTGAGTTAGCTTATAACTACTACAGGTGATCATATGTGTGTACAGCCTATGTTTTAGAACGTGAACATGTTACTGTGAATATTCATGTTAATTTTCATGTCTCAGAGTTACACTTGACTGTGCTCTATCCTTCATTCCCCACATCCAGTCTCTTTCCTCCTCTTGCCGCTACCAATTATGTAATATTTTGAAAATTCAGCCATTTATTACTGTTGACACGACAAAGCAACTCATCCATGCCCTTGTAATCTCCCGACTTGACTATTAGAATGATCGTCTAGCTGGCCTTCCTCTCTCCCGCCTCCCCCCCCACAATCCATTCTGAATGCCTCTACCAGGCTCATACACCTCACCTGCCGCTCTGTCACTGCCGCTCCTCTCTGCGAGTCGTTTCACTGGCTCCCCATCCACTGCAGAATTAAGTTCAAAATCTTTATCCTGATCTACAAAGCTCTCACTAACTCAGCTCTACCTGTCCTCACTAATCACCAACTACACTCCAGCCCACTCCCTAAGATCAAACAATGACCTGCGCCTAGCTTCTCCCCGCATCACCTCTTCCCATGATAGACTGCAGGATCTCTCATATACAGTCCCCATCCTCTGGATCGCTCTCCCTCGTAATGTCAGACTTTCCCCTAGTTTCCCTTCCTTCAAAAGCTGCCTTAGACATTCCTATTTAGGCAAGACTACCACCTGACTCATTAACACACTCCACTGCCCCAACCTGTCCATCACGCTCACCTTGCAGTCCTCTCCTCTTGTTTCCACCCCCAACCCTTCTAGATTGTAAATTCCCACAGGAATAGGACCCTCGTTTCCTCCTGTACTGATTTATCCAATTGTTGTTCAGTCTCAATATATTGTAACCCTATCTACAGTATATTACTGCAGGGGTAGATATTGTGCCCACTGTTCAGTGCCGAGGAATATGCCGGCACTATATATATTGTGATAAAGTACACGGTATGGTCTGTGACGGGGTGTATATTCCCTCTAAACTGTATAGGGAGGGATATGAAATTTAGCTCCAGGGGGAGCATTTGTACTATATATGGAAGCCCAAGAGGTTCTTTTACTCTCCACACACTGTTCAGCTGGAAGTAATTTAGCAGCAGTTAAAAGAAATCACTGCCTGCTTTTTCACTCTGAGGGAGGTGCCCGTGGTGGAGAGGAGCAAAGTGTTTTGGTTCCTGGCTGAAGCTTGATTGCTAACATAACAGTTCTAAGGTTGGTGAAACCTATGTTTGTTTAGTTTAGAAAAGAAGCCCTTTAAAGGGACCTTTAAGTGAGTCAGCGCTCAAAGGAGCTAGAGTTTGTTTTTTAGGGATGTGTTTGTTTTGTTTTTGAATGCTGACACTGCTGTCTGCTAAACAGCAGTTAATTCAATAAAGGACTTGTTTATGAAATCCCAAGAGGACCGTGCTTTCTTAAGGATATAACACCCAAGGCGGGTACAAGGATTACAATATATAAGGAAAGATTAATTAATAATAAATGGAAAATAAATATATCCTAAAATGTTAGCTGTGGACCAAAAGGGTTGAAAGCAGAAGAAACTCACTTAGCAAGTGCGCACCAATAACTGTCATACTTTTGCTGTGACTAAAGTGTTCAAAACTTAAAACACAAATCGTGTATTTGCTTTTTCATGGCAATATTAAAGATGATTTTTGGACATATGTAAAGGATTACATGTGAGAAGAGAAAAAACATGTGAAATAACACCAAAACGTGATTGTTTATGGGAAGATTAGGAGTTATCTGCAAATGCACGAATACATACAAATTACAAAGTTATACACCTAATTATCGTTCTCATATTCTGCTATTTACATATTCCCATGAAGCCTTCACAAATTGTATTTTTGTATTCAAAATTTTTTATTGGGAAAAGTAACTGACAAAACAGAGATCAAGAAATAATGGCCACGCAGGGCCAAAATATATCGTCAGAATAAACATCAGGTGATATAAAAGTCATCTGAGAACAGCAATGTGTGAACGAAAAACATCCCCAAACGGGGGGGGGGTCTCAAATAAAGAAATCAATAAAATATAAGATAATGAAAACAGAAATATCCTAGACAATAGGCATCAAAGAGGGAAGGGAGGGGGGAAGAAAAGAAAAAACAAAAAGGGGGGAGGAAGAGGAGGGGAAAAGAAAAAAAAAGAGGGAGGGAGGAACACACACCAAAAGTGCCCCAGGAACCAAAAATAAAAAAAAAAAATTTTTTTAATTTAATTAATGGGAGTGGCAAAGGCCCAATATGTGACCTTCCTGGCTCACTCCCAGAAGTCCAAAGGACAAAAGGAGGCCACGGAAGCGTGCTGGTCACAAGGCCAGGGTGCTTGAGGGACAGGTATGGCGGGCAGAGCCATGGTGGCCGCCACAATGGCACACCTCGAGGCAGCCCCAAAATGCCAAATAATAAAGGGGGAGAAGGGGAACTAAGTGCAATCCAGTGTGTGTGCGAAAAAGGGGGAAAAGAGGAGGAAAACAGAAAAGGAGAAGAAAAAAAAAGTGTCACAGAATATCAGGGTAGGGGTGGTGTACTCACGGGGATAGAGGTGGGTCATCAGCATCGGGGGAGAACTCCAGAACACGGGACAGCTTTAAAGGGCTCACTCACAGGATGCTTCTGTAGACAGAAAAAGTCTCAGCGTGGAAGCAACAATAAAAGTGAGGGAGTACAAAAATCAAAAAGGTTTGCTCAGCCTGTGTCCCGAAATGACAGCAGCAGCAGCACAGGCAGGGCGATGCACGATAAGCCAGGCCAGGTGGCAAACCCAGGCCCAGCTTGAAAAAACAAGGCCTTCAGGTCATGCAGTCCCACATCCACTCCGCCATAGCCACCGCCGGTATCACGAGCAAAGGCCGTCGGCTGCACCGGAGCTAAAGTCGACCGGGGGGTCCAGGGAGCATCCACCACTCAGGCAACGCGAGGGGAGATCCATCTGTCGTCAGACTCCATCCGTTCTCCTCAGGTGGTGTCAGCACTTCCTCTGGTCCCGTGCAGGGAAGCATCTCGTGGTTGGCGGGCGCCCCCCAGGGCCCCAGAATTGGCATCCCATCCGGTGCACTAGACCCAGCACAGCTTTCCACAGCTTCGACCACCGATGTCTTCAGAGTCGCATCTTCTCTACATCCCCGTAGCACTGCCAGCATCCAGCGCCAGATACCTTTGGTCAGTGGAGCGTCGTCATCTTCCCCCTGCAGCAGCCGCAGACAGGCATCCAGGCCTGAAGCAACGGCCTCGATAAATCCAGAGCAGGAATTGTATTTAATGAGTTGTTTCGGATTATTTTAAGCATGTTCTGATACCTATTTGTTAAATACAATACTTTATTTTACATTTTGAGAGGAACATTGTTATTGTCGAGCCTAATTCTGCACAGTGCTTTTGTTACAAGTGTTGCAAGATAATTATGTAAAGCCATTGTTTTTGGAAATGTACATGTATGGTTCCTAATAAGTGCTTGATAACAAAGACGGTATTTCGATGGGAGTTCCGAATGCAGGAGCGTGTGTGAGATGCAGGAGGAGAGAATAAGGAAGTAACACAGACATAAAGAGCATCTCTTGTGTCCTGTGGGGCTTTGTGTTCTTGGCACTGTAATGATAAATGAAATTGGCCACATCACCACAAGAATAGCTTTGTTCACTTCCATTTTGTGAGTGACAGGCATGGTTCTTAGACAAGCTGGCGAGAGGTATCCTACAAGGAGGCAAGCAAACGAGCCTTCATTTTTACAGATGCGCTGACAGCCTTCACGTGTTTTCTCCAGATGGATACATCGTATATAAAAGCCAGTTGCAAGACAATGAAATAGACAAATCCTTCAAATTACAAAATGCATGTAAAATGAGAACACAATTAATTATTTTTATGGCAACTTAAAATATATATATATGTGATAAAAGGGACAAACTTAATGGCTTGCCAAGCATCAACAAAAGTGCAGACTTTTATCATTTATCTGTATTAGTTACTCATGTGATTTCTTTCTTTCCTTTATAATCCCCATATATAAAGTTGACAAGTGACAGCCACTACAAATTTAAATTACTGAAGAAATCAAAATTCACCAACTTTGCAATACATGTCAGGCTCATTAACATAAAAGGAGTTGATCTCCTATATGCTTTTTATGGGATTTATCCCTTTACTAGTTGACACTGAATTCCAATACCTGTTATAATGGTCTGTAAACATATATAAAAATAGAACATTGCGCCCCGTGATGACAATATCACATCCCAAAATGTCTAACAGCAGTGTAACATAATGAAAGTACAGAATGCTAAGAATTTTGCACCCTTCACCTTTCCAACCTGGTGCTTCTGGGAAGCTGCCACCCTACCTGAATAGGCTGCTTCCTCCAGCAGTTCCCTCATCCTATAATCTCCGATCCAGGACCTGCACCTTACTTGCAATACCACAATACAAAAAGAAAGTGTCTCGGTCCTCATTTTCCTACAGAGCACCACAATTATGGAATAACCTCCCAGACGCCGTCAAATCTTCCCCCAGTCTTAAGTCACTCAAGAGCTCCCTATTAACATACCTAAATAGGGAATGCACCTGTAAACATGTAACATAATGACTATTTCCTACATATTTATTTTCTGTTAATCTGTATATTTGATTTTCTTTTAATATCTTGAATTTATTACTTTGTATTTCTGTAACAACTGTAACAATTCAAAGTTCTTGAACCCAGGACATACTTGAAAACGAGAGAAATCTCAATGTATCCTTCCTGGTAAAATACTTTATAAATAAATAAATTTTGCATGTTATGGTTAAAAGCCACTTGAGATTGTTGAGAATGAGGACCATGAGTGTGCCGAAAAACCAGTTTATGCAGTAGCTACATGGGTTTGCATATTTGATGCTGTAGAGTTAAATCACCATGTTGGTGGCCCATTTGCTTTGACTGACTTTGTTGGCAGTGCACCATGTTGGTTTGCAGTGCTGAGTTACTCATGAGCTAACATACTGAAATGCCCCAAAGGTGTCAAATTCAAACTTTTCCATTACGGGAAAAGATTGTGGGTTATTTTACAAAGTTGGCTCTAAAATAGAGATGCTCACGGGGAAAACCTGCACCTGTAGGTTTCGCCTTAGCATCCCCGTTTTAGCAGCATATTATGGTGCTGACGCTAATTAAGCATCCTGCCCCGTAACACAGCACTAACCCTCCTTCCCTAACCCTCGCACTGCCGCAAGTATCACCTCCTGGAGTCCATAGGACCCCACGGGTGGTTGTGCTGCTGAACTTGCGAGATCGTGCAGTGTCTTGGAGTGATTTGCAGAGGGAGACTGGGGACTATTTGTCCCCAGTCTCACTCTGCTCCCGTGTCCAGAAGCAGCTTATCAGGCCACTGTTTTCGACACAGGATGAGAGGCGATTATTTGATTCTTGGTGGGGTTTCAGTTGGGGCTAACGTTTTCTGCAGAAGTGGTGTCAGTTAGCACCACCTTCGAGCTGTGGTTAACATTTTCGTTACCACATCGGTGCAGTAATTAGCATTAGGACATTGTAATCCTAACGCTAATTACTGATTGACCTCCCCATGTTAGGTATAGGGAACGATGATGTGCAGCTCCCCTCCTGCCCGCACCGCTCTCCCTGACAACCGAGGAGAGACTGCCAGAGTGTATACTTTAATTCTTACCTTCTTTCCAGTGCACTGCTAATACTCCGACATGAAATTCTGCCAGGTAGGAGGAAGCCAGAGCATGTCACATGGCCACATTGAGGTTCGACACTTGGTCAGAAAGCAAACAGAGCAAGTTCTAGTATTTAGAATATAAGGGGGACAATCTAAAAGCAAGGTAAAAGAAGGCTAAAGTCTGAGACAAAATCAAGTTTCAGGCCAAGGTCAAAACACAGACAATAGGCACAAGGGTGAATCTCCTCAGACTCTTTCTATAAGAAGCCAAATGACCCATCCCTTTATTGACTAGCAGGGTTGGATTTGCATCTCTGGAGCCTGTAAGCACAGAAATGTGGGGTGCCCATACCGCCCACCGGGCACCCCACTTGCGATCAAGTCAAATGAAGGGGCAGAATTTGTTGCCTTAGTTGACTTAGTGCAGCGGCATTGTTTGTTTTATATGTAAAAGCATATATTGCCTCTGCTGTAGAACAGAGAAAAAAACAAATTTAGCATTTACAGTTTTTCAATTTTGTAGTTTTACACATTACATGGTCTTGTTTGGTATCACTGTAAAGACCATACTCTGACCTTTCCAATGACACCTCACATAATCTTGTGCTGTGTACAATTTAGAGATGCAGGTTCCAAAGTCCCGCGATCTCTCCTCGCTGCAGTGCCAGATATAAATCAATTGATTTATTAAGAAGGATACCAAATAAATTATGAAAGACATTTTCTAGGAGATCTAATAGCAAAGTAGGCTATACATTCTCGACATTAACACCCTGTCACTACCAAAGTGGAGTTAAATCAATTTCACGTTGTAATACATTAAAAAGCAATCATTAGCATATCAGACTCCATTTAAGACAAGGCTAATCTCCCCTGTGGAGAAATGAAATTCACTGTGAGAATTTGCTCCTGTCCATCTGTAAAACATGCCGCAAAGAGCAGTCCCAAACCTCACTGTAACAAAACAATTCAAAAACTTTGCTACATTACAATAAACATGGAGGGGCAGAATACTGGGAGAGCTCTGGGGTCACTACTGTACAGAGATAAGATTCAGGGGTTATAATGTTTGACAATCCCTGTACAGTACAGACAAAAGGTGTTACTGTATTTTCCATATACAGGCATTATGCCACATACAGAGCTTCGTTTTATATTCTATTGCTATTTTTGGAAGCTGCATGGCTAATAATCTCATTATGATGCTCACTAGAAATTCCCATAAGCAGAAGATCTGACCATTTTAATTATCTATTTTTTTTATCATATTTACTGTATTTGCCACAAAAGCCAATTCTGCCTGTAAGCTGATAATTCAGACCCTATGTGACATTGGGTAAGAAAAAGGGCACCATGTAGAGTTCAGAATATTTCACTCCAGCAATAATTCTGTAAAGTATAAACAAGTACATAAAAATAAAAAATGAGCAAATTTATATTATTTTAATTTTCTCATAACATCATTTATTATGTAATGTTTCTATTTTACAAAATATTTGCTAACTTCACATGTTTAAAATAAATGTTATGATATTATTTTTTTCAACAAAAAAAGCTTGGTAGTAAAGGGGTTAACATCGCTCACCTCTACATTACATACAAAGTGATTTGCTAGCTGTGGTTATAATTAATAAATCTCAGCTAAAATAAGAAATTTTACAAGACAAGCTTAGTTAAATAGAGTCCCTCACTTGTGTCAGGAATCTTTTTATCCCTTTGTCAGCTTTGTACGGAAGAAAATAGCCACTAGAAACTGGGTCAAACCAAAGAAAAGTGCAGCATCCTCAACACTGGAACAAATCAATTTGATATAGTTAAAAGCCTTTTGTAGAGCATAGATAGGAAATACAGTTTAAAAAGTAGTTATATTTACACACGATTCAAAATTATGATTGAGAGAACATGGATGTCATTATGATAGATATTTCACAATATTTACAATTATGGAGAGCTTGTTTATTTTTTTCAGAAAGTGTTTTACCAGATAAAACACACTAAAATTTATCTTATTTTTATGCATGTACTGAGACAAATAAATGTCATAAAGTTACAAGGTAAACTAATTTAAAACAATTACAATTTACAAACAGAAATAAACACTAGCAGTATAATAAAAGATTTGTTTCTTTATGACACCAATGGGTGTAGAATGTCAAATATTGAAGCTAACTGTACTTTTAATGTAGTTCTATCTAATTCGTCTTCTATTATTTTGTACTATTTACCTTTGATTATGACTGGGTTTCTTGTATCATTTTATATTTGACCATGAGTGTGTCTATCTTGTACAAATGAGAAATTAGGCTAGGGTCAGACGAACGCATTTTTCGTGTTTTCCGCACGTATTTTTTCACGGAATACGCGATAGCAGTCATACGATGCACATTTTCGTTCGTGATTTTGTACGGATCATCAATAAAACACTTTTTGCGTCTGGACGTTATGTTGGCCGGACATTAGCAGCGTCTGACGTCTCCTAATCACGCACACACGCCGCTAGCGGACGCAGCGCACTCTGTACATCAGTACTAGCGGTATCACGTTCTCAAAAAAATGTGTTTGTTTGCCGCTTGCGTTGCGTGCCGTTTTACCAGATAAAACACACTAAAATTTATCTTATTTTTATGCATGTCCTGAGACAAATAAATGTCATAAAGTTACAAGGTAAACTTTTGTGCGGCCGTACTCTGTATATTGCCCGTCATTGGCCGTCATTTGCTGCTACTACAGCCGTAATAAAGTGTGGCTGAACGCGCGTTCGCACTGCGTTAGTCTGACCCCAGCCTAAATTAATTATTTTTGATCCATTTAAGGAACATTGAGCTTTAGTGTTTCAAATGTGGTTTAACCAAATTAAAAATATATGTGGACCCTGAAGAAGTGACAAAATTATTGCCCAGTTGATCCATTTTCATACACATATCTAGACGCTGGTTGAAATCTCGCCAAGTAATGCCTCTGGATCCTGACAGCCAGTCAAAACAAATTTACTTTTTGTTAACGTTTCTCATGTTTGAAAGGCAAAAGTTCAGCTTCGAATAATAAACTTTCAATCTTAGAACTGCATATATCCGTGGACTCATTCTCAACAACACTAGTGTAGCTAGATACTTAAAATCTGGAGGAATTAAACAACGTAAACACTTTAAACCCTTTCAGTAGCAAACATTCTTTTCTATGGGCTTAACTTTTATTTGAAGTATGGGTTACGCGGTTAACACATACAGGGCTCTATTACATTCTACGCGCAAATTCGTACGCGTAGCGCCATTTTTTTGCGCGCAGCGTTAAACGTTAACGCGCGTAAATTAATGCTGACATTACAATCCGAGCGGATTTTTTCATCCGTCAAAAAATAACGCGCGTAAAAAAGACACGCAAAAACACGCACGCATTAAGGCTGCGCGCAGAAATCGGTGGGCGGACTGCTTTTTCATGCGATTCAGCCAATCAGAATTAAGAACCACAATTGTCTCCCGTTAAGTTTTTGCGGCTGTCAAAATCAATCTGAGAATATATGTTGCAGCAATAATAAAAACACGCACAACCTCTCAATTTTATTGTTTGGTTATGCGTAGAATGTGTAACTATACTGTGCTGTATTTTTTTTTTGGGGGCTGGTGTATTTGGGTTCGGCCAGGACGTTCAGATTTGACATTAACACCAGCTTTTCAAAGACGTTAAAATTATGCGCGCAAATGCTGTCCGTTAAAATTTGCGCATAGATTGTAATACAGCACACAAATGCATTTGCGCTCACGATGTTAAGTATAGGACGCGCGCAGTACAGTACGCTCGCGCAGCATTCGCACAGGTTCAGTCGCGGTAGATGTTAACGCGCATTTTTTGCGCGGACATTGTTATACGACGTTCTGCGCAAAGGCTTTTTCCCTTCGCGTTAATGCGTTTTTTTTGCACGAGTTAACGTTTGCACGAAGAAGTTAATAGAGCCCTAAGGCTGGGGTCAGACCAGCGCACTTTTAACGTGCGTTCTGGCGCACATAATTACGACCGCAGTAGCAGCAGATGACGGGCAATGACGGCCAATATACGATGTACGGCCGTGCAACGCAAGTGGAATTTGAATGCATTTTTTTGAGAACGCTGAACCGCTAGTACTGACGTACTGAGTGCGCAGCTGCGGCATAGCGGCGTGTTTGCGTGATTAGGAGATGTCAGACGCTGCTAATGTCCAGCCTACATAACGTCCAGACGCAAAAAGAGTTTTATTGACGATCCGTACAAAATCACGCCCGAAAATGCGCGTCGTCTGACCGTTATTGCGCATTCCGTGAAAAAATACGTCAATGCGTTCGGACGCACTTTTTCACGTTCGCGGGGAAAAATGCTTTCGTCCGACCCTAGCCTAAATGTCTCCCATAAAAATCGAAATGGCCCAAGACCCCAGAGCAGAAACAGAAAGGGTGTGGTCAAAGGATATGAATAGAATTGGAGGGGTACCCCACATCATTTGCAATATTTTACAGAATTTTTGTTGGGATGAAAAGTTATAGAAATTAGATGGTGACCCTTATCTGACATAATTGAAATCTGACATAATCTCAAACATCACTCTGCAGTTCTACCCTGAGGTGTATTCTTGTGTAGTCTAACGAGGCATGTGATTATTATGGGCAGATTGGAGGGTGCAGCAATGTTCCACACTTGCTCTTTATCCATTTAAACGGTTGGCTTGCCAGGCTTACCCTTCAGCCTCTCAATCACATAACACAAAGTCCCATCATGTCCTTCATCCCATGACATGCACAGTCTGCCCACAACTCCTGTAACTCACATACAGCTCCCTTGCACATTTTCTTAACCCCTTCACTGCTGAGCCATTTCACCCCTGAGTGCTGAGCTCATTTTTACCACTTTTGCTCATCATGTTTAAACGCGATTTGAAGTCACGTATTATTATACAACCCAGACACATTATATATCGTTCTTTCCGTCAGACTCAGCAGATTCATAATATATCATTTTTATATGTATGTCATGTCCTGCCTGTATATTATAACAAAAAAATGCAATAAAACTAGAATTTTAAATCATTTACAGTGTTTTTTTTCACATTTTATCATCCGAACCTTTGCGGTTATATTTTCTATGGGGTGCGCTTGTTAAAAAAAATTGAAATGGGGACTCGTTACATTTTTTGGGGGTGGAATTACGAGATTTTTAGAAAACTCCCCCATAGAAAAAAATCGTTAGTGCATCATTGTTCACATTATAATTGAAATGTGAACAATATTGCTGCATTAATAAAAATAACACACAAAAAAAGTTTTTATTTTTTTATTATTATTTTTTTTAAAAAAAAATCTTACTTTGAACATGGACATGTTTGGTATCATTCTCATCACGCTCTGGCCTTTCAAATGCCACCAACCATGACCCTCTAGCTGCCACCGGTCGGGAGATGGGGTTAAAATAAAACCCCTAACTCCACTACAGGATTTCCTTGGGAAATCACCGGGCAGCTAGGGGTTACCCGACTAACTGACGTCATTGCGCCATGCGCTTTGATGAGAGGTGTCAAGGGGGGACCCGGAGGTGGAGCTGCCATCCAAGATGGGGGCCCCACCAGAACTAGGCCACGATCCGGCACCATCGCAGGCCCGGTGCCTCAGGGGTTAAAGTTAGGCACCGCTTAAAAGGGGAGACTCTCCCCTTTTAAGTGGTGCCTGCCTTCTCCCTCTAGGTCCTCCCGATCGGGAGGGAGAGGGATCCTAACAGATCATCCCCCTGCTTTCAGGCGATCTCCCGGATTCGCCTGAAAATGACATCATCGCGCCAGACGCGATGAGGTCATTTATGTCGGGAGCGCCTTAAAGGCGGCGTCTGACTTCAGGGAAGTCACAATGCCGCGGGACCCCGGAGGAGAGAGGTGATTATCTCTCCTGGGCTTCCACTAGCGGATGATGTGTGGCGAAAGTCCTCCGCATACAGCGGGAGTCTATAAGTACGTTCCCCACACGTCATCCGCAGTGAAGGGGTTAATCATACATAATCCTCACGTGTACGTATATGAGGGTAAAAGTCCTTATTTATAGCCTACTTATCTCATTCCTTAGTTTTGTTTTACACCAAAAGTCCCTCTTTTTAAGAGTAGCTCTATATATTCAGGCTGTGTAGAACTACTAAAGAATAAAATTCCAGGTAATTCATTTCTAATCTTTTATAAAAGTTGTTAGAAATTACATGCAGGGTTGTTCAGAGAGAGAGAGAGGTGAAAACCAGGAGAACGACTGGAGAAGTGAAAATTCTAGGTCAAAATAGACAATTTGGAAAGTGAGAAAAATGGGAGAAATTTTCTGGTTTGGCTATTTTGACCGAGAATTTTCACTTCTCCAGTCATTCTCCTGGTTTTCACCTCTCTCTGAATAACCCTGATGGTGTATATCAGGTAATTTGCTTTATATAAATTATTTTTTTATATAAAACTGCATGTTTGTGTATATTTGTTTAACAGGGTTATTCAAAGAGAATCGAAAAGTCACCGCACATTCAGTGACTTTTTGTTCCCTGCAATTCGGTGCGATTCGGCGGCCCTGCTAGTTTGCCGACCCTGCTGTGTATTCAGCAAGCACTACAGGGCCGCCGTAGTGCAGGGAAAACCTACCGCAAACCCAACGAACACTCACTGCAAAACCTGCCGAACACTCACCTAAACCCGCAGAAACAGCTGGATTAACCCCGCCGAACACGCCAGAGAAACCCGACTAGCAGTCGATCACAGCGCAGAGCAGCCGCCGGAAAAACCCGACACGCAGACGAATGAGGTGAAACAAAAAAAAACAGTACGCTTGAAAGTTTGAAATTTGAAACGCTGTTTGCAAAAAAACTACTGAACGAAAATGCCTGGAATTTACATACAAGGTCCAATGAATGATAATAAAAAGGGCTGTTACAGAAAAAAGAAAAAACGATTTAAAAAAAAAACAGGAAATTTTTTTGCCTAAAAATGCTCAACAGAACCTAAAAAATCTACTAAGACTTTTTACTGCAGAATATAATTTTAAACGGTTTATTAGATATTTAATTAAACGGGAATATTTTTAACATTGAAGCCTATGGGATTCTCCTGAATAAATCTATCGAATGAAACCACCGAACAGCAGGGCATTTCGGCAACTTTTCGCTACTGTTTTGTGTTCTCTGAAGCATTGCTTTTCTATGGAGATTTCACTGCCCTCGAACAGGCACTGTACGTGAAGGCAATTCGCCAACATTTGGCGAACTGCCTGCTCTCTGAATAGCCGAATGACCAGGAAAAGTAACGTACGCTGAATTTCAGTGTTCGGTTACCTTTTGCCCACAATTCGGATCTCTTTGAATAACCCCTTAAGTTTCACTCCTTTCAATTTTTATATATAGACAGATGTCTATTGATATTGAGTACCTATAGTAGAGCCAACCATAACAGCAAACAATCTTTTATTTATATTTTTGGAATCATATTTTACTCATATCATTATTTACTCTTGCAATGCTTTGCTATTTAGTTGTTCACAATGAATTCTTGACTTTTAACGGTTTTCCTTTTTTACTTTCTCTTACTAATGTATAATAACACTTTATATATATTTGTATAAATGATATAAACTATATAAATGATCGTAAGAAGAAAAAGATTAACAAGCATTAATAATATTAATCAATCCAATACATACAATTCATCTAGGTAAAAAAAATCATACTGCAGATAAGGAAATTCTATTTCACAAGCTACTACCACAATGGATGATATTATCTTAGAATGAAAGCAGAACAGAGAACAGCTCCTAAGGAGATATTTATCAAAACAATATTCAGGGTTATTCAGTGAGAGGGGAAAACCAGGAGAATGACTGGAGAAGTGAAAATTCTAGCAGGGTTATTCAGAGAGAGGGGAAAACCAGGAGAATGACTGGAGAAGTGAAAATTCTAGCAGGGTTATTCAGAGAGAGGGGAAAACCAGGAGAACTTTTCGAGAAGTGAAAATTCTAGGTCAAAATAGTCAAACCAGAAAAATTCTCCCATTTATCTAACTTTCCAAATCGGCTATTTGGTCTAGATTGTTCATTCTCCTGGCAATTCTCCTGGTTTTCACCTCTCTCTGAATAACCCTGTAGGTCAAAATAGCCGATTTGGAAAGTCAGATAAATAGGCAAATTTTTCTGGTTTGGCTATTTTGACCTAGAATTTTCACTTCTCCAGTCATTCTCCGGGTTTTCACCTCTCTCTGAATAACCCCCTATTGACATTCAAACTCAGAGCCTAATGGGTTCATGGGATACTCAAAGGATCGTAACTCATAGATTACAGTGGTTGGATATGGTGTTTGAGTCTGTGAGTATTATCTCTCTGGTCTGGAACTTGTTAGTGCGTTATAAAAACTTGTAACTGTAACTGTATGTAAAACCATTTTCAGCAGTTTCATAAAGACTAAAGGCTCCAACCGCTCACACAGATGAATATCTCTGCCCACAGTGCGATAAGATAGTTGTGGATTCCTCATTGTCCATTTTAAAAATACGGCATGTCTGTTATATATATTTTCTATAATTAAAAATATAAGGGCCCTATTACATTCTTCACACTTGAATTTTTGCGCAAAGTGTTAAACGTTAACGCGCGTAAATCAACGCTGGTATTACTATCCTCGCGCCTTTTTTGCATCCGTCAAAAAATAACGCACGTAAAACGCTCGCGCAGCAACGTTGCACACAGAAATCTGTATGCGGGCCGTTTTTTTCACGCGATTCAGCCAATCAGAATTAAGAACCACAACATTAAGTTTTTGCGCCTGTCAAAGTCAATCTGCGCATATATGCTGCATCAATAAAAAAAGCACGCACAACTTCTCAAATTTATTGGTTTGGTATGTTTAGAATGTGTAACTATACTTTGCAGCAATAATTTTTTTGGGCTGGTGTATTTGGGTTCGACCAGGTTGATAGAATTTGCCTTTAACACCAGCTTTTAGGAGTTGCTAAAATTATGCGCGCAAAGGCTGTGCGTTACAAACTGCGCATAGATTGTAAAACCATCCGCGTACCAGCGCATAAACGCATTTGCGCTCACAACGTTAAGTATTGGACGCGCGAAGTACAGTAAGCTCACGCAGCATTCGCGCAGGTTCACCCGCGGTAGACTATACGAGCATTTCTTCGCTGACTTTGTAAAACGACGTTCAGCGCAAAGGGTTTTGCCCCTCGCGTTAATGCATTTTTGCGCGGGCGCAAACGTATGCGCGAAGAATGTAATGGGGCCCCTATATGTTTACAAAACGGGCTCAATATACATTAATGAGTAAAAAAAGTGGCAGTAGAATAAATGTGCTATGGCTGAATTTTCAAATCGGCAGAGTTTTGTGAGATGAGACTTTCCCATTGGTTCACCATGCGCAAAGGAGTTGGTTCTGAGTATCTGGTAGCCTGGGACACTTGTGGAACCTTTCATAGAAATCCTAAATAAATAGAGTGGAATTTAAAGACAGATGATGAAATCTTCCAAAGCTCAATCTCTACATTCATTGTCACCAAACAGATGGATGAGATTTCTGATTTTAAAGACTCTCAGCTAACCGAATTACTTACCACACTTTGGGCTCTATTATATTCTTCGCGCAAACAACGTATGCGCTAAAACGCATTAACATGAGGCCCTTGGCGCTGAACGTCGTATTACAATGTCTGCGCAAAAAATGCACGTTAACGTCTACCGCAGGTGAACCTGTGCGAACGCTGCGCGAGCGTATTGTACTGTGTGCGTCCTATACTTAACATTGTGAGCACAAATGTGTTTGTGCGCTGGTACGCGGATGGTATTACAGTCTATGTGCAAAATTTAACGCACAGCGTTTGCGCTCATAATTTTAACGTCTTTGAAAAGCTGGTGTTAATGGCAAATCTGAACGTCCTGGCCGAACCCAAATACACCAGCCCGAAAAAAACAATACAGCAAAGTATAGTTACACATTCTACACATACCCAAACAAAATGGAGAAGTTGTGCACATTTTTTTTATTGATGCAGCATATATGCGCAGATTGACTTTGACAGGCGCAAAAACTTAACGTGAGACAATTGTGGTTCTTAATTCTGATTGGCTGATTCGCGTGAAAAAAACAGTCCACACACTGATTTCTGCGCGCAACGTTGCTGCGCGCATTTTTGCGCATCTGTTTTACGCGCGTTATTTTTTGACGGATGAAAAACTGCACGAGGATTGTAATACCAGCGTTGTTTTACACACGTTAACGTTTAAGGCTGCGTGCAAAAATTCACGCGTTCTGCGTGCGTTTTTGCGTGAAGAATCTAATAGAGCCCTTTAAATAGCCCTAAAATTACAAAATGTTCAACACAGGGGCCAAGTCCTAAAAAATGAAGGGCCCGATCAGCTCCGTACAGCTAAAACAGGGACGAGTTCGCTAATCTCCCTTTAGTGTCCCAGTTTTACCTGTAGATTACGGGGCAGGCGCTGAGTACAGCAGCCTGCCCGTAACGGCCGCTAGGGTCCAGGATGCTCAGGACAGTGGTAAATTGCCATAGGACTCCATAAAGGCTTCTGCTGCTGGGTCACATCACATGTCACAGGTGTTCCATCCACAGGATCTATATAACCTTGAATTGCAGGTAGCTCCAGAAGGAATCAGTCCTCAGTAAGCGAGCTGATTATATAATAGCAGTCATTACGTAATAAGAATAAGACATGTCAAAAGGTGGAACATATTGGCGTTGTTGGCATGCTTAAGCAATTTATGGCCATATATTTTGAACTAAATTTCCATAATTTTCAACAGAGCTTAGGGTTCTAGGAAGTCTTGAACTGCATTTCTCTTCAACTTGACCACTGGTTCAACAAGCCAAAAACATTTTTAGTATCGACATGACGCCACAAATGGAAAGTTACACACCTAGCCCCATGATGAGAGACAGAATTATTTATATATAAATTATTTATATTTATATACAAAAAATTCCATTCATTTACCTTCTGGTGTATATTTGGAGTATATGGAACATAAATTAATTTCTTGTTTAGACTTGGGTGCCATTCCTAATATAGTTTATTATTACACGGAAACATTCTGAAATCTAAAAAAAAAAATCTAAAATCCAAAATACGCCTTGTCAAAGCATTTTGGATAAGGGAAACGCAACCTTTATATACGGATATACACTGACAACTCGGTTACATATTTAGCATTATTATCAACTGAAACAGAACCATGTATTTTCTCTGTTCCCCAAAAAAAATGAATGTCCCATTTTGACACATGTGGCTCGATGTACAGGTATATGATCCAAAAGCATTTTCAAGTAATAAGTTAGCTATTGGTTTTGGTCATGGCTGATTGGATTATTGGAAAGATCCAGATGACACAACGTTTGCATTGGCAGCTCACTACCATAGATACTCGAGTATAACGCGATGGATAGAGATTTATTATGGAAATGAGAGAAGACTCAAATATAACGCAAGCAGCAAAATTTTACTGTACCGGTAAACAATTAAGATCCTTCCAGGGTCTCTTAACACAGTCAGGCTACCCCTCAGGCCACGGTGCATGATTGCAGTTGTTACTAAGTATGACTAGCGATTAGATGGTCACCAGAGGTGAGCGAGGGGAAAGCTTATCTTAAACTGAACGTGCCCTCTGGCCGTGACGGATCCCACCACTCCCGAATCCGGGAGTTCCTGAAGTGTTTGCAAGCATCAGGGAGCCCACATTCACTTCAGCGAGACTCCCGGAACTTCCGCCAGACTTGGGATCCAGAGCAAGGCAAGTTTTTTTTTTTCTTTACACACGATGCAGATGTCTGAAATATAACGCGACCCCTCCAATTTTAAGGTAAAATTTTGTCACCAAAATCTAGCAGTATACTCGAGTATCTACAATTGCCAGTGAAGCAATTTCCTCATTGTGGGCATTATGACTAGTTAGTGAGGTCATCAAAATAACTGGAAAGCAAAACAGCACAAATAGCCCTTACATTCTCATAATGGCATCGCTAGTGAGCATATAAATAAATAGGGATGTGAATGGCTGAAAAATTTGTTTCATTACGTTTTTAAATAATTTCATTTTCAGAATTTCGTAACTAATTTTGTTTCGTATTTCATTATGTTTTGGATCGATTTGAAATTTCTAATCAATTCAAATTTCATATATCAATTCGATAGTTGATATCAATTCGAATTTTGGATCAGTAAATAAAACCCCAATTAATCAAATTTTGCTGTTACAAGAAAAGCTAGGGTTAAATTATAAGCTGTGTCACAGATTTAGTATTTGAGTCAAATTAAACAGTGAAACAAAATTAATTTGTTTTATAAAGTCCTTTGCTGACTATTACTTGTAAGTTAAGATCAATTCGATAGTTCATTTCAAATTCGATAGTTGATATCAATTTGATAGTTCATTTCAAATTCGATAGTTGATATCAGTTATTCAAATTTTTCTTTTATGAGGATGACACAGTGTAAAACAAAATAAATTCGTTATATACCATTTAGTTTTGTTTCGAATTCGATTTGTTATTCGGAAGTACTTCCGAAATACGAATTATCAAATTTCATTCCAAATTCCAAATTTTTCCGAAACGAATGCACATCTCTATGAATAAATACATAAATAAAAAAAGAGAACATAGTTCCTCAGAGATATGCAAATAATATTCAATTAACAATGGACTTTCCATTTATTTTTTCTGTCCACGCTTTGCAGACGTTTTGGGAGAAAACATTTGAGATTTTATCCAACCGTTGTTTTACTAGATTAATTATGGGAGACATGGTTAAATAAACTATTTGTATGGATTTGTAAAGAACATGATAGTTGTTCTTGGAAAAGCTAATTAAAAATATTATTACAGGTTGAGCACAGCTCAATCGGAATTCTAAAATCCGAAAAGACTCCAAAGACCATTGTTTCTGTAGTCATTGAGTTATGGTCCTTACTTCCCTAGATGTACCCTTGACAAAGGTCTTGGACCGAAACGTTGGGTCGCCTGCTCTCTGCTGGTTTGTTGTTCTGCAGGTTCCCCTTGGTTTCTTTTGCATTATTTATTTTTTGGATTATATGTAGTGATGTATGTTGCATCATAGCTTTACAGGTATATGGTAATACTGTTTATGTTTCAGTGTTAGCTTGCACTATATTATGATTCTATGGACAGTTGATGGTTTATTCATGCGCCTTAACTAGTTGGTTCAGCAAGGTGCGTCCCCGGTGGGTTTATATACATTTTTTTGAGCTTCCTCTTATATATTTGTGCGCCCATCATACTTTTTCATATTTTTTGGTAATTACAATGTACATATGAATTGTGTTGTTAATTCAGTTACTTGATTTACTATTTCTGTGTGTTTGTGTTGTTTTTCAATAAAGATTTTTTATTTCATGGTGTGCTTCCGAGTTTACATATTATCCTTACTTTCCTTCCTGCCACACCTGCCATGTCCTCCTCAGTCACCTCACTCCTCCGTTGTGTCAGCAGGTCCCTCAGCACCAGTGAGGGAATGTGCTGGGAGGGACATGCAGTGCAGTGCCAATAAGGAACATGATGGGACTGCTCAACATTTCCATTACTGGTGCTGCACAACTTCTAACTTGCAGCCCCCTGCTGCGTAGTTAATCCCCTCCAGTTGTATGGAATTGTAGTAGGATTCCGAAAACTGAGAAGTATGCAAAGAAAAAAACACACACTGAATCACTTAACTTATTAATGAAGATAGGATCTTCCCTCTGCGGACTCCCGGTAACCCGTAAGTAGTATACAATAAGAAGAAGGTAGAAGGTAATCCTACAACGAATTAAAATCACTTAGTATTTGAATCAATTCACGCACATCAAAAAACAAGATCGTTATCACCATTCCATGGATGCCTAGGACCTGGGGTATGATTTCCTCCACAGCCGGTGCACTTCAGGAACAATCAGCCAAGACCAAAGTTTCTCCTGTCAAAAATTTTTATTAATAAAAATAAAGATAAGACTGCTCACGGTCGATGCGTTTCGTCAAAAGACTTCATCAGGAGAAATATGTGCAGTCATAAGTACATGGTTAAAAAATAACCATGTACTTATGACTGCACATATTGCTCCTGATGAAGTCTTTTGACGAAACGCGTCGAGCGTGAGCAGTTTTATCTTTATTTTTATTGATAAAATCCTTTGACTGGAGAAACTTTGGTCTTGGCTGATTGTTCCTGAAGTGCACCGGCTGTGGAGGAAATCATACCCCAGGTCCCAGGCATCCATGGAATGGTGATAACGATCTTGTTTTTTGATGTGCATGAATTGATTCAAATACTATTTGTTCATTTAACATGCACCTCTAAGTGATTTTAATTCGTTGTAGGATTACCCTCTACCTTCTTCTTATCGAAAACTGAGAAGGCCTGAAATCTCTAATGCTTCTGGTTCCTAATCTGTGTTTATTTTCAAGCCGATTGCAAATATGCCCACGAGAATAGCTACATCTGGTTGTTCTCGACTAGCAGCAATGTAGCTTGTGTGACATGTAGATTCCTGCGCAGTGCCTGTGATGGGGACAGCCAATACAGTCCCTAGTAGCAATGCAGAGCAAGTGAGTCAAGGCCTGGAAAAAGGCTTGTTTTGAGATGAAGATGAAGTCAGAAGCTGCTGTATCCACACTCTGTCCATGTATGCATCATATACTATAAACCACAAAACCTAATCTGTTGAGATGAAATAAGATCCGCGTAATTTTAAACGAAACTTACTCACAGACCACAAGAATACCTGAAACCTCATGCCACTTCCTGTCTCGGTATGCTAGAACAGATATTAAGAAATTAAAATATATATAAGAAACTAAACTATGTAACTGCTACATCATTTATATGGATTTTTCTTTTAAAGAGATTGTGAGAGCTTTGAATCAGCAATAACATTGAACCAGTAATGGGCACAGCCTTTAAAAGGCAGATCGTTCAAATTATATGTAATAGTTTAATAATGTATAAAGTGAAAACAATACATTCACAAAATAGCTGAACAGAAAGCTTTATGCAGACACAAGACATGGCAGAAAGTAACTAGCTTGAGAAATAACCCCAATTTACTCTTCTTTAATTCAAACTATGCAGAATCCTAACAGCATACACTCAAGGGGTTTTACAAAGAGCGCAGAACTTGCCATCGAACGGTGAATTTCTCTGTACGGTGACATTTTGTGGCAACTCGGCTATTCAGAAAGCTGTAAATTTGCCAAATTCTGGCAAATTGAAAGCGAAATACGATGCAATTTTCCTCAGATCACTGCAATTCGACGCTCTTCAGTGGCAGTGAACTTGTCCCATAGACTAGAGAAGTAATGGTTTATCTATTCACAGAACGCCAAACTGCGCAGAAGTGTCGGGGAAATGCCCTGATTTTCAGTGATTCTGTTCGACAGGTTTAAACAGGCGAATCCCATAGGATTCAAAATAAAAATATATTATTGTCTTCAATTTTTTTATTCAACCATTTATTTTTTTCATTTTCAGCAAACCGTCTTATTTTTTCGAATTTTTGGTGAAATTTCTTTGGGCGAAATTCTGTAACAGACTCTTTTATTATTTTTTTATAGGACCTCTTTTATTATTTCCACACATTTTCATGCATTTTTATTGTTTTATAAACCTTTTAAAGAATAGCAGAGTTCCATTTTTTTTTCCTGCAGTGTCGGGGCATTCGGTGGTCTTTGGTGGCGTTTGGCCGGTTGATCGGCAGTCGGCGGCAGCTGTGTCCGGCAGCGGTCTTTGGCGACTCCAAAGAACTTTCGGTGCTTTCTGAATCACCCTTCCAGTGTGTTCAGAAACAATACTGGCTTATTTGTGCAGCATCTACAGATTTGCGATCATATAAAAATAGATTTTTATAAAATCTATATAAATATAAATCACAAGTCTCACAAAAGGGAATTTTTCAGTGTTTGGAAAGTGTGGTTTTATTTGACAATTGTACACTCATCGACAAGACCTTTTGTTAATCGATCCAAACTATGACACGCTATATTTTGTAATTTCTAACATAAAAGTAACTCTAACTCACATCAATGATTGTTTACATAAACTGACGTTTCTATTGTTAGGGCTGAAATTCGCAATCATCCTAGAAAAAAAAGTAATGGTAGTTATAGGAAAAAATGTTGAAATTATTCCAAAGGATATATATTATTCAAAAGGATATGAGTGTATGGTCCACTCATCTTAAGATAAATCTTCCTCATAAAAAGAGACCTATGGTCAAACAGTGACCTGCGCCTAGCTTCTCTCCGCATCACCTCTTCCCATGATAGACTGCAGGATTTCTCACGTGCAGCCCCCACTCTCTGGAACGCTCTACCTCGTACTGTCAGACTTTCCCCTAACTTCTCTTCCTTCAAACGCTCCCTTAAAACATTCCTATTTAGGGAAGCCTACCACCCAACTCACTGACGCAACCATCAATCACTCTCACCTTACAGTCCTCTCCTCCTGTTTCCAACCCCAACCCTCCCAGATTGTGAGTTCCTACGTGAATAGGGCCCTCATCTCCTCCTGTACTGTTTGTCAAATGTTGTTCAATGTATTGTAACCCTGTCTATACTGTGCTTATTGTACAGCGCTGCGGAATATGCTGGCGCTTTATAAATAAAGAATAATAATAATAATCATGCTCTCCATGGGAGCCGTGGGTAAGAGGCTAGGACTGATCCAGTGCCAGGTACCTGAACTTACTGAGACTTATTTTAGATTTACCAATAACAAGCTAGAGAATGTAGAAAAAAATGACAAAGATAATGCAAGGGACAGAGGCAGAACCATAAAAAGAAATCAACAATCTTAGTGGGGATCAGAATTGGAAAAGAATCACAGTCAGGAGAAGCATGTTAGGATTCAAAAATCAATGGGTCAGATTACAATACTCACGCTAAAACAGAGAAGAACTGTACCTGCAGGTTTCACCATAGGATCACCATATTAGCCTGAGATTTCAGGGCAGTCACTACTTCAGCACCTTGCCTCGGAACAAAGCGTTACCCTAGTTCAGTGGTTCCCAACCACGGTCCTCAAGTACCCCCAACAGGTCAGGTTTTCCAGATATCTGAAGCACAGTACAGGTGATATGATTTGCTGCTCAGTGTTTGCAGGATTCAGTCTGCATTTCCCCAACATAATCCTTAAAACCTGGCTTGTTGGGGGTACTTGAGGAGCGCGGTTGGGAACCACTGCCCTAGTTGGTACTTGAATTAGCGCTTCCGCACCACTGCAAGTATCACCTCCTGGAGTCCATAAGACTCCATGGAGAGTTGCCCTGCCAGGCTGCCAAATCGAGTGGTCGCAGTGGGACACTGGAAACTATTTTTCCCCAGTTTCACTCTGCTCTCAGCGAGAAGCCACCATTGTCGACGTGGAATGAGAGGTGAGTATCGGATTTATTGGGAAGGGGGTTTAGGTGGTGCTAAATGATCCTGCAAAAGCAGAATCATTTAGCACCAGCTTTTAGGTGCCGGTAAAAATTTGTTTAACCCATCGGTGCGGTAATTAGCACTAGGACTTTGTAATACCTTACTTATTCGAACTCTAATTACTGATTGCGCATCCTATACTTAACATGGGGGCATAAAAAAACCCTAAATTTATTCTTCCATTTTACATGCAATTAGTTCAAACAAAGAAAAAAAAATGGCAGCATGTGCTTAATACGGTGGATCTGTTTGTAATGCACAACCAATCAAATTACAGCTCCCTTTAAAAAGAGTGAGGCCAAATTCAAAATTTTATACGTGTGTTCAAGAGATCTAAAATGTAAGATTCCAGGTTCTGTAATTAGGTGCACTGTAGTTTTCGGACGCGCGCACACGAAGCCCTTGACCCAGCACTGCCCACCATGTACTAGCTGCTTTACTCAGGAGCTAGTGATAGAATCAGTGATATACAATAATATTAAAATGTCAGACTTGTCTTATTTAAATGCTGTCAGTTTTGTTTGCCATTAGACAGATGTAGACATCTAATGGTAATTACATGAAGCGAGGCTGTGGAGGTTTGGAAACGACAGCCTAATTTCCAGTCTCTGTTTTTTCAAATAAATAAATAAAAAGACACACGTAAAATACATTTTCTGTAATCATAGAAGAGAGGACGAGCAGAAGCTAATTCAATCTCCGCGGTAGAATCACATGAGCAGAAATCTGATCTTGGATAAAATGCATACTTGATAATATTCTTCCAGCCAGCACTCTATTTTCATCTAGTAAAATGGATGGAATTATTTCCCACAATTCCCATTAGACGAAGAGTTGCTGATAGGATAAAATAACACCAATTCAGATCACAAATATTAGAAGTGTACAGTTTGCCAATTCAAGGATATGTTTATTTGAGTCTTTGAATATAACCACAAAAATATCAGTAAAGTAATCTAACCCGCCGGTTACATATGGAAATTCAAATAGTGCAGTAATAACCAGGAATATTATATAGGTTTTCTATGTGATTTCTTCACAGTTAGCATTTCATTTACATACACAAGTTGAGCACCCCTAATCCGGATGGTTAAAACCCAGAAAAACCCACTTGGCTCCTTCCAGATTATAGTAATTCCGGATTAGGAATGCTCTTGACAGGTCACTCTTCTCTGAGATGTGACACCTGAGCGTTGCAGCAGACCGAGGCACATGCTGGTAGCTTCTGGACAGCCCCAGCGTGTGACAGGCTGCTCAGAGTTGCACCGTCTCTGAGCAGCAAGTCCGCGGAGTAAACCTTCACAGCGCCCCCAGTATGCATACCCATTGGAGGCTGCAACAGGATAGGAATCGTGGCTCCCTTGCTGTGATTTCTTTCCTCGTCGACACCAGATTCTTCTGGATTCTGAAATCCAGAAGAATCTCAATTGCTTTGGATACATGTACATGTACAGTATGTAAACATCATGTATAATGAATGCAGGGGCCAGGATTATCTTTCTCGCCAGACGCACCTCGCGTACCTCCCCCCTCTGCCAGTCCCTCCATTGGATTCCTGTAAGTTCCAGGATACAGTTTAAAATACTGACGCTCACGTTCAAATCGCTCAATAACTCCCTACATGTCTTCATTAGTCCGTAAGCACGTCCCATTTAGAAAACTCCAGTCAGCAGGTCCTATCAAACCCTCCCCTGATTTTAAGGTTTTCAAGAAAACCCCCAAAACCCATATCTTCAGATTAGCGTACAACATCACTGATACAACTCATCCCTCTGCTCACCTACTCACACTTGATTGAAGCTGCTTCTATGGCCCCACCATTCCTGAACCACCTTCACTCATGATCCTGCTATCTAGTAAAATTCCCCTTGTCTTCCTCAACCCCAATCCCTCTAGATTGTAAACTCCTATGAGCAGAGCCCTCTGCACCTCTTGTTTCCATCATATGTCCATTTATCTGAATCTTGTTCCCTTTGGTTATTGTAAAGCGCTGCGGAAACTGTTGGTGCTTTACAAAGACAATAATAATAATAATAATAATAAACAAATACACAAGATCAAATTAGAGTAGTGAACTGGTACCAACTACACAAAAATAATAAGGTTATTAAAATTTTAACTTTTTGAAAATGGTAATGCATCTCATGGCCAAGCTCTTGTGTTTCATTATTAGTTCTTCAGTAGAATTGTTTAACCACTTGGCTGCTTAGGACGCGCTCAGCACGTCCTGCCAAGTGTTCCTCCTGTGCTACGGACGCGCTGAGCGCGTCCTAGCACATGAGGCAGCAATCAGCCGGGATTCCGGGGGGGAAGATAGATGTCATTGCGTCGGCGCGATGACATCTATTTCAGGTGCCCCCCACCCCGCCGGACCTCTCTCCCTCCCGATCACCGGGGGCCAGAGATTAAGGCAGGCAGCATTTGGAAGGGCACAGCCTGACGACTGGCGTCATTGTGCATCGCACGATGATGCCAGTCCTGGAGTTAACCCCTAACTGCCACCAATGGTGGAGATAGGGGGTTCCAATGAACTCCCTATCTCCCGATCCATGGCTGCTAGGGGTTAATGTTTGGTACTGTTGAATCGGCCACAGCATGGCCTTTCCAACGATACCAAACATGACCATGTAAAAATTAAAGAACAAAAAAAATTGAAAAAATAATAATAAAAAAATAGAACAAGGTTTTTTTTGTTTGTTTTGTTAATGCAGCAATATTGTTCCCATTTCAATTATAATGTGAACAATGATGCTGCACTAACGATTTTTGTATGCGGTGCATTTTTTCCCCCAAAAAAATGTAACGAGTCCCCATTTCTAATTTTTTTAACAAGCGCACCCCATAGAATAATATAACCGAAAATGCTCGCATGTTAAAATGTGAAGAAAAAAAAACACTTTACACATTGTAAATTATTGAAAATTAAAATTTTATTGCATTTTTTGCTATAATATACAGACAGGACATGACGTATACATATAATAATGACATATTATGAATCTGCCGAGTCTGCTGGAAAGAATGATATATAATATGTCTGGGTCATACAGTATATTAAAATAAGGCTTCAAAACGCGGTTAAACATGATGAGTGAAACCGGTAAAAATGAGCTCAGCACAGAGGCGTGAAATGCCTCAGCTCAGCAGCGAAAGGGTTAAAGGGACACTCTACTAATCCAGACAAGGCTATAGTTTTAAAGTGGTCAGGATGTGAGGAGTGCACTCCCAGCTCCCCTGATGTGGAGTAAATGTTGGGTGAAGTGGAGGAGTTTCCTCCACCACACCCAGCATCATCAGCAGCTGGTATATTCAAATTTCCCGGCTGCCGGTCACCAGATGGGTCAATAGTGATGTCAGCACACAGCGAATGTGCCAACGTCACTCTAAGACTAAATGCTGTAGTATGCGGTCTCAGGGAGCTAGCCGGTGAATCAGAGCTACACAGTATCGTTCTGCGCAGGCTCCACGGAACTTGCGTATTTAAAGTGCACAAGTCTTGTAGCGCTGCGCAATTTGTAGCTCCTATGCTACACAAGTCGCATTGGAGCGAAATTGTGCAGAAAATATTCATGGCTACTGAGTTCAGGAGTCCCTGAGCTGAAGAAGAGGAGCTGTACACGGTGAAGGAGAAAAGGTGAATAAAATCAACAAAAAAATTGTAATTGGACAGAAGTTATCAGCAGCTTCTGTCCAAATATTTAAGGGCAAAAAAAAGGAACTAAGTGTCATTATAATAAACCTTTCCCATTATGCTACTAATTATAGTTTGGATGTCTAGCTATTTGCTAGTTAACCATTTTTAACTGCAAAACTAAATTAATTCTAAATTCTTTCAGGCAAAGCATTCTGGGTGCTACTGAGTGGAATGTGAACTTCATATACCCCTACAAATCTTAGAAACATGGCATCTGACAAATTAATGGTTCTGGAAAAAAGAAACAAAATACATCAGTATTTAACATAAAATTTGTAGTAAAGTTTGGCGATCGAGTCCCAGCTGTATTTATGTTAATGTGGCCAGGGATTGTAATCACAAAAGTAAGTGTAAATATGGAAAAAGTTTCCTTTCCCAAATGTTATTCAAAGACTTGAAACCCTTGATTGAAAAAACACATTTTGTAAAAAAAAACAGAATCGTTGTGAGAATCTGTGAAAGTGTAAATCTTCAATCGTTTCCTGATTCTATTAACAGCAGAGAAGTTGAATTCACTGCCATATAAACAAGGACTTACAGAAAAGGGATATTGTTGGATCAGTATGACTTTGGAGTCTAGAAAGGAAGACGTTGTCTAACCATAACAGCAATATTTGTGGGTTTGCTTTTTAAAAGCCAATGTCCAACTGATCATCTTATTTTAAAACAAGACTATTGAAAGTCCTTTAGAATCACAATTATTTATAAAATGCCATTATATTCCATTGTGCTGCACATTGTGTGGGAAAAAAACAAACATCGATTGAACAAATCAGTTTGACACATACAGGGTTATTCAGAGAGAGGTGAAAACCAGGAGAATGACTGGAGAAGTGAAAATTCTAGGTCAAAATAGCTGATTTGGAAAGTGAGATAAATGGGAGAATTTTTCTGGTTTGGCTATTTTGACCTCGAATTTTTGCTTCTTCAGTCATTCTACTGGTTTTCACCTCTCTCTGAATAACCCTGATAGAAAACAATACGGAAAAAAAGGACTCTGCTCAGTTGTTTACAATCTAAGTGGAGTTGGGTGACACACAGTGTTGAAAGTAAATAGCAAAGTATGATAAGTTATAGGATGCATGGAGGCGGGAGATGGATTAGGAAAGGTTCAATTAATATTATTATTAGTGACATCATTTATATAGCACCAACAGTTTCCGCAGTGCTTTACAATAACCAAAGGGAATGAGATACAGATAAATGGACATGGGATGGAAACAAGAGGTGTAGAGGGTCCTGCTCAAAGGAGCTTACAGTCTAGAGGGATTGGGGTTGAGGAAGACAAGGGGAATTTTACTGGACTGCAGGATCATTAGTGCCAGTGGTTTGGGAATGGTGGGGCTATAGAAGCAGCTTCAATCATGTGTGAATAGATGAGCAGAGGGATGAGTTGCATCAGTAATGTGGTACGCTAATCTGAAGAGATGGGTTTTGAGGGATTTCTTGAAGGACTGAAGATCAGGGGGAGAGTTTGATAGGGCGAGGCAAGTTATTCCACAGAACAGGAGCTGCCCTTGAGAAGTCTTGGAGGCGAGAGTTGGCAGTGCGGGTGTAGTAGATAGATGACAGGTGGAGATCACCTGCTGACCGGAGTTGTCTAGACGGAACGTGCTTGCGGAGTAACAAAGACATGTAGGGAGGGGTTGAGTTATTGAGCGACTTGAACGTGAGCGTCAGTATTTTAAACTGTATCCTGAAACGTACAGGAAGCCAATGGAGGGACTGGAAGAGGGGGGAGGTATGCAAGGATGCATCTGGTGAGAAAAATGAGCCTGGCCCCTGCACTTATTACAGATTCCAAAGGGGCAAAACAAGAGTTGGGGAGGCCAATAAGGAGTGAATTACAGTAATCAAGTCGTGAAATGACAAGAGCATGAACCAGCGCCTTTGCGGTATCTTGGGGCAGATGTGGGCTATGTTTTTGAGTTGATAGTAACAGGATTTGGTAACTGTCTGGATGTGGGGAGAGAACGTTAGGTCAGAATCAAAGGTGACACCAAGGCAGCGAGCTTGAGGCGTCGGGTTAATGATCATTCCATTTACTCGAGAGATAGGTGGTAATGGGTTTCTCTTGGAGGGAGGAACAATGAGAATTTCAGTTTTGGCAAGATTGAGTTTAAGGAAGACATCCAATTCAAGACGGCGGAGAGACAGTCAGTGACTCGATCCAGGAGAGCCTAAGAGAGATCTGGGGAGGAGAGGTATATCTGAGTGTAATCAGCGTATAGGTGGTAATGGAATCCAAAGGAGCTGATCGGTTTGCCTAGAGAGGCAGTGTAGATCGAAAAAAGAAGAGGGCCCAGTACTGAACCTTGGGGCACCCAAACAGAGACAGGCTGCTGGGAGAAGGCACTTTCAGAAAATGAGACACTAAACGATCGTTGGACAGGTAGGAAGAGAACCATGAAATAATTGTACCTTGAAGGCCTATATCTCTAAGAGTTTGAAGAAGGAGCAAGTGGTCAACTGTATCAAAGGCGGCAGAGAGGTCAAGAAGGTTCAACAGAGAGTAGCACCCATTAGATTTAGCAGTTACAAGGGCACTGGTCAGTTTCGCAAGAGCCGTGTCCGTTGAGTGCAGTGAGCGAATTATAGAGTGAGTCGATAGGCTTTTCTTAAGTAATGTGTTTATAAAGATCTTTTGAAAGACTGGAGTCATGGGGAGAGTCGAAAGGCAGAACAAGGAATCCGGAAAAGAACATACCTGTTAATAAGTGAGGAGATGTAGGCAGGGGCATCTTTGACATTCAATAAACGAGTGAGACCATAGGTTTTCAAAATTATTGTTATTTTGATCAGAATGAGAATTTATAGATACAATAGTTTCAGCTTCTACCTAGTGTAAGAAAGTGTAACTGTATCAAAAATCTTGAAAAAGTAGACAAACAAGATAATAAAATAAACCAAACTTCCCAAAGGCTATAAGACAAGATAGCAATAATTATGCGCACTTTTGGAATGCAAACAGTGATCTGTCTATGTAGATTCTTCAACAAGCTATTTTTTCATCTATCTTGCATAGCAGGGGGTATGAACTCTGCAGAAGGTGCCCTGCTAAGCTCTCTCACTGATCTTACCCTGAAGAAATACATTCAGTGATGAAAAGACATCAGAACTATAGGTCAACAAACACTTTCCAACCTTCGCATCCAAGACATGGCTTTCCGAATGGTACAGAAAACAACATAAATGCCAACGTAAAGC
The DNA here is from genome assembly GCA_009667805.1 of Leptobrachium leishanense. Classification (NCBI taxonomy): domain Eukaryota; kingdom Metazoa; phylum Chordata; class Amphibia; order Anura; family Megophryidae; genus Leptobrachium; species Leptobrachium leishanense. Next base: position 79,603,468 of record CM019069.1, on the reverse strand, counting down.
ACTTCTCTCCCTGCGGTAGTCTAAGGGTTTTTTTAAGAAATAATCTGAAAGTAATTCAAAGCAACAAATAGTTTAATAGAACACTTCTGGGAAAATTTGACATATTGAACTGTGCCATTCCCCAGAAACGTTATTAATAAACCATTCGTATCATCTTATAGAATAAATATTGCGGATGGCAATGGAGTGTGACTCGGAGGTCGGAGATAAATATCATGACATGCAAAGAGATTTCATCCTATCAGCAGACTGGTGACTCAATAAGTACGACTGTCATGGAAGGCTCGGGTTGTAACAAGTGAGAGCCCAACATGCAGTGAGAAAGACAGGTGCGAAACGAAAAAGTGATATTAAGTATAGAGTGACACAGGCAGGTAAACTTGCATACAGAGGAGCAGGTTTGAGTACAGGTAAACCTGGATACTCAGGAGCAGACTTGGATACAGGTAAATGTGGCCACAAATAATCTTGGTGTCAGGTCCCACGGCGACGCCGTTGCAGAAGGGCCAAGTCCTGAATTCAACCCCGGTAACATAACCATGCATATGTTCCAGCATTGGTCTCCTGCACCAGGTGCATGTAGTGAGTGCTGGCTGGGTTCCTTAAAAGGACCACTCCCATATCCAGCCAGCGCTCTGTCATTAATGTTTGACTCCTAAAGAAAGAAAGAAGTGCCTGAATCATCCCAAGAGCGCAGTGACTAGCCTTGCTGTTTATTCTTCTGATTCCTGTGTATCGGACCCCTGGCTATTCCTCTGGATTTTGCTTAATCCTTGCCGGTATAGTGTCAAGACCCCCTTCTGCATTACCCATCTCAAGAATTCCATCCACTATCCCCTGTTCCACCTCACTTCTCCTCAAGAGACTTTCATCATCGGATTCCATTTTTCAAGTGACTGTATTTTCCCCTACCTCTGCATTGCTTTTCAAGGATTATTATTATTTATACAGATTCCTGCCTTTTTGTTTTTGTATCCAGTTATTTAATATACGTTTCTGCTATTGTCACCAACCCTTTTGTTGTTGCCTTTTTATTTACTGCATCTTGGGTTCATATCCACATCACCGGTGTCACCGGAACCCGGTCCTTGACACTTGGATGGGCACAGCTGAGAGGAACTTGGATTGCTGGGAATGGACACAGCTGACAGGACCTTGGGTTGCTGGAGAATGACAAAGCTGAGAGAACTTTGGATCAGGACTGGCGTCTCTGGAACAAGGCACAATGGTGATAAACACACACCAAAAACCTGAGTCAGTGCAGAAACCCTGCTCATTGGGGGCTCCTCCCTTAATTGCAGTTCCCATTAGCAGCCAGAGAGGTCGTATCTGCTGCTACTTCTGCTGATGGAACACAGCACCCCAGGGACAGATATGAAGGTGTGAACACTATTGCGCAGCACCCTCATGCACCAAGTACAGATACAAACAACAGTTGCTTAGACAGGAGTTTTCCATGCCTAAGCCACAAAAGACCGGTCGTGTTTTGGTACTGTAGTATGTTGGTCAAGGATAGCTAACTAGACAATCCTAAGTAGGCTTGACCAAGGTACTATGGTATAAAAACATTGCATTGCATCTTGGGTGGCTTGATACCATAGAATTCTTTCCTAATTCGTAGTATTTGGAATTTTGAGTTCGACAAATTGCACTGACGAATGGAAAACAGGATGGCAATATATAAGCTGATTGTCCTTACTTGTCATGGCTCAGCACAGCCCATGTGCCAACCAAGTGATTGAGTTGATTCAGCTTATGCCATCTACATCTAACCTAAAGCCCGGTCAATTAAAGATCTACAATGAAATTGTAATCTTTCTTTGGCCCTGACCTACAGGTTGCGTGACGGCGTCATAACCAACGGACTTAGGTTCTGGGGCAGACGAGCTTGGAAGGAATGTCCATGAGAGTGGATGTTCCTTCCACTCAACGTTGCTGCTGAACACACTCTGTGCTCTCAGCTCTGCAAAGCGCGATCCTCCTATGGATGTGCTCCGTCGACACGCTTCTTAGCGGATCGACGGAGCGATTCTCTAAGCGGACGCTTAGTGCACGTGCAGTTCGTGCGCGTGCACAAGCGTGTGACCGGCGCCCGTCTCAGCATCACTTGGCTGCGCCGGGCGCCGGTAAGTGCGGACGCACGGGTGCACTAGGTGCGCTCGTGTGCCCCCGGCCTTAAACGCCAGTAACTTTACCAGTGTCTCAGAAAAAAGGCATAGATACACTGAATTTCAAACCAAATGGATTTACTACTTTTTGTATGTCACAGCCTGTGCACTGCAAAAAAAATTGTCTTTGAGATACATTGAATTTGGTCCTCAAATATTTAAAGTAGAAGCTTAGGACAGCTGAGTGTATGAAAGCTACTATTCAGTAAGTGATTGTGTTTGCCAGTGTTGCAACGCCAACAAGTACCAGCATTCATGTACGTAACAAAAAGTGACAGAAGAAGCTTCCTATCTCTCGTCGTGTTACAAACAGTGTTTGAAATACCAGCACTTACTGAATTACCCCCTAAGGTTGGGGTCAGACGAGCGCACTATGTGCGCCAGTAGTGACGTGCCTTCCGGCGTTCATCACAGCGTTGTGATGCTGCAACGGGGTCAGCCACATGCTGTTGTGTGCATGAATTGCACGCGCAACAGTGTCCGTGCAGCAAGCCTCCCTGTCAAAGCGCTAGGACGCGCATTGACGGGGCTGCACAGCGTGTTCCTCCATAGCAGGATCGGGGCTTGCAGCGTTGAGCGCACAAACTGTGCTCAGTGAGTTGGCCAGACAGGCGTCAGAGTGGAAGAAACGTCCACTCACACAGACGTTCATCAAAACGCTCGTCTGACCCCAGCCTAAATCTGTAGCTCTAATAAATATTGATGAGAGTGGGAGTATTACTTATAGCACCTGATTCTTGGCCAAGGGACACTATAGAAGACAAATGTGTCACCAGGGAGAAGCATTTCCAACTGATACAATCACTTGCTCTTCTTTTGTAGCTCCAGAACAGTGAGATGTTGTGTTACATAATAAATGATGTTGATCTAACGTTCCTGTGATTTTCTGCCAGATATTGCCAGAGAATTTTAAATACACGGAATCAAAAAGCTGGAGAGTCAAGAATCCCGTTAAAAATAAATATACAATTGTCTCCTTCAGTTATAAATAGAGTTTCCATCAAATAACTGGATATATGACTGTCTCTACAGCAACATTTTACCTTCTCTTTTGCACAAAAACCATTAAAAGAAGGATGCTGGCAGTTTACTTAATGCTCCTAAATGACTTATCCCAGCTCTCTTTACACAACAGACCATACCTTCATTAACCTTATGGATTAATAAGGTTAGGAAAATTTGTTTAGTGGAAGAACAGATGTTATATGCTCGATACTACCTTAAGTACCACAAAGTAAATACATAAAACCAGTCCAAATGTATGTGCTAAATACCGCAGTTAATTAACAGAACAAATTTTACTATAATAAAAAGAAAAGATTAAAAAAAAAAGTATTCATGACTGAAACTGGAATTTTGAATCTTTCACTATAAAGCACAGTCAGGGTTATTCAGAGAACGGTGAAAAGCAGGAGAATGACTGGAGAATGGAAAATTCTAGGTCAAAATATCCAAACCAGAAAAATTCTCCGATTCATCTCACTTTCCAAATCGTCTGTTTTGACCTGGAATTTTCCATTCTCCAGTCATTCTCCTGCTTTTCACCTCTCTCTGAATAACCCTGATAACATTTATTTGAAATATTGAATGTATTGTTTTCACTTAAATGTAGGATAAAATAACAATTTGACATAAACATTTTTATTCTGGGATAATGAAAAAAGTGCGTTGAACAGATTTATTTCAACGAGAGATAAATTCTGATTGACCAGTGTATGAGGATGTGCTTATCCAATGCATTCAGAACATGCTTGTACCAATAAACACTGAGTTGCCAGATTATTATGGCCACCCCATCAGTACTTCGTTGTAGCCACCTTTTGCCTTCAATACTGCGACGATTCTTCTTGGCATTGACTCCACGAGATGTTGAAAGGTGATGCGAGGAATGTGACACCATGCCTGATGAATAGCACTGTCCAGTTCTGTGAGATTTGATGGTTTTGGAACCAGTCGCCTGATGGCTCTTTCAACTTCTTCCCACAAATGCTCAATTGGATTGAGATCTGGTAATTGTGGGGGCCACCTAAGCAAGGTAAATTCTCCCTCATGTTCTTGAAACCACTCCTGCACAATACGAGCACCGTGGCATGGCGCATTGTCTTGTTGGAAGAAGCCATCTCCATTGGGATACGCCATCAACATGATAGGATGAACTTGATCAGCAATAATGCTTTGGTATGTTGTGTTATTCAGATGTTGTTCCACACGAATTAAAGGGCCCCAAACCATAACCCTGCCCCCACCAGCTTGAAGGGTTGTACTCATGCATGTGGGGTGCATGCTTTCATGCTGTTTCCGCCAAATTCTCACTCTGCCATCTGCATAATGCAACTGGAAACAGGATTCATCGGACCATATCACTTTTTTCCAATGCTCGACTGTCCAATCCTTGTGTACCTGTGCGAATTGGAGACGTTTTATCTTGTTAACTGCAGACAGCAAAGGTGTTCGAACAGGCCTTCGGCTTCTATATCCCATACGATGCAGTGTACGGCGAACAGTGCATTCAGAGATCATTTGAGAGGATCCCTACTTAAGATCTGCAGTAATTTGATGCACTGTTGCCCTTCTTTTGTCTTGTACCAGCCTTGCCACTCTCCGTTCTGCCCTAACATTGACTAGTCGCTGACGGCCACAATTCACACATTCAGACCCAGATTTTCGACTGACAGTCCAGTCTTTAAACACTTTAACAACAGCTGCTCTTGAACATTTAACAAATTCTGCTGTTTTGCAGATACTCGCTCCATGGCTCCGAGCGCCAACAATCATCCCACGTTCAAAGGCCATTAAATCGCGTTGTTTAACCATATCTTCAGAAAAAATCACTTCTACCGTCGTGGTAAACAACCTGCTTCCCTATTTATTATGGTCTGGCCCTCTAGCAACTTCAGCGCGAAATTATAGCTAATTTGCCTAAAAAAGTCAGGTGGTCATAATAATCTGGCCACTCAGTGTGTATATATATATATATATATTTCTACTCAATTCAAACTTCCCCAGATTTTTTAATGGAGAACCACTTTGCAATATGATGCATTTCTAACATTGTCTTTCTTTTTCTTAAAACCAAGTAAACAATGAGAAAAAACAGGAAGGTCCTGATCCTAATTGTCTGCCTTTTACTGGGATTTCTGTCTAATGCGTTCAAGCAAGAAATATTGTTGAGATGAAAAGTTCTAGGGCTCTATCACCTCGGTAATGCTAGTGCTAGCGCTTACATAAACGAGCGTTAGTGCTAGCTTAAAGGAGGTGATAGCGCTCCACCTGGCACTTGGCCGGGCGGCGGGAGGAGAGGTCCTCACCACATTAAGATCCATAGAAAATGATTGGCTCTGTACCTTAGTCACGCATGTGAGCGGCCTACTGAAATTCATGCATACTTGGTGCTGTGGGATTTTATCCTAAGTGTTGTTTTTTCATAAACACACAGAACAGAAAAAACACAAAATAAGTCAATACACAGAAAAAGGGATAATAAAATATACAAAGGGAAAATCACAGAGGCGAATAACTGGAAGCGGAATCAGAATCAGAGGCAGAAAAACAGGGAGCAAAGTGACCCTTATGCAAGAGCCCTGGGAAATGTGAGAGGCTGCCTTTTAAAGGAAGTAGGCCAGAGCTGAGAGGCGATGCGGTTCAAGATCAGGTAGGCTTCAGGGGAATCCTGGAGCAGAGGGAGAGGAAGGAATGGCCCACACAGGAGTAAGAACCCACCTGGACCGGCTCACAACAGGTATCAGGGCTGGAAACATGTCAATCCTTTAGGGGAACATACAGCTGTATGCAGATTTGGATGGGTTTTTAGACACGGGTCAGGCATCCCTTTTATAGAATTCTAAAACACAGAAGAGCTCAAAAACTGGAATTTTCTAAGCCATCTGGATTTTAGTTTTTCCAGATTAAGGGCACCCTGTATGGGTGATGCCTCTTGGATAACTGACTCTCGAGGGCGTGCAGCAGATTGCAGCACATGCTGAGATCCTCTGGGCAGCTCTAGCTCTATCTAGCATGTGACATAATGCTTGGAGTCATGCTGACTCCGAGCTGCATGTCCACAAAGTAACCACTGCAGTGGGAAGGGTATCGGGGCTCTCCCACTGCAAACTTCTTCCTCTAAAAGATCGGATTCTCCTGTATTCTGAAATCTGGATGCTGAACATTCCACATACGGGGTGCTCCACCTGTATTAGTAATAAAGGAATTGCTTTTATGTTATTCTTTGTGGTTGTGTGTTCCTTATGTAGTTATATGTAAATAATATATACAGACACCTATGAATCATAGGCGTTACTATATGGGGCAAGGGGGGAGTGCAATTGCCCCCCCAGGTTATTCCCCCCGGCCACCAGGGATCAGCATCCAGCCTCCCCCCCTTAATTCGGGCCACTGTATCTCCATCTCAGTGCGTCATACAAGGTCGATTGAGGTGCCATTGGAAAGGGCAGAGTCTGGCAACACAACCATGTTCAGTGTAAAAACAAAATAATAAAGAAAACTTAGCATTTTCTTTTTTTTTCAGGGTTGAAATGGCTCAGCAGTGCAGGGGTTAATGGTCAGACTATATATCACATTGTGTATTACTTTCAGTTTTTCCCTTGGTTTAGTTGTATATTAAGGGTTAATAGGCAGGATTTATTCTTCACAGTATATGTTTTATTTTTCCTTAATTAATGGCATTTTATGGGTTAATGGGTAGGCTACATGTCTCACAGTGTAATCGTTTAATGTTTTCCCTTGATTAATGGCATTTTAGGGGTTGAAGGGTAGTCTACATGCCTCACAGTGAATACATTTCATGTTTTCCCTTGATTACTGATATGTTAAGGGTTAACCCTTTCGCTGCTGAGGCTTTTCACACCTCTGTGCTGAGGTCATTTTTACAGGTTTTGCTCATCATGTTTAAACGCGTTTTGAAGGCTTATTTTAGTATATGACCCAGACATATTATATATCGTTCTTTCCGTCAGACTCGGCAGATTCATAATATGTCATTATTATATGTATACGTCATGACCTGTCTGTATATTATAACAAAAAATGCAATAAAATATGAATTTTCAATAATTTACAAAGTGTAAAGTGTTTTTTTTCCACATTTTAACATGCAAGCAATTGCGGTTATATTTTGTATGGGGTGCGCTTGTTAAAAAAATTAGAGATGGGGTCTCGTTACATTTTTTTTTGGGGAAAATTACGTGATTTTTAACAAACGCACCGCATACAAAAATCGTTAGTGCAGCATCATTGTTCACATTATAATTGAAATGGGAACAATATTGCTGCATTAACGAACCAAAAAAAGAAAAAAAACTTGTTTATTCTTTTTTATAATTTTTTTTAAAATATTTTTGTATTTATTTATTTTTTACAAACTTTTTCATAGTCATGTTTGGTATTGTTGGAACGGCCATGCTCTGGCCGATCCAACAATATCAAACATTAACCCCTAACTGCCACGGATCGGGAGATAGGGGGTTCCAATGAACCCCTATCTCCACCATTGGTGGCAGTTAGGGGTTAACTCCAGGACTGGCGTCATCGTGCTATGCACGATGACGCCAGTCCTCAGGGGGCATTCCCGGAAGCTTGGCCGACATCCAAGCTCTGGGAAAGGATCACGAACCGGCGCTTTTCGGCGCCGATTCGTAATCCAGCCCCCATGGAGTTAATTCCAGGTACCGTTAGGAAGGGCAGGCTGTGCCCTTCCAAACGGTGCCTGGATTAACCCCCTGCACGCCAGCGATCGGGAGGGAGAGAGGTCCGAAGGACCTCCCCCCCTCCCTTTCAGGCGCCTCCTCCGCACATGCGGGGGTGCGCCTGAATTAGATGTCATCATCTAATTAGGCCGGCGGCGTTCCGGGTGCTGGGCTGACATCGAGGATGTCAGCCCGCACCGGGGGGCATTCGGCCGATCACTGGCCCCAAAGGGAGGACGCGCTGAGCGCGTCCTCCGCAAGGAATGCTACCTGCGGGTGGACGCGCTGAGCGCGTCCTCTGCAGCGAAGGGGTTAATGGGTAGGCTATATGCTTCACAGTGTAAACATTTAGGGACCTATCACCTGGTGTGAGACAAAACGTCATCGCTAATGGAAAAAATCTAGCAAGAGTTGCTAAAAGGTAGCGCCAGATGACCAACCAACAGATCACCTTATCTGCGGTAGTCCGCATACAAGATCGTTTAGCACACGCTAGAGAAACGCTAAGACCAGGGCTGAGACTCAGCGCTAATGCGGCTGTGTACAGGATATAACTGATTTTTCCAGTGCAGAGTGCCGGGCCATACCTATCCCCTGCCCTCACAAGCTTGTATAAGTATGAACACATCCAGCGAAGAGCCCTCACACACCTGCATTATTAAAATCCTCCAAGATGGCCATATCATCCATGTTTATTCGCACACATATATTAATTAAGGCATTGTACGATAAATGCCTCCCAACAGCATGTAGAATCATTACACTGCATTTAAGAAATCCAAAAGGAAGACCAGGTGAGCAACAATATTTTCTCTGCTGCAGCATATAAATAATACATGTTTCAGGGCAAGATGTATCCATGTGTCCCTTTAAACATGGTCCACACGGTCACCCTAATAATCAACCGCTTGCATACTATGAATAACCCCAGCATAAAGTGCTAAAAATTAGGCAATATATTAGAATTTGGATATATGTGGATAAAGGATACATATATATCATAATAGAGTCTACTGCAACAGCAGCGACATTGCTGATCAGATCCATTACTATGGTGTATGGGCCAAGAGAATACTTGTGCTGCATTCATTTCAATTGCCTGTTAGTTTCCCAGTAATTTTGGGTTGTTTTTGGGGGGGTTTTTGGAGTTACCACCAGGGTTTAGCAGTAGGTAAAATTTTGCAATTAGAGTCTGACTAAACTTAGCACTGGCACCAAGTGATCTGTTGGTTACAAAAGCGCAAGTGCTCTCTAGCGCTCCCCATGTTGAGTATATGACGCTCGCGCTAAGTGATTTTTCCTGTTTTTAGCGGGAGGCAAACGATCTGTTGGTCAGGTGACAGACTAATTTTACCTGGTGCTAACGCAAAAATATACTGACGCTAGGGATAGCTCACACCAGGTGATAGGGCCCTTCATGTTTTCCCTTGATTAATGGCATTTTGTGAGTTAATGGGTAGGCCACATGTCTCAGTGTATAGATTCCATGTTTTCCTTTGATTAATGGTATCTTAGGGGTTAATTATTATTTTTATTGTATTTCCCTGGGTTTATGGCATTTTAGGGGTTGTTATGGAAGTTAAAATCTAAAGGGTTAATTCACCTTTAGACCCTTTCCTTTTCACCACATTGCGGGGAATCCATTTCGCCAAAAATATGGTGCATTCCCTATTAAGTGAATGGTCACCGTAATTTGCGAAAATTGTTGCCGCTGAAGCAGGTGTTGGACGTCGGTGAAAACCGCCGAATTGCAACTAATAAAATATTGAATTTAAGTATCAGGTTAGTACAACGAAAGGGTATCCTTGCATATCTATATTTTTCGGATTTTGGAATCTTGTTTAGAAATCTTGTTATGGGGCATGATTTAGGCTAGGGTCAGACTGGGGCAGTGCGAACGCGCGTGCAGGCGCACTAATTCACGGCCGTAGTAGCAGCACATGACGGCCAATGACGGGCAATATACGCAGTACGTGCGTACAAAAGTGCGTCCACGCCACGCAACCGGCAAATGAACGCATTTTTCGTACAGCGTGATACCGCTAGTACAGACGTACAGAGTGCGCTGCGGCCGCATAGCAGCGTGTGTGCGTGATTAGGAGACGTCAGACGCTGCTATTGTGCGGCCTACAAAACGTCCAAACAGCCAAAGTTTCCAGGTTTTGTTGGAGCGTACCTGCGACTGTCGAAAATGTCTGCTGGACCAGAGATCGACGTGGAGAGGCTGATCAGCGCTGTGGGGGAGCATCCTGAGATATGGGACACGGCCTGCAACAGGTACAAAGACAAGGGGAAGAAGGCCAACGCATGGGTCGTGGTGTCCTGTGTCGTGTACCCTGATTATGATACGTGGTCCGAGAAAGAGCAGCATATGCAGAGTGAGTATTTGATTATTTTATTCATAATCCCATACATGTAAATCACAATAATAATAATAAAAACAAATATGTAATCATCGAGGTGAAATCTCAAATGCTCCCCAGCTGCCAGGGCACCTGACCTACATCACTCGTAAAATAATTAGACAGAGCATCGCGAAACCTGTTGCTGTATCTATTCACAGCTATGATGTCATCGTTCACATCATCTTCAAGACCGACAACTGTGAGGGTATCATCAAAATTAAAACCATCCCTGGCACGCACATAATTATGTAGGATGCAACAGCATTTGACTATATCCACACAGAAATCAACCTGTACATCCAGCGGTCTATGTAAAATCCTCCACTTGTTGGTCAGTATGCCAAAGCTTCACTCCACATACCGTCTCGCCCGCTACAGCCTATAATTAAAAACCCGCTTCTTCCCATTCAGGTGTGTCCCTGAGTAGGGCCTTAGGAGGTGTGTGGATAGTCCGAATGCTTCATCACCCACGAAGGCATAGGGGACTGCCACGTCACTGCCAGGCAATGGTGCGGGTCTGGGGATGTTCACGGTCCCACTCTCAATTTCATTCCACAGTGTGGAGTTCCTGAACAGTGTGGAGTCAGAGTCCTTGCCGTATGAACCGACATCCACATACACGAAACTATAGTTGGCATCTGCCACCGCCAGTAGGCCTAATTGAAAAACAATGTTTATAATTCTGATACAGTGAGCCACTGTGCGGTGGCTTCACTATGCGGACATGTTTGCCATCCACGGCTCCCAGGCAGTTTGGAAAGTTGGCTCTCTCCCAGAATCCTGCTGCAATTTCTACACATGCCTTGTGTGTCGGTTTTGGCAAACATTGCTCCTTCATGGTTTCCCATATTGTTTGGCACACCTTGCGGACGATCTCACCAGCTGTTGATCTGCCAACGCGGAAGTTGTAATGCAGATCCTTCAGACTGCATCCACTAGCGAGATACCTAGAAGACAAAACAAGAATGTTTGAATATGATCACATACCATGAACACAAGCTAATGTCACACTCATCATATTTTGCAGCACAAGAGGCAATGAACAAATGGCGCACAGTACGCGACAACTACACGCGGGTGCAGAAGAAGCAAGCCATGGCTGCGCGCTCTGGAGCTGGTAAAAGGTCCGTGGATACATCTATACAGAGCAACTGTCGTTCCTCCGAAGGACCCAGGAGCCGCGCAGTAGCGTCAGCAGCATCGACCAGCCATCACCTCCGGCTCACAGGTCCAACACATGGTGCCAGGAGGTTCTGCCAGCTGCCAGGAGGAGGTGAACCGGGGTGGTGCAGAGTCGCAACTGGAGGAGGATGTGAAGACAGGACAGGTGGCAGGTACCGCAACAACGGTCAGCACCAGACCTGCACAGAAGAGAAGGGCACCAGCTACAGACCTGGAGCAGGCCATGGTTACCTTCATGGAGGCTGAAACCAACCATCCACACCAACGCTGCATGCTTGCGGACTCCGTGGACATGTCATTCTTTAATTCCTGTATGATCCTCCTCAACAAGATGAGCGAGGCTGAGAAGGTGGAGTACCGGCGCAGATCTCTGGCAATATTGGACGACATCCTTTCCCGTCCCCATCACGCAGCCGGTTACAATGCTGTGCCACAATCCACCAATGCCAGTGGATCTTCCCTCCCCAGTGAGGTGCTGTCCACCCACCCAGCCATGCCCCTGGAGCCAGGCCACACACAGAGTCGGAGTCCTGCTCTAGCCACACCACCGGCCCTCATGACCCAGATGCTCGGCGGTATCATGATCTGTGATACATGTCATGAATATGTTTTTTTTTGTTTGTCATGTGTTATTTGGTTTGATGTTTAATATATCCTGACCTTCAGTTAACAAGTTATAATATATGTTGAGAATATATTACTGTTATTTTATTTCATGTTTCATATTATATTATTATTTTGGTCTACATTGTTGTCAGAGTCATTTATGATTATGTACGTGTGATGTGATGCCTGCGTGTGTGTGTGTATGCATGTGACAGTGGGCATGTGACTACAGACATGATGCACTCATGTCAGGTGACTGGCAGCGATGTCATGTATGCAGGTGTTTGACAGTACGTACCGCAAAGTGATGACCAGCATCTCCTCCGGTGGTATGGCGGCCCTCATGTTGGTGTCCCTCTTGGTCAGCGGCTCGCGTACCCGCGACAACAGTTCATCAAGGGAGGGGATGGACATCCGCATGTAATTGAAAAACTTCACGGGGTCCCTCTCTCGCAGTGGCCTGTACAGCGTCACAAAGTGTCCATGCGTGGGTCTGGCAGTGTTAATTTGATGAACCCAGGTTCGCCACTTTCTCTTCCTCCTAAGGTACAGGTACCCCATTGCAGCAAACACAAAGACGTGTACAGGATCCATCTTTGAAAAACGCCACCATCCCCAAAATGCCTTTTTATCACCCTACCCCTTATTTTTTCATTCATCAATTAATTAGATTCATCGGGTTTTTCTCTTTTTTTTACAGCTCCGTCATGAAATACGTCCAGAATTGCGCATCGTCTGACCGCTTTCGCGTATTCCGTGAAAAAATGCGTTCGCACGCACCAACGTACGTTTTGACGCTGGACGTCAGAAATGCGTTCGTCTGACCCTGGCCTTAGTAGCAAAAATTATTTGTTTTCACTGTGGTATCTTCATATGCCCCCCCTCCCTATATATTGTTCCTAGAGTCATCACTGCTGTCATTGTATAACCTCAATAAAACATGCTGTTTCAAATATAATTTTGTAGAGTGGATTTATTAAAATCAATGCTAAAAACACTATCAGGGTTATTCAAAGAGAATCAAAAAGCCACCGCACGTTCGGTGATTTTTCGTTCTCTTCAATTTGGTTCGATTTGGCGATCCCATTTCGGCCAACCTACTGTGTATTCAGCAAGCACCACAGGGCCGCCGAAATGCAGGGAAAAGTTGCCGCAAACCCGCCAAAAACTTCACCGCAAAACGAGGGCGAACGCACACCGAAACCCACAAAAACATCTGGATTAACCCGCCGAAAACGCCGGAAAAACCCAAGCAGGAGCCAATCACACGCAACGCAACCGCCGGAAAAAGCCGACACCGCAGACGAATGCAGTGAATAAATTAGAAAAACAGGGATTTCACTGCCCTCGAACAGGCGCCGTTTGTGCCGGCAATTCGCCAAGACTTGGCAAATTGCCTGCTCTCTGGATAGACGAATGGCCAAGAAAGGTTCCCTTTCGGCAGCCATTCGGATCTCTTTGAATAACCCTGTATAATCACCCTTTAATTTTAAAATGATGACATTTCCCTTATACTTTGCGTATGTAATTTTTTAAATTTATGTTTTTGTTTCTCTCCCGTATTTAACCAAAATAGTGTAGATTGATTTAACACTGAAAGTTTTTCAATACTTCTCTATGTGAAGTCTACACAAATAAGGTTTGTTATTTTGTTTAAAGTCCGTGAGTGCTCCCATAATTGTTCATGTATATATAAATCACGAGTATAACAGTACGTAGTGATACCTTTTTTATTGGACTAACGTCCGGTTTTTATTGGACTAATGTTACATTTAAAAGAAAAGCTTTAGAGAGTATAACCTCTCTTCCTCAGGTCTGGATGCTTACTGATCAGTTCCAGTAAGCATCCACCTGAGGAAGAGAGGTTATACTCTCTAGGGCTGGGGTCAGACCAGCGCACTTTTAACGTGCGTTCTGGCGCACATAATTACGGCCGCACTAGCAGCAGATGACGGGCAATGACGGCCAATATACGATGTACGGCCGCACAAAAGTCCGGCCGTGCAACGCAAGTGGAATTGGAACGCATTTTTTTGAGAACGCTGAACCGCTAGTACTGACGTACTGAGTGCGCAGCTGCGGCATAGCGGCGTGTGTGCGTGATTAGGAGATGTCAGACGCTGCTAATGTCCAGCCTACATAACGTCCAGACGCAAAAAGAGTTTTATTGACGATCCGTACAAAATCACGCCCAAGAATGCGCGTCGTCTGACCGTTTTTGCGCATTCCGTGAAAAAATACGTTGATGCGTTCGGATGCACTTTTTCACGTTCGTGGGGAAAAATGCTTTCGTCTGACCCTAGCCTAAAACTATTCTTTTAAATGTAACGTCCAATAAAAAACAGACGTTAGTCCAATAAAAAAGGTATCACTACGTACTGCTATACTCGTGATTTTGGCATCTGGACTAACACGGCCTATTGAATTTACATATACAGGTATAGCCGTGTTAGTCCAGAAGTTAAGATGATGAAACAATCCTAGTATAGCAGAATGAAATGATACATTTTTTTAATCTGACAATTTTTATTGTAAACGCAGAGTAGATGAACAGATGACAGCAATACGCAGAAAGATGAGAAAGTTTATATCAGAGTGAAAACGTGTCATACTGGATTATCAAAGTGAGATCTATAATGACAGTATATTCACATTTGTCAATAAGAATAAAACAAAACAATTTAAAAACAAAACGAATCTGAGATGGTGTGCATTAGCACTTACAAATCCAACATATTTGGGAAACATTCAGTAATAGGAGTCCATCCTGCTTACATAAATCCCTTCCGACGATTCTCAGAACAAAACGATTTTGTACGTCCATAGTTGTTAGAAAATCGAGGAAATCAAAGAACATAAATGGGGTCAAAAGAAGGGTATAAGTCCAGCATAGACTAACAACATGCAAATTCATCACCAAATAAATCAGAAATATAAAGGAAAAAACATTAGAATAGATCTGCCCGGTCTAAACTGTATACAAGTAGAATAACAGAAGGGGAAATAGGGAGCGGAGGTTCCTGAACTGTGATCCTTGTGTAATTCTAACAGGGTTATTCTCTTCAATTCGGTGCGATTTGGCGATCCCATTTCGGCGACACTGTGGTGTATTCAGCAAGCACCACAGGGCCCTCGTAGTGAAGGGAAAAGCCGCCGCAAACCCAACGAACACTCACCGCAAAACCCGGCGAACGCACACCGAAACCAGCAAAAACATCTGGATTAACCCTGCTGAACACACCGGAGAAACCGAGCAGCCACCGATCATAGCGCGGAGCAGCTGCCGGAAAAACCCGACACCGCAGACGAATGGAGTGAAAAAAAACGGTACACTTGAATGTTTGAAAAGTGAAACGCTGTTTGCAAAGAAACTACAGAATGAAAATGTCTGAAATTTACATATAAGATCCAATGAATGATAATAAAAAGGGCTGTTACAGAAAAGAAAAAACAATTTAAAAAAACAAACTGAATTTTTTTTCGCAAAACAAATTCCAAAAATGCCTAAAAGATCCTAAAAAAATCTATAAATAAAGAGACTTTTACTGCAGAATATTATAATCAACAGTTTATTAGATATTATATTAAAACGGGAATATTTTTAACATTGAAGCCTATGGAATTCGCCTGAATAAATCTGCTGCATGAAACCACCGAACAGCAGGCCAATTTGGCAACTTTTCACTGCTGGTTTTTGTTCTCTGAATAGACGGAGCATTGCTTCTCTATGGGGATTTCACTGCCCTTGAACAGGCACCGAACAGGCACCGAACAGGCACCGTATGTGCAGGCAATTCGCCAGGATTTGGCAAACTGCATGCTCTCTGAATAGCCGAATGGCCAGGAAAGGTAACCGTATGCTGAATTTTACTGTTCGGTTATCTTTCGGCTACAATTCGGATCTCTTTGAATAACTCTGATAGTCTCTGTGTGCATTTGAAACTTGGAGGATGTTTTGATGCAGTCAGAATTTTTGCACCGGAGCAGAATAATCTTGTGTGTGGAGTGCGGGGCCAGTTGGACTTATATATATATATATATATATATCAGAATAATCTTGTGTGTGGAGTGCGGGGCCAGTTGGACTTTTATATATATATATATATATAGCAGAATAATCTTGTGTGTGGAGTGTGGGGCCAGTTGGACTTATATATCAGAATAATCTTGTGTGTGGAGTGCAGGGCCAGTTGGACTTATATATATATATATATATATATATATATTATCAGAATAATCTTGTGTGTGGAGTGCGGGGCCAGTTGGACTTATATATATATATATATATATATCAGAATAATCTTGTGTGTGGAGTGCGGGGCCAGTCGGACTTAATATATATATATATAGCAGAATAATCTTGTGTGTGGAGTGCGGGGCCAGTCGGACTTAATATATATATATATATATATATATATATATAGCAGAATAATCTTGTGTGTGGAGTGCGGGGCCAGTTGGACTTATATATATATATATATATGTAAAAAAATATATATATATATTATCTCAATCATTTCCTGATTTCTTATTTTCTGCAACTAATACTGAAAAGGCTTTGAGGTTTGAAATCCAGGCATTTTATCTGCCTGTAATACAGCATCAAGTCATGCCACTGCGGCATTTGTTTAACCAAAAATAATATATATATATATATATATTATTATTCCCTGGTGGAATTTGATACTTTTCCCCCAAAACCAAATTTAAGTGTATACTGTCTCAGAAACCTTTTGCTGGTAATTTTGCAATAATCATTCGATTTTGTGTTTGCTTGTACACCGGCTTGTTAATGGGAAGCTGTCATTATTGACATTTTTCTATTGACCTGGCATTGATTTTTGCCACTGTTTTAAAAGTAGCTAAGAGCAACAAAAGAATTATCCCAAACCATCAATTATGCTCAAATTTTCCTTCCATCAGTAGGTTTCCTGGAGAAAAAGATGTAATTGGAGGATGGCTGAGATCTCTGATCTGATTGAAAGGAAAGTGCTTTTGTTTTCCTGTCTTTACTAACCAAATGAGCATATTAGATCAAGAAATGTTAAGAATTCTTCTGTTGCTAATAGAACAATGTGTTTACATGTATTTTTAATGTATTTACTAAGTTGTGTGGCTCCTGTGTTTCTAATGTACAGAAATAACCATTCATGCATAATCCTGGTTATAAGTGTCTATGTTTTATTGTGATAGATTTTATGTTTCTTTTTCTACACATTCCACTAATCCCAGAGCACTTAATATGAAAAAATTGGGAGGACTGAAGAATATCACATTGATTCATTTAACGGGCTAATTGCCATTGAAAATACAATTTCTAAGGTTGTCTCAAACATAGATCATTTTGAAGATGAGACAGAATTATATGTGCAATATATTTGCAGAGCTAAGAAGAATATTATTTATTTTTATGTTTCTAGCCCCACAAACACACGGATATAATAAAAATTTCTCCCAATGAAAGATACAATGGTGACTTGGTCTGCTATGATTTCTCTGAATCAATGTATTCTTTGCTCATTTAAAAGGTAAGGGATTAAATGCGTACTTTGGACGATTTTATATCATAAGCCCTTTTTGGTGGGCAAAAGGTTAAATGACTGGGGGCACATTCTATATAGGATGTGACCCTTTGGTCAAGAAAAGGTTTATATTGTTAACAATAGATGTCATTTCGTAAGTAATGACTGCAGATTCAGTAAGAGAATATCAAAGGAAATTGGATATGTTTCCTGATGAAAAAGCACATTGGAGTTACAGGAATCTGAAGGTTATGTTTTAACGCTCTTCAAGTACATTCTCCGTAGTAACAACTCTCAGTCTTTACAAGATCTCTTTGATCCCATCTAAGATCTTGTCAACTGTGTTCTAATACGGAGCTCGATATTCTAATTTATGTGTTCTGCAAAATCAGCCAGTCATGTACAACTGAATTATGATATATATTTATATATTATACATATATATTTAATGTAAAGAGTACGTTACTCATATTTAAATCCATTAAAAAAATTAATAAATATATATAGATTTACTCCTTTGTATTTGGATGTTTACCGTGTTCGATGTTACTAATGGATTGGAATTCTCCATTTCATCTGTTTTTAAAGAAGTTACACCTTTTTTATTTTTTATGTGACCATAACTGCCATATATTGAAATTTTCTTACAATGTTTTTTTGGGAGACTTGGAACATGAGACTATATAACTTAAATAACTATGTTGAGAGTGTGTCTTGCTGTACTGATGTTGCGTTGATTACAGATTTATCTTTAACGGCAGTGTTTGGACTTTAGGCATTTGGTTGCCATGGTGATGGGAGGGTCACGGGGTAAGGCCGACGCACTGACGTCACTCATGTGAGACGGCGTCTGTCTGGCATTGGGAGGGGATGGCACTCAATTGGGGAGTATGTTATATTATTTAAATGCTGTTTTTGCTTGATGTATATTGTATCCTGATGAAAGTCCGCGGATAGTGGACTGAAACGTCGATTTTTAAACAATAAAGAGAACCTTTTGTACAAGACCGGGAGTGCCGCTAACACTAATTAGTGTACGGATGTCTATGTGAGCCAAACGAGCACCGGGCACAGGAGGACAGGATTCTGAGTGCAGGAGCCAGCGGTTGAGATATATATATATATATATATATCACGAGTATAGCTGAATGTGGTGATACTCTAACGGGCGCTATGGCGCTCACCCTGGATCAGCGTTGTCTGGATTTTTATGGACAGTTTTCTTTGAAAACAGACAAGACTGTAATACCTATAATCCCCAGCCAGGGAGGTAATACATAACTCTAGATACCAATCAGCCTCAAATGGTTTCATGACCAAGAGACCCTGCTGAGTGAAAACACGTTAACTATATTAACTGGATACAGTGATTCAAGACTTGTACAGTATGAGCGTGATTATTCGTAGGTTTCAGATCGGTACCAGTAACGCTTGTGGTACGCGCAGGATTGATAACAGAGGTAATACTCATATACTTGATCTCAACCATATAGAGTAAATACTCACTGCATTCGGCAAACCTGCAGGGCAGGCCTACAATCAGAGATAATGCTTCTGTACTGTGACTTGGTGTTAAACAGACAACTTGTAGGAATGTTATATTTAGCAGCCTGCAGGGCAGGCCTACAATCATAGATCGTGCGATATGCTTTAGAATCAGACCAGACGTTAGTCAAGCAATTAGAACCTTTGAGTGATCTAGTAACATGAGCGACAGACCCACATACTGAGACGATACATGGTATTGCAGAGCGAGGCCCAGTACTCGTTAGGCAGATTGAGCGGTTGATGAAATGAGCAACCTGTAGGGCAGCTCTTCCAAGTGTAAACATGCGGTACAACATAAGCATGAAACACAAACATACACACAGGGGGCAAGAGTAAGAATCGTCAGTGGGTATTCCGGTCATAAACTAAAGCAAGGTCCTCCTACAAGCAAAGATCGCCAACGAATAGAATAATATCAATGAGACAGACTGAAGAGTCAGCTGACGATGCGGTAAAATTACTCCACGTCAGGGCGACGAGTAGAGATTCGTGCCCTGTACTTAAGGCCAGCGGCTCCGCGTCACCACGCCAAGCCCCGCCCCTTCAGACGCCGATCTGGCAGCTCTTGCTTCTGGCACCCGGCCAGCCAGCAAAGCCGCCGGGCGCCCAGACCTCCAGGCAGCGCCGCGGGAGCAGAGGATGTCACAGATAATTTTTTTTACTGGACTGACGTTACGTTTAAAAGACAAGCTTTCGAGAGGATTCCTCTCTTCTTCAGGTCTGGAAAAACATATATACTGTATATGTATGTTATACCAGAAGGGTAGCACTCGTCCTTTACCAAGTTAAGCAGACGGAGGCTTCTCAAGACAAAAAATACAACAATGCAGATGGAGAGCACTCCAATTCATACATGTAAAGATTTTAACAGAAGTTCACAAATAAAAAAGGTTTTAACACATCTTAACCCTTTACCGGTTCTAACAACTCTTAACCCTTTCAAGATTTCACCAGCTGGTAACCCATTGCTGATTTTCTACAAGGTTTTTAACTCTGAGCTCTGTTAAAAAATGATGGGTTAAAAATGATGGGGATATATGGCCATAAATTGCTTAAGTCTGTCACAAACGTCAATGTATCCCATCATGACAAGTCTTACTGTAAAACACCTAATAACGATGTAGCGCGACGTCGCGATTTTGCAAAACACCACCAATGGAAATCACAAAACAAGGGTCATGTACCAGAGACATGCTACCACGACATGCGACATGCGACGTCGCGCGGCAAGATGTGAACAGCTCCATTGAAATGCATTGGAGATACTACATAGCGCGACTTCGTGCTGAATTTGCCGCGATTTTGTAGAAAAAATCCATGCGCTAAATCGCACAGTGTCTGGGGGCACTAGGCTGGCATCTGCTCTTCTCCAAAGGGCAAAGTCTATATGTAGTGCGTGCAATGCTGTGAGTGCCCGTGCCAGCCATCTCGGATATGTGGAATCAAAGGGTAGTTTTACAAAGCTGGTACTAATTTAGCCAGAGCTGTTGTAAACTTAGCAACTCCATAGAATATAATGGCTCTGTTAGGTTTACAAAAGCTCTGGTTAAGTTAGCCCCAGCTTTGTAATATAGCCCAAAGTCTTTTAAAAGGTAGCAGAGACTTCTGTCAAATATCTTTTTTTTTTAATTAGATATTCATACATTGTCTGGAAGATTATACTGACGGATACTCGCACCCGTTTTTTATTGTCAGTATTGTTCTATATGTTCTATGCCTTGGGTGGAGGATGCAAGTTGTGGTGGTGATAGCAACGTACTACTTTTACATATATATCCACTATACCCTTTTGAGCACTGACACTCTGTATACATACAGGGTTATTCAAAGAGATTTGAAAAGTCACCGCACGTTCGGTGACTTTTCGTTCTCTTCAATTCGGTTCCTTTTGCCGATCCCATTTCGGTGACCCTGCGGTGTATTCAGCAAACACCACAGGTTCCCCGAATTGCAGGAAAAGCTGCCGCAAACCCGACGAAAACGAACCGCAAAACCCAGCGAATGCATGCCGAAAACAAGCAAAAACATCTGGATTAACCTGCCGAATACCACGGAAAAACCCGAGCAGGAGCCGATCACACCCAGCGAAGCCTCCGGAAAAAGCCGAGAAAGCCGAGAGCACAGACAGAGTGAAGTGAATAAATTAGCAAAACAGTTTGTATGAATGATTGAAAAGTGAAACACTGTTTGCAA
Organism: Leptobrachium leishanense; assembly: GCA_009667805.1. Taxonomy (NCBI): domain Eukaryota; kingdom Metazoa; phylum Chordata; class Amphibia; order Anura; family Megophryidae; genus Leptobrachium; species Leptobrachium leishanense. The sequence continues at coordinate 79,582,142 of CM019069.1, read as the reverse complement.
AGAAACTACTGAGCGAAAATGTCTGAAATTTACATATGAGGTCCAATGAATGATAATAAAAAGGGCTGTTACAGAAAAAATAAGTAAAGTTAAAAAAATCTATAAATAAAGAGACTCTTTACTGCAGAATTTTATAATGAACGGTTTATTAGATATTGAATTAAAACAGGAATATTTTTAACATTGAAGCCTATGGGATTCTCCTGAATAAATTTGCCGAATTAAACCACCGAATGGCAGGGCATTTCGGGAACCTTTCACTGCTGGTTTGTGTTCTCTGAATAGCCGAAGCAGTGTTTCTCTATGGGGATTTCACTGCCCTCGAACAGGCACCGAACAGGCACCGTATGTTCAGGCAATTCGCCAGGATTTGGCGAATTGCCTGCTCTCTGGATAGCCGAATGGCCAAGAAAGGTAACCGAACGCTGATTTTCAGCATTCGGTTACCTTTCTCAAGCAATTCGGATCTCTTTGAATAACCCTGATAGTGTATATTAGTTAAATCATACAGGGCTATTCAGAGAAAGGTGAAAATCAGGAGAATGACTGGAGAAGAGAACAGTCTAGACCAGGGGTCAGCAACATTGGCTCCCTGATGTTTTGGGAAATACATCTCCCACAATGCACAGTCACCCATTAGGCTGACTGAGCCACATGGGAAATGTAGTTCCCAAAACATCAGGAAGCCAAGGTTGCTGAGCCGTGCTCTAGACCAAATAGCCAATTTGGAAAGTGAGATAAATGGGAGAATTTTTCTGGTTTGGCTATTTTGACCTACAATCTTCACTTCTCCAGTCATTCTCCTAGTTTTCACCTCTATCTGAATAACCCTGATAGTTGAGTTAAATTCACCTTAATAATTTATTCACGTATTTATCAACAGTATCAGGGTTATTCAAAGAAAATCGAAAAGTCACCGCACGTTCGGTGACTTTTCGTTCTCTTCAATTCAGTGCAATTTGTGGATCCCATTTTGGCGACCCTGTGGTGTATTCAGCAAGCACCACAGGGCCGCCGTAATGCAGGGAAGAGTCGCCGCAAACCCGCCGAAAACTCACCGCAAAACGAGGGCGAACGCACGCCGAAACCCGCAAAAACATCTGGATTAACATGCCGAAGACGCCGGAGAAACCCGAGCAGGAGCCGATCAGAGCGCAGAGCAGCCGCCGGAAAAACCTGACACCGCAGACGAATGGAGTGGAAAAAAAAACCCAGTACGTTTGAATGTTTGAAAATTGAAACGCTGTTTGCAAACAAACTACTGAGCGAAAATGTCTGGAATTTACATATAAGATCCAATGAGTGATAATAAAAAGGGCTGTTACAGAAAAAAGAAAAAACGAATTAAAAGAAAAAACGGAAAAAAAGTTTTGCAAAAAAATCCCAAAAAATGCCGAAAAGGTCCGAAAAAAATCTATAAATAAAGAGACTCTTTACTGCAGAATATTATAATGAACAGTTTATTAGATATTGAATTAAAACGGGAATATTTTTAACATTGAAGCCTATGGGATTCGCCTGAATAAACCTGCCGAATTAAACCACCGAATGGCAGGGCAATTCGACAACTTTTCACTGCTGGTTTTGTGTTCTCTGAATAGCCGAAGCATTGCTTCTCTATGGGGATTTCACTGCCCTCGAACAGGCACCGAACAGGCACCGAACAGGCACCGTATGTGCAGGAAATTCAAAAACATTTGGCAAACTGCCTGCTCTCTGGATAGCCGAATGGCCAGGAAAGGTAACCGTACGCTGAATTTCAGCGTTCGGTTCCCTCTCTCCAGCAATTCGGAGCTCTTTGAATAACCCTGTATGTTTATATATTTTCTGGTTATATATCCTTTATGTGTGTTTTTTTTTTCTATAATTCATTTATCAGTATTATTAAATTTAGACGAGCGTAGTGTTCACGTCCGTGATTGCGCCTAAAAGTACGTCCGTGATAGCATACAATTGTGTTAAATGAAGCCCCACACACGAAGTACGTCCGCACTGAACTGCGGACGCATGACGGACGCTGCAAACGGACGCAGGTTAGGCAAGAACGTAATACTGCTAGAACGGACGTGCGGAGTGCGCCACGTCCATAACGTCTGCATAGCTTTGTGTGTGAGTGATGGAGCGTGGTCAGACAGACTGCATTTATACGTCCAGCATTTTTGACGGACAGAATGTTTTTTCATTGTAATTTATTTTTCCCTCCTACATCCGTCAAAAATAACTTCAGTGAAAAAACGGACTGTGTGACCACTACTGCGTCATCCGTACTGACGATGTCCGTACTGCACGGACGTACAGTCCGTAGAAATCACGCTCGTCTGACCCTAGCCTTAATGTGAGATTTTTGTAAATGATGTCACTGATTTTTTTGGTATTAAAATTAGAGCTTTTAGGCTAGGGTCAGACTGAGGCAGTGCGAACGCGCGTGCAGCCGCACATAATTACGGCCGCACTAGCAGCAGATGCCGGGCAATGACGGGCAATATACAAAGTACGGTCGCACAAAAGTGCGGCCGCGCAACGCAAGCGGCAAACAAACGCATTTTTTCGAGAACGTGAAACCACTAGTACTGACGTACAGAGTGCGCTGCGTCCGCTAGCGGCGTGTGTGTGTGATTAGGAGACGTCAGACGCTGCTAATGTCCGGCCAACATAACGTCCAGACACAAAAAGGGTTTTATTGATGATCCGTACAAAATCACGGATGAAACTGCGCATCGTATGACCGCTATCGCGTACTCTGTGAAAAAATAAGTCCATTCGTTCGAACGCACTTTTTCACGGACAACGTGAAAAATGCGTTAGTCTGACCCTAGCCTAAAGGAGATGTATTTTTCTAAATGTATGGGCTGCAATAATCAACACTATCTGAACCCTTTAAATGAAGCATTTGACAACGTGCGGAATGTCATAAATTTGCTACTGGCTGAAGAATATTAGAATTCACTCCAATAAAGCATTTCAGTAAAGAATCAGTTCGACCCATTGAGAATAAGTGAGAGTTGTAAGACATGTGCTATGCTGAGAAATTGAAAGTCTCAAATCATTCTCTAGATGAAAGACTCCTACTGTAGAATCGCGTACTTGCGAATTCTTGTGTTTTCACTCAAATACGGGATTCCACCTAATTATGGTGCCTGACTCATTCAGTGAAGACTTTCAATTGACACGTTGCAGCTCAGGAGGAAAAAAAAGGTTCCTTTTTTTCCACCCTTGTTTAATGGTGTTGCCAAAACCTCAAAAATTGTCACTCAGGTTTCCATAGAAACCAGGCATAGCAACATCAGTAGCAACAGAGTAACTGGATAGATTTCCAACGTTCTTTTAGTCTTCTATGCATGCAACGAAAGTGATGCACATCCAAATGTTATAATGTCAGCTTGAATCTCTGTTAAGTGATCGCATATTTTGTCTATTCATGAATAATGTCAAATTACCCACCTGAGACATATCGAAATCGCAGCACTTACAGCATCTCTGGTAATCTGATTGTCAATCCAGACCTTCTACCAATACATAAGAAAAAAAAAAACATGAATAGGAATATATTAAAAAGAAATAGGAAAGTGGACCACTACCATTTAAATATATTTTGAAGAAACAGCAAATTATTTGTTTAATTGGATATTTACATCTTTCACATCTTTGACAATGAAAGTATATCTCCTCTCTTTGCTCTATCCTGTGGACATCAATGTCCTGGGTCTTCCATACAATCAATTACAGTTCTGGTGACTGGGCTAGTTGAAGGAGTGATGTGTCAACATAAAAGGTAGGGGTGGCAGTGAGATTCATATTTGGTTTAGCAAGATTGATCTTGGTACATCTTGGTATTGTGAGAATATGTGCATTAGTGTTCTGTTAGCTTTCTGATATTCTTAAAAAAAATCTTGCAAATGGAGTGAGACGGACTTTAATTTGCCAGAGTCCAGCTCATACAGTAGTGAGCAATGAAGCTTTGACTTTCAAAGGTTACATTGCTTTTTTTCTTCTGATTTTCTATTAATAAATTAGGTTTGTTGAGGATGTGGAGCCACAAACAAAACCTTGAGCAGATCGCTTATGCGTATATGTGAGGAACTCCATTCATCCTAGATCTCCAGACTCTTGCGAGAGAATCTTCTTCAAGCTATAAGCTCTATTTAGTTAGGCTACTATTATAGTGTCAAGATGCGATAACATATTATAAAACAGGGCTCAAAATTTCCACTCGCCTACTCGCATTTGGCGAGTGGAAATTAAGTGAGGGCAAGTAGAAATGCACACTAAATTATTTTATGCTGCGTATTCCGGCGGTGCCATCATGCAACCCCCCCTTTCCCAGGCTGCACGGTGGCAGGGATCAGCTGCCTAACCTGACCCAGCTCGTCTCTGTCACTGGCAGGGGGGTGGATAGGAGCTTCCCTGCCTCCTCACTCTGCTCACACTGGGCTCTGATGACTGGGTATCAATGTATCTGGGGTCTGATGTCTGGGTATTAATGTTATTTTTGTAACTTTATTCTAAATAAAACCTTTAACATTCTAATTTCATAAGATAATTTAAGGGTGTGTGTTTAGGGGCAGAGTTAAGGGCTGGGTAGGGGTTAGGTGGAGCAACTGGTGGCGAGTAACTCTTATGGCCTGGTTAGTAGCTTGGGACTTGAAATTTTGAGCCCTGTTATAAAATATATTAAAAGCAAACTCTAACATCTAGCATATATCATAAAAGCTTTGCAAACCACATGACATATGTTTCTCCCACGCATCAAGGCTGAAACAGATAAGGATGCCTGGATCTAAAGGTGAAACGCGTTGTGACATTTCTGAAGAAACTTATACTATAGGGGTTATTCAGAGAGATGCAAAATGTAGCCGAAATGTAACCAGACACTGAAATTCAGCGAACAGGGACCTTTTGGGGCCATTTGGCTATTCAGAGAGCAGGCAGTTCCCCAAATATTGGCGAATTGCCTGCACGTACAGTGCCTTTTCGAGGGCAGTGAAATCCCCAGAGAGAAGCAATGGTTCGTCTATTCAGAGAACACCAAACAGCAGTAAAAAGTTGCCAAAATGCCCTGCTGTTCGGTGGTTTCATTCGGCAGGTTTATTCAGGCGAATCTAATAGGCTTCAATGTTAAAAATATTCCCGTTTTAATTCAATATCTAATAAACCGTTTATTATTTTATTCTGCTGTAAAAAGTCTCTTTATTTAGAGATTTTAAGCATTTTTCAGGATTTTTTCAACAAATTTTTTTTCCGTTTTTTTTTAAAATCATATTTTCTTTTTTCTGTAACAGACCTTTTTATTATCATTCATAGGATCTTATATGTAAATTCCAGACATTTTCCTTCAGTAGGTTTTTTGCAAACAATGTTTAAATTGTGAAACTTTCAAGCGTACTGTTTTTTTTTTACCACATTCGTCTGTTTGTTGGGTTTTTCCGGCGGCTGCTCTGCGCTGTGATCGGCGGCTTGTTGGGTTTTTCCAGTGTGTTCGGTGGGGTTTTTGCAGCGGTTTCTGTGGGTTTTTGGTGAGTGTTCGGCGAGTGTTCTGTGGGTTTGCGGCGGGTTTTTCCTGCACTATGAGGGGCCCTGCGGTGCTTTCTGAATACACTGCAGGGTCGGCAAATTATAATCGGCGAATCGCCCAGAAGTGCGGGGAACAAAAGGTCACCCAACGTGCAGCGACATTTCGAATCTTTCTGAATACCCCTGTATGCGTATAGCAGCGTAATACAAGCCAAACATCTTCTCCACTTGAGAGATGCAGCAACCACCAATGTTTATTTACCTAATGGCAGACAATCTCATGGCTGTGGGCAAGAAAAAGGACTTTTATCATTGCTAAACACTGGTCGGAAACATAACAACCAGCAAGCAGCATGGACAGATTATGTGTGAAAATTCAATATAGTGGCATATAAAAATCAGGAACATAAAATGTATATGTATATGAAACGTATCTGAACCTGCAAATTCATAACTGATATCTGATAATCCAATGCTTGAGAAGAAATATTATATCAAATGGAAAGATAAAACTGCAATGCATACCTTGTTATAACCTTCAAAAAACATAAACGGCAACCATGATAAACAAGGTGTTATATACAAATGTCACAGTAGTAAAAACGTCTAGAGATGTTATATACGATGCTAGCACAGGAGCATCAAGTTCTATTTCTTACTCTGTCGAACCACACAACATTATTTTATCCTCGTGTCAGCCCTAGTATTATAATTTTTGGATAAATATCATATATATATATACAGTATATATACAAGGGTTGTAGTGGAGGACAAAAAGTGAGATAAAAGGCCTCCACACACTATAATAAGTGTGTTTAATATTGCAGAATCCACATGCACATCACAGCAATTCGATGAATTGCATCCCAGAGCTCCTGTGCCACATTCCCCATATGCAGCAAGGAATTCTGGGTAGACATCTGTCTCACTTTTATGCATCCTGGGTCTGTTATTACACAGAGCCCTAAAATCAATTCTATGCCACACTGTGGTTTTGTAGCAGAGATAACTTTTATGCAACTGGTCAGAGCCACTCCTAGAACAGCGCTGTTTCAGGTTTGTTGGACCCTCATCAGCTGGGAGCTAGGCATGGTGACCAGTTGCAGTGGATGCTTGGGACCCATAGGGCAATCAGTATCTACAAGGGTTGTAGTGGAGGACAAAAAGTGAGATAAAAGGCCTCCACACTATAATAAGTGTGTTTAATATATATGTTACGGGTAAAGCCCGAAGTGCGGTCAATCCTAGGATTACCTGGGTAATCCTGACACCCAAAACCATTGGGTAAAGCTGCAAAAAAATGAAAATTTCAGACTTTACCCAGGTAACCTTAGGACTAACCAACTGCCCTTGGGTAACAGTCTGGAAGAGCTGAAAAATTCGCACTTTACCCGGATAATGTGCAAATCTGAAATTTCACCCAGGTAATCTGAGGACTATCCACAGCTTCACCTGGGTAATCTGAGGACTATCCACAGCTTCACCTGGGTAATCTGAGGACTATCCACAGCTTCACCTGGGTAATCTGAGGACTATCCACAGCTTCACCTGGGTAATCTGAGGACTATCCACAGCTTCACCTGGGTAATCTGAGGACTATCCACAGCTTCACCTGGTTAATCTGAGGACTATCCACAGCTTCACCTGGGTAATCTGAGGACTATCCACAGCTTCACCTGGGTAATCTGAGGACTATCCACAGCTTCACCTGGTTAATCTGAGGACTATCCACAGCTTCACCTGGTTAATCTGAGGACTATTCACAGCTTCACCTGGGTAATCTGCAGAGCATCCAACCCCGCTTGGGTGAAAGTGAATTTTGCTATTATCTATGGATATTATCAATGAAAATGGCAAAAAGACAAACATTAAAATGTATTGAGGATATAATTAATATACAGAGTAACAGGATATGTTTCTTATATTTATTTATTTATAAAGGATTTTACCAGGAAGGATACATTGAGATTTCTCTCGTTTTCAAGTATGTCCTGGGTTCAAGAACATTGAAATGTTACAGAAATACAAAGTAATACAATGTAAGATATTAACAATACAAATATACAGATTAACAGAAAATAAATATGTAGGAAATAGTCATTATGTTACATGTTTACAGGTACATTCTGTATTGAGGTATGTTAGTAAGGAGCTCTTGAGTGACTTAAGACTGGTGGAAGATTTGATGGTGTCTGGGAGGTTATTCTATAACTTCGGTGCTCTGTAGCAAAATGAGGATAGAGCCACTGTCTTTTTGTATTGTGGTATTGCAAGTAAGGTGCTGGTCCTGGATCGGAGGTTATAGGATGAGGGAGCTGCTGGGGGAAGCAGTCTATTCAGGTAGGGTGGCAGCTTCCCAGAAAAGCTCCTAAACACCAGGCTGGAGAGGTGAAGGGTGCGTCTAGATTCCAGCGATGGCCAGTTTAGTTCTTTTAACATGTCACAATGGTGGCAATGGTATGAATGTGAAAGAGTTACATGAGCTTTATTACATTTCATATGTGTATATACAGTATATATGTCATTTATAAAACATAATAACCATTACGTTACTCTTTATATAATATCTTTATCTTTATAAATTAATTTTCTGACAATTAACGTACAGAGTTACATGACAGTTATTTAGTGTGGTTTGTGACTGTGGATACAATTTCATTAAAGATAACAAAAAACACAATTTTGTTATAGAAAAACATAGAAACATAGAAGCATAGAAAAATGTCGGCAGATAAGAACCTTTCGGCCCATCTAGTCTGCCCAATTACATGGATACTTTACCTGGATTTATCTTTTGTTTAGGATAGCCTTATGCCTATCCCATGCCTGCTTAAATTCAATCACTGTTTTGGCCTCTACCACTTCAACTGGAAGGCTGTTCCATGTATCCACCACCCTCTCAGTAAAATAATGCTTTCTGATGTTACTTTTAAACCTTTGCCCCTCTAATCTAAGACTATGTCCTCTTGTTTTGCTACTTTGTTTCCTTTTATCAGTCAGATAATAATTTGCAGCTTTATCCGGGTAATCCTCGGAATTCAGTCAACTGTAACCTGCTGAAAACCCAAGAAAAGGAGAGAACCCAGAGGCGTTTGGATACTTTGCAGATTACCCCGGATAAAGTCCGATGAGTCATTGCACATCACACTTTATCCAACAACACTAGGGTAATGTGCGAATTACACAGTTAAAACAGAGCAGAAAACCGGGGTACCCAGAGGCCTCTGGATACTTTGGCGATTACCCGGGTAAAGTCCGAAATTTCATTTCTCTTCGGACTTTTGCTAATGACGGCTGGGTAATGTCAGGATTACCTGGGTAATCCTAAAATTAGCCGCACTTCGGGCTTTTAACCGTAACATATATATATCTTGATCTACAGCTAAATAGAAATTCAGGAAGCTCCTAAACCTTTCGTGGAATTTATGCTTATTCGTTTTCTACCAAAATTGTTGTGCAACTGAAAGGCTATTAATAGGATCTTTTAAAGTCTTTTATGTTTCAAAGAGAAGAATCTTAATGGTCTATGAATATATATATGTATTGGAAATATTTTATCAGTGGGATGCATGCTTTTTTATTTGTCTAATATAATATAAGCACATTTAGCAGCTATTACATTTAAATTGATATTTCATTTCTGAATATATTTCTGGACAACTGGGGAGGTTAGCAAGATTTAATGGAGAAAATACTCAGTTACATAACTCTACCTTTACTTGGAAAAGTATAAATAAACTCACTTCCATAAGGGTTTAAATGCTACATATTCCACATATCCTACAGGTCAAACACACAGCTATGGGCCCTACCACCTGGTTTGAGCTAAAACGGGGACACCCTGCAGGTTTCCCTTTAGCACCTTTCTTTTAAAACCAGATTATAAAGCAGACGCTGAATTCAGCAGCCTGCCTTGTAGCGAGCGCATCCCTCGGCTAACGTGCCGCCGTGAGCATCACCTCCTGAAGTCCATAGGACTTCATGGAGGGTTGTGCTTCCGGGCCATGTGACTTGCATGATCTTGCTCTCGCGAGATCGTGCAGGGCGGCAGAGTGATCAGGGAGGGAGACTGGGGACTATTTGGGGACTTTTTTCCCCAGTCTCACTCTGCTCCCGGTGGTCAGAAGTAGTGGATTGAGCCGCCGTTCAAGTCTCAGGATAAGAGGTATCAGATTTAGAGGGGCTTTTCAGCTGGTGCTGACTGATTTTGCAGAAGCGGAATTAGTTAGCTACAGTGCCGAGCTGGTGCTAACTTTTCAGTTAGCCGCAGGGGTTTAGCATTAGGAATTTGTGATCGTAACGCTTATTGCTCTTTGTGCTCCCCATGTTAAGTCTAGGGAGCGCTAAGTACTGTAAACTCATGCCAGAAACGCGATCACCAATGTGCTAACAGATTTTTTTAACACGTTAGCGGTTGACATGACATCTGGCCAGCGATAACCTCTCTTAACCTACGCTATTATTAAGTAGGTGATCAAGCCCCTCGCAAGAAACTAAAATCTGTCACACACTTACCAATCTCCTCCTTGAAGTGGTCTGCGTCACTACCTTACAGGGTTATTTAGAGAAAGGTGAAAACCAGGAGAATGGCAGGAGAAGAGAACAATCTAGACCAAATAGCCGATTTGGAAAGTGAGATAAATGGGAAAAATTTTCTGGTTTGGCTATTTTGACCTCGAATTTTCACTTCTCCAGTCATTCTCCTGGTTTTATAGAAACAGAGTACAATATCTATATCTATATTCTCCTGGTTTTCACTTCTCTCTGAATAACCATGTTAGTGTCTGTCATTAGGGTTGAGTAACAAGAAATTCTTCTTGCTCTTTCACTCTGAAAATTCTGGTTTTCTGACAATGAAGGCACACATTGATGTCCTTTATGAGGTACTCACTCCTTGTGCAGGAACATGAATTCCTGAGTATGGATGGATGACACGGTGGGTGGAATGTGAATGTAAGCCTATGAACCTAGTGAGATATTCTCAAAGTTGGACAGGATGGGAATACTGCTGAAAAAACCATGAAGGCTATGATATACTTCATCATTGCTATTTTCACGCCTTACTGAGATGTTTCAGAAAAAGAAATATTACATATATGTACTGTATATATTGTTGCTAATAAGTATTTTTGCATGTGTTCTCAATGAGAAGCCTCAATTAGAAAATTTGAGGCTGAGGTATGAGTTAAGCTTACATCCTGATCCAACCCTTGATACTGCCACAGATAAAGCTTATTCGACACCCACTACAATATATACAGATGTACATATACACACACAGGTAGATCACCCCTTCTATAAAAGATGGATAGATTTAATAGTATGTATGTCTTGGGCTTGCTATAGGAAGGAATACATTCTACCCTTATCTCTTCCCATTTCTGATCTCTCTCATCCTTCCTGATACTGTGACACATGATAATGCATTTCTGTTCCCTCCTCAAGCCCATTGTGTTTTCTAAACTTCCTTTCATTTCCACTTCCCCATTTTCTCATCTTCCTCTCATTCCTTCAATGTTTTTGGTTTTCTTACGTGCGTTTTTTGAGAAAGGATTTTACCAGGAAGGATACATTGAGATTTCTCTCGTTTTCAAGTATGTCCTGGGTGGCGAGTATGTACCGTTAGGTGCCTTGCCAAGGACACTTACTGGAGAGGTGATCGTTGGGATCAAACCCATGACTCCACAGGCTCTCTCCATGCAGAGCAGTGATGTCACCTCTACTCCACCCAGCCAGTGTTGGTTTAATGTCACTTTTATCTCTGTCTACCACAAAGTTTTCTGTATATAATTGGTTTGAAGACAAAAAAAGCTGTGTTATAAATATGTTTAAGTTCTTGTATGGATCAAATGAATTGACCAGGCTCACGAGTCATGACCCTCAAAAGAGAGGATAAAAACCAAGGCACCATATTACACAAGCCATCTATTTTTTTCTCATTCTTCTATACCAGTGGCTCCCAACTGTGGTCCTCAAGTACCCAAAACAGGTCAGGTTTGCCAGATATCTGAAGCACAGGACAGGTGGCATGATTTTCTGATCAGTGATTGCAGGATTCAGTCTGCATTTCCCCAGGGGAATCCTTAAAACCTGGCCTGTTAGGGGGACTTGAGAACCGCGGTTGGGAACCACTGCTTTATACTGCAAAAACATGAGCTTATTTTAAATACATACAGAGCCTGATTTAAACTTAGGCAGAGTAGGCATGTGCCTAAAGGTAGAAAAATGTCATCTGCGCTTATTCCTATTACACCATGTGAAACAAAACACAATAAGAGGCTTTGGTTTCTTTTAATGGCCATTAAGAGTGTAAGCTCACCTGCCAACGTCAAGGCACCTCTAGGGAAGGTGAGTCCTATCCAAAAAATGAAGCCAAAGGCTGCTGTGTAGCGAACCATCACTGCTCACGTTGCTTTTCAGTCATGAGGTAGACTGGTGGGCCTTTATTTAATGCCCTCCCAGAAACAAAATCCACCTTGGTGGTCTGATTTTGTTCTTAAAACCCGCCCGCAAGGAGCTAGGCGTAATCCTTCCAGCATTTCTACATCACTCATGGATCCCAGCACATCTCCTGCCGTCAGCCTGTCTCGATCTCCTGTTAGCCCTGTGGAGTGATAGTTCCCTCCTATTGCTCCCCTATACCCTTTCAGTATTTATTGCCAGATATATTGTTCAGGTTTTGTCCTTGTTTTTGTTCTTATTTCTAGTTTATTGCAATGTCATGCTCTATTAGGCTTCTTTACATTTCTAATATTGTTTATTTCATATATGTACACAGGGAATTGACTTGTGTGTATTACCAATGGCAGTTTTCTGCACTTGACATTTTACTGTTTATACACTTTTTTATGTACAAATACCCTTCCCCTGTATTGCTTATGCACCAATAAACATTTATATTATAAAAAAACAAAAAACAAAGACATGGAACGGAACAGCTGCAACGATGACCTGGCTGGAGGTACAAACAAACATAGTACAGGAGGAGCGGGGTCACGCCTATTCCCCGATGGGGCGACTGCAACCACCAAATTGTATCCAGCCCAGCAACATGTATAAAACATAGCAAGAAGAAAAATGTCATCTACGCTGGTGGGCCTTTATTTAGCTTACACTCTAAATGGCCATTAAAATAAACCAAAGCCTTTAATTGTGTTTTGTTTCACACGGTGTAATAGGAATAAGTGCAGATGCCATTTTTCTTCTTGTTATGATTTATACATGTTGCTGGGTGGATACAATTTGGTGGTTGCAGCCGCCCCATCTGGGAATAGGCGCGACCCCGCTCCTCCTGTACTATGTATGTTTGTTTGTACCTCCAGCCAGGTCATCATTGCAGCATCATTGTTCCGATCCGTGTCTTTGTTTTTTGATCCCAAGGTGGATTTTGTTTGTGGGAGGGCATTACATAAAGGCCCACCACTCTACCTCATGACTGAAAAGCAGCGTGAGCAGTGATGGTTCGCTACAAAGCAGCCTGTGGTTTCATTTTATGGATAGGACTCACCTTCAATAGAGGTGCCTTGACGTTGGCAGGTGAGCTTCCACTCTTAATGGCCATTAAAAGAAACCAAAGCCTCTAACTGTGTTTTGCTTCACACGGTGTAATAGGAAAAAGCGCAGATGACATTTTTCTTCTTGCTATGTTTTATACATGTTGCTGGGCTGGATACAATTTGGTGGTTGCAGCCGCCCCATCGGGGAATAGGCGCGACCCCACTCCTCCTGTATAATGTGCCTACAGGTGCCTGCCACATGGGGGTGCCTTGCTCTGTAAAAAAAATTTTTATAATAAAATCAGAGACGCAGGTAAGCAACCTCCCCTTGTCTCTCCTCACTGCAATGCTGTGGTCTAGGTTGTCGATGAAACATTACCATATGCCGTCAGCTCCACACCTGCTGGCAGTGTGAGAAATGAGAAGGAGAGTTAGTGCAGCATCATTGTTCGCTTTATAATTGTAAAGTGAACGATAGTGCTGTCTTAGAAAGAAAAAGAGAAAAATATTCTATTTTATTAGTTTAGTTTCACGCATACTCTGCCCTTTCTTTTTTGAGAAAGGATTTTACCAGGAAGGATACATTGAGATTTCTCTCGTTTTCAAGTATGTCCTGGGTGGCGAGTATGTACCGTTAGGTGTCTTACCCAAGGACAATTACTGGAGAGGTTGCTCGCTGGGATCGAACCCATGTCTCCACAGGCTCTCTCCACGCAGAGCAGTGATGTTACCTCTACTCCACCCAGCCGGTACGTTCCCAATGATACCTTACATGTCCCTCTAGTCTGTATAGAGCACCAGAGATAGAGTGGTTTAAATTATTGTAAATATTAATTGATTTTATAGTTTATTGTATTCAGTTTACAAACCAAGAAGCCCCCCTGTGGCGGCACCTGTAGGCATATGCCGACTCTGCCTAATTATAAATCCATCCCAGAATATGGCACGTCGCAGCATTAAGAGCACACAGAAGCGTAACGAGATTTCTATTAATCTGTCAGCCGTTTGGCTAACACAATGTAGAGACAGATTTGGGAGACCTTTCAAATGAGCTAAAGTTGTTTAGGGCACGATTGGTGCACTTTGAGTATAATGGTTCACTTCTTATACATTCTATAGGAAGCGCCAATGAGTAAGCAGCCAGAGAATAACAAGCAATTCCAAGGTTACTCATTCTTGCTTGCAGCTGGTAATAAAAGCAATTGTACAGCGCTAAGGAATTTATTGGCGCTTTATAAATACTTGTAACTGTAACTGCAATCACTGATCAGCAAATCATAGCACCTATGCTGTGCTTCCCATATCTAGCAAACCTGGCCTATTAGGGATACTTGAAGACCAGGGTTGGGAACCACTGTTCTGTGGCAGCTATCTGTCACGGATCCCACTTGGGTCTGAGATGCTGGTCCCTGTACACAGTATCCTATCTACCCCTCCGATCCTTGAATGGTCAGTACAGCTGACTACCTTCAGGGACTCAATCTTATAACACCCAACAAGGGTTAACAGGTCCCAGAATAGTATAACACAGTAGGCCCTGATAGCATAGGTCTTAATGCCAGAAGAGAGGGTCAGTCTTATACCAAGCTTTACTCTTAGAGCGGGGATGTCAAGAATAGCGGTGGTCATACACATAGAAGGTTCTCAGAAATAGCCAAAAGTCACAAACGGTCAGAAATCGCCAGAGCACTGGGGGAAGCAAACTCCACGTCAGAGCAATGAGTCTGCCTGAGCAGACTGACTTTAAACCTGGCGGCTTTGCGTCATCATGCAGTGCTCCGCCCCCTGACACCCACGTGACTGCCGCGGGCTTGTTTAACACTCGGCACCCGGCCAGCGAGCAGCAAGGACGGTGCTGCCGGGCAGGATCCTGGGCGTTGGACGTGATACTATCCCCTTGCGGGGACATTAAGTGTGGGGAAATTTGTTGTTATATCCATCTGTTAGACTCATATACATTTGCTTGATGACCAGTAAACATGCTGAAGCTAAAAAAAACTGTGGTTTTATTGCTTTTAATCTTGATAAGGAATTATAAAATGTTCATTATATTTTAATTGATTTCACTAAAGCCTAAAGTCATTGCTCAAGATCAATGCATTTGTCCAAATCATCTTGCGTGTCATGTTGTTAATATGAATTTCAGCACCCAGAGAGCATAGCTGCCAATAGTCAGTGGGTTCCGGCGCAATGCTTGGTGTCCCTGGGGTTAAATGTCCCGTAACTCTAAACTTAACCACTGCAAGACTGCAGAGTCTTGGCACAATTAACTCACAGGACGCCAAGCTCAAACCCAGGACCATCCTTTGAAAACTGGAACTGTCGGCAGCTATGCAGACAGAATAATGTTGCTAAGTCAAAGGTGGATCCCAATTCACATTGGGGCTATTGGAGCTGCAGCTCCAAGCTCAAACCCTGAATTCGTCCTGGAGAAAAGCAACATGGAGAACAGAGAGACTGTGGCGACACAGGTTCGATCCCGGCAAGAGCACCTCTCCAGTAAGTGTCCTTGGGCAAGACACCTAACGGTACATACTCGCCACCCAGGACATCCTTGAAAACGAGAGAAATCTCAATGTATCCTTCCTGGAAAAATCCTTTCTCAATAAAAATAACAAAATCATGGTGGTAGATAGGACAAAGGTACAACAGGGAGTTGATTGGGTGAGAGAAAACACAAGGATGGCTGAGAGTATGGTATTTAGGGTCAGTGTGGGGCAGGGGTCATAGGATTGGGATAAAAGCTTTCCAATATATTTAGCTCCAGTCCCTTTAAGTTCTTAACCTATTAGTTAGTAAACGCTAACTGCTAATATTTTGCAAACTGCTATCGACAATTAAGTCTATTATATATCTATTTACATCTTTAGAATAACTAAATATATATATATATGTAAATTTAATTTTAGTTACTCTAAAGATCATGAGGTTTTGTTGTTTCAATGCCACTGGCAGTCTTTCAGAAAAGACACACAAAGGGATTCATAAAGTCATGCTTTGCAGTACAATTAATACACACATGCTCAATTGTGCGTTATATTTTTATGCGTGCAGCGAGGCAGCGTATGAAAAATATGAGCATACATAAAAAGATAAATAAAAATGATACCTTAGAGGGAGTTTACTTTAATGTAGCTTTTGAGTTTCAGTGGCAGTGTCTGAGCCATATAATGAACAGTATATTCACATGATCAAAGTGGTTACATTTGAAAGAATAATATACTGTATACCTGGAATAATTTAACCACTTCTGTTTCTCTTCTGCTACAACAAGCCGAGACATAATAATGGCAGTGTACTTGATACTCTGTAATTGCGAGGGAGGTGAAATAAATGAATTGAAGATGCCGTTTGTGATTTAATGCTAAAACAGACCGTGCTAAATTAGGATTCTTAATTATGGTTCACAGGGACAGCTATCATGGCTCATTGACTCACACTTCCATGTCACTCACTAAAAACAGATTCATTCTTCATTCCTCAGACCGAGGTACTTTGCTTTTTCTTTTCCAAAAAATTATTTACATGTATTTATTTTTTCTTGACACAGTAAGCACATATATATAAATTAACAAGCATATGTCACACTAACTGCCATATTTGTGATTTAATATTAAACAGCGGACTTCCGTAAGCTCAGGTAGGTTCTAATAGGTTTACTATAAGCCCCAAGCAAGGCTGACGTATGTGTAAGGTGGCTCAGTGAGGCAATAAAAGTAGTTTTCTATACAGCACCCTGAAATGTCAACCAGTTCACCATGGACACGGACAGGAACGGACCAGGCGACAAGAGAGATATGATGGGCGAGGGCAGAAACACTTTGAAATTCTGACATGGCACTGTCTGCATTCCAAAGGCGGGCCCCTACCAACCCGTGGGCCTTCGGGCAGTGCCCGAGTGCCCGACGGGTCAGTCCGTCACTCCTGTCTTTTTTTTTTTTTAAATAATATATTTTTATTTTTGTTAAGTTTCATCAACACAATTTGAAACATCTTTTGTAAATAATGATACAGAAATAAGAATAAACAAGATACTTTCTTCTTTGGTTATCATGACATTATCTTGTCACATGGAAATATGCGACATATCATATTACGTATATTAAGCACTATCTAAAAAAGGGGGGGGAGAAACAAGGGAAATAAAAGTTCGTATACAGTAACAAGTGTTCCATTTAAAAGCTATACTGGTTGTAAGTTCCATAAGGTAGAGTACAGTGTTATAAAAAGCAAGAAAACGCAGATGGGTCAATGGGTGAGAGTCTGAATCCTAGGGCAACCTTAGTGAGGTGTGTCAGTACTACCCGGTATGGGTGGTTTACGTGGTCGTTTAGTAAGATAGTCCATCCACCAATACCAAGTTGCGAAATATTTAGCATAATTGTTATCGATAGAAAAATACATCTCCTCCATCACTCGTATATTATCTACTGCTGTAATCCATTCCGAGATTGTCGGAGTATGTGTGGAGCGCCAGTGCCTGGGAATCAATGATTTTGCCATATTAAACAGATGAATGGCCAGAGACTTTCTGTATGTGATAGGGGAGAGGGGGATCAGGTGAAATAGAGCTACTTGTGGAGAGGGTAACAGGTCTAATCCCGTGATTCCATTGATCTCTGCGAAAATGGACATCCAATATGCTTGAATGTGGGAGCATTCCCACCAAATATGTAAATAGGTTCCCGGTTCTTTCGTACATCGCCAGCACAATACATCAGAGTTCAGATACATTTTAAGTAATCTCGAGGGAGTGAGGTACCACCTAGACAGGAATTTATAATGTGACTGTTGTACATGTAGACTACGGGACAAGTGGGCAGCTATTTGAAATATCATGTCCCATTTATCTTCCGGAATCAGGTCACCCATCTTTTTGCTCCATCTTGTTGCATATAAGGGAATGAGGGGAGCTGAAGCGTCTAGGAGCGTACCGTATATAGTGGACAGCATGTGAGGCTGGTGTGGGTCACTAGTGCAAAGTGTCTCAAAGGGGGATTCATCCTGTCTAAGAGAGGTCGGGTGGCCTAATGACGCTATGAAGTGTCGGAGCTGGTAATATCGGTAGTCTGAAATTGGAGTGGCATATTCATCTGGAAGCAACAATAGTTTAGGGATTGGCTTGGAGTTTATTAGACATTTATGAAGGGGTCCCTCCACTAGCGTAGGCAGAAAATTGTTGGACATACCAGCTGGAAAAAGTGGGTTAAAAGTAAGAGGCAATAATGGTGATGGATGTGTTGAGAGTTGCAGTGATTTTCGTAATGTTCGCCATTTTAAAAGGGTTGGGGAAATAAGAGGGTGTGAAGAGCGAAGTAGGTTTGTGAGGGGCGCTGTCTGCCATGATAAGGAAGCTATCGGGATTAGAATTGTTTTCTGTTCTATCGGTACCCATAACTTGTGTGGTGGGGACATGCACCAATCACTCAACCTAAGAAATAGGGCCGCCGAGTAATATAATTCCATATGCGGAAGGCCTAAACCCCCTCTATTCCTGTGTCTCGTCATGTCTCCGTATGACACCCTGGGATGTATCCCATTCCAGACATAGTCGAGAAATGCTGATTTCAGCCGGGCAAAAAATTGTGATGGGATTCCTACAGGGATAGATTGAAAGAGGTACAAAAATCTGGGGAGTATATTCATCTTTAGGACGTTAATCCTCCCTAGCCAAGAGATATGAGGTAAGCTCCATTTTTTTAAGGTCTTGCTGTACTACTGTCAGGAGAGGTTTATAGTTAGACTTATATAAGTGGTCTAGGTCCTTAGTCAGCGTCACTCCCAGGTATCTAAGTGAGTGTTGTACCCATCGAAATGGAAAACATCTTTCCAACTCCCTCTGTGTCGATGTCGATATGCCTATCCCCATGATCTCACATTTCGTCTGGTTAATCCGAAAGTTAGACAGTTGTCCATAAGTGTCTAGTTCGGACATGAGGTGTGCAAGGGAGCGGTTAGGATCTGTAAGGGATAATAATATATCATCAGCGAAGGCAGCAACTTTATAGTGGTGGAGGGGAAGCATGGGTCCAGTAATGCTAGGATGATCTCTAATTTTCTGCAATAGTGGCTCTAGAGTCAGTATGAAGAGGAGTGGAGACAAAGGGCAACCCTGTCGAGTCCCGTTACGTATCTGGAAGTCTCGGGAATAAGTCCCATTAACTCGTAGAGAGGCGCTTGGAGTGTTATAAAGGGAGTGGATCCAATGTAACCATTGTGGACCAAATCCCAGTGCCGATAGGGTCTCAAATAAAAAGGTCCAATCTACCCGGTCAAACGCCTTTTCCGCGTCGATCGATAGAAAGATGGTGGGGTCGGAGGAGGTGTGTGCTAGGTGCATTAAGTCAATTGCACATACTGTGTTACCACAGGCTTCTCTGGTGGGGACAAAACCTGTTTGATCAGGGTGTATAAGACTCGTGATGTAAGGATTGAGACGATTCGCCATCATTTTGGCCATTAATTTTAGGTCTGCATTCAAGAGTGAAATGGGGCGATAGTTTTGTACCATGGTGTGGTCTTTATCCGGTTTAGGGATAAGTGCTATATGGGCTCTTAGTGTTGCAGGGTCTAATTTGGTGTCTTGGTTTAACTCATTAAGCATTTTTATGAAATGAGGGCCTAGGCTAGTTTGAAAAGTTTTGTAGTATGCAATGGTGAATCCGTCTGGGCCTGGAATTTTCCCAGATGCTGTAGATTTAATCGCTATTGATAGTTCCTCTAGGGTAAATGGGGCGTCTAGGGATTGCGATATGTCTGGTGTAAGAATGGAGTGGAGAGATTCCTTTAAATATGCCTGAATAGCGTCTTTGTCAGGGGGTGTGTCTCGTAGTTGATATAGGGTTGAGAAATATTTATGAAAGGCTTCTGTGATGTCAGTATTTAAGTGGAGATCAGTTCCAGTGTCGGATTGGACCTTGGGGATAAATGTGGTTTGTTGTTTGCGTTTCAATGCTCTTGCCAGTAGTTTTCCACATCTATTTCCTTGGGTATAAAACAGTTGTTTGGTGTGACGCAATGATTTAAATGCCTGGTCTGATAAGATGGTGTTTAATTTGGCCCGGTGGATCGTGAGTTCTTTAAACACCGAAATGGAACGTGAGGTTTTGTGCTCCGTCTCTAGGTCATGGATGCGGGTAAGTAAAGTGGTAACGGATTCTCTATGTGTTTTCTTACGTTGTGCTCCGATTTGTATTAGTTTACCTCTAATGACACATTTGTGAGCTTCCCATATTATAGGCAAGGACACGTCTGAGGTGGAGTTCTCCGCAAAGTAGTGTTCTACGTTATCTTTTATATCTTGTCTAATCACTACGTCACGTAGGAGTGATTTGTTCAACCGCCATGAGCATTGGGGAGGAGGGGTGGTGAGGACTTCAATGGCGCATATTACAGGGGCGTGGTCTGACCATGTTATTGGGGCTATGGAGGCTGAACGTAAAGCATGTAATTGATGGTGGGACATTAGAAATGTATCAAGCCTGGAGTAGGTTTTCGCTGCGTGGGAATAAAAAGTAAAATCTTTCACAGACGGATTCAACACCCTCCATCCATCTATCATTTGATGTTGGTGGAGAAGTTGCATAAACCGACGGCGGAGGGAGGGTTCCGGTTTGGGGGTCGGTTTTACACTTTCTGGGTTTGTGTCAAGGGGGACATTAAAGTCACCACCGCATACCAACAGGCCTTCCTTAAAACTAGATAGTTTAGACAAAGTGGATCGTAGTGCCCCGCATTGACCCGTGTTGGGTAAATATATGTTGGCCAGCGTGATCTTGCGGGAGCCTATGAGACCTTTGATAAATAAATATCTGCCCTGAGGGTCAGTTTGTTGATGAGTGCATACAAATGGAACATGGCGGGCTACTAATATGGCTACTCCTCGAGTTTTAGATGTGACATAGTTACTAAAGTAAGATTGTGGATAGTATCGAGATGTAAGAGACGGTGCTGCATCCGCACGGAAGTGCGTCTCTTGTAGAAACACTATTTCCCCGCGTTGCCGGTGAAGATCTATAAGAGCCATGCGCCGCTTCTGAGGGGAGTTAAGGCCCTTAACATTTAAGGTAAGGAATGTTATTGGGGCCATAGTTCAGTGAATGTGGACCTACAAAACCGTTGATAAACCTCAGTACAAAGACGACATTTCAGGGGCAATACCCATGGCCTACATACAATATGTAAGTGTGGAAAACCAGTAATTAACATGCTATATGGACAAAGAGTACTGTGCATACGAACAAACAAACAGAAAAATAAACCTGAAGATGAGAAAACTCGGAGACGGTGTAGAGCCTGCGGATGGGAGCACCATCGTCCAGGCCCTAAAGCATGCCTCTCCTCCCCGGGAGGAGGGGGGCACAAAAGCCACCGCATCTGGAGGGGTGAGTGGATGACCTCCGGCAGGTGTTGGGGATAGAGTGCCGAGGCCGGCTAGGGTAAATGTTTAGATCTGATATAGCTTAAAAAGTAGGGAGATCCAGTTGGTTGGGGGTCCATGAGGAAAAAAGAAAAGCAATCCGTAGGGTGAAAACAGTCATGGATGTGGAGATTCTCATGGAAAGGGTGATAAATATGTGCTGGTGTTGAAAGGAGCAGCAAAAAGGCAACAAGCGTTGTTTTCATCCCGGGTCCTGTTGGGAATTTGATGATTGCTGCGAGCGGGAAATACCACGACCACGTTTAGAAGGGGTCTGCCACCTAGGGAGTTGCGGCTGGAACTGATGTTGGACCAAGTCTAGGGTCTGTCCACCGTACCAGTCTGGAATGTCCAGATTATCAATGCCAAGTGCCGTTAACAGTGGTGGAAGATCTGTGGCGTTGGTGATCCCATAGTAAACCCCGTCCAGGGTAACTTGGAGGGAAAACGGGTACCCCCATCTGTATTTAACTTGACGGTCCCGTAGAACTTCATTGAGCGGTTTCAGTAGTCAGCGTGCCTGAAGCGTGTGCCAGGAGAGGTCTGGGTATAGTTGCAAGACATTCCCCAAGGGGTCTTTGACATCTTGACGACGCGCGGCTTGTAGAATATCTTCTTTTTGGCAGTAGTAATGTAGCCGGCAGATAACATCTCTTGGTGTCGTATTCGGTGCACCTTTTGGTTTTAAAGAGCGATGCGCTCTGTCAAAGTGAATTGGGGTGTCAATCGGTCTGTGTAAGAGAGAATTAAATATAGGCCTCAGAACCTCGGTGAGCAGTTCCTTTCCATCTTGCGACTCTGGGAGACCTCTTAACCTCAGGTTGTTCCGACGGCCCCGGTTGTCTTGATCATCTAACGCCCGGTGAAAGCGTTGCAAGTATAAAGTGTGAGAAGTCAGACCTGTTTCCAAGCGAGTCAGTCTGTCCTCTGTGGTTTCTCTGTCTCCTTCCAAATCTTGGACCCGGGCTCCAATATGGCGGACATCCATTACCACAGCGTCTATGCGTGAAGCAAAAGAGGACTCCAGCTTTGCCAGGAGGGATTCAAGATCTTCTTTGGTGGGCAGGGTGCGGAGTATATCTCGAACTGACAGTTCTGTGTCCTCCGATGGAGTGGGGCTGCCAGCCGTCGATGAGTCCCGCGATGGTGCAGGGACCGGCGCCATCTTGGATCCGTGCGGGGTTGCTCCGGAGGTCGGGGATTCCTCAAAAAAATCTGGTGATTGTGGCCGTTTTAGCGGAGGTAAGAGTGGTCTTGGTGCGGAGGGGTGTCTGGGAGCGTTTCCTATGGGTCATAATGCACCCTTGTTAGCAGGATCTCCCTTCTATAACCCTGTTAGTGCCGGAGCTCCTCTAACATGCGGCCATTCCACTCGGCGGTCAAGCCACGCCCCCATCACTCCTGTCTTATTCAGCCAGCCACATATTCACTCCCATCTTATTAAGCCAGCCACATTTTCACTCCCATTTTATTAAGCCAGCCACATTTTCACTCCCATCTTATTCAGCTAGCCACATATTCACTCCCATCATTTTCAGCCAGCCACATATTCACTCCCATCTTATTCAGCTAGCCACATTCTCACTCCTATCTTATTCAGCTACCCACATTCTCACTCCCATCTTATTCAGCCAGCCACATTCTCACTCCCATCTTATTCAGCAATCCACAGATTCACTCCCATCTTATTAAGCCAGCCACATTTTCACTCCCATCTTATTCAGCTAGCCACATATTCACTCCCATCTTATTCAGCTAGCCACATATTCACTCCCATCTTATTCAGCTAGCCACATTCTCACTCCCATCTTATTCAGCCAGCCCCATTCTCACTCCCATCTTATTCAGCTAGCCACATATTCAATCCCATCTTATTCAGCCAGCCACATATTGTCACGTTCCTGCCATGCCCCCTGGTGGTGAGAGCAGAGCTCATCAGCTTGGTGGATTTTTGGGCCAAGTCACAGCAGACCATCTGTCCTGGGGCTGATGGTCTGTGGCCACATGACCTGCCCAGCCCTATATATAGGGCCAGCAGTTCCCTAGTTCTCTGGTCCAGGATAGGTCTTGCTCCCTGAGTACCTGAAATAGTGTTATCTGATCTGAGATTTCTGTGTATGACTTGTGGTGTGTTTTGGATATTCTCTTGTCTACTCCCTGGAACCTGTATCTTGAGATTTCTGTGTATGACCTTTGGCTATCGTTCTGGTTTATTCTCTTGTCTGCTCCCTGGAAACTGCATTCTGATATCTTGTGATTTGACCTCGGTTTGAATGACCATTCCATATTCTTGTTCTGTATTGTTCTGTATTCTAGTCTTTGTCTGTAATGTCCAGCAGCATTGTATATAGATAGAGGCCAACTATAAGGACCTCATAGTCCTGGGTTCTGCTATTCTACAGTGTTTCCAGTTGTGAATTTATTGTATCTCCTGTTGTGAATCATATTGTTTACACCCTACCCAGTAATCTGTAGAAGATCAGAAATCATACCCAGTGCAGGGTTCCCTCGTGTGTCTGTTTTCCTGTTCTATCATCTTTAGTTCTGTTTCTGTGTCTAGTGCTTGCGTCTAGTGCTGTGTCTTGTGTGTGCTGGATTCTGCATAATGCAGCAGACTGCAAACCTGCCTCAAGGGCTTATAAATGAATGCATCTGCCAGGAACGCCTGTGACACATATTCACTCCCATCTTATTCAGCCAGCCACATTCTCACTCCCATCTTATTCAGCCAGCCACATATTCACTCCCATCTTATTCAGCCAGCCGCATATTCCCTCTCATCTTATTCAGCTAGCCACATATTCACTCCCATCTTATTCAGCTAGCCGCATATTCACTCCCATACCAGCCAGCCACATTCTTATTCAGCTAGTCAGCTATTCACTCCCATCTCATTCAGTCAACAACATACTCATTCCCATCCCAGCTTACCCAGATGAAGTTATAATAAGCCCCTTATGTGAACAGTTTTGAAGAGCCATGCCTAGCCGTCTATAGTTGCACAGTAAAAGGAATTTCCCCCACAGTCACTGGCTGGGTGTAACGGTGAGCCCCCTATAGGGTGATAGGGAGCCTTTAATCTGCAGAGGTTGAAGCCTTTAGGGCAGGTATATGGTATAACAGGCAGTAACAGGATCAAGCACAATACCTTCAGACTTATACTTCGAATCCAGGGAGTATTACAGGAGAACAGGCTACTAAGCTCCAAAGGTTTTGAGACCAATGCACAACTTAGAGCACCCAACAATACAGAGGATAGCAAAACTTGAGCTTCAGAACTAGAAGGTATTTGGCAAGACAGAATGAATTGTGCAAGCTGCAGGGCAGCACTCAATACTGATACAATAGTACAGACTGATGAACCAGACACTCCCAGCCAGGGAGTACAGATAAGGTCCTGAGTACCACTCAACAGCAAATTGGCTTTGTGGCCAAATGTCTGCTGAGTGAAAACAGCTACAAAATGCACAAACACAATAATACCTGAAACAGACAAGGTTAATTACTAGAGAGGTCCAAAAATCCAAGCCAGAAGGTCATACACAGAATATCAGAAATACATCGGGGAACAGACAAGAGAGAAATCAAACATAAGAGCCAGAGGTCATACACGGGATATCAGAACAAGAGGAACAATGATACAGGGCACAGGAACTAGGTAGAATAAGGTCTATCCTGGTCCAAGGATCAAGGGAAATCCTGGCGCTACATATAGGGCAGAACAGGTCATGTGACCGCAGACCAATAAGCCCAACAGATGGCCTGCAGCCTGAAAACAAAAACAAACAGGAATCCCTGCTACCACCAGCAGGAGGCAGGGCCGAGACGCGACACTGGGGGAGTTCTTGCAGCCCAGAGACTAGTTTAGTATTCAATAGCCAATGACAATCACAGGATAAATTCAGGTGTTGCCATGGCTTTCTCAGAAGTAGCAAATTATTAGCATTTAATACATCTAGTTATTTACCATCTAAAGTGGTAAATGCTACACTAAACAATCTTCTATTAAGGGTACCAAAAATCAAAAATCTCTACTGTAACACAAAAAGAGCCCTATAACAGTTGGAACAGCCACGTGCAACCAATAGCTTGTTGAATCCCTGCTCTGGGTACCCCCCAAGTACAAGCGAGCTGCTGCTGGCATTAAAAAAACTGCAAGGAATGTTGCACCAGGTGCTATTACGATGACTGATGACAAATACTGCTGGTGGTATGCAGTCTGATGTCATCTAAGAAAGCCAATAATGGGGAAAAGTGTATCAGAATGTCATCTATAATCCATTGGTATTTACAGTCAGGTCCAGAAATATTGGGACATCGACACAATTCTAACTTCTTTGGCTCTATACACCATCACAATGGAGTTGGAATGAAACAAACACAAAGTGCTTTAACTGCAGACTGTCAGCTTTAATTTGAGGGTATGTACATCCAACTCAGGTGAACGGTGTATGACTTACAGCAGTTTGCAGATGTGCCTCCCACTTGTTAAGGGACCAAAGGTAATGGGACAATTGGCTTCTCAGCTGTTCCATGGCCAGGTGTGTGATATTCCCTCATTACCCCAATTACAATGTGCAGATAAAAGGCCCAGAGTTCATTTCAAGTGTGCTATTTGCATTTGGAATCTGTTGCTGTCAACTCTCAAGTTGAGATCCAAAGAGCTGTCACTATCAGTGAAGCAAGCCATCATTAGGATGAAGAAACAAAACAAACCCATCAGAGAGATAGCAAGAACATTAGGCGTAGCCAAAACAACTGTTTGGAACATTCTCAAAAAGAAGGAATGCACTGGTGAGCTCAGCAACACCAAAAGACTCGGGAGACCACGGAAAACAACTGTGGTGGATGACCAAAGAATTCTTTCCCTGGTGAAGAAAACACCCTT
Source organism: Leptobrachium leishanense (assembly GCA_009667805.1). Lineage (NCBI taxonomy): Eukaryota > Metazoa > Chordata > Amphibia > Anura > Megophryidae > Leptobrachium > Leptobrachium leishanense. Next base: position 79,555,828 of record CM019069.1, on the reverse strand, counting down.
CACAACAGTTGGCCAGATCAAGAACACTCTCCAAGAGGTAGGTGTATGTGTGTCAAAGTCAACAATCAAGAGAAGACTTCACCAGAGTGAATACAGAGGGTTCACCACAAGATGTAAAACATTGGTGAGCCTCAAAAACAGGAAGGCCAGATTAGAGTTTGCCAAACAACACCTAACAAAGCCTTCACAGATCTGGAACCAGATCCTATGGACAGATGAGACCAAGATCAACTTGTACCAGAGTGATGGGAAGAGAAGAGTATGGAGAAGGAAAGGAACTGCTCATGATCCTAAGCATACCACCTCATCAGTGAAGCATGGTGGTGGTAGTGTCATGGCGTGGGCATGTATGGCTGCCAATGGAACTGGTTCTCTTGTATTTATTGATGATGTGACTGCTGACAAAAGCAGCAGGATGAATTCTGAAGTGTTTCGGGCAATATTATCTGCTCACATTCAGCTAAATGCTGCAGAACTCATTGGACGGCGCTTCACAGTGCAGATGCACAATGACCCAAAGCATACTGCAAAAGCAACCAAAGAGTTTTTGAAGGGACAGAAGTGGAATGTTATGCAATGGCCAAGTCAATCACCTGACCTGAATCCCATTGAGCATGCATTTCACTTGCTGAAGACAAAACTGAAGGGAAAATTCCCCAAAAACAAGCAGGAACTGAAGACAGTTGCAGTAGAGGCCTGGCAGAGCAGCACCAGGGATGAAACCCAGCGTCTGGTGATGTCTATGCGTTCCAGACTTCAGGCTGTGATTGACTGCAAAGGATTTGCAACCAAGTATTAAGAAGGGAAAGTTTGATTTATGATTATTATTCTGTCCCATTACCTCCTTTGGTCCCTTAACAAGTGAGAGGCACATCTGCAAACTGCTGTAAGTCCTACACCGTTCACCTGAGTTGGATGTTTATAGATTTACAAATATTTTGGTTCAATTAGGCTGCTGGTAGATATTGTGTAGGGATTAGGGATGAGCCGAACACCCCCGTGTTCGGTTCGCATTCAATTTCGAACTTTTCAAAAGTTCGAACTCGAACACGAACTCAATACAAGTCAATGGGACTCAAAGTTCGAATTTTAGAGTGCCCTCCAAGAGGGCATATATGCTAGATATTTGTCATAAAAGGTGTATGGGGGTCCGGGTAGTGCCCTGGGGGACAGGAAACAAGGACAAAAAGTTTAAAAAAAAAACGTTTTTAAAGGGACAGTGAGTTTTCCATGAAATAAGGATTAAAAATAAAAACGAAAAATTCCTTCAAATATCGTGCCTAGGAGGTCCCCATAACCTGCCCATGAAGTGGCGGATTTGTAGGATGTATATAAACATTTAAAAACAATGTCCGGGTTCGGGTAGTGCCCTGGGGGACAGGAAACAAGGACAAAAAGTTAAAAAAAAAGACGTTTTTAACCCCTTCACTGCTGACAATGTGTGGGACACGTCCTCAGTTACTCCCGCTGTATGCTGAGGAGGACGTGTCCCACACGTCATCAGCTTTGCGGGAACCCCGGCGGAGATACTCACCTCTCTGTCCGGGGTCCCACGGCATTCTGACCTCAGCGTCAAGCTCCTCCCGACGTAAATGACGTCATCGCGCTATGCGTGATGATGTCATTTCCAGGCGACCCCCGGCAATGCCAGGAGATCGCCTGGAAGGGAGAGGGGGATCCGTTCGGATCCCTCTCCCTCCCGATCGGGAGGTCCCACAAAAAAAAGCCAGGCACCGCTTAAAAGGGGAGAGTCTCCCCTTTTAAGCGGTGCCTGGCTTTAACCCCTTAGGCACCGGGTCGCACTTCGGCGCCTTGCGGCGCCGAAGTGCGGCCTAGCTCCGGTGGGGGCCGCCATCTTGGATGGCGGCTCCACCCCGGGTCCCCCCTCACTGCCTGATGTCCTCACGCATAGCGTGAGGACGTCAGATAGCCGGGGAACCCCTAGCTGCCCGGAATCCCCTGGTGGAGATAGGGGGTTCATTTGAACCCCAATATCTCCAGAACTGTGGCAGCTAGGGGGTCATTGAGGGTGTCAATCGAAAGGCCTGAGCATGGCCTTTCGAATGATACCCAACCTGACCAGGTATATAGTAGAAAAATAAAAAAACATTAATTTTTTTGTGTGTTATTTTTATTAATGCAGCAATATTGTTCACATTTCAATTATAATGTGAACAATGATGCTGCACTAATGATTTTTTTCTATGGTGTGTGTTTGCTAAAAATCACATAATTCCCCCCAAAAAATTTAATAAGTCCCCATTTCTAATTTTTTGCAAGCGCACCCCATAGAAGATATAACCGCAACTGTTCATGTGATAAAAGGTGAAAAAAAACACTTTACACGGTGCAGATGATTAAAAATTCAAGTTTTATTGCATTTTTTGTTATAATATACAGGCAGAACATGACGTATACATTTAAAAATGATATATTATGAATCTGCCGAGTCTGCCGGAAAGAACGATATATAATATGTCTGGGTCGTATAATAAAATGCTTCAAATCGTGTTTAAACATGATGAGCGAAAGCGGTAAAAATTAGCTCAGCACACAGCGGTGAAATGCCTCAGCAGTGAAAGGGTTAAAGGAACAGTGAGTTTTCCATAAAATAAGGGTTAAAAATAAAAATGAAAAATTCCTTCAAATATCATCCCCATAACCTACCCGTGAAGTGGCGGATTTGTAGGATGTATGGAAACACCGCCATCACAGACCCACACACGACACCTAGCACTCTCAGTCTGCATACAATGTATCAAATTCATGAGACCGGACTAATTAGAATCACATGTTATTTCCAAACACTAATTAAACACCTGTTGTTTACACCGTGTGAGAGCACAGGTCATTTAGAGGTGAGAATCTTTGCACCTAGACATTAGTTTTTAATTCAATATCTAATAAATCGTTGCTTATAATATTCTGCAGTAAAGAATCTCTTTATTTCTAGAGTTTGTAGTATTTTTTAAGCATTTTTTATACTTTTTTCAATTATTTTTTTTGTTTTCGAACTCGAACCGAACACGCCAAAAAGTTCGAAGTTCGCGAACTTTCGAACTGCTGATGTTCGAATCGAACTCCGAAGTGAACAGCTCATCCCTACTAGCCTAAACTATAATACATGTTGTTAGAAAACACACAGTGTGATTAGCTTCTATGTTCTTTTTCTAGATCAGTGGTTGTCAACCCTGTCCTCGAGTACCTCTAACTGGTCAGGTTTTAAGGATTACATTGGAGAAACGCAGACTGAATCCTGCAATCATTGAGCAGCAAATCATATCACCTGTGCTGTGCTTCAGATATATGGAAAACCTGGCCTGTTAGGCCATTGTCAGACAAGCGCACTACATGCACGCGTACTACTCACCTCCTAGCGTCCATCGCAGCTTTGTGACAGTTCAGCAGGGAGGGCTACACGGTGTAGCATGCGCACCAGTTGCTGGAAGCCTCCCCGTCGAAACGCTACGACAGGCGTAGACAGAGTTACAAAGCACAATCCTCCATAGAAGATTCGAGTTATGTAGTGCTGAGCGCACTAACTGCGCTCAATGAGGTGACCACATGGGCGTCAGAGTGGAAGGAACGTTCACTCGCATGGACGTTCCTTCCACTCTTAAGAACGCTTGTCTGACACTGGCCTTAGTGGTACATGAGGACAGGGTTCAGAACCACTGTTCTAGATGATATTTTAGACATAAATGTACCTGCTGGTTTGTAATAATGCTTAAATAGTGTAAAAGTATCCTGTTTTCTAGAACCACCTCCAGTGATGCTCCCAGAAACGCAAGTGTCCCTCTTTAGCTATTTGTATGGTTTTAATTATATTACTTCATCCAGTTGAGTAGTAAAGGTTTAACACGGTCACGAAGTGTGCCGAATGGATCCACCGAACGGATCTGATAAATCGAACGCCGCCAATAAACTGCTGAACGCAGCCGATGATCCACTGGATGCTGCCGATGAGCCGCCGAAATCGGAATCAAAAATTTCGCCGAAAAAAATCCCGAAAAGTGCCTAAATTTTTTTTTAAATAAATTAATAAATCATACCTCACAGACCGGGTGCCTCGGTGTCTTCCCATACTCTGATCTCTCCTTTACTTCTCACATTCGGTCTTAATCAGGACTCCACTAAAATGCTCATCCAAGCTCTTATTATCTCCCTCCTTGACTACTGTAACCTCCTCCTCTCTGGCCTTAAGAGATCCAAGATTCTCCCTCTACAGTCTGTTATGAATGCCTGTGCCAGACTCATCCACCTCACCTCCCACATCTCTCGCACCTCTCCTCTTTGTCAATCTCTACACTGGCTTCCTGTCTCCTATAGAATCCAATTCAAAACATTGGTGCTCACGTACAAAGCTCTCCGTAACTGTGCCCCTGCCTACATCTCCTCCCTCATTAGCAGGTACATCCCATCCCGGCCACTTCACTCTGCCAATGAGCTGATGCCATCAGCTTCACGTACCTGCGCCCCCAACTCCAGCCTTCAAGACTTCTACCGAGCTGCCCCCTTTCGATGGAACTCCCTCCCCACAACACTAGACTCTCCCTGTCTCTCTAGTCCTTCAAGAAGTCTCTGAAAACACAATACTTTAGAGAAGCCTATCATCTCACTCCCTAATCCCTCTGTTCATTTCCAACTGCATCTTCCACACTGCCCACCTGCACCCCACTATTTCGCATTCTCTATCATTTAAGATTGTAAGCTCTTGAGCAGGGTCCTCTCTCCTACTGTACTGTGTGTTGAACCTGTATGTATATTTGTTATTCGGCCTCCCATTGTACAGCGCTACGGAACTTGTTAGCGCTTTATAAAAACTTGTATCTGTAACTTTTCGCTGCACATGAAAAGAATAAACGGGAATTATTTTTTACATTGAAACCTATGGGTTTCACCTGTTTAAACCTATCGAAAGAAAGCACTGAAAATCTGAGTATTTTGACTTTTCACAGCTGTTCGGTGTTCTCTGAATAGATTAACTGTTACTTCACTATGGGGAATTTCACTGCTGCCGAATTGCACCGTATTTCACTGGGAAGTCACCAATATTTGGCAGATTGTCAGCTTTCTGAATAGCCAAATTGCCACGAAATTGCAACATACAGGGAAATTCACATCAATTTCGTGGTCATTTCGGTGCTCTTTGAATAACCCCTAAAATGAAAACACCTCTGCCATTTCCCTATCTTCATTCCACTTGATAAGGTCTTCTGAAATATCTGGAAGCTAGGCCGATGACAATATTATGGTTGCCAGATCAGTTATGTTTTCCTGGACACATCATGTAATCATGCTGATGGGAAGTGCATGAAAAAGATGCAAACCCACATCGCGTAAATAAAAAATGGAATTCCAGGGAATTCTAAAGGGAAAGAGATAAACGGACATATGATGGAAACAAGAGGTGTAGAGGGCCCTGCTCATAGGAGTTTACAATCTAGTGGGATTGGGGTTGAGGGAGACAAGGGGAATTTTACTAGATAGCAGGATCATGAGTGCCAGTAGTTTGGGAATGCTGGGGCCATAGAAGCAGCTTCAATCAAGAGTGACTGGATGAGCAGAGGGTTGAGTTGCATAAGTGATGTGGTACGCTAATCTGAAGAGATGGGTTTTGAGGGATTTCTTGAAGGCTTTAAGGTTAGGGGAGAGTTTGTTTGATAGGGCGAGGCAAGTCATTCCACAGGACCGCTGCTGCCCGCGAGAAGTCTTGGAGGCAAGAGTTGGCCATACGCGTGTAGACAGATAACAGGAAGAGCTCGCCGACCGGAGATATCTGGATGGGACATGCTTGCGGAGTTATGAAGAAATGTAGGGAGGGGTTGAGTTATTGAGTGATTTGAACGTGAGCGGCAGTATTTTAAACTGTATCCTGAAACGTACAGGAAGCCAATGGAGGGACTGGCAGAGGGGGAGGTGCGTCTGGTGAGAAAAATAAGATTGGCGCCTGCATTCATTACAGATTGCAAAGGGGCAATACAGGAGTTGGGGAGGCCAATGAAGAGCGAGTTGCAGTAATCAAGTCGCAAAATGACAAGCACCTTCGCGGTATCTTGTGTCAGAAAGGAGCAGACACGGGCGATGTTTTTGAGTTGAGAGTAACAGGATTTGGTCACTGTCTGGATGTGGGGAGAGAACGTTAGTTCAGAGTCAAAAGTGACACTAAGGCAGCGAGCTTGAGGCATCGGGCTAATGAGCGTTCCATTTACTCGTAGAGAGAAAGGTGGTATTGGGTTTTTCTTGGAGGGAGGAGGAATGACGAGAATTTCAGTTTTGGCAAGAGTGAATTTAAGGAAATGGGAAGACATCCAATTCGAGATGGCAGACAGACAGTCAGTGACTCGATCCAGGAGAGCTGGAGAGAGATCGGGGAGGAGAGGTATATTTGAGTGTCATCAGCGTATAGGTGGTACTGGAATCCAAAGGAGCTGATCAGTTTGCCTACAGAGACAGTGTAGACTGAAAAAAGGAGAGGCCCAAAACTGAACCTTGGGGCACCCCAACAGAGACAGGCTCCCGGGAGGAGGTACTTCTTGCAAGTGAGACACTAAACGATCGTTGGGACAGGTAGGAAGTGAACCATGAAAGAACAGTACTTTGAAGTCTTATATCACTAAGACTTTGCAGGAGGAGCGAGTGGTCAACTGTATCAAAGGCAGCAGAGAGGTCAAGAAGGATCAGCAGTGAGTAGCACCCATTAGATTTAGCATTTGCAAGGTCATTGGTCAGTTTCGCAAGAGCCATTTCCGTCGAGTGCAGTGAGCGAAAGCCAGATTGCAGACGGTAAAGGAGAGAGTGAGTGTTAAGGTAGTCAATCAGATGGGAATACGCAAGCTTTTCGAGGAGTTTGGAGGCAAAAGGGAGCAGGGACACAAGGCGGTAGTTGGAGGGAGCAGTTCGATCCAGAGATGGCTTTTTTAGGATTGGGACTACCGTGGCATGTTTAAGGGGAGCAGGAAAGACCCCAGAGGTCAAGGACAGATTAAAGGTATGGGTCAAGGATGGTACAAGAGAAACGGCGAGTGTTTTGGCAAGATGTGAGGGAATGGGGTCGAGGGGGCAGGTAGTGGGATGAGAGGATTGTAGTAGTTTAAGGACCTCTTGTTCAGTTGCTGAAGGGAACGAGTTAAACATGTGACGTTATTAGGGCTGCGGAAATTAACGATTAATCCATCGATTAATCTTTAAATTTTTTTGTCGATTAAAATATTTTTAATCGGCCACCGGCGCAAAGCACGCGGCGGCGCCACCGCGTGTTTTGCGCCGCGTGTTCGGCTCCCTGTGAGCGTCCGTGTTCTCGCGATATCGCGGCTCGTCACATGGTTCCCCCAGGCGAGCGCCCAAGCTCCATGCCGCCGGATGCTCACAGGGAGTCGAACACGCGGCGCCAGGAGGTAAGCTGTGCTGGGGCAATATATCCGTGAGCTGGGGCATTATATCCATGAGCTGGGGCAGTATATCCATGTGCTGGGGCAGTATATCCATCTGCTGGGGCAGTAAATCCATGAGCTGGGGCAGTAAATCCATGTGCTGGGGCAGTATATCCATGAGCTGGGACAGTATATCCATGTGCTGGGGCAGTATATCCATGTCTGCTGGGGCAGTATATCCATGTGAGCTGGGCCACTATATCCATGTGTGCTGGGGCAAATATATCCATGTGTGCTGGGGCAGTATATCCATGTGTGCTGGGCCAGTATACCCATGTGTGCTGGAGCAAATATATCCATGTGTGCTGGGGCAGTATATCCATGTGTGCTGGGGCAGTATATCCATGTGTGCTGGGGCAGTATATCCATGTGTGTTGGGGCAGTGTATCCATGTGTGCTGGGGCAGTATATCCATGTGAGCTGGGGCAGTATCCATGTGAGCTGGGGCAGTATATCCATGTGTGCTGGGGCAGTATATCCATGTGAGCTGGGGGCAAATCAGTATGTCCATGTGAGCTGGGGGCAATATGTCCATGTGAGCTGGGGGCAATATATCTGTGTGAGCTGGGGCAATATATCCATTATATATATATATATATATATATCAGTGAGTTTTATTGCTGTGGATTCTGTGATACGCTCATACACACTGCTCATTGCTGTGAGTTTTATTGCTGTGGAGCGATGTTATATCCTTTTTTTAACACTCTAGACTAAAAATCACCCCCTTTTTTTATATATTATACCTAGTGCCCTACATAGTTATTCAGTATTTTTTTTTTTTTTAAATGTAATACTTACCCTAAAAACCACTTGTTTCCAACGGCGTTTTTTTTTTTATACTCACTTCCCGTCGTGGGAAATCTTCAACTTGGCTAATGGTTTACGTGAGAAGTGCGCATGCACGCCTCTCACGTAAACCAGACAATCAGCAGGCTTCCGCCCGGCTCCATCTTCTTCTTTGATTAGTGTTACACGCAAGAGGATGCGCGCAACACTAATCTCAGCCGCTGCCGCCAGCTACTGCGGCGAGTTGGAGACGTCATCGCGCTGAAAGCGCGATGACGTCTCCTACTCGACAATAGTCCACAGAAGCAGGAAATACGAATCCCGCTCTGCTGACAGCTGGGAGGGCGGAGTAAAGTCCTCCGCGTCTCTCAGCTGTTTCAGCCGATCGGCTGAGCGGAGGGGGCAGCGGAGGAAAAGGGCATACTTAGGACATCATGACCACCTAAAAAAGCTTAGGTGGTCATGTTGCCTAGAGTATCCCTTTAAGTTTTTATTTTCTGATCTGTATGTGCGTTATAATTAATCGAGATAATCGATTAAAAAAAATTTGATTAATCGAACAGAAATTTTTAATCATTCATTACCAGCCCTAGACGTTATACATGTTGCAGTGAAGCGCATTTCCTGTGGTCTTCTTCTGCAGTTCTTCTGTAATATCCCTCCAGGAAACTGCAGTTGAACCGGCAGCCCTAGGTAATGCTTGGCAAACTAAGCCAGGATACCTCAGGTTACCATTTAGTGACCGTGCCATTAATACTGCTTGTTCAACACAATTACAAGCATTTATAAAGCACCAACAGATTCCGTAGAGCTGCACAGTAAACAGCTTGCTCCGAAATAGAAAATAATACCGTAGTATTAGGGTTGCAAGATCGGCCATGTTTTCTTGGACTCCTATTACTATTTCACACAGAGCGGATCAGAGAGAAAAGTGCTGCCCTGCAACATATATAATTCATTTACTGCAGGAAGGAAATTGAGACAGGTCGCCTGGGATTTCGGTTTTGATTTTATACCCATGTGACCCTTATGTCCTAATGTTCAATTCTACAAACTGATCAGTAAGCATCCAGACCGGAGGAAGAGGAGAGGTATTCTCTCGAAAGCTTGTCTTTTAAATGTAGCGTTAGTCCAATAAAAAAGGTATCACTACGAACTGCTATACTCGTGATTTTATACATGCAACATATGAATTCTACAGGCTGCGGGATTGCATTTTTCATGCAATGCACATCAGCACAAATTAGGAGTCCAGGAAAAAAAATGGAGGATCTGACAAGTCTATTCAGTATTGGATTGGCAAAGGAAACAAGATCCTAAAAGGAAAAAAGGAGCACAGGTCTACATGAACAGGACCGGTTACAAAAAAAAAAAAATCAAAAAAAAAAAAAATCACAGGTAGAGAATATTAGGTAAATTTGTAAGGTTGGGGGATGGGGTAAAGAAGGTTGATTTTGTCAGCTCCCTGCTTTGTGAGATATATATATATATATATATGAAAAAACAAAACAATGATATAAAACCTGCAAGAGGCAAGTTACAGACCTGCCAAATGCAATATGTACACACACCATTAGCAGCTGCTGAGGAGCCTTACTCACACGAGCCTCAACAAAGTATTCTAGGACTGGCCAGCATATGCCTACCGAGCTGCTGAGGACTACATCTCCCATGGTGCATTGCTATGACTGCAACATGTGTAGCTGATGCCCTGTGCCCCTTGCAGCGCCCTGTCCGGCCACGTTATGGGAAGTTTATTAAGGTGACACATGTCCAGGCTGCGCTAAGAGACCCAGTTTAGAGCCCGGGACAGCATGCTACCTCCAACACACCACACAGCCTCTCACACCAGGCAGCTCTGCGCCTCTACCACGCAGCGCCTTATATAGGCCTCTAAAAATAGCTCCCCTTGCACTACCTTGTAAGGCAGCACAAGGGGGCACCGCACGGTCCAATCAGAACGCACCTAGCTAACTAAACCCCTCTGCCTTGCCGACTGTGTTCTCTGCCTATTGGCCGGGCCTGAAGTCACGCCTCTACCCTCCCTTTTTCACCTAACTTGGTCACATGCTCTCCAGAGTGCCTGTCGCCCAAGCCAAGAATGTTGCGCACATGCGCAGTGCGTTGTAAGAGAAACACATGATGGAGAGAGGAGGACCAGTAGGGGGAGGGAGGAAAGGAGGCCTGTAGGGAGGAGCACACTCATCTGCCAGATCTGGAGAAGGAGGAGGAGGGAGAGAGAAAGTCTCTTAAGAAGCAAAAGAAGGGAGGGGGGAAAAGAGAGAGGGGGGACGAAAAAAAAAAATGCAAGCACTTCTCTCCCCCTTCCTCCTAAAATAGAGAGCTAAGATTGCATCCAGGAGCAGGCAGCACTAGTATACACAGAGATGATGGCAATTTAATGTCACTGAGTTTGCATCTTTTTTCCTGGTACAAGCTCTGGGGTGATCACAGCTTTGCAAAGGATTTCTTGCTTCCCATAAGTGCTCTGGATATTGACTTTTTCCATAGTTTATTTTTTTTTTTCCATCATTATTTTTTTTATTTTTATATATTCTATAAATATATACATGTATTTCTTTTTCACACGTGTAGCTTGACCACCCATGATCTCTATAATGCTTGGGTTTGATTTGATCTCCTTTTTCTTTGCTTGATCTTTGCATTGACTCTTTAATCACCCTATGTTTAAACCTATTCCAAGAAGAGGGACTCTGGATCTATCTCCTCTCTCATAGGAAGACAGCAATCAAGGAATATATATTCTTTTACAATTTTTTTTTTTTTTTTTAATTTTTTTTTTTCTTGCATTGCAAACATGGATGTTTTGGGTAGTTATAGCATTTTCCAGGAGCTTCAAATTGTACATGACACTGGCTACTTCTCAGCAATGCCATCTTTGGAGGAGAATTGGCAGCAGGTGAATGATTTCAATTAATCTTGTAAATCTTTAACTGCACACACACACACACCTTCACTTTCACATTGCCTTGGGTTTATTCTGTATGTATGGAAACCTTGCAGAATCCCAGTGGTCAACTACCATTCCAATAGCACCATCTTATTAACTCTCACCTTTATTAATTAGAGTTGTGTGTGTGTGTGTGTGTGTGTGTATATATATATATATATATATATATATGTGTGTGTGTATATTGTATCTGGCTTATAATAAGCAGCATGTGTCTTTAATTCCAAAATGCCATTGAAAAGTGTGTTTAAATAACCAGCAAAGGCTGATCAATGACAGATCCTCACTCATAGATCTGTAAGTATATATGTGTATATATACGCAATTTAATCCTGGTTTACTTTTGACGTGTTTTAATGCTTGTCTCATTTCTACAGTCAGAATATTTTTTTTTTCCTTCTTCCTCTTAAAAGCAACATGCTTAATCAGCAAAACCCCAGTGACTGTTTTTTTGCTTTAAAAGGCTGCTGATCTTTTTCTTTTTTTATGATTTCACCCCTTTCCTTCCTCAGAAATCTCATGACACTTAATCATGCCACAAGAATCTTCAGGGTGTTTCGTTCATGAAAAGCAGTTTCTCTATAAAATCACATTAAAATGAAATAATCTATAATGCTCTGCTCATCAAGACCCTTGGAAGTGACGTGTGTGTATATACCGTTTACTTATCATACATTTTTCTGCTCATTCAATAATGTGTTAAACTGTGTTGCAGTAATGTAAGGTTTTTGTGCTATAATTGTCATTTTATTTCCATTCCATGTATTGATGAGATTCATTGTATCACAATAGCTGCAGTTGGAAAGTCATTTCATTTACACTATTAAACAAAAGAGTTGTCTTTTATATCCCCTTTGCTAGTTACAGGGTATATTGCTTTTATACTAGCATGAAGTGTGCCCTGTTAACCCCTTCAGGCCAGGTTTTGTCTAAATGACACCATGAGACTTGAGGTTAATGGCAAATCCACACACGCTGTCACTTTTGTGAGAATGGAAATCTATTCTATACTTCCATTAAATGAAAAATTGGGGATTTCCACAGTTTAAATGGCATTTTCTCTGAATATTTGCCTACTAGTCACTCTCTTTCCCCCCCCCTTTTTTATATTCCAGTAAATCAGACTGGTAGGTTGTGTTTGTTGTTGTGAACCAGTGTTTCCAGTTTAGATGGCAATTGTTAATAAACAAAGTAGACAGTGTTTAAAAACATGTCCTGGTTGTTGAGAAAACCATGATAAATCTATATTTATTATTCTTTTCCCAGTTCATGCCATCCTACAAGTTTGTCTTTTCATTCACAGCATCTCTCTTCATTGACTCGGATAATTAATGCTGTCACTTTGATGCGTGCACCTTCTTTCTTTCCAAAAAATCCCCCAGATATGACATTTAATAAGCGCATTGCTTTGGTGTCCTCAAATTCTGTGTTAGATTTTTATTTCCTAGAGTGCCATATTTATTTTATTGTGAACATGTGTAAAAAAATTATATATATATATTGAAACGCCTAATTCTAATGCTGCTTGCGGCCCCCCTCCCCACCAACCCATATGACCACTACAAAATGCAACCTGCAAGGCCAGTAGTTTTGAATCCGTTGCATATTAATAACAGTCTAGACAGCTCAATGCAAAATAATCTGTTGACATAACCAGCGTGCCCAAGGCAGACTGTATGTGATACTTTGGCTGCAGCTGTTGCCTCGCTCCAGTAGGAAAACCGTAACAGCGTTTGCACTTTTAGAACAATAGATCAAAGTACGACGCGTATCCCATTTAAGAGTTTTCAGAGTCATAATAATGGCGGATCTGTGAGATCATCTGCCTGTACTGTATCTGTCTGCCCTGCCGAGGGATGTGCACAATCAAGGGGTTAACTGTAGCTATTCTAAGTGGACCCCCCCCAAATCTAAAGCAATAAGTCCCATTGTGTTTAGAATGGCGCCTCGATTTACTTTGATTTCACTATAGCCATGGGCAATCGTCCCATCGACTTTTTCCATGCAAGTTGATGTTGAACGTTGCGTTTTGAAGGGGTTAAAGTGAAAAGGCAAAACTAGATTCCTTTTCTCTGAAACGAAAATGTGGGCTCCAAAAACAATCAATGATTGTTTGGTAAATCGCTGACTTTAATAAAAAAGGAAAGGGATAGTCTCGGCTTTGGTTTTACATTGGACGTCTTTTATTTATTTTTTCTCTTTATGGCATCGTCCTTTTGACGTGGAAAAATAGATGAAATTCTTTGAATTCCCGAAACCAGCAAATATTCAAGAATTCGTGTTGCTAACCAGCAATCGAATTCAGTTCTTCATCAGGTTTTATTGTGTAAGAAAAGCAAGAGGCCTTCAGGCCACACGTATAATTTTTTTTACCATTTTTATAATTCTTCTTATTAAAGGAATTTCAGTTTCCTTGACAGCCGCATTTGTTTATTTTTATACATTTTTGTAAAAACACAATGGATATATATAATCTCAAATCGTTCTGCCACGTGTGGGTGGATTGTGGCTTCTAAATGGATTCATGGATTATTTTTTTTTTTTGTCTTTTTACCCAAGGATGTGGGGGAGGTGTGAAATCCCATAGTGCTGATGTCTTATCTATTTTTATGGATAAAGGCCAGTTCTGTCTTTATACAGTGGAAGTTTTACTTTTATTTGGTACGAATGCAATATTGGATTTTAGCGCAAGAAGGAAAAAAATTGTCCTCCATTCCATTTCAAAGCACAATATGAATAATTCAAGCAAAGACCAAAAGCGTAATGCCCTAGTGTTTAATAATTCAACGTTAAATCAGTTGCAGAACCATTAAGGATCTTTAATTTAAAAAAAAAAAAAAATCTCTAAATTGTCTGGTTGGCCACAAACCTTTCCTAGATTTTTCACTTCTTTGTATTCACAACATATAATGCGTAGAGATCGTTTTAATGAAGATTATGGGAAAAATCTTTTTTTTTTTTTCGCATGGAAGTCATTACAGAGATTAAGTTCTGGGAAGCCATGATGAGCTTATTGTACATCCAAATGTCACTTCCAGCATGTGATGCGCAACGTGTATCCAATGTGATATTTGCCACATGTAGTAATTGTGCTTGTCTCTTCCGAGGAATCGGAGAGCAGATCTGCGGACTTCTTTTTCTTCGAGTCCCCTTGTCTATGGCTGGCTGAGCTTCATGGGTGGCCTGGTTCACCGATACCGCCGAAGCCTTGCCATTCCTACGGTTATCAATATGGACGGGATTTAAGTTCTGCTTCCTAAAGACAATATTTCTGCCATTTTAAAAGTATGTAAAATAGTAATAAAAAAACACAAAAAATTCTTCCATGTCGATTTTTATTTTTATTATCAGTGTATTGATTGTCTTGGTACCTACTGGATCTCTTTTATTCGTAAGCATCCACTCGGGATTCCTTCAGTTATTTTATTTTAGACTACAATTTTGTAATACTACAAAAATTCATGAAATATTTGGATAATACTTTTTTATTGCTTTGAAACCTGTATTGGGTATTTGATCATCAATGTCTGGTGATTTTACCTCTATCACTGATCAATAAGAATGAGTGAACCACTGCGGTTGCACTGTCGTTTCAATGCTGCTAATGTGGGCCTGGCGAACGCGATCACACCATTAATATTGCAAAATCTGACTAATCGTGCAAAAAAGTAGATGGGGGGGGGGGTTCTTCTCTCCAAATAACCCCTAAGACACAGATGATTGAAGGGTTTTACATGTTTCGTAGGAATACACGTTACTTCTTTGCTAACCGTTTCAATGAAGCGGATTCCTGAAGTCTGCTCAGCAGGTGCTATGACATTTCCATCATAAATCTGTCTTAAAAATTATTCACACAGATGGAATGAGGAAGGCAAAGACGGCCTATAATTGTTTAGTTCCATTTACTGATTTATGAACGTACAATGGAATAAAACCATATTTTTTTCCTTTAAGTTGAGTTCACTCCTTTTATCCCGTGTAATAATATATGCAAAAGGAAGAAAAGGCTACCATAGCTTATTGATCAGGGCTTGCAGTATCCGTTACAGGATGTATTAGAGATATATTGATTTTATATAGGAGGATAAATACTGTAGATCTTAGGCTAGGGTCAGACGAAAGCATTTTTCCCCGCGAACGTGAAAAAGTGCGTCCGAACGCATTGACGTATTTTTTTTCACGGAATGCGCAAAAACGGTCAGACGACGAGCATTTTCGGGTGTGATTTTGTACGGATCGTCAATAAAACTCTTTTTGCGTCTGGACGTTATGTTGGCTGGACATTAGCAGTGTCTGACATCTCCTAATCACGCAAACACGCCGCTATGCCGCAGCTGCGCACTCAGTACGTCAGTACTAGCGGTTCAGCGTTCTCAGAAAAATGCGTTCAAATTCCACTTGCGTTGCATGGCCAGACTTTTGTGCGGCCGTACATCGTATATTGGCCGTCATTGCCCGTCATCTGCTGCTAGTGCGGCCGTAATTATGTGCGCCAGAACGCACGTTAAAAGTGCGCTGGTCTGACCCCAGCCTTACGAAAACAAACTCCCTATATGCCATTTTTTTTCTAGTTTTTAAACGTAGCATCTCCTACAACTGAAAGATATATTAATGAAGAGCTTGTTGTATTATGTAGGCCCAATTCCTTAAGACTCTAAATGTCGAAGTAGGCCCGTCACCCATATCATCCTAATACAAGCCAGTGGTAAAAGAACCAAAAATCTGAGCTGTCCTTAAACCGGGCATGTAATAGGATCTTCTTGGCTTCTGTATCATTAACCCAATGATGGATACCTATAGCAAAAAGGATTTTCTGTTAGGTACTTTTACCAAGATGCTCGTGTTGCTCAGATTTTTGGAAAATGTAGTTTACAAACAGCTCGTCATCAAAGACATGGGTCAGCTTGTGTTGGTTAATTACAAAGTGCAAAAAAAATTTTGCCTCCTAGAGAGAGGGCACCACCTGCCGTATCAATGGCCATATGTTGCATTAGGCCCGGCCTACCTCCTATGTAGAAAAGCTTCACTGTATTGCACTGTAGTTTGACCTTTCGCACAATTTGAGACTTTTAATGACCAGTGTTCCAACTACGTAGATCTATGCATAAAATACACCTTTTGTTTTGAGTTATGACTAAGCTTCCCTACCACACAAACATCTGGCAACCCAACTGGGTTGTGATTTAGTGTGGCATTTGCGATTGACACAGCCATGACCTAAAATGTACACAATGTCCATTTGTAAGTCCTGTCGTCCACTTATGCCAGCTATGTCAATTTTGAAATGAGGACCCTAATATACTGCCCATATGGGGTCCATAGTCCCAGTGATGGACCTCATATTAGCTTGTGATAAGGCAGCTCCCCCAGCTTATTGGTCTCAGAATTGATGGTGGACTCCATTGGTGAACCAAATAGAAGTGGTGGCTTAAGAATTATTTTCTCGTATAAAGCACATATTGGATCTACTGGATTCCAGTAGGTAATTAAACATTGAACATATTGTATGTATTTAATTTTGATTCCCTGGTTTATTCTCTTTAAACAGTGGTTTCCAACCCTGATCCTCAAGTCCCCCAAACAGGCCAGGTTTGCCAGATATCTGAAGCACAGCACAGGTGATATGATTGATTTCCTGCTCAGTGATTGCAGGATTCAGTCTGCATTTCCCCAAGATAATCCATAAAATCTGTCCTGTTAGGCCAGGGTCAGACGAGCGTTTTTAAGAGAGTGGACATTCCTTCCACTCTGCCCGTCTGGCCACCTTGCTGAGCACAGTTGGTGCACTCAGCGCGGCAAGGCTCGATCTTCCTATAGAGGATTGCACTTTGCAGCCCCGAGGCTTTCTGAATGGACACAGCACACCTGTTGTAGCTCACGCAATTCGTACACGCGCTACATCTTGTAAGCGGCACCATCAAAGCGTCACAACGCTGCAACGGACGCCAGGAGGTACGGGCGCACAGTGCACTCTTCTGACACGGCACTTTAGGGGTACTTGAGGACCATGGTTGGGAAACCCTTTCTAAAAGGTCATCTTGCTATTGGCCCACAGATTTTGAAATTGTTTTCAGTAAATCACAATTTCTTGGTCCTATTATTTTCTTTCATTTGGGGTTTGAGCCTCGTTTTCATGTTCTATATCTACGCAAGTGTATTATTATTATGCATCATATTAAATAACCAAAGACTGGTTATAGATTCTGAGAAAGCTTGGCATTCATTCTTCTAGAGATTTTAGTAGTTTAAATTCTGTTTTTCCTTCTACTCTAGCTGGTGTTTTGGTTGGCCTTTTTATATGTCAAATTGAATTTGTAATACCCTGTAAGTATCGTATCAAGCGCTCTGTAAATCTCTGGCGCTACATAACTAAAAGTTGATAATAATAGTCCTTTGCCACAGTAAGAAGATTTCAAATGGCAAGAAGGTTTTTAAATGCTGGAAAAAAGCTTGTGAGGTGAAAGGACGGTCAAAATCACGAAAAATGAGTAGAAAGTCAAAGAAATATCAATTCAAGCTATTCTTCCTACCGGCGAGGTTCACTTGTTTGATGGCCAGAATGGAATCACAAGTGCAAGTAAATCATACTTTAACTGTCCACATTCTTTACTTTTTGAGATCTAGTACATTGATTATGATCTAGGCGACCATGAAATGTTAATTATCAGTTCCAAAAGGCACACACTCCAATGAGACTGCCATTTTGAACTGTTTCTACAGCAATTCCAATGTTAAAGCATAAAAGTAGTACTTGCTTGATGGGCTCTACCATTGCCTGTCTTTTTATAGGGAATTTCAGAAGAATTGGAATATATGTCTATTACAATTTTATTATTATAAAATATAATTTTTTTTTTATGAATTCATTTTGGGTATCATTAATAGTTTGTCGAGTTGTGAAAATATGCATTTAGTGTTGTGTAAAGGAAGGTATTGTGACATTTTCCTTTCTTGTAATGTTGTATTGGTAAGAAAACTGTTACTGGACATTATGTTCATTCAGTGCAGGCTTATTTTCACAGATTGCAAAACAGAGAAATGTCTTCTTTAAGTAAAACAGTACTAAAACTCCGACTACTCACAACTTGGTCCTTATGTAAACACACTTATTTGTTCATTGCCAATTTTTTCTTTTCTTTTACCATGAATGTTGTGTTAATAGTGTAATTACATATGTGTGTACACATATTGTTTTGCCACATATATTAAAATTATTGCTTCAGAAAACACTGCTTCACTTTTATAATTTTTCTCGAAAGCTCCGTAAGAATTCAGTGCCAAAGCTTAACTTCTTGAGGACCTTATGATGGAATTTATTCCATCTTCACTGCCAAGCTTTTAAAGATCACATGTACAAACTGGATCGTCCCATTCACCGTAGTAAAACTTACCACTGTAAATACTACTATATACATATCATAAAGACTTGGGAGGTCAGAACATGATAATGTTAAGTGAACTTCTCTGTCAAGGAGTTAGGACTCTCAGACCTGGATTAACAAATAGGCCAACTGGAGCAGCAGTTGGATGCCCATGTAGGAAAATAAGACCAGTGAAAAGTTAACGATATCGGTCACAAACTGCCTTGAACACCATTGGATAAAGCGGGATGGGACAGCGGCACATGGTAGGCGAGAAGAACAATGTAGCTCAGAAGGATGGGACAGAGGCGTATCAAAATCTTTAGCTCCAGGCCCATGAAGCCCCTAATCCAACACAAAGGCCCTCCTCTGTTAGCTCTCAACACTTCATGCTAGGAAACTGACTGCTGTACTCTGGTTCCTACCACAATACAGAGTTTGCAGTTTGTATGAAATGGCCATAAAAATTTTTTAAAAAAATTCATGGTTCCTAATCTGCACATTAGCTTTAAGACACTTTGGGGAAAAAAATGCATTCTAATTGTATGGAGTAGCTAATGCTAATATATTTTAAAGCAAAAATATGATTTTTTTTATTTATAAGTTTGACCATCCTTTAAGGAACAGTTGTTCATCTATGTAAGTTAGCACTCTGCCACTGTATTTTAGTATCTGTGTTGGTTAATGGACAAAACCAAAAGTGTATTCCACTGGTTGAACATCCCAGAGTGATGTCCTAGAGTGCCAGAAAGTGATTTTAAAACTTAAAATAAATATCAATTGCGATTTTTCTTTAAATGGTGAACTATTTAAATTTAATTATGAATATTTAGATGTGGCCTAATATGTTGGTTTGACTAAGGAAAACCAATTTTGTGATTGTTTCCTTTTTTTTTTTTTTTTGAGTTATCTCCTACGGTTGGTGTTAATATGCTGTCTTTGGACATATTCTTGGCTGTACAAAATGTTCTTGTGACTTCCACTTCATTTGAAAGGGAAGAACTTGGTGATGTAACCCTCATTTTTACCCCCAGAAGTCGTCACAAAACAGTAGGCCCGTTAAGAACTTAAAGGTTCTATTCATTAAACTGGACACTCTCCAGAATTAAGT
Source organism: Leptobrachium leishanense (assembly GCA_009667805.1). Taxonomy (NCBI): domain Eukaryota; kingdom Metazoa; phylum Chordata; class Amphibia; order Anura; family Megophryidae; genus Leptobrachium; species Leptobrachium leishanense. The sequence goes on along the minus strand of CM019069.1, from coordinate 79,536,163 downwards.
GAAAATTACCAGAGGGCTGTCTTGTTCCAAAATCTAGAACTTGCTGATCCGTTTCCCCGTGTAGTGAATATCTTTGGTCTGTCTATGCCGCAACTACATCCATTGATGCGCCTCAAATGCAATGCTTAACATATGCCATAACTTGCTTTACATGGCCACCATAATTTCTCATACAAGGCCAAATACCAGCAAATCTGACCACTAATAAGCTGGTTCCTCCTCTTGCTGTCCTCCACCCCTACTCATCTGACCATACACCCTACAATCTTGTCTCGGACTCCTACCTTTTGTAATTTTGTTCATTTAATTCCCCATTTATTTTAATTGTAAATCACTGTGGAAACTGATGGTGCTTTTGTATATAATTGTTGCACAGGCATTTGTCGAAGCATACTTGTGAGATAATTACACGGTCATGACAGTCCCTTTCATATGGAAAAAATATTTTACCTATACTTTGCTGTAGGACATTAAAAGCAGTTCCTGTGGTACTGTTGACCTCTCTCTTAGCATATTTATGACCTGCATCCTTAAGATATGATGCATTGAGCACCTATATTTGGTCATGGATGAAGAAGCGGTAACTTCCCTCAGTTTCCAATATGTAAACCAACTAAGGAGGGATCTGTATTTTATTTGGGGACTAGGCTCTCAAGGCCTTTCTTTCACTTTTCGTGTACTTCCAAGAAGGCGACCAGAAATGAAAAGGACTTGATCTTTTGTGTTTGGATGTATTTTAAGCCACATATTTAGACTAGTGTATACATATAAAATACATTCTCCAGTGAGGACAACCATTTACATCCTAGTTTTGCCTCATCACCAGAAAAATCGAACGCTATTTGCAACATGGTATAATAAAGGCTAAAAAAAGATGGATGCCAACATGATCCATAAGAGGCCAACTTCCAGCAGTATTTGTACAAAGAATAGAACAGGCACTCAAGACATCTTTGTGTCTTGATTTTTAAAAAAAGGCTTCTGAGGAGCCAAAATGTTGTTCCTAGATGTACCTCCAAAAACATGTCCTGTACCTTCATCAGCAGGAAATAGGTGAGAAACCTTGTCAAAATGCAGTTTGCGTAGGAGCATACACAAATTCAAACATTTCGGGGTTGCCCTCTTTCTCAGTGCTATAGATATATAGCATTGGTTATCGCCCGTCTCAATGCTATACATCTATAGTACCCAGATAGAGGGTAACCCTGACATGTTTGCATTTGTGTATGCTCTGACAGCTGCCTAGGGTACTTGAGGACCACGGTTGGGAAGCACTGCCCTAACAGATCAGGGTTTCCAGATATCTGAAGCACAGCACAGGTGATCTGATTTGCTGCTCAATGATTGCAGGATTCAGACTGCATTTCCTCAAGGTAATGCTTAAAACCTGGCCTGTTAGGGGTGCTTGAGGGCCACGGCTGGGAACCACTGGCCTAGGGCATCCACCAATTCTTCCAAAGACATACAGGCCTATTCAATAAAGGTGAAACTCCAGGAGTATTGGCATTAGTGAAAAACCCAGGTCAAAATAGCCAAACCAGAAAAATTCTCCAGTTTTTATCTCCCTTTCCAAATCTATTTGGTCTAGATTGTTCTCGTCTACTGCCAATTCTCCAGAGTTTCACCTTTAGTGAATAGACCTGATAATATGTCGATTTTGTGTGTATTTTGCTTTATACATGTATCTTTTTAAATATTGGAGTTTGAGCTCATGAGAGAACTAATAATCTTTTATACTGAGAAACAAGATATGAAGATGTAAAGAATAATCTACAATACTGTACATTTGGATAAATTACCCCTATTTCAGTTTGAAGGAAACATTTAAGGCCTGTGTTAGACGAACGCAGTCATCACGTCCGTGTTGCCGCACATTTTAGCATCTGTTGTAGCATTGATTTGTGAGCAATAGAGACCCACACACTAAGTGCGTCCGCACCAAACTGCGCATGCACGTGGCAAACGGACGCAAGATAGGCAAGAAGGTAAAACAGCTAACACGGACGCGCAGAGTGCGTCACGTCCACCACGTCCGCGTAGTGTTCGTGTGCGTGATGAGGCGACGTCAGACGCAGTGCATTTGCGACGTCCAGCACCTTGACGCATAAAATGCCTTTTCTTTTTTCATATTAATTTTGTTTCCCAGATTTCTCTTTTTTTTTTTTCTTCTTTTTTTTTTTCTTCGCCCGTCATAAAATATAGACATGTGCACAGCACAAAATTTCATTTTGAACTAATGGATTAGTCCTAAAATGCAATTTATTTAGTTGCTAAAAAATTCGTTTTCAGTTCTTTAGTATGAAAACTAATTTCATTCATCCGAAAACCAATGGATACAATTACTATTGTAGTGGCTCCTCAGAGGGCTGAGATCGCTGCTTGTTACAGTATCTCTCACTCTCAGCACAATGTGGGCCATATTACATAGTTGGTGATAACCTAACCAGAGCTGTTGTGAACTTCCCAGAGCCATTCTAGCCTATGGAGGTTTTCAGTTTACAACAGCTCTGATTAAGTTAGCACCAACATTGTAATACTGCCCGTGTCAGGCAAAGCTGTTACAGTAACTGACTGCTGCTCATCACAGCGCTCAGAGTTTCAGTAAAACTAGTAAATAATATTTTTATATATAAGACGTTAGAACAATATTATTTCCTTGTTTTACTGAAACTCTGAGCGCTGTTAGAGTAACTGACTAACAGCTGAGCCTGATACATTGTACTGAGAGATAATGTAACAAGGAGCCGATCTCAGCGCTCACAGCCACTGGATTTAAAGGGCAAAAAAAAAAGGCTCCTCTCTGTATAATGTTTAGAACATCCTCCTGCATTAATTAATACCCCTCTCTGTATAATGTAAACAACATCCAACTGCATTAATTAATACCCCCTCTCTGTATAATATATAGAACATCCTCCTGAATTAATGTCCCCTCTGTATAGAACATCCTCCTCAATTTATACCTCTCTCTGTATAATGTATAGAACATCCTCCTGCATTAATTAATGTCCCTTTCTGTATAGAACATCCTACTGCATTGGCATGTGGAGGGTGCAGAACTTCGGATGTTGCGCTCTTCATTGCTGGTCTCCTTCACTCAATGTAATATCACAAAAAGGACTGAAACTAAAATGTAGTGCATTTTCTTTTAGTTTCTTTTCTTTTTTGTACTGAGCAGTTTCGTTTCTCTTGAGTCATACGAAAACTAAATTATCCCAAAATTCATACTAAATAGTTTTAGTACTAAAACGAATGCACATGTCTAATAAAAAACGGACTGTGTGGTGTCTACAGTATCTTCCGTCAGAACGTCTGTCCGTTGTGCACGCACGCAGAGTGCGCACTGACTGCGTTCGTCTGACTCTAGCCTTGCTGCATCCCAGGCATTGTTACGGTTGCATTTTTGCAAGCCTTAGGTAATTGCGTTTTATCAGCAGTTGCAAGCACTCCCCCATTTAGTCCTATTAGAAATGCTCTTCTTTATTGGCCAGTAAAGGAGCGGAGCCCATTAGTAAATGCATTTTTTATGGGAAGGTCTGCTGAAGTAAAATGGATCAAAAAGAGTCTGCCCTTCCATTGGTTTAATTAACATAGATTTTTATTATAAAGTTAAACCTTGAATTTGCTGATTTTTTTTTTTTTTTTTTTCATGTGCGCTTGTAGCCTTGTCCAGCTTCTTTTTAATTGTACAATAATGATAAGGGTGAGTTATTTGAAATCGATGCCAAGGGCTAATTAATCTTGCTGTGCTCTATCTGACTTTTCATTTTCTTTGCTTTTGTCCCTAACATTTGCATGTTATACATCATTTTCTTTGACATAAAGTAGAGAAATGCATTTGAATGCTGAAAATACCCTTGAGATTTTGTTCTGAGACAGTAGCCAAATGACACACTGTTTTATAATGTGACTTTATGAAGCTGATTGAATAGTTACCCTGTAGCTGCTCTTAAAACATAACAATGTGATCTCAAAATGGAAATGACCCTGCAATTTCTCCATCTTCATTCCATTTGAGAAGGTCTTCTGAAATATCTGATGATGATACTATGGTTGCCAGATCGGACATGTTTTCCTGGACACACACAGGGTTATTCAAAGAGCAAAAGCGCTCTTTTGTTCCCTGCACGTCAGGGAATCAAATTCCCCAACCCGGCAGTGAATTCACTGTTCACTGCAGGGTCCCCGAAATGCAGGAAAAATCCACCAAAATTTTCGGATCAGATCTAATAAGCCGCGAAGACGTCCGAAACCGAACCCGTCCGAAAAAGCCGATCAGCCGAATACAGCACCAACTAGCTGCCGTAAAGAAAGCTGACCAGCCGACCTGGGGGGGGGAACAAAAAATGATGCAAACCTTCAAAATTTTAAAAGCAGTTTTTGTGTAAACAGATGAAAATGACTGGAATATACATATAAGGTCTGTGAGAAAAAAAATGGGGAAAAGGAGTTTTGCCACAAAAAAAAATTGTTTCATGTCGAATAAAGACAGGAGTATTTTTACATTGAAACCTATGGGATTCGTCTGATAAAATCTGCACTACGACGTTAACACGATGCGATTTTTCAATGTCCCCCCCCCCCCCCAATTCCTCTTTCTCCTTCCTTCCTCCCACTCAAAAGGGTTAAAAAAAAAAAACACTAGTTGACTAGTTGAAACATATGTATGCATAACATTTTTTGCTTGTGCATATCTATAGTTTTTCTGTGGTTCATTTTGGGAATACTGTACATCTTTTATAAATGTGTTTAGTGCGGAAGCTTGGCACTGTAGACTGCTTTTTAAATATGGTCTGGTCACTTGCATGTTCAAGGCTTCTGTCCAGTCCTTCTGCTACATTATCTGGTCACATAATGCCATATCAGTGTCAAGACTGTTCCTAGGTATAAGAAACCATAAAGTACCAGCACCAACTCAGCTCCCCATTACCTGTCCTCACTAATCACCAAATACACCCCAGCCCGCTCCCTAAGGTCAAACAGTGACCTGCGCCTAGCTTCTCCCCGCATCACCTCTTCCCATGATAGACTGCAGGACTTCTCACGCGCAGCCCCATCCTCTGGAACACTCTAATTTCTCTTCCTTCAAATGCTCCCTTAAGATATTCCTATTTGGGGAAGCCTACCACCCAACTCACTAATACACCTCACTGCCCCAACCAGTCCATCACTCCTCTCTCCTAGCAGTCCCTCACTCCTCCTCTCCTAGCAGTCCCTCACTCCTCCTCTCTCCTAGCAGTCCCTCACTCCTCCTCTCTCCTAGCAGTCCCTCACTCCTCCTCTCTCCTAGCAGTCCCTCACTCCTCCTCTCTCCTAGCAGTCCCTCACTCCTCCTCTCTCCTAGCAGTCCCTCACTCCTCCTCTCACCTAGCAGTCCCTCACGCCTCCTCTCACCTAGCAGTCCCTCACGCCTCCTCTCACCTAGCAGTCCCTCACGCCTCCTCTCACCTAGCAGTCCCTCACTCCTCCTCTCACCTAGCAGTCCCTCACTCCTCCTCTCACCTAGCAGTCCCTCACTCCTCCTCTCACCTAGCAGTCCCTCACTCCTCCTCTCACCTAGCAGTCCCTCACTCCTCCTCTCACCTAGCAGTCCCTCACTCCTCCTCTCACCTAGCAGTCCCTCACTCCTCCTCTCACCTAGCAGTCCCTCACTCCTCCTCTCACCTCGCAGTCCTCTGCTCCTGTTTCCAACCCTTCTAGATTGTGAGTCCCTACGGAATAGGGCCCTCATCTCTTCCTGTACTGGTTTGTCAAATGTTGTTCAATGTATTGTAACCCTGTCTATACTGTGCCCATTGTACAGCGCTGCAGGATATGCTGGCACTTTATAAATAAAGATTAATAATTCCTGGGCTCTGAAGTATCTCTTTATTAGCTGCTTCATACACTAGGATACCGGCAATGTTTCATCCTATTGGCATTCACCAAGCCGCTTGATTTAAAAAGCCAGTAGCCTGAAACAATACTGATATACTAGCATATGGAGACCCTTCAACAGAGCCCACGAGTGCTGATATGTCTTGGTTTCTTTTGATTTTGCCACAGCCAGAATGAAATTTAGACTATCAAGTGTTTAGTGGATCTGCCCCTTAGAATGCTTCTGTGACCGCAGCCTATGAACGTTTGTGCGAGTGGACGTTCCTTCCACTCTGACGCCCATGTGGCCACCTCGCTGAGCGTCGTCGGTGCGCTCAGTGCGACCCTCCTATGGAAGATCGCACTTTGTAGCCCAGTCTACGTCCGTCATAGCCTTTTGACAGGGAGGCTGAAATCACGTCAGGTGGTAGTGCACACAATTCATGTGCACGCTACACCGTGTGGCCCTCCCCGTCCAGCCTTCACTAAGCTGCGACGGACCACAGTCTTAGTGCTCCTAGGAATAGAAAAGTTTTTGCTTTTAGACCCCGTTCACACCTGGGCGTTTTACAGCGCGTCCCTGCGCGCTGTAAAACGCCTAAGCATGTAAATTCCATGATTTCCTATGGGGCCCGTTCACACCTGGGCGTTTTACAGCGCACAGGAACGCGCTGTAAAATGCCATACGCCCAAAGAAGTACAGAAGCTTCTTTGGGGCGTATTGCAGTGTGTTCGCAGCCATAGACTGCAGTGTGAATGCGTTGCAATGCACATTCGCAAGTTTTTCACGTCTGCGCGATACCCGCGTCAACGCGTGCATTATGCGCATATGAAAAACGCTGAGGTGTGAACCCAGCCTTATCTCTCTATATATAAAAACGTTTGCGGCCGCAATGCGCATGCGCGGCGGGGGGGACCACCGGCATACGCGAGTAAAGAAAAAAAAAAGATGATCAGTTGGAGAGGTGCGCGAAAAGCGCCTCTCCCTGTGCTGACTGGGGGGGGGGAACTGGGCCGGGGGGGCGGTGACCTCCTGAGCCTCCCATTGATGATGTGCAGCTGCGTTAGTGTCGGCCCCCCACGTGATGCACAGTGTGCTGTGCACACGCTGAAGAGGAGGGCGCGGTCAATAGGGACTTCCTGCCAGTGCCTGTGTCCCTCCAAACTGCGAAGGAGGGAGGCAGACCGTGAAGAGGCCAGCCCAGCCACCTAGGACACCTCAGAGACCCGGCCCGGGCCAGAGGATCGGTTTGGATGGTGAGTGGCGGCGGCCCAGTCTGATCACGCTTACTGCTGTAGGGGGTGACATTTTAATAAATTGAAGGCCCTCTGCTCTGTCTAAACACACCCTGTAACCCTCATATATACACCCTGTAACCCCCATATATGTTCCCGTGAGCTTACAATCTCAGGGGGGAAAAAGAGGAGCCTGCTCCCGTGAGCTTGCAATCTAAAAGGGAAAAGCGGGGCTGCTCCCGTGTACTTACAATCTTAGAGGGAAAAGAGGGCCCGCTCACGTGAGCTTACAAGCTAAACGGGAAAAGCGGGGCCGCTCCCGTGAGTTTACAATCTAAAAGGGAAAAGACGGGCGCGCTCCTCAGAGCTTACAATCTAAAAGGGAAAAGAGGGGCCGCTCCCGTGAGCTTACAGTCTAAGAGGGAAGAGGAGCCTGCTCTGTCAGTCGCACCCATCACAGCTGCTCACTCTACCCTCCTGTCGCGGACAGGACGGCGACGGACGCATTACAAACGCATTTATATATGGAGATACTCTTGGGTAGTGTAGGCGGACAAAAACAGATTCACTTTCAAGACGGCGCCGGACCGGGCACAAGTAAGGATTGTCAGAACACGAGTCTCTTCAGGAAAGGCAAACTTTATTGTGTCGTCACACAAGTGCCCACACAGGATTGAATCGCAAAGAGTGAGCCCCCCCTTTCACCCGTGCAAGGGATCTTATACCCAAAAATACGTAATTAGGTACATCCCAGTTAGCCCACCTCCCAATGACACTTTATTCCACCCCACGTGGGTTAATACCTCCCTTTGGCTAATACAAAGACATTCCATTAATTGGCTGTAAATTGGCAAACTTTGTGTTAGTTTCAGTAAATCATAATTAATTGCTCTTACTGTTCCGGGCTGCGCCCTCCTCCCTTGCGCCTACAATCACTTGTTACAGATGGCACCTGGCCTGATCTCTACTCCTTTGTCTTCTGCGGGCCCCAACGACCTTGGAGGATCTACTTCGCTTTTCTCCTCCGTGCCAGGAACAGCAGAGATCTTTCATAAAGCTTTAATTGCTTTTCTGCTAATCTAAACGCATTCCTAAATTTCTACGTATACCTCATTCTAGTTTCAGCTACAAACCTGTCTAGTTATATACAAGTGAACCAATATTCTGAACAAGATGGCCGCCTGTGTACAATGGCGGCCATCTTCCAGCCTATTTCCACTTCAGTAGGACGTAGGACATTGAACAACAAATATGTGGACACGGATTCTGAGCTGGCGACAACAATAGACTGCCCTCCGGGCAGGCTTAACAACTAGTGGTGTTCTAAAACGTATGAGACAAATGGGGAAGATGCTGCCTGCCTATGCGGAATTAAAATTTATATGCATAAAGGATGTACCTGTTCTAACGTTTCCTAGTGTCTTTTATGGATAATACCCCATTAGCAGTGTGCTTTTATAAGCGTTTCATTGTTCACGGTTGATTTTATGTGGATTCCACTCCGTTATTTTATTTTTTTAAGTGTAGCTATCGGAAAAATATGTGTCTTTATCTGCGTTTTGTATATTTACTTGATGGAATTTGATGCTGAACAATTTTTGGAATGAGATATTCAACCTTGAAACATACCCTATTGTTTAAACGTAAAACTCTCGGTCCAGAGATATATTTTTTTAAATCTATTTTGTGCCTAGTACTAGAATGCATTATTGTCTAGCCCATCCTGCCCTGACACATTCTAGAATTTATGCATACAATATGGGGTATTGATCCTTATAATTTGTATTCTTTTATGAAACCCAAAAAGCAGAGATCCTAAACCGTCACCCCAGATGTTGGTTACCTACATTTACCAGAATTCTTTCAATGCAATAGATGGCAAGAGAATCATGGGAGTGTGTGTGTGTATATGTATATATGTGTGTGTGATATATATATATATATATATATATATATATTTTTTTGAGAAAGTATTTTACCAGGAAGGATACATTGAGATTTCTCGCGTTTTCAAGTATGTCCTGGGTGGCGAGTATGTACCGTTAGGTGTCTTGCCCAAGGACACTTACTGGAGAGGTGCTCTTGCCGGGATTCGAACCTGTGTCTCCACGGTTATAGAGCAGTGATGTTACCTCTACTCTACTGCACCCAGCCAGCACAGAATCATCTGAGGGTGGGACAGAGTTTGAGACCCCCTGACTTAAAGTGACATCAGATACCATAGAACGGCACAGCTTTCGGCAAAATAGTACAGCATTGTTTCGGCTTGTGCCATGGGCATAACTAATCTGATGTGGTATAAGGAAAAGGCATAAACATCACTGTACTGTTCTGTGGAATGTGATGCTTCTTTATGCATTTCATTGAGCCGGATCAATGAATTCTAAGGAGTCTTAGGGAGTTTTCCATCTTGTCGTTTGTATGCTGCGATTGATGAAAGTTGGCAGCTCCTGTTGGATCTAATCCCAAAGCATTTCCCAGTGTCATAGAAGCAACAATCCTCCTGTGTTTTTTGTATATGGGTATCCATCAATAAAGTTGGCTGTTCTAGAGGACAAAACGTCCATCGGGGTGGGGGGGCAGCAACCTTGGCTGTTGAGATGGGTCTGGACTCCATTTCTCATGGGACTCAGTCAGCCAAAGGAGTGGCAGAACATCGGGGGAGATGCAGTTCCAAAACATCTGAAGGGCCAAGGTTGCTGACCGTGGTTCTAGACAATGGTGAAGGTGAAAGCTAAAAAATAAAATCCATGAGGTCATTGGTCATCCGGTCCATCCGAAGTTTATCACATTCTGTCATTGCTGTAGGATTATTAATCCTAAAAATATGTGTGTGCACTAAATGTTCATTGATAATATCACACAATCCTTCATACAAGCTGAATGGGTTCTTCAGTATCCTAGTTTACAGGTTGTATTTGTCCTTAGGAACGATAAGCAGTCTAAATTACCCTGTGTCTTTATTCGGGTCCTTTATTACTTCACATAGGCAGCTGCCTAGAACTTGCACTTTATTTCTTTCCCTGTCAGTGTAAGTCAGTCCCCCTATAGATTTCTACATTTAGAGCTATATTACAGGGCTGGTGATGATTTCAGCAGCCTGCCCCATAATAAAGAGTTAAGCACCGCTGTGAGCATCCCCTGCATGGAGTCCATAGGACTCACCTGACCCTTGACTGCTGGTCACATGACCTGCAGGAGCTCTCCTCTTGTGAGATCTGCAATAGATTGTCAGAGATTCATGGGAGTTGTAGTTCAGAAACATCTGGTGGGCTGGAGTTTGAGAACTCTGTATACCATCTGAATTGAGACAAAACCCCGTGTGACACTTTTAGAAGTTCTATGCCCATAATTGCTTCTCGGTGCCGTATACAAGGTTTCAGATTCATTATGGGATCTTACATTATGAGTGTATGTTGTTTGTTTCACGCAGATTACAGTAGTGCAGCCTTTAAATATGTAATATATAATGCATAATCTTGCCAATCATTCTCTTATCACATTCTAAAAGATTAATCTATATTCTTGTAGTTATCATTACCAGCAATGTGATTTTTCATGGATGACCACTTTAAATTCTACATTCTTTACAAATGTTTGTGCTACAGAAATTTATTTTCTGAACATGTCCTGACAATCAGGAAGGAAATGATTATTCTTTTTTTTTTTTTATTTCCCCATTACTGTAATTTGTACACAGCCCAGTATATCCTCCCATTTTATTATTTCTTTGACCCAGACAGTTGATGCAAATGATGATACATAAAGGAAATTAATGTTTACTTAATTTTGTAAAATGAAAATTCTGTATCGCTCGCTTTCCTCCCTTTGTCTATTTGTTGTATCTGAGATCATTTCCTTTTTTTTTTTTCTGTGTGTGTTTTGATTTTTACGCTTTGTTCATTTATTGTGTAAACCAGGGGTCAGAAATCCCGGCCCTCCCAGATTTTTTTTTTTTTTTTACTAAATTTCCCATGAGTCTCCACCAACCTAATGAGTGGCTAAGCATCATGGGAGATGTAGTTTCAAAACCTTTTAGTGGGGCGAGGTTGCTGACCCTTGATGTAGCCTGTGCTCATCATGGGGAAGTGACCATTGTATTGCTTCCATACATTCCCGTGGCTTTCAGCGAGATGTTTACTTGCCCTTATCATAAAATGGCCATCGGTAACTCTTGGCAGTTAATGGCTTTCTTCAAGCTTATAAAATTAGGGGATTTTTGGCAATGTTAGTATTTTTAGTCTCTAGTACAAATTGATCTCCTTTTGCAAACTCTGTGGGAAGACTAGGTAGGCCAGATATTCTACGTTTGAGCTCCAGAAAACCTTTAGGGCTCTATTCCAAGGTTGGTTCCATACTCTGGCTTTTTGTTTACGGCTTTGTGCGACTTATACAAAAAATTAAGCTTGTAAATGATATTTTTTTTAAGCTGACAGTAGGGGGGGGGAAGACCTAGATTCATACGTGTAGAGTCTTTAAATGGATATCTGCTTCTACTTTAGGTCAGGCTTTTTGTGGAGATATGGCATCCTTAATATTGTTCCTCAAACAGTAAAAATAAAATTTAAGGCAACTGTTAATGTGGAGTATACTGTTTTTTGTTTAAAATAATGCTAGTGCTTTTGACCATGTTAGTGAAAATATATCCGTCCTGAGGCCTGGTAACAGTGCCAAAGCCTCAGGCTCAAATGCGAATGGCTGCCAATGCTTATCTTGTCGGCTGAGAATGCCAGAACCCCCAACAGCTTTAACGCAATTAATGTCGTCCTCTCCTCCATCCCAATTCTTATCACCAGTACAATTTACTTTCAATCTGGAAGAATCGTGAGAAATGCGTGCGCTTTTCCATTAATTACAAAATTTCTGTGAAAAGCCACCGTACCTCATCTGCCCTGGATTTATTTGTCAGGTGAATGGTACCGCCTAGACTCTCTAAATAGAAAAATTCCTTCAACATGGATTCAGAGGCCACATTGTTCTTAAAGTGACTTTCCAAACAACTGTAAGAAATATTTGTTGTTTTTATAGACCTCCTGAAGATGAAACTCCTATACTTTGGCCACCTAATGAGAAGGAAGGACTTCACTGGAGAAGAGCCTAATACTGGGAAAAATTGAGGGCAAAAGAAGGGGACGACAGAGAATGAGGTGGCTGGATGGAGTCACTGAAGTAGTAGGCGTGAGCTTAAATGGACTCCTGAAGATGGTAGAGCACAGGAAGGCCTAGAGGAACTTTGTCCATGGAGTCACGATGGGTCGGACACGAATTCGCAATGAACAGCAAAAATAATTGTGTACAAAGATGCAAGAACTGGAATGCTCCCCCGCTTGTGATTATGGAATAGAATGGCCTAACGGTGAAAATAAATCTATTCTGGCCGCTTGTTGCTGCAATAAACAAAACTTTAATTTTTTTCATACTATTTTTGTTAATATTTTTTATCAAACTCAGCGAAAGAGTTCTGATGTAATGTAGCTCTAACAATTCGAGCTGTTACCATACCAGAGCTGCAAGTTTTGCTTGTGGCCTGAGTTTGTAAATTAATGTTTGCTTGCTGTAAACTAATGTTTCTATACACTGTATTTTGTATATAAGCCATTAACTTATGGGTTCCCAAAGCAGTACGAGCTATTCCATGGTAGCTCATTCTTCGTCAGATGAGAAGCTAGTCCATGATCGCTCATTCAACTCCTTTATGGCGGGTGGGTGTTGGGCAGGGGCTAACGACCACATGGTGTACAGGTATGCTTTGCCGCCAGGTGCCACCGTGGGCCTCAAATTTGGCCCGCCCATGCAGCGGACGTGTGGCGCGCGTCATTGGCTGCAGTGAGGCCTGAGTTCAGGCCTCCTCTCTGCAGCCAATGATGCGCACCGGCTGCAGGGAGGGGCCGACGTGGCCCATTGAAGACAGGGTGTACCTGTACTCCATGCATCTTCAAGGCCCACTCACCGCACAGACGGCATAAAACGTCCTGTGTCGGGAAGGGATTTAAATGCGAAGCTTTTCTATGGTGACTCGTTGTTCGTTAAATTATTAGCGATGGCTCATTCGGATCTAAAAGTGCTGGGATTCAAGAATGAATACTGGCTTTCAGAACCCAATGTTTAAGTGATTTGCCTGCATTTAAAAATCCAAAATTGCCTCCGATCCCATTTTTAGACTGCAGTGTGATTGGCCGCTTCTTCTGGCCGCAAATCTTAAAAGACTGGAAACAAATTAGAAACATAGAAAAATGTCGGCAGATAAGAACCTTTCGGCCCATCTAGTCTGCCCAATTACATGGATACTTTACCTGGATTTATCTTTTGTTTAGGATAGCCTTATGCCTATCCCATGCCTGCTTAAATTCAATTACTGTTTTGGCCTCTACCACTACCACTTCAAATTGTTCTGAGTGTCCTCCTGTGGCTCCACCGCATTCACGCTCAGGACTTGTGCAGGTTTGCACTTGGCTCCAGGAAGCAATACCAGCGGCAGAGTAGTTGCCAGCATCTCAAAGATTTGCCAAGTGGAGCCTCTGATACCAGAATAGAGGCGGTAATGGCAAGCTGCAAATAGAAAAAAGTCCTCAGTTTGCAACTCTTCATTAACGGCTCAGTTGTGATCTAGCCCGCGTTCTCTAAAATCAGTATGGCACAATCTACTTGCGAGATTACAGGATTTCATAGTGTTTAGCAAATCTTGTGGGAAAGACTTGAGTGTGGTTTTGGTGCTCCGTCAAAGGAAACCCATACTACATTTTCAAACTTCTGTGGTTACATCATACAGTGACACAATGCTACAATGTTTCACCTTCATCTGCCTCCTTTACACCCTAGCTTTTTCCCCTGTAATGTTTCTTGACTATGTGTGCAGCTATATTTCACAATGTAATCCAGCAATTACTGAAGGTATATTATTGAACCCTATATATACTCTAATCCCATTTGCTTCAGAATCTGCTTCTCATTAAAGGTCCATGCATGCTTTGCTAGTGTGCCTTTTAAGATGTGCAATGCCTTTTTGAATGAGTCTGTGGTTTCATTCAGCAGGCATAAAAAGCAAGCAAATTATGTTTTTTTCATATTTACCTGCTTTTCTTTCTTGCCGTTTTCCACGCCCACCTCAGGAGGCACACTAACTAATTGGAGTGTATTCCGTGGAATACATAAAGCACTGAGCATGTGCGACTGAGTTGCTCCTCCTCCCTCCTGCACTGTGAGGGGAGGGCGGGGCTGAGTGCCATTCCAATCTGTAACTTTCGCCCCCCATCTGCTGAGACAGGGAAACAAATCAATACAGACGGGGAGAAAGACACAGCAGAGTGAAGGACAGCAAAATAAGCAGAGAAAGATGGCAAGATAAAGCAGAGGGCCAGCAAGAAAAGGCACAGCGAGCGAACGCGCACAAGAGACAGCACAAAAGAGCGAGACCGTATGGAAACCATGAAAGTGCGCAAGTAAGCATGTCAATGGGGGAGTGCGTGAGTCTGTGTTTGAGCAGGCCAGCTGGTGTGTCTTGCTCTAACCGTTGCACAAATGGCTAATATTCCGTTCCTCCATTTCCCCAGTCTGAGGTCCTGAGCGTGCACAGGGTTTCACGTGCACAGCTTGTGCTAGTTCATGTGAAACTTTGATGGGTGTAGTAGTGGGCGGAGAATATTCAGGAAATGGGGCTGAACAAACACTTCTAGCTGAGGGGCGTGGCCAGAGAAAATGAAATTACAGCGTTTAAAGCAAGAAAATACTTTTTTAAAACTTCTTTTAGTAATCCTATTGGTACTGGCTGGGTGGAGTAGAGGCAACATCACTGCTCTGCATGGAGAGAGCCTGTGGAGACATGGGTTCCACAAGGTAGAGGAAGGGAGTATATTTAAAAGGAAACAAAGTAGCAAAACAAGAGGACATAGTCTTAGATTAGAGGGGCAAAGGTTTAAAAGTAACATCAGGAAGTATTATTTTACTGAGAGGGTGGTGGATACATGGAACAGCCTTCCAGTAGAAGTGGTAGAGGCCAAAACAGTGATTGAATTTAAGCAGGCATGGGATAGGCATAAGGCTATCCTAAACAAAAGAGAAATCCAGGTAAAGTATCCATGTAATTGGGCAGACTAGATGGGCCGAAAGGTTCTTATCTGCCAACATTTTTCTATGTTTCCATGGGTTCAATCCCAGCGAGTACCTCTCCAGTAAGTGTCCTTGCACAAGACACCTAACGGTACATACTCGCCACCCAGGACATACTTGAAAACGATTGAAATCTCACTGTATCCTTCCTGGTAAAATCCTTTCTCAAAAAAAAAAAGTGTTCTAATTCTTTGAGAAAGTTTAAATCCTGAAATTCAGCTGAATGCCACTATCTCTCTGTAAGAATATCTCAATCCTTCTCACGCCTGCTCCAACGCTGAACACACCGACAGTAAATTCCCTCTGTTGCTGCGAACATGAAAGACCCAGGCTGACAGTTGAGGTCTGGGGACCCCAGGAGTCTAATGAAGAAACGGGAATAACCTCCTATGGGCAGAAATTAAGTAAATAGTTTCAGTTGACTAAATGTTTAATGGTTAAAAAATAATAATTTAAAAGTCCATAGAGTGACCCTTCAATTTACTGTTTGTAAGTAGCCTTTACTTGCAGACTTTACAGATTTCTGGCTGTTTCCTCACATTTGCTATCGGATGGATTCATAGTTCATTGCACAGATGATTTCAGTCCCTGGTGCATATGTCTGCTGCGTGTAATTTTATATTTTAATTCTTTAACTTCAATGCCCCAGTATCACTGAGCAGTTGCTTTAAACGTTGCATCAGGCATTTCATTCAGTGTCATCAGCACTTCCCGTAAAACGACAATGCACGGAACTATCTCTCTGTGTACATGTAGCCACGTTTTACCCATCAATTTAATAATAAAGAAAAAACTGGCTATGCCTTCTTTCAGCATTGTTTAACGTCTGTTATGTTGATTTAGTCAAAATTATTTATTTTAATAAAATGTTTGGTACAGCTTGGAGAGATGATAGAAACATTTAAATACGTAAAGGGAATCCACAAGGTAGAGGAAGGGAGTATAGTTAAAAGGAAACAAAGTAGCAAAACAAGAGGACATAGTCTTAGATTAGAGGGGCAAAGGTTTAAAAGTAACATCCGGAAGCATTATTTTACTGAGGGTGGTGATACATGGAACAGTCTTCCAGTTGAATTGGTAGAGGCCAAAACAGTGATTTGAATTTAAGCAGGCATGGGATAGGCATAAGGCTATCCTAAAGAAAAGATAAATCCAGGTAAAGTATCCATGTAATTGGGCAGACTAGATGGGCCGAAAGGTTCTTATCTGCCGACATTTTTCTATGTTTCCATGGGTTCAATCCCAGCGAGTACCTCTCCAGTAAGTGTCCTTGCACAAGACACCTAACGGTACATACTCGCCACCCAGGACATACTTGAAAACGATTGAAATCTCACTGTATCCTTCCTGGTAAAATCCTTTCTCAAAAAAAAAAGTGTTCTAATTCTTTGAGAAAGTTTAAATCCTGAAATTCAGCTGAATGCCACTATCTCTCTGTAAGAATATCTCAATCCTTCTCACGCCTGCTCCAACGCTGAACACACCGACAGTAAATTCCCTCTGTTGCTGCGAACATGAAAGACCCAGGCTGACAGTTGAGGTCTGGGGACCCCAGGAGTCTAATGAAGAAACGGGAATAACCTCCTATGGGCAGAAATTAAGTAAATAGTTTCAGTTGACTAAATGTTTAATGGTTAAAAAATAATAATTTAAAAGTCCATAGAGTGACCCTTCAATTTACTGTTTGTAAGTAGCCTTTACTTGCAGACTTTACAGATTTCTGGCTGTTTCCTCACATTTGCTATCGGATGGATTCATAGTTCATTGCACAGATGATTTCAGTCCCTGGTGCATATGTCTGCTGCGTGTAATTTTATATTTTAATTCTTTAACTTCAATGCCCCAGTATCACTGAGCAGTTGCTTTAAACGTTGCATCAGGCATTTCATTCAGTGTCATCAGCACTTCCCGTAAAACGACAATGCACGGAACTATCTCTCTGTGTACATGTAGCCACGTTTTACCCATCAATTTAATAATAAAGAAAAAACTGGCTATGCCTTCTTTCAGCATTGTTTGTAACGTCTGTTATGTTGATTTAGTCAAAATTATTTATTTTAATAAAATGTTTGGTACAGCTTGGAGAGATGATAGAAACATTTAAATACGTAAAGGGAATCCACAAGGTAGAGGAAGGGAGTATAGTTAAAAGGAAACAAAGTAGCAAAACAAGAGGACATAGTCTTAGATTAGAGGGGCAAAGGTTTAAAAGTAACATCCGGAAGCATTATTTTACTGAGGGTGGTGATACATGGAACAGTCTTCCAGTTGAATTGGTAGAGGCCAAAACAGTGATTTGAATTTAAGCAGGCATGGGATAGGCATAAGGCTATCCTAAAGAAAAGATAAATCCAGGTAAAGTATCCATGTAATTGGGCAGACTAGATGGGCCGAAAGGTTCTTATCTGCCAACATTTTCTATGTTTCTAATGGAAGCTTCCCTAGTAAGGTTGGGTTGCAAGAGTAGATGGCTTATGGACTATCTACTGCAGGTTTATGTACCTGGTTGTGTTTTGGGGTTTTGTTGTTGTCGTTCCCTTTTTTTTTTTTTTTTTTTTTTTTTTTTTGGGGGGGCGGGGTGTATTTATTTATGGCCAGTTGTTGAAATAATCCAATTTTAATTCATCTCCTAGATTTTGCTGCTTATTACAACATGTAAAGTAGGACATAGCTGACAGATATTTACACTGTTGTGTCCAATAAGTGTTGAAGGGGTTAAAGGAGAAGGAGGCTACTGTGGAGGAAGACAAAAATTGTGTTATTGTTTAATATGTTGTTTCTATCGGACTGGAATGTGCTGAGATCTTGAAAGCTGGTTACTGGTTTTCCACCCTCCTCTTCAGTGCGTCTTGCTCTTGTTTTTTTAAAACTCATCCTTGTATGTGTTATTAACCACTTGGGGACTGATGATAAGCCAGATGCATCGTAATATAAACAGATTTTACTGAGCCACAACCTTTTAATGGGTTAATTCCTGTTACAAAGCCACTTAACCTTATGCTTGCCATAAGATTGCCATGATGCACTTTATGGGAGACAATGTGTTGGTCACCGCTGCAACACCGTCCTTTGTACGTTCGTAAGTGCCCGTCCTGTAGCAATCCCAATTACAAAGCCATACATGTTTACAGAAATGAAACTGAATTTCCTTAGGGATTGGCATTTCTGCTTCCCTGTACTGTTTGAAGCAATCTTCTCTACCACCACTGCGTCCAGAATTCCCTTCTTCATTACTTTTGATTACTGGTGATAAAACCCATGTTTATGATAGTCTGTGTTATATCACCATCCCACATCCCTGAAACCACCCCCTCCCCTCGTCACCTTCCTCCACCTGCTTCTGTCTGTAGCCACAATGAAATATCCGTGTAAGACATCAGTTGGAGGGGTTTTATGTTCTGTGTGATCTGAAATGAATAGTTCTTAAAGGGTAGCAGAATGAATATCTTTTCATTAGAGTTTTCCATTGTGTAGTCCGTAGTATTGGAATGGTATGCATCATATAGAAACATAGAAAAATGTCGGCAGATAAGAACCTTTCGGCCCATCTAGTCTGCCCAATTACATGGATACTTAAATATGTCTGAAAGCCAGAGTATTTTGCTAGTGTATGTGCACATCTTTTAAATAAAAGCCTAATCCTGGACTAATGTTTGATCACCATCATGGTACCAATGCACACAAAAAAGCCAATCCATTGGGTACCATTGGGCAATTGGTCGGGGATGTGCAATAGTCTTGCTGGTGGGTGCTATGAGTGATCATATGTTATGGTGGACTGATGATATCGTGTTGGTGCTGTCAGTTGACTAATATGACGCTGGTCTGACACGGATGCCTTGATGCGTTTTGTATAATCTGTTTCAACATGGGGTCACAGTTTAGTGTCAAAAAGGTAATGTTGCAACAGGGGATGACCAATTGTTGTGGTTCATTTTTGGTTCAATCGTCATTGATTTCCATTGCTTTCTGCATCATGGAGGAGGTTGGGTACCTTGACTAAAGGGATCCTGTATGTAATGTCCATTCCAATTTAAGACATGTTACCTTCTAAATATTTAGCCTTGCTCCTGTGGAAAAATAAGATTTTATAAGCCGTGATGCACTGTAATTGCAGTGAGTGCTATAATATAATTCTTTCCTGACCTATTGTATCCTTCTTTCTTTTTTTTCTGCTCTGAAATAGACTTTTATTGGAAGAGGCTCCTGGAAATGTACGTGGTCATCCGCTGAGTAATCTTTTCTCTCTGTCTGTGCCAAAGATGCTGATGTCTCCATTGGAGAAGGGGAGGGGAAAAAAAAAAAGCAATTCCAGGGAAACAGATGAAAAGCTCTCAAATGAGGAAATAGATTCTGCAGGCTGCAAAAAGCGGCGGCATAACTGGAGGCAGCGGTGGGTTAGCTAACCCCTATTAAGAGGCATAGGAGGACTGATGGCAAGCTGGGGGGCATAGAGTAAAATAGCAGTATCATCATGGCATTACCCTTTATTTTGTTGCCCCTCTTTATTCTTAGACTTTCTTCATTCTTTTTTTTTTATTCTCTCTTCATTTTCCTGCATGGTATTTACACATGTTTGCTTTGCATTCTGCTTCTATTTATTAAATTATTCCCCTGGTTTCCCAATGGGACATCACCCTTAACCTTAAGATAACATGTTGATTACCTGCACAGAATGTACTGCAGATCCACCACATCAAGCATGTGGTTTTTCTAAAAGGGAAAAGTTATAGTATTTGGTTTGCTTCATCTCTCAGGAATGTTGAGTCTGTGATCTATCTATATGACGTCACTGTATAATGAATGGACCAGTAGTCGACACATCTTTCCAGCATCCTAAGCCAGTGCCCTGATATAATGTGTAGATCCAAACTGACCCTCAATCTTGGACTAATTTTACATGAGCCAAATACACTTAGCGAATCAGTACCGCAACACAAAAAATACCAGCGCAGTGAGGAATCCAGTAAAGTGACGTTTATTTGGCGCTCACGTGCACGGGGTTGACGTTTTGGCTCAAATTGAGCCTTTCTGAAAACTCTTATAGGACTGCGTCCTAAGATGTATTGCCTGTATCCTACAGAAAAGGTGCCCCCTTCTGTACATGGATAAAAATTGACGTGATAATAAAGTCGCCAAGAGATTAAAGATGCTCTCAAGAAAAAGGCATATTTGACGCAATAAAGGACACTCTCACGTTGTTGGTTTTTTTTCCGTTGCAACTTATCACCGTACTTGTTTCCGTTTTCTGAAGCGATTGCAATTCAAAAACCAGGCTAATTTAACGATTAGTATTTAAATTTTAGGGTTACATAAATCTTTGCACTTGTTGCAGTGTTGGGGTTTACCCTACCACTAACCAACAGATTCTGTTCTGTATTCGCTTTTTTTAGACAACAGATTCTGCTCCTTCTTTTGATGTGAACACATGTAATATGCTAACTTGCACCACAAAAATCGTGAGGTTTTTTTTGTGTGTATAAAAAAACCCTTATTTTTTATTTTAGCGACACCTAATGTCTTTTTTTACTTTTTGTTCGCGTCGCTGTAATCAGCAACAAGGGGGGCGTATAAATCTGTGATGTCAACCTGTATTTATATTTCTTTATTTCCATCAGGTATTTCCATCAGGTAAGCGTTTAACCAGAATTAATAACTTGTACTTTATGTATATTGTTTGATAGCTAAAAAAAGATATATTGCTACTTGGATATATATATCCATTACCATCTCCCCAGACAGATACTCCTGAATTGCTCAGCATACAGATGACTCTATTGCCCTTAAAGTCTGAAATCTCCTATAAATTTCCCTTTTTTTTTTCTCCACCCCCCCCCCCTTCTTTTCTACAATGTATGATATAAACTTCTAAAGCTCTGTATGTAACGCTACTCTGGGAGGGAGAACCTGTCGTCCTTTTTAATAGCTTCCTGGAAACTGCACGCTTTGCTGAATCGGGTGACTTATCTATCAGAAGGCGTTTTGTTCTGCCTAAACATAAAATCGTATTCCTGGCGGTTTTCATTTAACCATCTAACGATTAAACGAGAAAAAAAATACATATGTATAATTTAGAAAATAAACAGAAATAAATCAATTTGCTGGTGTGCGGTGGACGTTGTGAAAATTAGTGGTAATGGATATGACCATTTCTCTATAACGCAAGGGGCAGCATCTGCTTACTCTTCTATAAATATATATAGACTTCATTTAAAATTCAAGGTAGACGAAATGGTACTGAAATCAAGGCTCCAGGCTAATGTAGCTAGGGAGGAGGGGAACGTAATATACAGTGGACATAATATAGAAAGGGAGGCCATGTTGTACAATGAAAGGGTTTTACTGATGACATCTATTCATTATTCTATTTTTATGTTAATTTATCATTTTTTCTCTCCCATAAGCCCTGTTTTTTTTTTTTTTAAATATATTTTTCAAGAAAGACTTTTATATTAATAAGATACATTAAGGAATTCTTCGCTTCTCATAAAACATTCATAAAAAATAGATTTTTGACAGCTGCTAAGAACCAATTGTCCAATCTGTTCTCAGCAATCATGAAAAGGAGAAAAAAAAAGCTAATTCATGGAACCTTATTTTTTTAACAGCGTGTAAAAGCATATGGGGACATCTTACTGTTTTTTGTTTTGTGTGTGTGTGTAAAAAAAAAAATATATATCTATTAATCCGTTGTAAAAAGGTACCCTGAAAACATTAATAAAACATTCTTTTTTTTAATATTTTTCAGCGTGTTCATTTTATTATTATTTTTCCTTTTTTTTTTTAACTAAAAGCATTCCTGGTTCTTGTTTGAATTAGATTGCTAAAGAAATCACCTTATATCTTCCACAGCAAGGCTTCATTTAACTTCATCAACAGATATTTCGAAAAAAATATTGGCGACTTTAGGCTGAAATTGTTTTCTACAAAATATCTGCTGATTCGATTTTAAAGAATTGTCCAGAGTTTAAATAAAAAAAAAAGTGTTGCTGGTCCGCATAAAAACAGGCTGGTAAAACACCTAAAGAAGCTTATTTTAGGCCAGCGTCCTATAGATTATTTTGCTATTAGGATTTAGAAAAGAGGCATTCCTATGTTTGGGTGTTTTTGTTTTTGTTTTTTTTTCTTTTTTCTGTTTACATGCCTTGAATTACTTTTATCACTGCCTTTCAGTGATCAATTTTTTTTTTTTTCTTTTTGGAAATCTGCTTATTGAAATTTTCAAATAGAATTGCTGAAAACAAAAATTCCTTTATAAGTATAGCTGCGTGTGTTAATATTTGAACCAAATATTTATTGGGAATCAAAATGTCAGCCATTATTTAAATCTCCCCAAATAAAAAAATGTCTGAATTGCTGCTGAAAAATCTGCAAATTTCAGAGATCATGAACTAAATTTGGAATTTTTTTCCCTATTGTTTTACCAATTTTGAGGTAGGTTCAGAGTTAGAAAAATGTCAGCAGATAAGAACCTTTCGGCCCATCTAGTCTGCCCAATTACATGGATACTTTACCTGGATTTATCTTTTGTTTAGGATAGCCTTATGCCTATCCCATGCCTGCTTAAATTCAATTACGGTTTTGGCCTCTACCACTTCTACTGGAAGACTGTTCCATGTATCCACCACCCTCTCAGTAAAATAATGCTTTCTGATGTTACTTTTAAACCTTTGCCCCTCTAATCTAAGACTATGTCCTCTTGTTTTGCTACTTTGTTTTCGTTTAAATATACTCCCTTCCTCTACCTTGAAGTTAGTTAGTGTGTGTATATATAATTTCATATATGCAGTATAGTGTTCATCTAAATAGCCTAATTTCAGGAAATGAAGCTGACAATTTTCAGGCTGCCCCAGAATATACATTCTTGGCGTCCTATGTTGTGGGACGTTTGGCATATATAAGTATTTGATAGGGAGGAAGTTGACATTTTGCGTTTTACTAGCTATATTTTGAAACCTGAGAGCCTCTCCCTGCAGATCCAGCTCCGCTACCTTCAGCACGTCTTGACGGCTGTCTTCTCTCTCCTCCGGTCTGATCATCTGTGAGGCAACAGATCTCTGCAAAGACCCACAATGGTTTGCAATCTTACTGTGGCCCCTTCACTTTTGTTTCTATAATAATATAACAGAATCCTGAAATGATTAAAAGCAAACCCAAAAAACTTAAAATGAAACTGTGTTCGACAGTTTCTGAAATCCCATCCAGTGATTTTATATCCCCTGATGAGATATCGCAGACTACACTTGCCTACTTTCTGTGTGGGACTCTGCCATCTACCTTTTTTGGTGTCTCTGAAAGAGGGTCATTGGGCAGAGCTACAGGATTGGCCGTCAGTGTTTATGTTGTCTTGCTGATTCAGTAGTCTGCCAGCAGTCAATCGACTAAGGATTGAATGAGGGGCTATTCCATACAATGCCTTTTTTGCTTCCAGCTGTCACTCCACTAGCAAGAGTAATGACAAGTCTTTGATGGGAAATCAGTCTAATTTTTTTATTATATATTGTGATTTAAGAAAAATGCAAGTGTATGTATAGGAGATTCCCTATCAAATAAGCCCAACCTATTTTGAGCTCGAAAGGTGGACTTTACAATTATTTTATATAGTGGTCATGGATCCATGTGAGATACTTTGTAACCATCAGTAGCGGAGTAGGTCATTTCATATTCAGTATGACCCATTTGGTATGGAGTACCCAGAGGCGGCCCCTGATATTGTGAGGCCTTAGGCAAAGCACAAATGGCGAGGCACTTTCTGAAATACCAAAAAATACACCATCTAAGCCAGTACATTCATGTATAAATACTCCCCATACTCTGCATGTACGTGAAAGTCAACGTCCGTTTGTGTGGCATATCGGCATGAATTCCATTTGCATACTGATGTTATATAAACGTTCCACCATGTGAGGCTCCTGTTTGAGTGCGGTCTTAGGCAACCGCCTACTTTGCCTAATTATAGAGCCGCATCTGGATGTACCAATCTTTTTTTTTTTTTTTTTTTTTGGAAGCCAGTACCACATCTATTATTTAAAACCACATACAGGGCTACTAAAATGGTGTACAGCTTCAAGGAGAAAAGTTACCAGGAAAGGCTTAATGATCTTAACATGTACAGCTTGGAAAAAAGACGAGACAGAGGAGATATGATAGAAACATTTAAATACGTAAAGGGAAACCACAAGGTAGAGGAAGGGAGTATATTTAAAAGGAAACAAAATAGCAAAACAAGAGGACATAGTCTTAGATTAGAGGGGCAAAGGTTTAAAAGTAACATCAGAAAGCATTATTTTACTGAGAGGGTGGTGGATACATGGAACAGTCTTCCAGTTGAAGTGGTAGAGGCCAAAACAGTAATTGAATTTAAGCAGGCATGGGATAAGCATAAGGCTATCCTAAACAAAAGATAAATCCAGGTAAAGTATCCATGTAATTGGGCAGACTAGATGGGCCGAAAGGTTCTTATCTGCCGACATTTTCTATGTTTCTATGTCTATGTTGTGGTTCCAGCAAATGATATTTTAATCCATGTGCTTTTTGAAAATGACCGTTTACTTCTCGCCTAAAATTCATCTGTGCCATATTTTAAATGATGGTTAATTCATAATCCAGGCCCATTAAGAGCCTTCACGCACATTGTGCTTCAAGAATGCAGCTGTACCTTTTTTAAAAACAGACATCTATTCAAATGTCTTCAATTAATAAAATCTAATTAGTAGAGTTAATGTTTCCCACAACCTAAACGTACATCAAGGCTAATTGTATCGCTCAGGCCAAAATAAATGTTTAATCAGGGGGTCTCGAACCATCCGGAGGTCACAGTTCGAGATCACTGATTTTAAATACTTTTAAAATGTTCTCTTTTGTTCATACAAGGTATCTTTTACGTTGCGGCCTGGGTGATGAGAAGAGCTGTGGACTTTGTAGAGGTCCAATATTCGGGTGGTCAGAAGCCGTGCTCAAAAGATAACCCACTGCCAACATTAAAACCAGCAATTGTGTATACTGTAGGTAGTCAATGATAAGGGAGTTTTCCATCTGGGGATTATTTTTTTTGACACGGTAGGAATTTCCCTTCTAAATAACTAGTTGTGTTGTATATTCCTTCCTGGTTGCACGTTCCCCAGTCTGGTAGAGCAGGCCTCCTATAACCTGGACTTTGGGATGGATTCAAAAGGTATAGGGAGAAAACAGACGTTCAATTTGTCTGATTATAGTGATTTAATCTATATCTTCCCTCCCTACAACTATGACAAGAACTAATGTAGCTGTTCTGTAGATTGGACCCCCGGGCAGTATATAGAGGTTATTAAAAGGGCAGAAGGATGATAAATGAGAGATTATTCTATTCCTGCTGGTCTGCTCAAGGAATTGGTGGTGGTTCAACACCTCATTGTCTGGATTGTGCAACGCTTAAATGTAGTTTGTAATTTTTTTTTAGGAATCTTAATCTATTCCTTTTGTATCCATTGTGAATATTGAATGGGGATAGAAGCCACTCATATACATCTAATGCAAATATCAATTCTGTAAAATGGGCTTCAAAATAACCTGCAAAAAACCCGCGACCTTTTGAAAGTGTTTTTATATATATATGTTTTTGTTTTACCCCCCCCCCCCCCTTCCATCATTTGTTGGTGGTTACTATTTGTTGTAGGTCTATGGTCATTGTTGTTTTTTTTTTTTTTTCCCTCCTCAGGCATTGGTCGTTCTTGGCACCATATGTTAAGCACAGATGATACATTACATTTTAATTATTAGTGTTATATATGAGATGTCACAAGGCCTGAATAATTAGGTTTACATGGCTTAACTCAGAGCAGTAAGTAGTGTTGGTTCAGTGCTTGCCAACTGTATGTGAACAACCAGGTTTGAGCACAGGTAAGCCATTAATCGGGTCACTTAGCTTTGATTACGTTACAAAAGCACTTTATGTGGTTTTAGCATAATCTCACACGTATCAGCAATCCTGAAGAAGCAGAGTCTGTCCCTTGCTATAAGACTCCAATAAATGTAAACTAGCAGCCCTGATGCTAACGGCGTCTGAGGAGAATCTTTGACCCCCTAACAGTACCTTCTGGATAGAAATTCCTTGAGCAATTTTTTTTTTTCTTTCTAGGTACATGTGGACATTTAAATGGTCTTTTTATGAAAAAAGTATATATATTTTTTCTTGAGTAGATTGTGTAATTGTGTGCTGTGACGCACAATTGAAATGTGCATTTATATGTAACCTGTATGTAGGATTTTTTTTATTTTCTGGCTATGTCCATAATAGAGTTGGCAGTCAACTTTTATCAAATGACGTGATAATAGACATGCGGACGGCAAACAAAAATTTGTTTTAGTTTTTGGATCATTTCGTTCCGTTTCTTTTTTTTTTTTTCGTTGTTACCGTGATTCGGTATTTCGGGTTAATTAGTTGATTCGGACGATCGGTAATTCGTATTTCGGGTTGAATCGTTACTTTGTTTTTCAGATCAATACTTATTTAGTTTATTTGTTATTTCGGAATGTGAAATGGATGCATTTTACTTAGATTAAGGTATTAAACCCCCATCTTTGGTGAAACCTATTCAGTACCAAGGACAGCAGCTATTCTTGGTGCAGAAACCTATTCAGCACCATGGATAACAGCTCCTCAGGGCTACAAAGTCCCGTGGTGCTGAATAGGTTTCAGCACCAAGAATAGCTGTTGTTCTTGGTACTGAACAGCTTTCAGCACCATAGACAGCCCCCGCCGAACGCAGCAAGACTGAAGGAAAGAATAAAAAAAAAAACTGCGTTCAGCAAAGAAAAAAGACTTGTTTTAAAATAAATTGGGAATCCAAAAACTTCACCAAAAAAATCCTGAAATATAAATAAGTAAATAGACTCTTTGCTGCAACTGCGGAGAATAAACCGTTGAATAAAAATGGGGAATATTTTTTACATTGAAACCTGTGGGATTATTTTGTACGGCTGGTATTTTACTGTAGTACATATTTGAAAACGAGAGAAATCGCAACGTATCCTTCCTGGTAAAATACTTTATAAATAAATTTATATCCTAAAAAATAGAGACTTTATGCTGCAAACAGTTGAATATATATTTAATAAAAAAAAATTGTTTTTTTACATTGAAACCTATAGGTCACCTGATTAACCTGTCGAACGAACCACTGAAAATTGGGGTTAGAAATTCTAACCCTAACTTTTTTTATATAATTCTTTATTTCGATATTCAAAGTGCCAGCACAAGGCAAGAGACTGCCCGAAGGAGGCAAAAATAGCATCATGCCAGCAGACACAGCACTTTTTATTTTTGAGAAAAACCCAAGTACATGTACATGGAACGAGAAACCGAAAGAAAAAAGAATCGCAGTCTAACCCTGATTTTTGATGGTTCGTTCAACAGGTTTATTCAGGTGAATCCTATAGGTTTTAATCTAAAAAAAATATATAGAATTTTTTTAGTCATTTTTTTGGGGTGAAATTGCTGAACAATTGCACCACGAAATACAACAAATTCCAAAAAATTTGTTGTTCCATTTAGTTTCCGTTTTTGGTTTAGTTTCTGATGAATCTGATTCCTATTTCGGAAGCGCTTCTGAAATATGAATCGGGTAAATTTTGTCCGCATTTTGATTCGGAAGGAACCGCACATGTCTACTTAATAATGATTGAAGAATAAGTTCTTGAAAGCTATGTTAATATTGATAAATTCTCTTTTGGGTGAATTTGAAGTGTTTGCCATTCTTGTAGGAAGTCTGGCCATGTAATCTTTCCTGTATTTCTCCATTCATAGCCCTCACGATCTCTTTCGTGTAATACCTTTCTAATCCCATGAATACAGGAACCTGTGACCTCAACGCTAATTTATTTAAGAGTGGAAAATCGGTGTAAACTGGTTTTTACTTGGCAGAACCGATCAGTCAGGAGCAAATTGCTATTGAACAGGGCAGCTACGTTTTGATAACTATATTAACAACACATTGACTCGGTTACTATCCTGTCTTTCAGACTGTTGCGTAAATCAAATCGGTTTTGTTTCTTGGGATTTCTCAAGTTTCTGGTATATAACAAATCCTTGTAATTACAAGCAGATATTGTTTTTACACTTAAAAAATGGTGCATATGTCCTATGCTTTGATGCCTATACGTAGTCGGAGTCAAAATCTTGTGAATGTTGGTGACTTGTATTGATCTGGTAGAGAATCACATCTTTGATTAGTTTTTTCTGGTGTATAAGACTACTTTTTATACTTAAACATACCCCAAAAATTGGGGGTCGGCTTATACGCGGGATATACAATACAATATGAGGAGTATAGCCCAAAACCTATTTTTTAACTGGAAAATTAGGGGGTCGTCTTATACACCCCAGTGGTCTTATACTCCAGAAAATATGGTATATATTTTTTTTTCTGAAAGGATTATTTGTCACATATAAAGCTGTCAAAATGTGTCTATTGTGTTCTTGCAGGAAAAGTACAATTAATTACTTTCCAGTATCATTATCTAGATTTTGATGGTGCATTGAGGTGGCACACTTGATTTTGATATATGGGCTGAGCAAGCTTAAGGTGATTTACTATTCATTCACCATTTCCAAGAACTGTAGTTTAGTTTCCATTTTTGGTTACCGTTAAACGGCTATGTTTGAGGATAACGTGAAGTCGTGTTTGGAGCAGTTTTTCAGAGCTATGATTACAGGTTTTTCAAGATCCATTAACTGAAAACCAAACCTGGCCTCTTGGCACACAGATGCAGCATTGCATTTTTAAAAAAAAAAATCAAAGACCATCTTCATAGAATTTTTTTTATCAGGCCGGGGGCAGACGAGCGTGAAAGGAATGTCCATGAGAGTGGATGTCCCTTTCACTCAATGCCCGGCTGCCCACCTCGCTGAGTGCGTCCTAGAGCATCGACAGGGAGGCTTTGTGGGCGGATGCTTGTTGCGCAATGCACGCGCACAAGCGTGTGACCGGCCCCCTTGCAGCGTCAGAACGCAGCGACGGGCACCGGTAAGTACGTCGGTATGGGTGCACCTAGTGCGCTCGTCTGACACCGGCCTTATGTGATGGAGACTAGCTTCTTACCCATTTCAATGGTGTTTCTTGGATGTAGGCAATTAAGCAGTTATCTATATTTTTAGGTCTCCTTGCCTTTATAGAGGTTGATAATGGTGGTCTCTTTGGTGCATTTTTAATTCTGCAATTTAATTTTGCCTGGATCTATTATCATTTTACAAACTCCTTAACACACATTGATTGCCCCTACATAATCGATCCCAAATCCTCATGCAAATCACTGTTTAGGTACCTTTTGGACATCCCTGTCACTATATTGGGTCAGTGATACGCTTCACTTTAGCTGTGCCTCTCGATGGCAGGTATGGTTGGCTGTAGTCTTACTGGTGAGGATTCCTGTAACACAGCGAATCACCATGGCCAAATAAATTGGAACTGATGGAGTGTGGAGAATGGTTCATGGTTGGCAATCAAGGGCCAAGGTATAGCAAGAAATATTTTTCCATAATTAAAGCTCAAACTACTTTGAACATGGCTCTACACCTTCTACACTAACCTCCAGAATGCACAGAAAATCCTTTCAATTTCACTAGAGAATTATACAGTAACTTGCATATCTTTTCATGGTTTTAATGGTCTAATTACTTTCATTAGCATAGCAATTTACTATGCATTTTTAACAGAGTTAATCAATTGTAATCCATTTTTTGATAAAACTGCATTACATCGCTGCACAAAGGCAGTCTGGAAATGTACAGTTCTGTTGTAACAATCCGATGTGCCCCTGGGCTCCTATAATGAGTTATGGGAAGGTGATTATCTGCTAATGCCATGTTATTCAAAAAGACTTGGTATAAAGATGACAGCCCACTGGAAGATGCTCAAGTGACTGGTGGCGCACAGAATACAAAATGCTCACTCGGTTGCTTTTAATTTATTTGATTTCCAACATGATATTCATTATATATTTGTTTGCATGTTCAGCATGCATCCATATATATGCGTCAAGATTATACGTGTATATTAACCTTTCTTTACATTTTAATATTTGCTTCGGTCCTTCCGGCTTCCCATGAGCTGCACGTCATGTTGTTTTATTCTTTTAATATGATGTATAAAGTTAAAAAATAAAAACCATCTGAAACTTCTTTGTTCAAGGGAATACAATGTATCCACTTTTTGCTCTTCTATTTATGTGCGTTAATATGAGGAACAATGAGGTAGCCTCACAATTGGGATGTAGGAAAGACATGCTCTTGCAGTGCAGGGGTCATTGGAGCTATAGAAGCTCACAGATCTTCAAATGATACTGTATCCCATACCTGCATGCGAATCGGAATCAGAATAACGGATTAATAATTATTTGCTCCCCTTTTCTGCTCTAGCAACGGAAACCTCTGGGGTGCCAAGGATCACCATCACTACCCTAGACTTCCTTCACGGGGGGGAATCTGAGTGGCTGAACGTTATTCCCTCTGCACCCACTGATTTAGTTCTTTGGAGTCTTTTCAAAATCTCCTTCTGTCCAGTGCCAGGCTCCCTTGACACTGGTCCAGACGTGACCTGCTGCAACTTCCTGTAAGCCACAAATGTCACATGATTCCAGGGAAGCTCCAGTAAGGACTTGGTCCTCAGTAAATGAGTTATTCCCATGAGAGCAGTCATTGGTTGGCATGATAGGAGCAGAATAGGACCTGCCAAGGGTGGAATACACTGACGCTGTTGGCAGGTTTATGCAATATATGGCTATTCATTGTGAACTAAATTTTCACCATTTTTCAACAGCGCTTAAAATCTTGTGACAAGTCTAGAATGAGTTAAGAATGGTTGCAAGCATTAATAGGGTTAAATAAGGTAAACTGTTGCTGTTCCTTTTGAATTTCTATATGATGTTTGGTGTGCTCTCTTTTTGGTTTGTTGTAATTAGAATTGTCTTGAGACGCGCCCGTACTGAATGTTTAGTAACGGCTGAGCGCTACTTTTTATGTGTAATCTACAGGATTCCAGAGAGGCAGTCTATCCAATGGCTCTCCGTGTCGAGTGCATTGAGAACTGATGCTGGTAGCCATTTCCAGATATCCAGGAATGCTGATCGCATGGGGGGGGGGCAAGGCAAGCCCATGCAGTCTCTCCATTATTTTGATCAGAAAGTCAAATTATTATTTTTTTGCTGTCAACAGATCATGTATCAAACGCTCAGTAAATATTGATGGTTATGAAAAAAGCATTTTCTATGCAGGAACTCCCAAACTTATTACAGGCACCAATTTGGGCTACCTCCGTTCCTAAAGCTCCATGCACTGAGGACCTAGTAGGGTCTAACGCGTTCAGCTCGACTGTAATCACCAAGTTGTCAGCATCAGCTCTGCTAATCACACATGGGAATATGACTAACAGGG
The DNA here is from genome assembly GCA_009667805.1 of Leptobrachium leishanense. NCBI lineage: Eukaryota > Metazoa > Chordata > Amphibia > Anura > Megophryidae > Leptobrachium > Leptobrachium leishanense. The sequence continues at coordinate 79,504,557 of CM019069.1, read as the reverse complement.
TTATTTGAAGAGACCTGAATGGCTGGAGAAAGGTAACCGAACGCTGAAAATCAGCGTTCGGTTACCTTTCCTGGCCATTCGGCAATCCAGAGAGCAGGCAATTCGCCAAATCCCGGCGAATTTCCTGCACATACGGTGCCTGTTCGAAGGCAGTGAAATCCCCATGAAAAAGCACTGCTTCGGCTATTCAGAGAACACAAACCAGCAGTGAAAGGTTCCCGAAATGCCCTGCCATTCGGTGGTTTAATTCGGCAAGTTTATTCAGGAGAATCCCATAGGCTTCAATGTTAAAAATATTCCCGTTTTAATTAATTATGTAATAAACCGTTCATTATAAAATGCAGTAAAGAGTCTCTTTATTTATAGATTTTTTTTAGGATATTTTAAGCATTTTTTTCTGATTTTTTTTTTTTTTTTTTTTTTTTTTTTAATTCCGATATTTTATTTATTTTTTTCTGTAACAGCCCTTTTTATTATCATTCCGTGGACCTCATATGTAAATTTCAGACATTTTCGCTCAGTAGTTTCTTTGCAAACAACGTTTCACTTTTCAAGAATTCAAGCAAACTGTTTTCCTAATTTATTCACAGCCTTCTTCTGCGGTGTCGGCTTTTTCCGGAGGCTTCGCTGCTTGTGATCGGCTCCTGCTCTGGGTTTTTCTGGTGTCTTCGATGGGTTAATCCAGATGTTTTTGAGGGTTTTCGGCAGCTTTTCCCTGCACTTTGACAGCCCTGTGGTGCTTGCTGAATACACCGCAGGGTGGCCGAAATGGGATTGCCGAATTGCACCCAATTGAAGAGAACGAAAAGTCACCGACCGTGCGGTGACTTTTCGAATCTCTTTGAAAAACCCTGTAAGTCAGGAGCTTTAGCGATGTTTCCTTGTCTGACTAGCCAAGCCGACACGGAAGAGAAGTACAACTCGGGATTCCAGTCTAGTTGAACTAGTCAGCTGTTGATGAATTGCCCTCTTGGTCTCCTATCCAAACAAACTTCTGACATCAAGGATATATGTGCTCAATAATTCCTTTTTAAGAGCCTTAAAGCAGCTGAATTTATAACACAGATCAAGTAGAATCAAGAACTGCTCATACAAAACTGAATTTTACAATGTTTCTATTGGTAAGCAGACTGTGTGTTGAAGCCTAATTAGAAAGTGTGAATCTATAGGGAAAACGTCTGCATTACCGACAAAGGACACATAGGCAGTGTGATTGGAAAGTTTTAAGATGATTTAACCCCTTGTGGACCAAGAGTTTTTGCCTTGCTGCATTTAAAGGACTAGAGCAGATTTGCCATGTAAGTGTCAACCTGTGATTTTCTGGTTTAGAGCACCCCCACATATTATATACCATTCTGCAAAAGGACAAATACAGCTTCTTATTTATGTTATGTATATATTTTCCAATTTAAAATTATTAGATATTCATACATAAAGTGGAAACAAGTGTTTGGTTTTAGATTAATTTGTACACACGTGTAAAAAAACATAACTCCGATCAGATTCAGGCATTTGTGCTGCATGCGGAAATACCATAGACTTACACCTGTCTTTGAATAGACCTGTAACTCTGAGACTGACTGGAGAAGTTAAAATTCTTGGTCAATATAACCAAACCAGAAAAATTCTCCCTTTCCAAATCGGCTATTTGGTCTAGATTGTTGTTTTCTGCCAGTTCTCCTGATTTTTCACCTTTCTTTGAATAGACCTGATTTCTTTATACTCGGATATCACAAGAATCGTATTCCTGTTTGAAGGTTAAATAATTTAAATGACAGTCACAGTCCTTTTAAAAGAAACTTTTTTTGTCCAGATTAAAATTTAACTTCCACTGTCCGTATAGAAAAATGGATGTATGTAAACCTATATATGGGAAAAGGGGACTGGGTAACTTTTTTTGTTTGTTATTTATTTAAACACCGTTTGAGGCAAAGCTTTAATTCATATTTCTCTGACGCTTGTATTCATTGATTAACCCTTTCACTGCTGAGTCATTTCACCCCCCTCCCCATGCTGAGCTCATTTTGACAGTTTTGTGTTAACTATGTTTGATCGTGTTTTTATTGTACCCAGCCAAATTATATATCCTTATTTTCGGCTGATTCAAAATATATTAGTAGGTGTATACGTCGTGTCCCGTCAGAATGCTATAACAAAGTATGTAAAAATGTAGATTTCTTTCAGGTTTCAATCATTTATAGCCTGGAAAATATATATATTTTTTCATTTTATCATCCAAATTTTTGTGGTTATATATTCTATGGGGGGCTCTTGTGTTTTAAAAAAAAATATATATATAATAAAAAAAAATTGAAATTGGAACCGGATACTGCATTTTTCTGAGAAAATACGCAATTTTAAAAAAAAACATGAAAATTTTTGCTTAGGTTTTGCTGCATTGTGTTTTTTGTGTAATGTGACTGTATATATAAAATAATGAACTCGCTTTCGGCGTGGGAAATAAGAAGGTAAGTGTTGCTCATTTCATACATGACAAATAGATAATGCCATTGCTTGGGAAAGAAAAAAATAAACATAATTCTTTTTCTTTTATGACATTTTACATGTACATGTTTGACATCACTAGAAAGGCCAGGCTATGGACCCGTGTATCTTCTTTCTTTACACCCCACAAAGTCCTGTTAGGTGTCATTGGACAGGTCAAAGTGGGCTCTCCTGGCAGTGGTGAAGCGGCTTGTGTTTTAGATGGACCAATGGGTAATGATGCTTTGCGCCATCACCTCCGCATTTGGTCCCAGCGTTGTCATATTTGGTATCATTGGAGAGATCTTTCCAATGACCCCTCACTTGACTTCGTTTGGTGTAAAAAAAAAAATATCAGAGATGCAGCAGAGTTCCAAAGGACCCCCTGCGCCCCTCGCAGCAGTGCGCAGGTTAAGGTTTTCGATTAACCATTACGTAATAGCGCATTATGCCTTTGCTTTCAAACTTGCTTACGTACTGCGGAAATGAGAAACTGAGTTAGTGCAGCATCATTATTCATGCTATAATTTAAAAGTGACCAATAGTGCTGCATTGGGGGTGAACCAGAAACTTTGTCATTTGATTATTTTTACACAGAACAAGAACATGCTTGGTATCACTGGAAAGGCCATGCTCTGCCCTTTCCAATGATGTATATTTGGCTAACTATGGTTCCGAACACCGTAGTTGGCGGAGTCCTTCGCACTCAAGCGGGTAAGCGGAGGACATGCTCAGCACATCGTCGGCAGCAAACAGGTTAAACGGAGTCAGAGAAAGATGCATACTAAATGTTTAAACATGTATTTGGTGCCTGGCATCTGACTGCGATCAGCTTTTGGTGAACTGCCTGACGTTTCAGGCAGTTGACAAAAATGGAAACCACAAGTTCAGAGCGTTCTGCAGCTTAGAACTGCGATTTGACTGCGTGACTGTCTATGCTGTCATTGGGTGTTAAAATGTAGAACAATACCTTTCCAATACATTAACTTGTAATAAATATGTTGAATGACCTAGGCTAATCCTATTATATACAATAAAGTTTCATTAATTATTGGGACCTCTTGTGAGGCTTGTCTAGACTGGCTGGTGTTAAGCATTTTGTGTAAAACAGGGGTCTGTCAAGGGATCTGAAGGCAGTTGACCATTTTACTTCTCATTTGTTAGAGTGAAGAGTAGTAACCATGATATTTTATGGAGTAGAAGACTTGTACATCTACCCCGATCAGATATATTATTTTTCTATAAAGTTCCTGACATGCAGTTGCAAACTCTCTTGCAAAGTGTTGCAACTCTCTCCTTTGCACACTATTTTTCTCCCTAAGCTCCTGATGAAGCTGCTGATTAGTCAGCGAAATGCGTAGAGCTAAAATCCATTGTAACTTTCTTTATGGGACCTCTCCTCTTGATTTAGGGTTTTGCACTTTAAAACTCCGCCCCCTGATATCTGCTCCTTACTCTGATTTTCTTTGTATAGTGTTCTTGCTTGAGCGCTCCCAGACCTGGGACAGATTATTTTTATTTTTTTTCCATCCACATGATGGTTTATAGATACTATATTGCTATTGGAGACGCGGTTAAAGGGACACTCTAATAAAAAATCACCCCTGTTTTTTAACCTTAATCTATTTTTTTTTGTAACTGTAATACTTACCCTAAAATCCTCTTGTTTCCAGCTGCGCTTTTTTTTTTTTTTTTTCATACTCCCCTCCCTTCTCTTCCGCTCCCGTCCTTCTTGAGTCTTCTTGCCTTCTGGTTTACGTGAGAAGCGCGCATGCGCGCCTCTCACGTAAACCAGCCAATCGGCAGGCTTCCTCCCGGCTCCCTCTGAGGATTAGTGTTGCGCGCAAGAGGATGCGCGCAACACTAACCCTCAGAGGGAGCCGCCAGCTTCTGCGGTGAGTTGGAGACGTCATCGCGCTTAAAGCGCGATGACGTCTCCTACTCGGCAAAAGTCGGCAGAAGCGGGAAATATGATTCCCGCTCTGCTGACTGACAGCTGGGAGGGCGGAGTAAAGTTCTCCGCCTCTCTCAGCTGTTTTCAGCATTTACAGCTGAACCGCTGAGCGGAGGGAGGGGGGACAGAGGGCAGCATACTCTGGGCATCATGACCTCCTAAAATAGCTTAGGTGGTCATGTTGCCTAGAGTGTCCCTTTAAGGTTCTCTAGGTGCGTGGATTTATTTTGAGGTTTATCCTCTTTCTTCTTATTGTCCTAGACCCACGTAGGCCTGTTTCTGACTTCTATAGAATCTCTTACTTCCTTCCAGTTAGGATTAGGAGTCCTGCATGTATTAATTGTCTATTTACACCTATACCAAGATAACCTCTTAACTGGGTCTGCTCATAAGGGAGGTAATCAAGTGCAATATGTGTGCTTTCATTGCTAATTCAATGGATTATTGAGCCGAGAATACCTTTTTCAATGCCATTTTTTTTTTCTTTGAAGTAGTTTATCATACAGCCTCGATGTTGCATGTTTTTAGAATCTCTATTTAGGAATAAAAGTAATTTTTTTTTTTTTTTTTTTGATTCTTGTAAAAAAAATACAACTCTTGTGCCTTTTTATTATAAATCTGAACTCCAAATCCAGGCTATTCACAAAATTTTGGCCTTCATTGCAGCAGGTATATGAATGCTTTTAATTTGTGCAGATGTGCCTATTCTAGGGTTATCTTCCATGCATCATTTGCCAGAGAGCGGAGTGGGATTCAGGGCTCTGACTGCGCTGCTTACTTACCAATTAACCATAAGCTGCTCCATTCGGACACCTGGCATCCCATCCATCTGTCGCTGTGTTTCTTTACAACCACCCCCCCCCCCCATTCCCATTGCCTTTGGAGCTAATACAGACATGACAAGTCAATTTCACCTTGATAGCACTACTCACATCGCAGAGTTCAAATTAATACAATAATCTGAGCATTAACCTTTTAAAAGCTGATGAAACATCACAAGTCTACAAGAAATACATGACCCCATTTTTAGTGGCCTGCCGTTTTATGTTCTTTTTACAGATTGTTGTGCCGTTGACCTTTTTATTATACAAAATAAACATCCTTTTTTTTTTTATTTCTATTTCTCAAGACTAATACGTCCACCGGACCATGCCATGCATCTGGGGCTAGATTCCAGGGCTCTGGTTAAGTTTGCACCGGGCTTGGGATCTAGACCTGGATTTTAGCAGACGCAGAACAGCAGTTCTATGTAAAATAGATATAAAAAACCGTAGGTAATTTAATCTTTTATGCTTTTATGTAGATTTATCTCCCTCCCCTCCTCCTCCGGTTTTGGGGTTCTGTAAGACAAGAATTGTTATTCCGAGGGAATTGACTTGACTGTCATTGGACTCCTGGATCTGTGTTAGTGAGAATTGATGACACTAAAGAAAACAAAAAAAACACAACCTCATCACTTATAAACCATTCGTAAACTGGTATTGCATGCTTATCAAGATGGTATTTAATGTTTGCACCCATGATTTTACTGATAGCCATGCATAAAGGGTTCTCATTTGACCAACTGAATGAACTTGCCATGCAGAATATGCTGTTCCACCAAGTAAAATTACTCTCCACACAGCCTAGGATGATGACTCTCCAATCATGGCAAGATGCATCATGATGCAAGCGATTCTCCATGCAGGGTTGTATGGCTCTAGAAGCCGAATAGGGTGACTGTGCCATATCTCCCAAAACTCAGGGTTATGACGTCTTCACTGGAATTGGTGGGTCTGTGGTTTGTATACCAGTAGTATGATGTGTGTAACCGTTGATGACCAAAATGTGGACCTGCTCAAACAAAAGGCATGTTAGTCCCCTAGGTATCAATGAACAGGGCAGGTACAGAGAAATGTGTGTCCCATGGCCTCACATACAAAGCAGGAAAGATTGTTGTCTCGACTGGGCAGAGGAATCATGAATAGTATAATTTACATGCAGGTTGATGCTCACCTGGCAGGGAAGGCTTACTCCCCATGCAGAGTGTGATATGACTTTTAGCCACTTTATTTAAAGTATGATTCACTAGAATTTGACAATGTCAGGGACTTAACCCCTTAACGCTGCAGGACGTACCATTTATGTCTTACATTAGGCGGGCTTTAACGCCGCAGGACGTAACGTTACGTCCCCGGCGTCTGCAGCCCCCCGGCGGCCGATACTCACCACCTCCGGTGGTTCCCTCGCTGATCTGACTTCAGCGGAGTCAGATCAGCGGTTTTGGCTCCTCCCGGCGCTCTGACGTCATTGCACCAGTTGCAATGACGTCAGTTTCAGGCGTCCAGTCCCCCCCCCACCGGAGCAGGGGCAGCGCCTGAAGGGGAGGGGGGGATCCTTCGGATCCCTCTATCTCCCCATTGCTGGGGGCTAGCAGTAAATGCTAGGCATCCCTGAAAAGGTCACAGCCTGGGCTTTCCAGGGATGTATGGCATTAACCCATCGGTTCCAGATCACAGCCTTTTGCCGGTGGGGGCCGCCATCGAGCGTGGCACGATGCCATCAGTTAACCAGGGAACCCCTAGCTGCCAAGGGATTTCCTAAGGAAATCCCATAGTGGAGATAGCGGGGTTCTTTGAACCCCTTTCTCCTGATCGGTGGCAGCTAGGCCTTTCGAATGATATCAAACATGACCATTTTACAAGTAACTTTAAGGCTAGGGTCAGACGAACGCATTTTTCACGTTGTCCGTGAAAAAGTGCGGTCGAACGAACGTACGCATTTTTTCCCGGAATTCGCGATAGCGGTCATACGATGCGCCTTTTCATCCGTGATTTTGTACGGATCGTCAATAAAACACTTTTTGTGTCTGGACGTTATGTTAGCCGGACATTAGCAGCGTCTGACGTCTCCTAATCACACACACACGCCGCTATGCGGCCGCAGCGCACTCTGTACGTCAGTAGTAGCGGTTTGACGTTCTCGAAAAAATGCGTTCGTTGGCCACTTGCGTTGCACGGACGAACTTTTGTGCGGCCGTTCTTCGTATGTTCCCCGGCATTGGACGTCATTTGCTGCTAGTACGGCCGTGATTTCGTGCGGCTAAACGCACGTTAAAACTGCGCTAGTCTGACCCTAGCCTAAGGTGTAAAAAAATAAAAATATCAAATAATATTTTTTCTTTTTTATTAAAACATGCTTTTTTATTTTTTTTTAATGCAGCACTATTGTTCACATTTCAATTATAATGTGAACAATGATGCTTCACTAATTTATTTTTTTGGGGGGGTTTAGCTAAAATCACGTAATTTCTCCCAAAAAAAAATGGGTTCCCATTCAAAAAATTTTAACAAGTCTACCCCACAGAATATAACCGCAAAGGCTCAGGTAATAAAATGCAAAAAAATATATACTTTACACACTGTGGATAATTGAAATTTTATTAAATTCTTTTTTTTTTTTTCTTTTACAATATTTGTTACAGCATTTTGACAGGGCATATAATAATGATATATTATTAATCTGCCATGTCTGCCGGAAAGAACGATATATAATTTGTCTGGGTGGTATAATAATTCGTCATTTAAAAAACGGTCAAAATGAGCTCAGCAAACTTCTACTTCCCAAACTGCGCCGAAGTTGTAAAATTGCTCTGTCCTTAATGGGTTAAAGAACTGTGAGAAGTGCTAAAACTTCAGTTGATTCTATCTGTGATAAGCATTAACCTGTTGGCTGTGGATGATGCACTGAGCGTGTCCTCTGCTTTCCCTCTTGAATGCAGAGGACGCGCTCAGTACGTTGTCTAAGTCCTTCGGCATGGCCCTGATCTGCGTGCCTGTGGGACCTCCCTCCAGCCATTGATGTCGTCATGCAGGGGCGCGATGACATTAGAAACAGCCCCCCCCCCAAGGGCAGGGAATTCCCTCTGTAGGAGTTAAGGGGTCATTTTATGTATAGATAAAAATAAGAAAGTTTTTTTGTTTTTTTCCCCCTAATGCAGCACAAATGTTCACTTTTCGATTTATAAAGTGAACAATGATACTGCATTAACTCACTTCCCATTTCCCAGGATGCCAGCAAGTGTGGAAGTGATGTCCCAAAGTGGTGTTATGCATTGTTTCATCAAAATCGTAAACCGCTGAATGGGTGGCGCAGGTGGTCCTTTGGAACCCAGCGTCTCTGCATTTTACAACGTAAGGTGTCATTGGAAAGGTCATAGTCTGGACTTTTCAACGATAACAAAAATGACCACATAGTGTGTAAAAATAGAAAAATTATGTCCAAAAATTGATATTTTTTTCCCCTTGGGGTCTAATGCAGTGGTATCATGAGCCTTTACTTCTAAATCAAACAATGCAACTACACTAATTCACTTTCTCCTTTCCCATGCCGAGACCAAATGTGGAGGTGATGGCGCAATGCTTTATTTTGCATTGGTTCATTTAAAATACAAGGCACGGCAACACAGAGTGGGCCTGTATCTCCATTCTTTACACCCAATGAGGTCAACTTATGTGTCAAATGATGCCATACATGACCATGTTAAAAAAAAGAAACAAAACACTACTTGTTCCAAAGCAATGCCATGGTCCATTTGTCACATATAAAATGAGCAATACCGCTGCCATTACTCCTCATTTCCCTCACTGTGAGCAAGCTCAGTGTTTATATACATGGTCATATTATTCATAACACATAATCTTCCAAAACGAAAGTGAAACATTTCAGATTGTTTTCAGGTTTGGCTAAAAATGCAGTAACTAGTTCCCATTTTTAGTTTTATTTAACAAGGGTATCCCATAGAATATAAAGCCACAAAGGTTTGGGTAATAAAATGTGGAAAAAAATAATAATTATACATGCTGTAAATTATTTGAAATCTGAATGGAAATTTTACTTTTTTTTTTTATTCTAAATTAAATCTTTTCCTTTATAGCATATGATGTATAGACCTAAAATTATATATTTTTAATCTGCTGAATGCGCTGAAACACATGATATATAATTTCTCTGGGTTCTAGAATTATTAAAGCATGACTTCAAAACACATTTGAACATGATGAGCACAAAATGGTCTAAAGGAACTCCACACGGTGAAATGGAAGGGGTTACATTTTTTTAAATTTTATTTTAATAGATATACATATCCATCTATTTCTCTGACTGAAAATCAGAAAAACCTGCTGATACTATATAGTGGTAGTGTGAGACATTGGACAGGTCAGAGATCATGCAGCCGTTACAGTTGGTTCCCAACAAAATAAAATTCAATGTGCTTGAGATGCCCAGAACAAAACTGGCATTTGGAATTTTACAGTATTGTAGTGCTGTAGACTGTGCAGTCGGTTATGTCATGACCCTGGTTTATGGATTGTTTTCCAGGCCATAACAGAACATCTGACTTCACAGACATAGTGAATTCTTTTGGAAGCGGTGTGTGCTTGTTAATTTGCCAAGTCTTAACAATACTGAAGTTTGGAGGAACCGGAGGTCACTCTTCCCCTGAAAGATTGAAATACCCGATGCGCAGCACGTTAGCCAAGCTTCCCACGTCCTCCTCGTATTCACTAGGGACTCTGCACATGGATTCAAATGCTGGAGAATCACTAGGAGCGGAAACTGCAAGACTTCCCCTGGCATGTGTTAAAGAATGTCCTTGCATTATTTTAACCAGAAGTCCATAAAATTCTTTAGTTGAGATTTGGCCGTTGCTGTACAGTAACACCTTGATAATGACTGTCCTGCTCAAACAAAGCTTGTGATTTGGTCAACCGTGGACTCTCCTAAGCGGTAATAATAACAAATACCAGTATAAAAAAGTGTATTCTGGCATCACAGATGCTCGCTTTAAATCAAAAACGGTTACATTTTAATGCAAGCAGGGATATATCTACAGTGCCTTTTTCTTTTTAGTGTTCAACATCTTGCTTATCTTGGTTAAATTTCAACACAACACATAGAACACCAGAACAATGCGGAAAGACACTAAAGATCCCACTAGAAGCTTCAATAGAGGGTTTTACCGCTCCAGAGATGTGTGTGCGCCATAAAAATCTCGGTCGACCAATGTTAAAAGCAATTCATATCAGAAAAAGAACTCCTGGCACTCCATCAGTGGTATAAACATGTACCCTTTTTATTGCATGAAATTAGTGGTACCAGTTTGGACACAAGTGCTCTACAAAGGCGATTCATAGCCAAAACTTTGCCATAATCATTCATGCAATAAACCCTGTACATTTATACCACTGATGGATTATCGGGGATTCCTTCTTTCTTATATGAATCAAAACTCACAGATGCATTTTTTTTAGTTTGATAAATTAATTTCACCCTCACTTCTCTATTTAATTAATTTCACCCTCCCACCTCCCCATTTAATAATTTCATCCCCCCCTTAATTAATTTCACCCCCATGGTGCTTTCACCTGATCTCAGCGCGTCGTGAGTAGTAGGAGGGGGTGGGGATTATCCCCTCTTCCCTCATTCACTGCTGCGCGCCGGATCCTCCTTCACACTGCGCTCGGAAGATGAGCAGCGTGAGGGAGGCTCTAAGGGCCGGACCAAGTGATTCCTCAGACCTTATATGGCCCTCAGGCCGGACATTCCCCACCCCTGCTTTAGGAAAACTAGGTTTGGCTGAACAATTACTTAATGCAGTTTATAAATGTAAATAATTTATGCATAATGTTGGACGCGGGAGTGGTAGACCCATTCACCAGCATTCCGATTTATTTTTTTCTTCTACAGATCTAAATGATCTGTAAATTCCTTTTGTTAGTATTGTTTTTTAATTATGTTTAATTACGGATTCCCTCCTAATCCCATGTGTTCGTACATCCAACCCAGATTCCTCTCCTTGTGGTTTTGTGTGTATAAAGGGCAGCCAGTGATGAGTGATGATGCCCGGCAGCATTGCTGGTATGTATGGAGAGGTCCATTACTCATTGTCTCTAAAATGAGACTTCCCACTCTACTGCCTTTTCAGCATTTTTTTCCCCTTTTAATACAGGATACTGCTAGTTCAGAGTCTTGAAAACAAGTTAAAGAACGCATGGCCATCTGGAGTCATGAGGTTGAATTCCGATCATGGTCGTCTGTAAGGACATGGCCTCAAAAAGGAACAAAGGAAATTCTTGCAAGGGTCATGTTCAAAGGATAAATACAGGTGATTGGGCACATTAAGTACGCTAAAATACTTTGCTATTTTAAGACTTTCATTTCCTCCCTTAATGGTAAATCTTAAACTTTCTTATTATCGATGACTCCTATAGAAATGTGAAAACTGGGCAAGTCTTTTGACCTTTATCTATGAAACACCTCTCACTGCATTCACTCATGATTTAAACAAAATTGGGAATGGGAGTGAGTTCTTCAATTCAAACCCATTTTCAAATGTGTTAAAATGCCCTGGGTTTAATAGATATTTTCCATAATGTGTGACTCCTCAAACAATGCCCATAAATTCTGTATCCTCTTGGTGTTGTTGTTTTTTCTCCTTTTCTTTTTTTAATAATCTGCTTAAACAGCTTCTGTTCAGCTTGTTTTTTTTTTTTTGTGGCCGGTCAATGTGTCCGATTCCTTAGGTGTCATAACTTCTAGCACCTGATTATTTTATGTATGGAAAAAAACAGTGCTTTCTTTGCAGAACTCGTCTACTGAGCAAGGAATTCCAGTGTCTTCTCTTCAATCATAACTTTGGGTGTATTCATACGATAAATCTTTTATGAGTGAGATGCTGGTGGGATAGACTAGAGTCTGGTTTATTTGTGTTCTAAATCGGCAAGTATAACGGCAATGAGACACTGGTACTAAAGTGCTACTGTGATACCCAACACAAGTTGGTCTCAATTGACCATGCCCTACGCTCAATCCAGGCAGCTGAATGTATGTCGGCACCGACAGACATGTCTGCACACTGATATCACCTACAGATTGTGAAATGATCCTCACTAAGTGAAGCTCTCATAGGTGGTTCAAGGGAACACCTGCCACTGGACCAGAGTTGGTTGCAGCTAGCAATCTTTAAGACCAATGCCCTATCTAACAAGCGTTATTGCAGTGAAAGTGAGCCGGTCCACTTTAAGCAGGCCTGATTAGTAAAGAACCTTCCATATAGTGTCCAGATAGAACATTATAAAGTAGTAGAGGATTAATAGAAAAGAAGTAATTTTGATTTCATTATTTTACATATCTGTAGAATCTCGCTTTTTTTGTACGATTTGAATAATAATCCAAATAATGCTTATACTAAATGTCAGTCGATGAAGGATCGAAGTCGATAATTAGAGATGTGCATTCGTTTCGGAAAAATTCGGAATTTGGAACGAAATTTGATAATTCGTATTCGGAAGTACTTCCGAATAACGAATCGATACGATGCAATTCGAAAGCAAACAGTATATAACAAATTTATTTTACTGTGTCATCATCATAAAAGAAAAATTTAAATAACTGATATCAACTATCGATAGTTCATTTCAAATTCGATAGTTGATATCAATTCGATAGTTTATCAGTTTATCGAATTTGAAATGAACTATCGAATTGATCTTAACTTACAAGTAATAGTCAGCAAAGCACTTTATGAAACAAATTAATTTTAACTGTTTAATTTGACTCAAATACTAAATCTGTGACACAGCTTAAAATTTAAGCCTAGCTTTTCTTTTAAAAGATAAATTAGATTATCTAGTGATCCAAAATTCAAATTGATATCAACTATCGCATTGATATATGAAATTCGAATCGCTTCGAAATTTCAAATCGAAACAAAATTAGTTACGAAAATTCCGAAAACGAAATGATTTAAAAATGTAGCGAATCGAAACAAATTTTTCAGCCACGCACATCCCTATCGATAATGTTCTCATCACATGCAGAAGAAAAAATTCTAATGGAAATCATCTAGTTCATGTCCTACAGTCCAAAGACAAACCTACAAGAAGAAAAAGAAATGAAAAACTTGTGATTGTTTAAGGAAACTAGCAGTTCCTTTCCCTGGATATGCTTCTAACTGATGTCAATTTAATTGTAAGCAGTAATTAGTTTCACTTTAAGAGAAATACAGCTGTTTTATGCAAGCAATTTATATTTTTATGTGTCTTACATTTTAATTTTAGGTTTAAAGGCTGATCTTTTTAAATGCCTCTTTTTTTTAACTAGGCAGCATTAAATCTGTTTTCAATTAAACGTACATGGAACCAATTGAAACGTGTTCTTTTAATATTTTGTACTAAACCTTTCAGATAGTATTGCTCCTAAATAAAGATTAGCCATGCTAATTTTATATAGTTTCTTTTTGTACTCTGTTTTATTCCTTGATCCCAGGAAACTATTTAATTTGCATCCTATTCTTTATACTTAAGCTTGATTTATTTTTATCGGGGGTTGTTTTAATTAGTACACCATATAAAACCCGTTCACCTCTGCTGGGAGGCATTGCCATCAATCTGTCTCCCTCTTTGTAGTCTTTCAATGTTGCCATTGCCTAACCACAGGCTGTGTGCCTTCCATGTTCCTGATTCTACATTACCTTTATTTCAACCCTCTGTATGATTTTAAATGTCATACTTTTTTGACATTTCTCCCACACTCTGGCTCCTAGAATTTCTTTGCATCTTCCAGTTTAATCGCCACTCAACAATAGCCTAATTAAACCATCTGTTTGTCCCGAATGAGTCATTAATGATTATTTAGAGAGCCGGTGAAAATCAATGTTTCATCAGCAACAAATGCCGGTTTGTCACAAAACGAAAATCCAAAAGTGTGACAGAAGAAACTTTACTGTGCAACTATTTGCAATACCGGCACTTTTTTTTGAGAAAGGATTTTACCAGGAAGGATACATTGAGATTTCTCTCATTTTCAAGTATGTCCTGGGTGGTGAGTATGTACCATTGGGTGTCTTGCCCAAGGACACTTACTGGAGAGGTGCCCTTGCCGGGATCGAACCTGTGTCTCCACAGTCTCTCTCCACGGTTATAGAGCAGTGATGTTACCTCTACTCCACCCAGCCGGATAGAGTCTGTTCTTATTAGACAAAAATGGCAAAGAAAATCCTAATGTGTTACTTTCCATGAAAAATCCATGCATATATTCTTGTTAATGCTTAAATATGCTGCAAGGAGCAGGGGGAAACCTGTTCTTGGAACCCACCTCCAGAACATCCAGAGTCCATCATACAAATATTTAGATTTCATAGAAGCATAGTAAAGGTACTAATGAAAATAGGGCTATTTTTTTTAACTTATGGAAATAGTTGCAGGTGAGTGTGTGATGGCAACTCGCCACTTCGAGAAGAGACTAGATGCCAGATTTGAAGTCTGTGTAAAAACTAGGGAGTTTCCAGATCTGAAAAGGTGTTCCATAAACCTCATTTATTACGTAAAAACGTCCGTAATTAGAAGACTAAGTGCCTGGAAATAGGTAATGAACATTGAAGAAAAAATGTTATTCAGGCTTCCGTCTGCCATTGAGCAATTAAAATGCCATTGAATCTGTGCATTCCAGAGTTGACTATGTCACCTTCAAAGTTTATTTTTTGCATGAGACTGTTGTATGACTTTACCGTTGGTGATACTGATTGGGCTGATTGAAAAGTAGGCCGGGATCCGTACCAACTTGACATTTGATCTGTTTTTGGCTAGTGTTCGCTGCGATGTTTGCATTTCTCAGACCAGAGAGCTTGTCCAAGTTACTGACGGTCTTCTATGTAATCAGGAAGCCTCACCTCTTCCTACATGCACGTGTGTTTCCGTATCGAAGGCTGCAGAAACCTCTGTATCTATTCTAAGACTGACTTTCTCACGGAAGTGAATTTTCGGCAATGTGAGCAGTAGGTCCGCGCCTTAGAGTTTGAACGTGTAATTGTTTTCAGTCCACTACGACATTGTGTACAATTACTTTTCTTTTTAACTCTATATAATTTTTCCATTGGCCAAGCAATGTCTCTATCTCTACAAGTGAAAATTCTATTTTTTTTTCTATGCATTACTTTAAATTGATGACATCATACCATTACTCTACACAGCTGGCCATTTATCCACCACATACTATTAAAACATGATCTGTGTTAGTGAAATATATTCAAATATGATTTAGACGATACATGAATTTTCTTGACTTTCTTTCGCATAAATAGTTTTTTGTGGCATATAGGTGATCACGAACAACAGAATATCCAAATAACATTGAGAAAATTGTTGAACAGACATGCATATATCATACATATTAAATACTCCTGGTGACTCCAAGCACAATAACCTTCTTTTCCTGGCATATGTTCTAGCGCGGGAAGGCCCCCAGACTCCCTGACTAGATGTCTAATTTACAAACATGACTTCTGCAATAAGGCTATAATTTATTTGTGTATTTTAAAGTAAAATAATTGAAAGAAAAATAAACCTGTCAAAGTCTCAAGTGGTGAATTTAGCATTTATCATAAAGATCAATGCAAGATCGTATCTCTCAATGAGACGTTATTAGCAGTTACTTACCTGATTCCAGGCCGGGCACAGACCATGTTCCTTATTTTAAAGGGTAAATTTTTATTCAACAATAGGTTATTCTGTATCCTCTGTTTTGTCCTTCTTGGTAAATGAGGGTCATTGCAACGCTGGGCGATGGTTTCTGCTCCCTGTCTTAATAGTCAACAGCACTTCACCAGTCAATCTCCTGCCAGGATGCCTATTTTGTTAGCAGTAGGGTGGGCAATTTCCATCTATTTTATTTTAATTGTTTTTGTCTAGTTTTTTTTTTTCCGTCACAACTGAATAGAGTTTGAGGTCTATTTTAATAAAAGTAAAATCAAGAAACCCAACAGGTTTGTGGACACCTGTTGGCAGGCTCTGCCGATGCTCAAGATTTCAGTAAAATTGAGGTTGACCTCAAACTCCATTTTAACAGTGGAAAATCAACCACCCCTAAGTAGTAGTCACTCACCGCCATATCAGTTGGCCATGTATGTAGCTGGTTGACACTCATACCGCAGATATAATATAACGGTTTTAAGGTGTTCCTTTTAAAAAGCACATGAACGCAACATCTAAACATTAATAATGTTGGGCAAAAGTTGGCATGTTTCACTTTCTCAGTGGCATATAGAAGCTGGGTTATGGTATGACTCAAAACACAGCAATAATTTTATCATAAGGTAATTGAATTGGGCCTATAGGTATCTTTTTGTTTATTTACTTTTTGGTAATGTTCATTGTTACATGTATTCCATTATCTTCTATGAATACACGTCTCATAAAATTAATGCTTATCTACTTCATTTCGGGGCTTGAGGATTCCTTTTTTTTATTTATTTGCATTGCACAGCTACCAAACTAGATTTCCAATCATAGCCTGCAACGCTTTTCGTCCTGCTACTTATGACTGTTCTAAGCAAAATGTTCGTAATATATACGATTTGTCGCTTTCATCTGTTTACACAGCTCTAGTTATGACCCCAGGGCGCAATTCACTACCTTTTCATACCATGAAAGAGCCTTTTCAGGAACCAACGCCGGCTTTCAACAACACTAAGAAAAGTTTATTACACGAACAAATCATCCACAATAGAAAAACTGAATGCTCCAACGCTCGGGGAAATCTTAAAGCATATTTTGTTGAGAGCTTCTGTAACATTTTCTTGGCAGTGAATCCCTTTCATTTGTCTTAGGTTTTTGTAGAGGATAAAAATTGTAAGAATCTAGTTTCTTCTGGGTTTCTTGGTAACGAGTATTTGGGATTTCAAGATGTGGACCATCATCTGTTGGTTTCCTGATGTAATGGGCCAAAAGGTTTTAGCTTCCACACTTGTTGGTCCTAATGAATGCATGCTTTAGTTTGGTATGACCAAATTAAATATCATTGGCATTTTTTGCTTTCTGCCTGATTGAGTAAAGGTAAAGTAAATTCCACTCATTATTTGATATTGTTTTATTGATGGTGAAATTGTGACCTTCCAATTACTTTAGTCTCGTAGACCAGTGGTTCCCAAACGCGGACCTCAAGTACCCCTACCGGGTCAGTTTTTCCAGATATCTGAAGCATAGCACAGGTGATATGATTTGCTGCTCAGTGATTGCAGGAGGCCGGTCTGCTATTCTCCAAGGTAATCCTTAAAATCTGCTCTTTTAGGCGTACTTGATGACCGCGGGTGGGAACCACTGCCGTGGACCATTTTCTTAATTTATGCTGTTAAGTTCCATTTAATATTTTATGTGATTTTATAGTTCACGTGTTTTTAACTAAAAATTGTGAAAGAGGATAATATTTGTAATTGGGTTGGAAGATGGAAGTAACGTTTAGGAAACTCTATGATCATAGATCGGGGTCATAGATACTTGTGGTAGTACATACCTCCTGTCTTTGGGAGGCATGGATTGGGGGTCAAAGGATCCACCTTCCATCTACATGATCTCTAATTTTGCGAGGATACTTTTATAAAGCCTGTCTATTAGTCATTACATCCTTACATGGACAATAATGCTTTTGGGTTGTAAATGTTTGGTGGTCATGTATATTGCTGTGGTCTCACTGTATTCACAGAGGATATTTCTATGGCCTCTCCAAAAGACATCAGATTACAAACTTAGGATGGTTTGGGTTCCCATCCAATCCATGTCTCACTCTTTGGAACCGTTGGAAGGTATGGAGGTAGAAACCATAAATTTCACACGCAAAGAGACAAATTAATAAATTGGGGAACAATGATCCATTATTCCATCATTATGGTTAATTTTTTCGGTATAATAGAATTGCAATTGCGGTGCCCTCTTTAGAGCAGTAAACCTGTATGGATGAGCTACAGATTTTTTTTAAATTTGTTTGGTGCTGTCCTAAAAAAAGGAACATCATTTAAATGTTCTCATGTCAAAGGTAACATGAAATAATTTTTTTTCGTCTTTTTATTTAAAAAAAAAATAAAAAAAAATATAAACACCGTTTACGAGAACAATGGGGTTGATTCTTGTACTGGCCGCCTGGATCTTAGGTGGCAATTTGAAGGGGAGCAACATTTATTTAATAATAATAATATTGATTGAAAGAAAGTGCAGTTCATTAGAAGGAGAGCTTTAAAATAACGGAGCTAAAAAGCCATAACACTCCCAGCAACGAGTCTCTAAAATCTATTAAAGCATTTATGTACAGATCATTTGTTTTAAATTACGTTTTTATTTAAATGGCACCAATATTTTATGAGTTTGTCTTTATTTCATTTTTTTTTTTAAATTTATTTGATATGGCGAGCAGGGAGTGGGTTCAGTAGTATTTGGAGTGTATAGGTAAGGCTAGGGTCAGACGAACGTGATTTCTACGGACTGTGCGTCCGTACAGTACGGAAGACGCAGTAGTGGCCACACAGTCCGTTTATTCCCTGACGTATTGCGGAAGAGTGTGGTGAATTAAAGCGCTTCCTTCTGCAGGGCACGGATATCTCTCAAGTAGGGCAAGGTTCTTGTTCTCAAATTCACTTTAGCAAGTAATCTTAAACCCTCAAAGAAAACAGAAACAGGAAGACCTAGTGTAACCTGTTTACCAACGGAGCTACCCAAATCATACAGAGGTTAAAGTCACGTGTTGGTGTGTCACAAATTGGACACTAGATGAAATGAACCACCGGTATGGTATGGAGATACCGGATCCCCCTCTGGTGTCTTATCCAGGGTACTCCTTAAGGAAATGAAGTGCAGCAGCAGGACCATTAATCCAAAATTTATTAAAATAAAATCAATTAAAATATAATAAAGTGACGCCGAGTGCATTTTGCGATTAAATCGCTTTCTCAGTCAGCAAAATTGAATAGTTTTTCCAGTCCTGCAGTGTCCTTTATATCCAGAAAGTGTCCATGGCGTAACGAGTTGAAAGTAAAAAAACTTCCGGTATTCGGCGATACCACCGCGCTTGCGCGGGATGACATCCAATCGCAAATTGCGTTCCGCCTTCAAGATGGCGGTGCGTTCCACCTCGTACCATGCGGTTTTTCTTTCTTTCCTTTCCTTAAGAAGTATCAATCAGTATCCATTCACAATTATTTACTTGTTTTCATACGAACAGAAAATGTTATTACAAATCTTTGATTCTATTACACATTTCTACCTACCATCAGTCAGTATTGCGGGGGCTTTTTGTATACACCCAAATCGTATCCTTATAATGCCAAATGGCATACTGATATGTAAAGCAGCATAAAATTATATATTTTCAAATATCTTTAAGACAATAGATCTAGCTCAGGGATAATATATATATATATATATATCACCATATCAATATTTTGATGGATGTAGGAGGGAAAATTTAATTAAAAGGCAAAACCATTTTGTCCGTGAAAAATGCTGGACGTATAAGGCTAGGGTCAGACAAGCGCATTTTGTACGGACTCTGCGTCCGTGCAGTACGGACGTACTTTCTGACTGACAACAAGGTAGTGGCCACACGGTCCGTCTGTTTCACTGACGTATTTTTTGACGGATGTAGCAGGGAAAATAAATTAAAATGAAAAAACATTCTGTCCGTCAAAAATGCTGGACGTATAAATGCAGTCCATCTGACCTCGTTGCATCACTCACACACAAAGCTACACAGACTTTGCGGACGTGGCGCACTCAGCACGTCCGTCCTAGCAGTATTACGTTCTTGCCTAACCTGTGTCCGTTTGCCATGTCCATCATGCGTCCGCACTTCTGATGCGGATGCAGCGCACTTTGTGCGGCCGTTCTAGGGGTTGTACGCTCTTGCGTCCGTGGGCCGTGGCCGCTGTGCGTCCGTAGTTCAGTGAGGACATACTTAGCGTGTCGGGGTCCTAGGGGATTTCTTTCATGCCATCACGGACGTGAACACTATGCTCGTCTGACACCAGCCTGAGCTCCAAAGCTAAATAAACCTTTGGAAAAATAAAATATTTAACACAAGATTAAAACCAAAAAAAATACCCTTAATGTTTTTATTTTTTTTTGTCAGGGCTCTTTTTTTCCTCTTAATCGACGTTTAAAAGGCACTTTTAAATCTCACCATGTTTCAGTGGAGCCCGCAAAATCAAGTGGTTGTAAACAAAGATAGCCTTCTCAACAGGTCTCTATAGACTGTCTCCAGCTTGATCTGTCTCAAACTTGTTGCCTTGGAAGTGTGTTTCTGAGAAATGAGTTTGGTTAACTGATTGTAATTAACGACGTGAAAGAACCCCAAGAGATGTGAATTCTCCCCTATGTGAAGAGAACTGAAGTTTTCGTGCACGTAGAAACCTGTTACGGGGCAGCCATTGGTAACCTAATGTTACCCTTGTATTGAACGGAAACATTCTGTTGTTTGGGATTCTTGTATGGTTTTCTTCAAATCAAAGCAATGCAGTTGAGTACCTATTATTGCCCATAAGACCCTAATTATGTGCGATTTATGTTTGACTAGAAACCTCGAACTTGTCTTCTTTCATTACTTATCATTATGTTGGCCAGGAATGAGCACTGGGTACATTTGTTGTGGGAATACCTAATTAACAATTTGATAGGGCTTCCATTTCTTCAAGTTATTTGACACTAACAGCACAATCATGCATGCGTTGAGTTGTCAAGGTTGCAGCATCCGTATGGAAGAGATGCCAACCAATTTTCTTTGTTGTTTAATACGATATACAGTGAGCATTTGGCAATCAGAATATGGCGGTGAATCATCCACAACCTAAATGTAAAGAGGGATCCTGTGTTCTATTACAAGTGCCTTGTGCGATGTGAAGATGTTCTGGCATAAGCTGTACAGCGAGTGGCTGTTTTGATATATTCAATGAGGGACTTGTGTCATATTGGAGGTTTGAGTAGTGATTTAAAACAACCCATGGGCTAAAAGACAAAATTGGCTTTAAAATAAGAACAAATTTCTTTATGCCGCAACGCATGAAGGCGAAAAAAGAGATGTCAAGAGATTTCATGTTATTTTATTTTTATTTCCTTATGGCTGCCTGACATTAGTTATTGTTACTGGGGTCCCGAACTGAAAATGTTCCTGCAATATGTTTCTACAACCTAGACAGATTACTTATTAAAACACCCTGGGGACCAAAGAGGCATTTTCCAAGCAAGGTTAAATTCACTTGTAATGATTGAAAGTAAATCCTACAGGGACATTAAACCTTTCTCCTCGGTCACACCACTGAAATGGCAGCCTTGACTTTACTCCAGAAGCGTACTTTGCTGATGAATCCTTTCAGCAAATGTTATACGATCTAGTAAAACTTGCTTTTCCTTTCA
Organism: Leptobrachium leishanense; assembly: GCA_009667805.1. NCBI lineage: Eukaryota > Metazoa > Chordata > Amphibia > Anura > Megophryidae > Leptobrachium > Leptobrachium leishanense. The sequence goes on along the minus strand of CM019069.1, from coordinate 79,482,906 downwards.
ATATTGTTTTATTTCTGTGTATATATTGGCATCTATTCCAAAATAAATTTATATATTTTCTGCACCAAAGACTTGGCTGCTTAATAAATGCAAACGTAATAAAACCTATATTATAATAAAACCAATTAAAGTGTCCTAATGTTGACTGTTACATTTATGCTAAATACGTTGAATCTAAAACACATCCTGATGGGCCAGGTTTGTGTTGGGTGTAAACCTAACCTGCATTTTGTTAAGTCTAGCAACTCCCATAGATCCTTAATATCTCAGATATGATAACCAGAGCTCCAGTTACGCTTGCATCGAACTATCTAGCCCATCATGTGTAATATTACCAGCAAATTTGGATAAAACCCTGAAATTGTGTAGTAGTAGCAGCAGCAGCCTTGGACCATGACATGCCATCTTCCCCTATTAAGGGTTCATGCAACTGACCATGCCGGATAATAGTTGCTATATGTAGATGGAGCTTTTAAAAGACTAATCCTTTAGCATAATTCCTTTTTTTTACACAATACTGCTAGGTCTCAATGAAGAACTGGTAATCGTGACATCAGAGTACCAATGAGATTTTCAAGTACGTTTGCCTTAGGCCTTTGGTTTATTTCAGATGAGCTAGAGTGTAAGGTTTCCATGCATTTTGGTAATCTATGGTTTAGAGCTCTGTATTAGGGATACACCGATACTAGTATCTGTATCAGAGTCAATACCAGGCATTTGCACGACTGCTTGTACTCGTGCAAATACTTACACTGATACCAGAAGCCAGCGCTGTATCAGGGCTGTGGTTGCTGGCAGAATGCACAAACAACATTCTGACAGACCCCTCTGGCCGGCCACTTCCCAGCAAGCAGCCACTGGCATGTGAGTGGTTGTAAAGTGGCTCTGCTGGCCTCCATCCGCGCTTTCTTGAGATCTTGCAGAGTTCACGAGATCTCACGAACTCTGCGAGATCTCAGAGCGCGCACCCATCTGAGCCGCATTACAACTTTTACATGCCGGCAGCCGATCGCTGAAGCGCAACCAACCAGAGGGGCCTGGCAGAATGCTGTTACTGCATTCTGCCAGCAACTCCAGTGTCTGCGTCTTTGGTCTGGGATATATGTCTCTGTATTCGGAAAAAATAAAAGAACACAGCCTCTTACTAGGTCACAGAGGAAGTATTGAAGGGGGGGGGATGTGTCTGGTGATTTTATGTATGTAGATTTTTTTTCTGCCAGAAACTTGTGAATCTGAGGGTTTTGGCATAGTATCTTATATGTTCCTAGCACTACAGTTATCTAGAAAGATATTTCATATGTCCCACCTGGACTCTGCTTAAGCCACTCTCCCAGCTTGGACGTGAAAGACTCGTGTGCTCCTCTTACTACAGGACTACTTTTGCGTTTACATCCCGCATTCTCCCTAGCTGTTCTTTCAGCCACTGGTACTTGTTCACCTTCTCATATTCTTTATTTGTGATGTTCTGGTCTCTTCATCCACCAGTGCAGCGATGTAATATTCCTTGTCGACCTTAATGATTTCTGGTTGGTTGAACAGCACTTATTCATTCTATTCTGAAAGTCAGAATTGAAATGTTGTCATTGGGCATTTTGTGGCATTTCTTTGACTTTAGATCCAGCCAATATTCTGTTCCGTTGTGCCTGTATACCATCACCAGTGACATGGTTGGGCCTCTTTATGTACGCTGGTCCTTCTTGCATCTTAGAACTGGCTACTATGTGCTGAGCTGCCCCTGTGGCCTGTAGGGGTGTCTGTATCTTCAGTCCTGTAAGAGGTTGTAGACCCCTACCTTTTATTGATCTGGTGTTGATACCTGATCCTGTGCTGTTTTGTTGAATGCTACTAATACACATTTGACTATATGATCCCAATTTTTCTCGTTTTGTTCTGGTAGCAAAATATAAGCAAATGGGGGTCAGAATGAAATGTCCATTTCCAGGATTTCAATAGCCTCCCATCCGTGCCATCTCAGACAGTGGCATAAGATGGTATGGGGTCTTTCTCACCCCCATATGCATTTATTTATTTTATTACTTTTAATTATACAGTGGAGACAGGCCAGCTGCCACTAAATTAATGCTTGCGCCACCAGCGGGCTTCATCCCATTATCCAATTTTGTCTAAAACACATTTAATGTATGTAATCTAGGCAAACTGAAATGGGGCATGAGCAAAATTTGGAAGCAAAACAAAATCGTTGGAAATTTTTCGACATATCTATTCGTATGACACATATTTTTGCTGTGAAGAAATCGATAATATATAATAATCTATATAATCTCAAACTCTTTAGGGGCTGCACTCAAGGATTTATGTAATAAAGGGTTTTTTGGATCTTTTTATATCCATTAAAATGCCAACGTTTCGGTCCCTGAAGGGCTTTTTCAAGAAACCGTATAGAAGTACATTAATATAAATATATATATATTAATGTATATGTGGCAAACTTGCCAATATTGTTTTATATATATTAAAGCATATTTGCATTGTAATAATAATGCTAGTTTGTATGTGTTTTAATCTTTTTTGCTGTATTTGTTCTAACAACGGGACTATTGTGATGGTTTTGTTTCACCACAAGTCCGAAAAGAAATTGAAATCTAGGAAAGCATAGAAGATGTAAAAATTTAAATTAATGTTTGCCCCGTTTTAATAGAATCAGACGTTCTATTTTGGTTGTGTCTGCGATGTCTCCTGAAACCACCATGGATTATTGCAGACTCTGTAGATAAATGGTTTAAAGCAATCAAGTGAACGAGTGGCCGACCAGCGATTGTGCAGGATGCTCTGCCAGCTGTCTTTTCAAATGGCCACAGGTGCAAAGACAGTGGGAAATATCTAGAAGAAACCTGGATAATTACAGGTTACCGAAGCACCAGACCAGACTGCAAAGGACTATTGGGAGTCTGGAACCAGTCAGATCTCTGTACTGTAACAGCCTGGGTACCAAGAGAGGCTCAGAGCCGAAACTGATTAGCAAAAACCATTAGCAGACCACCTACATAATAAAAATATGATGGAAGATAGTAAAGGAGTTTGTTAAATATTATTATATATAATCAATTCTTTACACGGCCATAACATTTTGGCAGATACATATTTTCTTTTTAGGTACGTTCAATGATATATTTTAAAATTACACAAACCTAATATCCAATTGATGGCCATGGTTGCTGTATGACTTGGGAAATTGACTTTATCACTTAAAGTAGTTTTACATTTCTAAACACCTAAAAGATTTGAGGGTTTGAAGTTTTGTCACAGAAAATAATGTGCTTATTTAATATTTTGATGATTTGTATCAATGAACAGATGCCGCCAACCTATTTTAAAAAATACACGGGTCTGTTCTGTAAAGGTGAAACTCTGGAGAATTGACAGAAGTGAACAATCTAGACCTGTGATTCCCACCCCTGGTCCTCAAGTACCTCTAACAGGACAGGTTTTCCAGATCTCTGAAGCACAGCACAGGTGATATGATTTGCATGCTCAATGTTTGCAGGATTCAGCCTGCATTTCCTCAAGGTAATCCTTAAAACCTGGCCGGCTAGGGGTACTTGAGGACCGCGGTTGGAAACCACTGATCTAGCCCATAGCCGATTTTGGAAAGGGAGATAAATGGGAGAATGTTTCTGGTTTGGCTATTTTGACCTAGAATTTTCACTTCTCCTGACAGTTCTCCTGAGTGTCACCTTTACTGAATAGACCTGATGGTCCTTTTAGGATAACATTTTTATGGTCACATAGGGCTATTGGTAATCTATGTTTAACATCCATGCTGTACAAGAAAAAAGTTAACAACTCCTATCGCTATATAGAAATGCGTTTGTAACGCGTTCGTCGTCGGCTGCGTGCGCGCCCATCACAGCTACTCACTCAGCCCTCCCTCTCGGCAGTTAGAAAAACTACTGCCGACAAGTGAAAACCTGAAAGACCTAAATGGACGAGAACAAGGCTGATTATTACCAGAAAGTGATGCATGCTTTACAAAAAATGTGGTGTTTAACCTCCCTGGCGGTCTAATTATTGCAAAATTTTGTGTCTAAACGAGTTTAAATTTTTTTGGAAAGGAAATATGTTGTTTTATATAGTAAGCCTGTATTCAGTAGGAATAAGTCACTGAAATCCGTGCAAGCAAGAGTCTAGTAAACACACAGAGTCAGAGAAGGTTTGAAACACGAAATAATAATAATTTATTATCCCACAAATAATTGTCCAAAATAATGGAAATAAATTATATTCGATAAAATAATCAAACCAAAAACCTGCCTCTTTCCTCTGGGTGCTGGGATTCCTGTCCAGATGTACAATCCTTTGCCAAAGTAATACAGGACACGGGGTACCAAAAAAAGAGTATTCTCAAAGCAGCTTTACAGAAATAAAAGGCGAATAAAAATCATTTCTAAAATGTAATAAGGCTTTGCAATACAAGTTTCGCTGGTGGATCTGGGCAAACACCAGCGACACTTGTATTGCAAAGCCCTATTACATTTTAGAAATTATGTTTATTCGCCTTTTATTTCTGTAAAGCTGCTTTGAGAATAATTTTTTTATTTTTTTATTTTTTTTTTGGTACCCCGTGTCCTGTATTACTTTGGCAAAGGAGTGTACATCTGGACAGGAATCCCAGCACCCACTATACAGCAAAGTTTATTGATTTTTTTTTTTTTTACTGTAATGAATTAAAATATATATATATATATATATTTCATTTTTGAATTTGCCGCCTGGTCCCGCCCCCCCATGCGTCGTGTGACTCGCAGGGAGCGGAACCAGGAAGCAAAGTCGCCGGCTGCCGCGATCACACTGCGGTGACTGTGGAGACGGTGAGGGAGCGAAGGATGTGCTGAGTATGCATCCAGCCCGAGTGTGGCTCGGGGTTACCGATCACGGTAGCGAAATTTAACCCCGAGTCACACTCGGGAATACCGCCAGGTAGGTTAAAGAAATATATTCAAAGTAGGCAGAAAAAGAAGGCATCGATAAAGAAAAAAAATCATGGGACAGAACACACATTGCCTGCCCTGGGTGGATTTTTATTTCCTGCAAACCATACTCTACAACAATAGACTGCCCTCTGGGCAAGCTTAACACCTAGTTTAGAATGAATTGAATTGTCTCTGTTTAGCCGCTTTAATAATATGTATTTCTAACCTAGTCTACCATGGTGGATCAAGGTGCTGTCCAGAGTTAGAGGGAAGGTACTTCATGATTTGGTGTTGAGGATGTTCTCTTCATATCGTAGGCAGTCCTGATTTGACAGGTTTAGGCCCACATTACATTTTTGTTACAATTTATGTACTCATTAAGCAGGAAAAAAGTTGAAATCTGTTATCTGCCTAATGAATTACTGGTCATGACTCATTTAAAGGAAACTAGATGATGCAAAGTACAGGAAGCTTTTTGAGAAAACTTAATTCAGTTGATATTACAAAACCAGATGACAAATGCATGACCTCATGAATGCAGTCATGACCACACAGCAACATTTATATCCGTATAGAAATGCTTTGCTGAGTCTTTAAAGAATTTTTACTTAGATGTGCGCTCATAATTTCCACCTAAATACAGCTTGTGGAAGATTTAACATCCTTAATAATTGGAAGCTTTTTGTGTCAGTGATGGGTAGAGCTAGTAGAAGACAATGGCTAGATTCCCAGCCTGGTGGAAACCTAACCTGAGCTCTGGTAAACTTGAACAATCCATAGACTTTAGTGGTCTCTTGTAAGTTTACACTAGGCTTGGAATTTGGCCATGTATATGTTTTGGTTTTTTAAACTTTCTTAAAAGGAAGTCACTGTATTTTCATCAACAGCCGTTTACACTGCCTAAATCAGCAAAAAATGGAACTGAATGGAAGAAGTATTTATTTCAAGAATCCTTTTTTCTATATGTTGCGCTTCTTTAAAGTACTTTAATATCTTTTTCAGTTATTTATCTGTAAAAATACAGTTAATACAAACAATAATTTGACATGACAAAATCCAAATCGTGAGGGTATAGTCTCAATTCTTTACATTCCAGTTAAGGGATGTTTTGCTACTAGCATTCTTTATACAATGTGCGTAAAGTGTAGGGTAGCATGGGAGAAACCTAAAAGGATGAAGTTGGAGGCACTGTTGAAACGACCGTTTAGTTTAGCATAAGACAAATGGTATGTAGATTGTTGGAACTCTATGGCCTATAATGAAAATTGTTGATGTAAGAAAGTAGCTGTAAAGTGGGATTTGCAACCATTAGGAGGCCCTTTGGTAGTTTTGTCTACTTGTTAGGTGGTAAGTGTTGTAGCTGGTAGGTAAATTACATCGGCAGGATGCTCTGGAGGTGGTACATACCTCAAAGTTGCAATAGTTTGGGCCCTATAACAAGTGAGGAAGGGTGAAAAGAAGTCCTGTTTCTAGTTGATGCAGGTTATGGAGACTTGAGTAAGCTTTTGTCAATTGAGATTGAATGTTCACAAGGAAGGCAGTGACCAAGCCACAGTAAATCAATTCTCTGAGATTATTTTAATTTTAATAGCCTACACTGCTAATCAGTGTCTTTAATAATTATGTAATCGCTATGTAATAATGGCGTCTGCGTGTAACTGTACTAATGAATCTGACCTTTCTATTGCTGTCTTCGTACGGTTGAGTTTATGGACTGTAGTTTGTGACTTAAAGTACACGAGTCTTGCCAAACATCATTTTAGTCACTTTGACGGCATACAATTTATTTTATATATCGTGCCAAACAAATTCCCTGGACATTGGTAGATTTAAAGCCGTGTTCCCCAAACCTGTCCTCGGGAACCTCAACCAGGCCAGATTTTGCAGATCACCTTGGGGAAATGCAGGCTGAATCCTGCAATCACTGAGCAGCAAATCATATCACCTGTGCTGTGCTTCACATATCTGGCAAACCTGGTGAGGCGGAGGGTCCTGAGGACAGGTTTGGGAAACACTGATTTAAAGGAAGAGGAGTCAACAAGCTCCTGAAGAAAGGCAGTTTATTCCATGTACATAGAAATTTTTTATTTCAAATGAATAATGATAAAATGCTTGTTCTTCCAAACCAAATTTATTAAGGTTTATTTTAATCCCTTAAGGACCCATGATGTAACTCTTCCGTTCTAAAGACCCTTGATCCTTAACCCTTTCACTGCTGAGGACGTGTGGGGAACGTCCTCATTGACTCCTAAGGAAAGATGGGGGTGGAGATAGGTGTTTGTTTGAACCCCGATATCTCCTGACTGTTGGCAGCTAGCATGGTCATGTTTGGTATCATTAGAAAGGCCAGAGCATGGCCTTTCCAAGGATACCAAATATGACCATGTTTGAAGTAAAAAAAATAAAATAATGAAACTAATATTAAAAAAAGGAAAAGCATTTTATTAAGACATGAAAAGGCTCAGGTTAAGGGGTTAAAAAAACATAGGCAATTTAAGGGGTCAGATGACCTTCCAGTGAGAGGTCTGTTGCACGGTTCTGCTTAGAAAAGGATTTTCTAGGATAAACATAATTTATAAAGGATGAACATAATTTATTTAAGTGGTAGAACAGTATTCTGGGAGGAGTCTATTTGACATCCTCCACACCTCCCTTGATCACGAAGGTTCTTTTCCTTCTTGAAACCTGATAGAAAATATCTTGTTAGAGTCATACTTCTACCTACCATCTGTCATGAGCTTATGGTACATGGAAGATAAAATAGTGCACATATTATCTCAAGGATCTGTTTTAATTGTGTTGGAATTTTAGTGCTATACCAACACATTGTAGTTTATGAAAACCAGAGTTTTGATGATCCAGGTTAAAAACTTCAAGGGGAAAGATCTGAAAGTGGGACACTTTTCTATGAAGCTATTTTTTTAGTGATTCTTCAATGTCTTGTGTTTCAATATTCCTGACTGCTTGCTCTGCAGAAAAATAAATTGTGACTGTCCCCTTTTTATTGGTCTCTATTAAGTGGTAAGCATTCCATAGCTGTCACATGTAAATTCTAGTAGGTAGATCATGGTATCGTTCCTTCACTCTTCTCAGAAACCTGCTTTTAATATATGCATGATGTATTTTGCTTAAAGCCATGTCAGTTTATCTATAGTCTTCCTGCACAATCCGAGTCTTCCTGGATGTTTAACTCTGAGTAGCAGTTTCCCACATGAAGGATCAAGTTCTTATTTCATTTAACTGTTGTATACAGGTCCATATTTCTGCCCATGTATTCCATGGCATCAGATGAATAGCACTTACAGTAAACACCATTAAACACAGGAGCTTAACAGCCTGCTGTTATCCTCAAGCAGCATCAATTCAATGTCTAATTGCACTTAGGTTACTGTTGATCTGAAGAAAACCTTCGCTATGGACATAATAGCATCCATTCATAATGGATTAGCATGAAAAAAGTGGTATTAAGAAAGTCAGCGCGACATTATTGTACGCTCAACAAGATTTTTCTGTCCTGCTCATTTTTTTTAAATTGAGGTCTTTTTGTTTATTCTGCTGGTATTAATGTGTATATAAATTCCGTTTGTGATTTATTCATATATTTTCATAATGTTTCTGGGTATGTGAGACAAAATGACTTTGACACTTCCGATCTAAAATAACTCCATTTAATTGCATTTATTAATGCGAGACTTTCAATTGTGATTGAATTTGTTCTTAACCCCTTCACTACATTTTCCATAAACGCACTGGCTGGACCCGGCGATGTTACGGAAAATCAATTTCCGCACCCACCCAGTAAAACCAAAAACGTCTGTGCTGTAGATTTTTTTTTTTTTTCTGTAGGTAAGCCTTACTTTAAAGACAGGGAGCCATCACATTACAGCTTGCGCTCAGGGTTTCCATGAACCAAGGCTTTTCAAATCATTTCAACACACTTTGGCTGTCATGTCTGATGTGTTGAAACTTTAGGCGTACATTCTGGAGTCCATTTCCTAATGCAGTTTTGTTTGCAATAAATGAAATACCTTTTTCGTTGCTCGAGAATAAGACCAGATGCAGTATATTTGATCTTGGTGGCCCTGCAGGCGCTTTTGAAGATGGTTGTCTCAATCATGGAAGTGAAGGGATTAAAGCCAATATGTATGATTTTTTTACCACCCTACAATCTTTTTTGTTCTGTGATCTAATGTAACAGAAATAGTTCTCGGGGAATGCAGATCATTGTCTGTTGGACGCCCAGTGGAGTTTGATTGCAACAGGCTTGAGACTATTTGATTTACTATGAGTTTGACTTGAAGGACTTGTTAAGAGTATAGGGTCCATGATCTTCTTCAGGCTACAAGGCCCGTCCAAGGTTTATGTCTCTGAAGACCTCTTTGCACCTCTTTGCGTTTTATCGTTGGCCGATAATGAAAGGTGGACACCTGTTAAGAACTACATTTTAAACTTGTCATGTCATTTTACACTATCTGTATTCTTTTCATAAAAGCTGTAAATGTAGTGTTGCTAAATTCTAATAAGTGGTGTATTAATGTTAGCCGATCAAATGGATCTGATTGTGAATCATTTTTATGTATTATGTATGGATTGTCTAGATCAAATTTGGCAAAACAAATACAGCTCCAGCTGTTCATCCAGTAAAATCTTCTATGACCTACCATTTGGCCTATTCCTAGATAGGTCATGTGATTACCATTGGCTTTATCCATGGTGTCTTCTTCCTCCTGTAAGAAGAACGCAAATCCCAAGGTCAGGTGGTCTTTCAAGGTTCTTCCACTCAAGCCTGAATTGTGATGACACGTCCTGTGGCCTATACAATGGATACAATCAAAGTCATTAGTGTTATGCATACAAATGTGTTACTGGTAAGTTTTTTTCCAAAAAACGCCAACTGCAAGACTTGGAATACTGGCCTCTCTCTAGGACCGAAAAATGTAACTAGGTAAAAGTAAACTAAAGCACAACAATCAAATATTGAAGGTTGCATGGTCTTGCATATCCTCTGCTGTTTTGCATTACATCACTATTGGTCATGGCTAGATCACAGAAAGAGTAGAAGCCTTTTAGGTTAAAATGTTTTTTAGGATTTGAGTTCTTAAATATTCTGGTCGAGAAGCTATTGAATAATGCAGCTTCTAAGGGAAGCGATCAATGTGAATAATACATATTTTATGTTACATTGGACCGTGAGGGAAACCCATTACAACCTACTAGATTTCTAAACTTGACAAAAACAAGATTTTAACAAAAACATATCATGGCAGAAATAAGTTTATGAACCTGGTAACGATGGACAAATAGTGACACCGTATTAAGTTCTATGTATGTTGTTTTCCACCATTCAGATTTTGGTTTTGTGAATTTATGTGCACAAACCATTAGTTTATAATGTTCTAATTTATTTAGAATTTAATATAAGACCTTCACGCACAAACAAGCAACAGAGACAGGCACATACATTAGCCTCAAGACAAAGGCCCATATGTCCGCAGACCACAAGGTATGGCGTCCAGTGTGAGTGGCCCATTCCTTTCCCCATCCTTTACTCCAAAGTGAGAGGACCCATCCTTCATAAAAGTGAAAAGACCCATTTTACCCCCCTTTCCCACAAAATGAGTGCTTCTTCTACCCCATCCCCTCTTCCTTTTCCAGTAGTCAGCAGCACCATTCCTTCACCTCTGCCATTTTTCAGGCTGCTTCTCTCTCTTCCAGAGTGACACTGCCTTCACACAGTAGCATTTTCTCTGGTGCGGTCTGGGAAACTCCAGATTCTGGCTCCAAAAGCAGATCCCAAAGATTTGACCTTGGTGCAATTCACCTGCAGGTGAGCCACAAGAAGAATTGCGCATGAACGGCGCATGAATTGCGCATGGGCCTGACGGGCCCATGAACACCTCATTGACTGTAACCCCAGTGGTATCCCTGCATATCATTCACTGTAATTGAGTGGGGTTTTTTCTTCGTTTTAACAAGATCATTATTAACCTCCACCTCTTGTATTGTTTATAAAGGTTTTCAAGTGGAATAAAACAACTAATGTGAATTATGTTATTAACCGCCTATACCTAGTACTTTACAATCCAAACGCTAGCTTATGCGCGTCCGTCCTTCTTTCCATTTATAGGACAATGTGAAATAGCTCTAGTAGTAACCCTGTTTGTTATGACATGTATGTTGTCAAGGTGAGCTTCTGTGTAATTTTGGTTTGAGAGGTGCTTATAGGATTTGTGTGATGTAATCTGTTCTTGGAACTTTGTTTCTGCAACAGAATATTTACGGGAAATGAGACAATGCAATTGAGAGCGAATGCAGTTTATCGTAGTGTTACATAATTGAAAACCAGCCTTTTCACCAGAAAGCTGAAGCTGAATGAAAAGCCTACAAAATGTGACAGGCACTATTGTGTCATGTACCCCTTAGGAAACAATATTGTGTGTATTCTTTAGTTCTCGTTAATGGGTTTGCTGCCGTGACGAATCCAACCCTTTAGGCAAGTAATGGCTAATCTTGGCACTGCAGATGCTTGTGAAGTATAATTCCCATGATGTTAGGCCTTTGGGCAATGCCACGATTTGCTGTATCTGCTTTAGGTTGACTCTAGAAGATGGGCCTCTCGATGAGGATGCTATTAAAACAAGTGATGGTTAAATATGCCTTTTTAGGAAATGCCTCTAACTTTCCTTTACAGTCCCCCCCCCCCCAAAAAAAAAAATAATAATAAAAATATATACACCAAAGAATATAAAAATAAAAAAAACAAACAATATTAAATGTATGAATATTTAAATGTAAATAGAGCCATATAGCACATTTAGTTATATAAATTGCGATACATCTCACAATTAAAGCAGAAGCACTATAATATTCTTAATATATACTTCAAAACAAGCCATTCAATATGAAATGGCTCTTAATCTCTAACACATTCTGATATACATTATTTGGCATATAATGCAATCAGAAAAATTCAGAAGGAAACGAGCAAAGCAGAGTCAACTTTGTAAGTAATAAGCACCATAAAAAAGGCCAAAGAGTATATGACCACAGGTACCTTGTGTAATGTTTCGGCACGCTTTGCCTTTTTAAAGGGTCACCATATCTTCTAGCCAGCTTGAGTACATCGAGACCCTTGTCTGTAGCTCTGAGGCTTCCCATTGGTGCTCTGTATTTATAACCAGGCTTAATTTTTCTCATAATTTTTTGCTTCTTTTTTTCATGCTTTGATCGTGTTCATATGCGAATAGATTATTTAGCACATTGTGGTGTACTTTGAACCATTTCATATTGAATGTATTGTTCTGTAATGTATGATGAGAATTTTACACTGTGACTGCTTTGATCGTGAGATGCGTAGCAATTTATTTCTTTAATAGCCCTACCTATAAAGCTGTTACTAAATGAATCTGGAAATGCAAAATTATTTAACACGCTCCAAAAATCCCATACTCCCCTCTCATCCCGGGGAGAAAAGGGTGGCTTGATCTGCCGCTTCTTGTCACTGAGAGAGTGAGACAGGGAACAAATAGTTCTTAGTATCCCTCCACGATCACTCCACAGCGCTGCACAATCTTGCAGTGCTCTCTGTGCGGAAGCACAAGCCTCCATGGAGTCCTATGGACTCCATGAGCTGATATTCGCGGTGGGTGGGGACGTGCTACTGTGGGTATCAGGGAGGTTAGTGCTGCATTCAGGGGCGAAGTTCTGAGATGGCACCTTCCCCAAAATACCAAAATAGGATGTTAACATGGGGATGGTAAGGGAAAATTTGCAAGTACACGTTATCCTGCTTCCCGTCTCCATGTTAACGGCAACAATGGCATAGTGCCCTTTTATATTTTTATTTTCTATTGTGAGGGGAGCCCTCTTTTTGAGGATTGTTGCACCCAGATGGATTTCTTAGATTAATTTGGCTGTGTCAGTGCACTTTGCATTCTAGATTTTTAATTTTCCATTTTTTTGGGGGGGGGGGCTCTGTAACCTACTTTTATTATCTACATCTGGGTGTTTGATATTAAAATAAATGCATCTTGTTTTATAGAATATGAATGTCCAGTCGTCTTCTCAAATGAGATTTTTTTTTTTTTCTTTTAGACCAGGTCAGACTAACGGTTTTAAGAGCGGAAGGAACATCCGTTGGATAGGGACGTGCAGTCAGGGGAGGCAGAGCCGCCCCTGCCATTCCAGTAAATTAATGTGCTCATTGTGTTGTAATGATGTGTGTGTGTATTTAAACTGTAAATAAATGTTATTTATTGAAAAAAGTTCTCATATACTCACCTCTCCACGCTCCCTCGCTGTGCTGGATTCTTCTCTCTCTGTTCCGCTTTTTTTCACTTCAGTTTGCTGGCTGCTGTGTGTGTGTGATTCACTACACAGACAGCAGGGGCAGCACTGAGCCAGCCTAGGCTACGCAATTTGCGCAGCTCTACGCTGCGCTAATTGAGAAGCCCAAGCTGGTGGCAGGCAAGCTTTCCAGTGCCTCCAGGCACTGAGAGCAAATGAAAGCTTCAGCCAATGGGAAAGCTCCATTGGTCTGAAGCATTTCTCTCTTTTTTTTTTTCTTTTTTAAAAATGCCCACCATGGGAGGCAGAACTCCCCATGGTTTGATTGACGCAGGACAGTTATGTGACGGTCCTCGTCAGTCGGGGGGGCAGGCAGAGCACAGCAGAAAGTAACAATACAAAGCCTGACTGATAGTCTGCACAATTTGAGGAGGATTGGGTCTTTCCTGGCAGGATCTAGTGTCATTTACAGTGCATTGCTCTGGATCCCAGCACACACACAGCTAACAGGACCTGCCTGTGAGTAATTTGTATAATTAGCTATTCCAGCTACCTGCTCGAACACTGGCAGAGAACGAGATAAGAGCTGGCCAGGGGCCCCACACACCCTCCCTCCATGGTGCTTTGCATAGAGGGGCCCTAAGGGCAGTGATAAGAACCGGGGACAGACCAGGGCCCTGCGAGGCCTCCCTCTTCCTGCCTGTGCCATTACAAATCTGCCAGAGATTGACATGGCATGAATGGGGTGCTGTGCTGCAAAGCTGACAGGATGGCACTGTGTGCTAGGCTGGTATTCAGACACAAGAGTGGTTCTGTATCACAGTCTGGCATGCAGGAAACATAAGGAATGACAGTGAAAAACAGGTTGGCAACCTCAGACAGATGGAAAATGCATAAGGGGGGCACTGCATTACAGGCTGGCAAACAGAATACGTAAGGGGGGCACTGCATTACAGGCTGGCAAACAGAATACAAAAAGAGTGGCACTGTATTATAGGCTGGCAGACAATGTAGAAGAGTAACCGTTCAAAGCAGGTAGTCATGGTACCCATAGAATCCATATTTGATGGAGACTTACAGGGTTATTCAGAGAGAAGTGCAAACCAGGAGAGTGACTAGAGAAGTGAGAATTCTAGGTCAAAATAGCCGATTTGGAAAGTGAGATAAATGAGAGAATTTTTCTGGTTTGGCTATTTTGACCTAGAATTTTCATTTCTCCAGTCATTCTCCTGGTTTTCACCTCTCTCCAGGGACGTGCAGTCAGGGGTGGCAGGGGAAGCAATTTATGATAATCAAATGCATAAATTGCAACTGCGTAACCCTGTGTATATCTGGCTCTGATATTAGCCAGTGCCTCACCAGCCACTGACCTCACCGCACGTCACAGCCGTGGTAGTGGACGTTCCTCCCACTCGGACGCCTGTCTGACCACCTCACTGAGCGCAGTTAGTGCCCTCAGCACTGCAAGGCTCAATCCTCCTACGGAGTATTGTGCTTTACAGCCCTGTCAAATGGCAATCGTAGCGCCTCGATGGGGGGAACACTTCTGCTGTAGCGCGCGCAATTCGTGCACACGCTACAGCGTGTGGATGGCCCCGTCGAAGCTGCACAACGCAGCGACGGACACCGGGAGGCATGTCCGTACGGGCGCACATAGTGCGCTCGTCTAACCCCGGCCTAAAAGAGGAAAGCGGTAAAAAATGTCAGACACCTATAGACACTTTAACAGGTTTTGATTTTCTTTTATGTCCATTATCTATGTGAGCAGGCATGTAATACATGCACACATTGCACATGTACACGTGTGTAGCCGGAGAGGAACAAAATTGGCCAGAGCAAAATTTTAAAGACCAGGAGCAGAGAACTGCAGTGCAAGAATGTGACTCATATCAACCTCAGACAGTATGATGCATAATACACATATCTTTCTGGTGACCACATGAAGGAATCCAAAGATTCATTGTGTCAAAGGACACAATGAACTGTTTGTTGCTGTTTTTTAAATCCATTGTATGATGTGGCTGTACCATGGTTTGAAATCAGATGTTCTGATCCCAATGTTTGGAATGCTGATGGTATCGGCAGATCTCCAATACCGCACAAACTTCAAGTCTCAATCCAGTATCGCACAACCACAGCTGAACAGCTGCTTCCTCATGTAAGGAGAACCTCAGAATTCACTGACATCTTCCCGACCTACGGGTCTGTCATGGAGCAGGCAGAAAGATGGTGCAAGCAGGGGTGGACTGACCCATCAGGCATTTGAGGGCCTGGATTGGGTCCCCGTCAGTCTGCCTTGCTTTCCCTATAGTGCATGGTCGTGCATGGGGCGTCACATGGATTTCCTCCCTAGCCCAGGGGACACTCCATGCACGTCCTGTTGTGTCACTTCTCAGTGCTGATCTGGCTTCAAGCGGGAGCATCAGCCACAGCGGGCTGTCCTCCTGGATGCAACATCCATGCGCACAATGATTTCACCAACCGGGATTCCCCCCTTTTCCTAGCCAGGAAATCCCATTTACAGGAGATGTAGGGGTCTTTGGACCCCATATCTACGGATTTGTGTCTCCGACCAGGACAGTTCTGGTGTCATTGGAAAGGCCAGAGTCTAGAATTTTCAGTGATTCCCAAAATAACTAATGTAAATTGTAAAAACAAATAGTTAAATAAAAGGACCCTTTTATTTTGTTCTAAAAGCAGCGGCATCCCCCCACTTATAAAGTTAACAATGCTGCTGCACAAACTCCTTTATCTTTTCATATACATTTTTATATATTTAAATATATTTTAGTATATAATTATTTTATGTATAAATTAAGAAGTTAACTATCCTAGTTTTTGAGGTATATTGCTGTGGACCTCTGTGATATGCTCATACACACCGCACATTACTGGGAGGTATATTGCTGTGGAGCTCTGTGATAGGCTCATACACACCGCACAATACTGGGAGTGTTATTGCTGTGGAGCTCTCATACTGCACTTTACTGGGAGTGTTATTACTGTTGAGCTCTGTGATGTGCAGTCAGGCATGGATCCAGCCAGGGGCACACAAGACAATTTTCCTGCCTCCTCTCTGACTCATGAGCAGGCAGGGAAGGTGCTGCAAGTCACTGTCGGACCTGCGGGAGTCCCACTGCCTGGCGGGTCTCTGACTCTGGGATTTAGATCGCCTCGATTTAAAGCAAAACCCTGAAAAAATTTGACGATTGGATCACAATCCAATGCATCATATCGTGACATCCAAATTTAAAATCCTGAATTACCTGTTCATCTGACGTGTATATATATGGAATTTTTAAAAAAAGTGTATATACGTAAACCATTCATTGATCTGGTAGAGTGCTTTTTAAATTCTCGAACCTTTGCTACTCCTCGGAATCATTCCGTATACTTCAAGTATCCGTGTTATAAGACGCTCTGACTTACTCAACGGGAAAAAAGTTAAAAGGGATTTTACCAACAGCAGCGATTTATAGGAATTATAAAATTTTCTGCCCTGAATGTTTTTAGCAAATCCATTGAATGCCTTTTAAAGAAGCTTTGTATGATAACTGAGAAAAACAAGCGACAGGAGGATTTAATTATGATATTAACACCATGCACAAATCTGATTACCATGTCTTATCTATGAAGTGCACTGTGAACTGATTTAGGTGGGGGTTTTGCCTTTTGAGAACAGGGATGTATATTTGTGGAAAGTTACGATGATTATTTTCAGTCTTTTATTCCTATGTTCTGGATATATTGTGGACTGGCTGCATTTTGTAAGCCATGCTTGTTTTCATTCCTCCAAAATCTTCCTTCTTTCCCAGTTCAATACACTTTAATATACTTTTCAGAGTAAGACTTTTTTTCTTTTCTCATTAAGTTGTCAATTTATTAAACCACAGTCCCATAATCTCCAATGCTCTGTTTGTGACAGCTGCACGCTTTAACTTGATAGACTCCATGGTCTTTTATGGGGCTGAAACCCCTGTGTCACAGGATATGTGAGCACAATTCAGTGACCGTTGGCTCACAGTTCACGGAGCACTGCTATCTCCAATTTAGTTTACATTTGCATATTACACGGGAGGAAATTCAAGCCAATTCCATTGAGAATAGAGGCAAACCTTTTAAATCTGCTCATCCTATCTAATTCAAAAATTAGATTCGGTGTATATCCATCTGGCATCATGTATTTTTACATCTATATTGAAATATTAACAATGCCCCAGTTAAAGCCTTTACGTGTCCGTACCTTGACTAATTTCCTCATCTTTGATAGTCACATTTTCTTCCATAGCCCCTCATTTAATGATTTAATTATAAGTTGCAAAAATTACTTTCAAAAATGTTCTAAAAGTTGGCTCGTATGTTAAATCCAGCCTATTATCGTTACAATTAATTACATTTTTTATGTATGATATCCTTCTACCAGATATATATCCTGAGCCTGTTTTAGTGTAGTAAGTTGCACGTAGACTTTATACATAAGTGACATGTTCATCACCTGGTTATGGTATAGACTAGAGAGTAGACGGCTTGTCATGTTCTACAATAGCAAACACTATCATTTTGAGGTGAAACCTCAACAAACTCCTACTAACAAAGTCTTAAACCAGGATTCTGCAACCTTGACCCTTAAGATGTTTTTGCACTATATTTCCACTGAGACTTGGCCTAACTAGTGAGTGGTTGTGCATCATGGGAGATGTAAATATCTGGAATGCTAAGGTCGTGGACCCGTGTCTTAGGCCGGGGTCAGACGAGCTTTGAGAGCGGAAGGAACGTCCATGAGAGTGGACGTCCATCCACGCTGATGCACGTTTGACCACCTCGCTGAGTGCACTTCGGAATCCGGGAACTGTGGCCTTGGATAATATAGAAGTATCACAATGTAGGCATAAAATGCATTGGTGAAAGGAAACTGGTGGAGGAGGCAGAAGGGCTAAATAAATAACCCCTTGGGCATTTGTTTGCCCCAGGTTTTTTCTAGAGGGTCCTTATTTTGTTTAACTGTGTTAAACGAGCGATACATGTTTTCATTTAGACATCCTTGTAATTTATTTAGATCATTATTATCTGTGAATTTTATATGAAAGTTGGTTTCCTATTACCATGGTAACAGAATGTACCGCTTTAAAGGCTTTTCAATGTCCATTCTTTTTTCAGAAGACCTTGTACACCCTTGTTGTTTCTGTAGAATAACCTTACCTTGCGTAGGGTGCATTAAGACGGCAGTATTTCACATTAAAATTCATGAGTTTATTGCATGTACGTATTAACCTTGATTTGTTTTTATTTTTTTCTGTTTGATGAAGACCAGTTTCATATTTTTGGCTCTAATACAAATATCAATTACTAATTCTCAAAAATGACACAGAAAACTAATTGGGTTTAAACTCTCTATTTGTGTTCTATTTGAAATCCCAGGCTCTGGATTTCTCACAAAATCATTAAATATGCTAACCACTCATTCTTGGTTTACAAAACAAAATTATATTTTTCTCCAGCTACAGTGATATTAATGTGATCAGGTTAGACATCTTATTCTATAGGGATGTCCTGACTGGGGTTTTCAAGCTCTTGGTTTGATCAGTGATGTAGTATTTGGGATCTGCCGATACCCATTCCCAGTCTGATACTGCAAATCATGTCTTTCGTATCCATGGCGCCCTAGCGAAAAGGAATCCTGGAGCCTCTGCATTGACTTGCAGGATTTTCCCGGCCTCCTCCATGACCCGAGAGCAGGCAGGGAAAACATTATGAATCAATGTGGATGCTCTGGGATCTCAGTTTAGAGGCTGACTGCCCTACATTTGTAAGAGGCGGGTGTTGGATCGGCTTGATCAAGGCGATCCCTTGTCAAATTACAAGATTGGGTCCTGATCTTGATCCCAAGGATTGGGACATCCCTTATACTATGTACATACATCAGCAGAATATCAACATCTTGACGTAGAGCATGTGTTCTTGTCAGTTCTATATATAGTCTTGCTTCTGAAAATGAAACTGGTTTTCTTCCATGGCACGAGTTACTGGTAACAAAAATGCAGAACATCCTTTGTATACTCCACTGTCGACATATTCTCTGCAATACTTTATTGAAGTGTACCTACTTTAAGTCCTAGTTTATACATTTTACACAATCCAGTTCTGATCAAGCCTTCTACACATCTTTGCCATATGCAAATCGCTGGAGCATGTTACCTGAAGTGTATTGCTGGTTTGTTTCACAATGAACACGTTACTAGGACCATCAGTATCAGACTTTGAAATGCACCTATCATACCAACTTACGTTGGCTGGAAATTGCTTCTTGTATATGTGCCACTCAGAGTGCCAGCCTGCAATTGGGGGCAATGTCAGTGCGCAGAAGTGATTGCTGTGGGCCATTGGCTCTGTATGATTGGTCTCTTGCATCTCCACCAAAGGAGGATGAACATTGCAGTGCCAAGCATGGAAACCATGTGAGTACAGGCGCCGTATCTCATCATTGATCTCAAAGACCAATGCAATATCCATACCACAAGACTCTTTGATTGTCACATCAGTCCCAACATATACAGAGCCTCCCGAAGACCCCCAGGAGGATGAAACACATACTGTTAATGGTGTATATATTTTTATTAATTGCCCCTAGATTTATGGATTTACATGTATATGGGAACTATCCCTACTGATGTGACAATTCGACATGCAGCAGTTTTAATCAAAACCAGTCAATTTTAAATTTAAATATAAAATTCCCAAATACGTTATGCGTGCACACAGAAAATAAACCTAAAAATTTGAAGGAATACAGTTTGCCTTCAAAATAGTCTAACCCCCACGGTCACAGGAGCGCATTGAGTGTGTCCGTGTAACCCTGCGTCCGTTGCAGCTTTGACTGCTCGACGGGGAGGGCCACACGGTGTAACGTGCATTATAGTATCGCACGTTACACCGCATGTGCTGAATCCCTCCCCGTCAAAAAAGTAACGACAGAAGCTCATCGGCCCAAAATAGGAGGCTCGCACTACGTATGGTTGAGCGCAATAACGTGCACTCAGCGAGGTAGCCACACAGACGTTCCCTCTTCGCTCGTGTGACTGCGGCCTTACAGTTCTGTTTTTACTGTATTTGAAAACCGGCACTCACGTAAATAAATTACTTCTATCCTACGAGCCTCAAATGCCTCGTCTAAAGACCTATTTAAAATATGTTTTTGATTTATACGTATTTAACTCCCTGCAGTCTGCTTGATGATTCTATTCTTCCATATTTTATATTATTTGGTACCTATCATTTGGATTGCATTTTTCTTGTGCTTACTTTTCATGATAGTCCCACTTTTTATTATCCATATTTGCTGCTTTCACATTCCATGCCTTTTCCTTGGTGTTGATCTTTGCCATCATTCCGTTTTATCATTTTTAAACTTCTAAACTTTCAATACATCTAAAATACAGATGATCATCCATATTGTAGTTTTTGTTCACCTGACATTGCTCTGGGGTGTTAATTAAACCTTAATGTTGGCAACTCCTAACCTGTTTCAAGTTGAGCTGCAACTTTTGTTGTGGTTGAGCTTCCACGGCTTCTTGCAGAACAATTAGTCTTCCTATACTTTTCATAGGAAGCCCAAATCTATTTGGAGCTAGGAAAAGCCTATTCCAGGTCACTCATTATTCATGTTTGTGTCTACAAACTTTAAAAATACTGGCTCTTAAAAGCTAGTGTTTTGTGATTCTGCATGTTCCATCAATGAAGAGGAGGCACAATCTGACAACTCCTCTCGTCCCTAAGGGAAGGACATGGAGAACAAACAGTTCTCAAGTATCCAGTGTGTGTGTAGTAGATCTAGTGCACAATTCCACTACTTCACTTAGTCTTGCACAAATTTCCATGGAGTCCAATGTACTCCAGGGGAATTCCAGCATTAGCGTGTAACTTCCAGTGTTCATTAGGGGTTTCCTACAATTACGAGTCAAGCTATTAACCCTTTTACAGTGAATGACATGTTGGGGACGTCATTGAGTGTCCCCGCTGTATGCAGAGGATGTCCCCCACACATTGTCTGGTCAGTGGGGGTTTTCTCCCAATACTTAACTCTGTCCAGGGTCCCGCGGTGGTCTGGCTTTCTTGAAGTGGTCAGACCCTGCATTAATATCCCCTCCTGGCGCCCTGACTGGCACGATAACCTCAGTTTTAGGTGCAGAGCCAGAAGAAAGCCTGAAAAGGGGGTGGGGTCCTTGGGAGGAAATACAGAAACAAGAGCAGCATTGCTGGAAAGGTCAGTCTGGACTTTCCAGCAATGCCCCTCCTTTAACTCCTTAGGCGCCATCTTGAATGTCAGCCAGGCTTCCCCGCCCACTGGCATCATCTCGCATGGGTGCAATGACATCCGTTGGGGAATTAACCCCTAGCTGCCAAAGGATTTCCTATGGAAATCCCTATGGTGGAGATAGGGGGGGTCCTTTGGACTCCTGTGCCTCCTGATTGGAGGCAGCTAGAGGGTCATGTATTTTTGTATTTGTATCATTGCAAAATTATTTTTTTTCTTTAACCCCTTAACGCCGCAGGACGTACATTTACGTCCTGCATTAGGCGGGCTTTGCCGCCGCAGGACTTAAATGTACGTCCTCGGCGTTTAGAGCCCCCTCGGGAGATACTCACCTTCTCCGGTCGCTCCCACGCTGTTCTGACTCCCCCGGAGTCAGATCAGTGTGATCCCTCCTCCGGCGTTGTGACGTCATCGCGCCGGTGGCGCGATGACGTCAGTTTCAGGCGTCCCCCCCCCCCCCTGCCGGAGCAGGGGAAGCGCCTAGAGGGGAGGGGAGGGATCCTTCGGATCCCTCTATCTCCCGATCGCCTGGTCCCCGGCGGCTGTGGCCAGCATCGCTGGAAAGGTCACAGCCTGACCTTTCCAGCGATGTATGGGGGGTTAACCCCTTAGTTGCCAGGTCGCGACCGGGCACTAATTTGTGCCCGATCGCGGCCTATTTCCGGTGGGGGCCGCCATCTTGGATGGCAGCCCCCACCTCTGGGTCACCCCCCGGTCAACTGACTCATCGCGCCATGCGCGATGATGTCAGTTAACCGGGAACCCCCTAGCTGCAAAGGGATTTCCCATGGAAATTTCCCATGGAAATCCCTTGCAGGAGATAGGGGGGTTCTTTGAACCCCTTTATCTCCTGATCGGTGGCAGCTAGGGGGTCATGGCTGATATTGCTGGAAAGGCCAGAGCATGGCCTTTCCAATGATATCAAACATGACCATGGTAAAAGTGAAATAAAAGTGTAAAAAAAGTAAAAATAAAAATAATAAATTAAATAATAAAAAAATAATAAAAAAAAATTTTGTTTTTTTTAATGCAGCACTATTGTTCACATTTCAATTATAATGTGAACAATGATGCTTCACTAATGATTTTTTTTTTTTTTGGGGGGTTTAGCTAAAATCACGCAATTTCTCCCCAAAAAAAAAATGGGTTCACCGTTCTAATTTTTTTAACAAATCTACCCAATAGAATATGACCGCAGCGCCTCGGATAATAAAATTAAAAAAAAAAAACACTTTACACACTGTGGAAGATTGAAATTTTATTGAAAATTCAAATTTATTTTAATTTTTTGTTATAGCATTTTGGCAGGGCATGACATATACATATAATAATGATATATTATTAATCTGCCGAGTCTGACGGAAAGAACGATATATAATTTGTCTGGGTGGTATAAGAATACGTGACTTAAAAATGGTCAAAATGAGCTCAGCAAACTTCTACTTCCGAAACAGCGCCGAAGTTGTAAAATTACTCCCGTCCTTAAGGGGTTAAGTTATTAGTGCACCATCACTGTAAACATAACAAAAATGTTTTTTTTTACTTTTAGATAAAATCGTGTAATTTCTCAGAAAATTACAGTAGCAAGTTCCCATTTTTTTTTTTTTTTTAACAAGTGTACCCCATAGAATATAGAACTGTAAATGCTTGGAGGAAACAAAGTACACATTGTAAATTACTGGAAATCCATTTTTTTTTTTTTTTTTTTTTTACAATTTTATAGCATTCTGGCAGGACATAACCTATACATATAACAATGATATATTATGAATCTGCCAAGTGTGCTTTAAAAAACAATAAAAAATTATATAATTTGTCTGGGTTATACAATACAACAAGACTTCATGAGCACAAACAGTAAAAATGAGCTCCGTACAGAGGTCAATCTAAATCTGACTCCTAATTGAGCCATTACTGTGGAGCCGCTAACACGCAACGGCTCACAAGAGTTTTGTTTTTGTCCTAGCAGCTCTTTATTTCTCTTCATCCCCTGAGTATTCTTTTCTTTTTGAAAATGTTTATTTTCTCCGCAAAGGGGGGGGGGTAGCTTAAGCTAAACACAAAACCTCCACACCTTAAGGTAAATTAGAATGTTATATTTGTTGGAATAAATGTAAAATTGAATAGTTTTATACACTGTGTTGTTCTGCAGGTTGCTTATGTCTAAATCACAACTATAATTCAGCTGTCAGCATGTTTCTGTGTAAATAGATACATTTTTTACTTTCAATTTTGTGACTTGAAAGTATAATCTTAAATCTGTCATGGCAAAAAGTAAACCTGATCTCTTTGAAGCTTAGTTGATTCTTTTGAAAATGAGATGACGGGGTAAAAAAAAATAATAAAAAAAATCCGTCCTTTTATACACATAGGCTGCTTCCTGGAAAACCTTCAAATTGCTTTGTAAACTTAGAACATTGAAATCAATTCACCATTTACAACTCTATCTAAATCAGTTACCAAAACGTCATTTGCAAAACCTCTACAACCCTGACTTTTGAGCAAGATACTTTTTTAAAAAAAAAAATTTTGTCTTGGAAGGTTGTATTTGTGACATAGATTTTAAACCTTTTTATAAGTCTGATTATTAAAAAAAAACATAAAGATTACTGTCGCTCCTTACAAGCACATAAACATTGCTGCACCCACTTCTTTGGGTACTTTCCTGTTATCCGGACCACATCCAGTTTTTATAGTTTCATAGACAGAATAAACTGAGTCAATTGTCATAGTTTTATTTTCATAGATAATGATCTGAATAAACGGGAAGACAAACCTATGAGAACATGTGACAATTAATAAACTGTAACATATGCCAACATGACTTGACTTCTAATTGAGATACCGGTGGCCAGAAAGTTAGGGTTAGAGGGTTAGGGTAATCCTAACCCCCTAACCCTAACCACCTGGCCACCAGTATCTCCATTATAAGTCAAGTCATTTTGTCATATATTACAGTTTATTAATTGTCACATGTTCTCATAAAAAATAAAACTATGACAATTGACTGTTTATTCTGTCTATGAAACTAATAAAAACTTGATGTGGTCCGGATAACAGGAAATTACCCTTTTTGTAGTCTTCTTCTCTTCTGTGTGTACTTTTTTTGTAGTTTTCTCTTAAACCAGGACGTGTCTAGGCTCCCTAACCCGATCTTGTTCTTCCCATGGATTGCAATCCTGATTATCTTGCACAAATGTCTGTCATTTTAATATATTTTTTTCTTATGTTACGTGTTGGCTTCCCATTAGTAGGTTTCCACAAGGGAAAATTTGAGGGAGAACATGTGGAAAAGCAGTTCCTCCACCATATTTGCAGAGTGAACTGCATTTCCATTGGTCCCAAACCCTATAAAACTTGTATTCAGGTGTTCAATCCGATCATAGCTTTCCCTGTTAAGTCACCATAAATATTGGATTTCTTCGTTTATTAGAACTTGACCCTCTAGGTTTCCCAAAGGTATACATTTTACTTCTAGCACAACTCGGTACCATTTGAAAGGCAAACAAGAGCTTGGCACATGGTTAGATTCCGAGCTGCTTGTAGCTCTATATCACCCGGATGCAGAACAAACCGTAAGGAACTGGGAGCTTCTGTTCTTTGTATATCATCCTTTTTACATCAGCTCCAGCATAGTGATTTTTTTGCATTTTGTGTAACTAAAAAGATTTTTGAAGAAGTACTGCAGTTTTTGGTGCCCTGAGTGTTGACCTGATTTCAGAAATTCTTTCAGAATATCCTTTAATATTTTTTATGTGACTAGTAGCCTGTTTTCCTTCAGGGACAAGCCTCTACCTCCTCACTCCATACTTTGAGGACCATGGAGAGCAAATTGTTCCCACAGTCCCTCCGTTCTAGACATGTGCATTCGTTTTAGTACTAAAACGATTTAGTCCGAATTTTGGGATAATTTAGTTTTAGCATGACTCAAGAGAAACGAAACTGCTCAGTACAAAAAACGAAAGAAACTAAAATAAAATGCACTACATTTTAGTTTCAGTCCTTTTTGTGATATTACATTGAGTGAAGGAGACCAGCAATGAAGATCGCAACATCCGAAGTTCTGCACCCTCCACATGCCAATGCAGTAGGATGTTCTATACAGAGAGTGGCATTAATTAATGCAGGAGTATGTTCTATACATTATACAGAGAGGGGTATTAATGCAGGAGGATGTTATATACATTATACAGAGAAAGGTATAAATTGAGGAGAATGTTCTATACAGAGAGGGACATTAATGCAGGAGGCTGTTATCTACATTATACAAAGAGGGGTATTAATTAATGCAGGAGGATGTTCTAAACATTATACAGAGAGGAGCCTTTTTTTTTAGCCCTTTAAATCCAGTGGCTGTGAGCGCTGAGATCGGCTGCTTGTTACATTATCTCTCAGTACAATGTATCAGGCTCAGTTGTTACAGTAACTGACTGTAACAGCGCTCAGAGTTTCAGTAAAACAAGGAAATAATATTGTTCTAACCTCTTATATATAAAAATATTATTTACTACTTTTACAGAAACTCTGAGCACTGTGATGAGCAGCAGTCAGTTACTGTAACAGCTTTGCCTGATACGGGGCAGTATTACAATGTTGGTGCTAACTTAACCAGAGCTGTTGTAAACTGAAAACCTCCATAGGCTATAAAGGCTCTGGGAAGTTTACAACAGCTCTGGTTAAGTTAGCACCAACTATGTAATATGGCCCACATTGTGCTGAGAGTGAGAGATACTGTAACAAGCAGCGATCTCAGCCCTCTGAGGAGCCACCACTACAATAGTAATTGTATCCACTGGTTTTCGGATGAACGAAATTAGTTTTCATACTAAAGAACTGAAAACGAATTTCTTTAGCAACTAAATAAATTGCATTTTAGGACTAATCCATTAGTTCAAAACGAAATTTTGTGCTGTGCACATGTCTACTCCGTTCCACCGCAGTGCGTTTTTCCCCTGGATTGTATACACCCTATCTTTCAACACACTCCACCAACACCAGAAATTTACAATCCATTAAAATTCCAAATCCGGTCATTAATATAGTGGCTAATTCACGATTGTGCCTGCATTTGATCATTAACACAGAAAAAACGGGGTTTGCGCCTATTTCCTATCAGGGCAGCTGCGTGGACCAGAAGTATCCAACCTGCTCCTTGTCTAAAATATAACAAGAAAAATTGTCATTTGCGCTCACCACTGTAGCACCATGTGAAACAAAACATAGGTTTTGGTTTACTTGAATGGCCTTTGAAGTGTAAGCCCATCCGCCACGTCGCAGCACCAGCAGGTCAAGTGGGTCCCACTTAATGACACCAAGAGCTGCTTCTCCAAGCAACCACACATGTCCACGCTGACCATCAGCCAAGAGGCAAACTGATGGTTTTATATTAATATCCATTAAAATTCCAAATCCGGTCAATAATATAGTGGCTAATGCATATTTGTGGTATTTGACCATTAGCATCCAACATCTCACTCAGGCTTTATGACCTTGTGACTGGCTAACTATCGCTGACTTAGGCTGGGGTCAGACGTACGCAGTGCGAACGTGCATTTAGGCGCATTTTATTACAGCCGTGGTAGCAGCAAATGACGTCCAATGCAGGCCCACACACGAAGTATGGCCGCACGAAAGTTCGGCCGCGCAACGCAAGCGGCAAACGCATTTTCGTAAGAACATTGAACCGCTAGTACTGACGTACAGAGTGCACTAGCATAGCATAGCGGCCTGTGTGCATGATTAGGAGACGTCAGACGCTGCTCATGTCCGGCCAACATAACGTCCAGACACCCAAAGTTGCCTGGTTTGGATCTGTAAAAATCACGGCTGACATTGCGCATCGTATGACCGCTATCGCGTCTTCCGTGAAAAAATGCGTTCGGACGCATCAACGCACTTTTTGATGGTAGACGTGAAAAATGCGTTCGTCTGACCCTAGCCTTAGAACACATCCCCGTGATTTGAAGTTTGCATACTTTATATTTCACTGCCGTAGTGGGAGGCGGTGATGTATGTTCCACTATCTCTAGCTGCTCTTTTGTATTCCGATACTCCTCACATAACTCTCTTGGTTTTTCCTGTAATCCATTTTAATGGTGCACATTTAATTCAGCCTTCCTTCCTGCCGATCCCCCTTGAAAGTGGAATATTAACCGATGTACCATGTCTATATTGTAGGAGCAGACGTTTCTAATCCCGATCCTATTCTTGCCTACCATGGACAGCTCACTGTATAGCTAGCTCACAAAACATGGCAGTGAAAAGGCGATAATCACTCCTGGCATAATTATGGCTTCAACAAACGCTTTACATTTATTGTCTTTCCGGCCGCACACTTCAGTAACTTCTCATTTTCGGAAAATTCTGCCGTTGAATAATTTCTTTGATATCTCGGGTTTACAATGGAGCACATATTATTTCCTCTCATGCCATCGAGCTCCCATTGCCACTGGGAACAACAGGGCAGAGATTTTAGGCATTAAATAATTCTTTATACAAGCTATTTAATATATATTCCTGAAGGTACCAGCAACTTTCATAATAATAAGTCGTCATAGTAATGTGCAGTATGTATATTTACAATATGAATCCATAAAACAGATTTTCATTTATTCGCCGTACTTTTTTTAAAATTTTGTGTGTGTGTGTCCTTAATCCATCTTGACACCTTCCTTTTTTTTTTTTTTTTTTTGCTTTGCCTGGATTTCAGTCATAAGAAACATGAAGTAGCTCTCGCGTAGCAATTCATTAAAATTTCAGCTCACTATGTCAGCTTCTAAATCTCCATCATGTTAGACTGGCCCAGGGCAACCATTTTAATAACCATGAAATAGCTTATTTTCATAAGCGTTTAAACTCAGAGGAAATATATTGGAGTTCCCTATTGTCTCTGGGCATCCATTATGCTGTAGGAAAAGCTGTTATTGTCAGCTTGCTAACCATTACCTAACGTTAATACCATGCTAATTTTCTCTATGCAAAATCCAAATCCAACTCGATTTGTCAATGAAAGTGTTATATATACTTTATGCATTTTTTTTAAAAAAATTTGCACAGCTGTATTTTATTAAAGGGATACTCTAGGCAACATGACCACCTAAGCTTTTTTAGGTGGTCATGATGCTCTGAGTATGCCCTTGTCTTTCCCCCCTCCCTCCGCTCAGCCGATCGGCTGAAACAGCTGAGAGATGCGGAGGACTTTACTCCGCCCTCCCAGCTGTCAGTCAGCAGAGCGGGATTCATATTTCCCGCTTCTGCCGACTATTGCCGAGTAGGAGACGTCATGCGCGCTTCTCACGTAATCCATTAGCCAAGTTCAAGATTTTCAGGACGGGAGCGGAAGAGGAGGGAGGGGCGTGTATATATAAAAAAAAAAAGCCGCCGTTGGAAACAAGTGGTTTTTAGGGTAAGTATTACAGTTAAAAAAATATGTATATATACACAATAACTAGGTATAGAATAGGTATATTTTAATGTAAAAAAAAAGGGGGGGTTTTAGCCTAGAGTGTTCCTTTTTAAGTGGTTTCGGATACATTTGTATTCAATTCATCGTTTTTGGAATTCCGCAGCGAAAACGTTAGTCTGGTATGGAGAATTGTAAGTGCGGCATTCTAAAAGTTATCTCGGTCTTTCAGATATCCCTGGAATGCTTTGCTGCTCTTTTATTTTTTATGTTAAATCACTCATTGTATAGTAGCAAACAGATGCTGTGAGCCCTCAATGTGTTCGTTCTAGAGAGAATGGAAGCTGAATTTTAAGTACTGTGAAACTTCTTTCGCAGGGAGCCCGTGGTGGAATTCAAAAGAACATGATTTTCTTCCGTGTAAACTGGCTGAAGTGTTGATGTACATAAGAGATTATGCCGATTTATTATTATTATAATCTGTTAAACACGCCATATTTGTTTTAATATTCAGAAACCTAGCAGATCCTATTGTTTTAGACCCTAGTGAAATCTTATTTGATGTGATGGAGACCTTGTAACCCCAAGGCAAATTGTTTCTAGTTGTACACAATGACTGCCAATATAAAATTCCCAGACCAAATACCACCACGTGTTAGCCTTTAAAAAGTCAGATTAACACTGATTTCCTTGGTGTTTTGTGTATTATTCAATTGTTGATCTTTACCAATTAACTTGACCACCTGCTATTTCAAAACAAAATCCGAATAGATCATCCATAGACTTATAATATGGGGGCAACAGACCCGTGTACAATGTTTTCGGCGGGGACAAAAGCTGTTCTATTACCTCATCCGTGGATGTGGTTTCAGAATATGTTTAGAGTCCATCCTGTAGAAATCACTTTTCCTAGTAGTGCAAATCAAATGTTGGTTAAGCTACACCTACCGACTCAGGGTCATCACCTGAGAACATGTTGCCCCGTTGTTGACCGCATTCAACTGCAACTTTGCTGTAACAACCAAATTTTGCTACTCTGTGGCAATCTTAACTTTTAATGAATAGACCCTTTAACCTCCCCTGGTGGTATTCCCGAGTGCGACACAGGGTTAAACTTCGCTACCGCGATCGGTAACCCCGAGCCACACTTTGTCTGTATTTTACTCACCGCATCCTTCGCTCCCTCACCGTCTCTGCAGTCACTGCAGTGTGATCGTGGTAGCCGGTGACTTTGCTTCCTGGTTCCGCTCCCTGCGAGTCACGCGACGCAGGGGGGCGGGACCAGGCGGCAAATTCAAAACTAAAAAAAAAATATAGAATTACTGTAAAATAAACTTTGTGCTGTGCAGTGGGTGCTGGGATTCCTGTTCAGATGTACACTCCTTTGCCAATGAAATATACAGGACACGGGGGTACCAAAAAAAGGAGTATTTATTCTCAAAGCAGCTTTACAGAAATAAAAGGCAAATAAAAATCATTTGTAAAATGTAATAAGGCTTTGCAATACAAGTTTCGCTGGTGGATCTGGGCAGGCACCAGCGAAACTTGTATTGCAAAGCCTTATTACATTTTACAAATGATTTATACTTGCCTTTCATTGCTGTAAAGCTGCTTTGAGAATAAATACTCTTTTTTTTTTTGTACCCCGTGTCCTGTATATTTCATTGGCAAAGGAGTGTACATCTGAACAAGAATCCCAGCACCCAGAGGAAAGAGGCATGTTTTTGGGTTATTTCCATTATTTTGGATAATTATTTTTGCGCTAATAAATTATTTCGTGTTTCAAACCTTCTCTGACTCTGTGTGTTTACTAGACTCTTGCTTGCACGGATTTCAGTGACTTATTCCTTCCTACAGAATACAGGCTTACTATATAAAACAACACATTTCCTTTCCAAGAAAATTGAAACGCTTTTAGACACAAGTTTGAAATTGAAATGAGGTTAATATCAGGTGTAATCAACTTTGGTACCCCACATGTTTGGGAACTATATCTCCCATGATGCCTAGTCAGATCAGAGTGTCTAAGCATTATGGTCATTGTAGTTTCAAAACCTCTTGGAGCACCAAGGTTGCTGACTCCAGTTTTAACCTATTCTGTGAAAAGGGTTACAACCATGTTACCATGGCACCAATCAGCTTTCCTAATCCATTCGGTAGCTTTCCCTCTTCTAATTATCAGTCTGCCAATTGATTTAAACCGGGTTTTCTTTCATCCTACATTTTTAATCTATCTGTCCTTTTTTCTGCAGACATGTCTGGAGTTGGAAAGGTATTTGCAGACAGAACCTAAGAAAATGTCCGAGGCCTTTGGAGAAGACATAGACAGTTTCATTAACGCCTCCATTGCTCAGGGCCCAGAAGTCCATACACGAAAACTCGATCCAGTTGTAATTCCAGTGGACATTGGCACATATGAGAAACGTCCCAGCATGGACCTCTTGCTTTCACAAGACAAACTGCTTTCTGAGACGTGTGTAAGCCTACAGCCTGCCAGTTCTACGGAATGCTGCACATCTGTAAACCAGGCCCAGCTCAATGCAGTGACTTCTCTTACACCTCCTTCATCACCAGAACTTAGCAGGCACCTAGTCAAAACCTCCCAGTCCTTGTCTGCTCTGGATGGCACCGTTACATTAAAACTTGTATCAAAAAAAGCCTCTGTCAGCTTGGGGAAGGCAACCGAATCTGCATCGGCTGGCGTTACGTCAAAATGTGGACTGAGTGACAGCGAGCAGGCTGGGGCATCAGGAGAAGCCTCCCCTGAAAACAAGAAAAGGGTTCATCGGTGTCAGTTTAACGGCTGCCGGAAAGTGTACACAAAGAGTTCACATTTGAAGGCCCATCAAAGGACGCATACAGGTAGCTCTTTGCTCCTTGACAATTATCTGTTATTTCACTATTATTCAGGTAAAAGGTATAATAACAGGATGCAACTTATTTTCTTTTTTGACTGCTTGAGAAATAATTTGATGTTTTGCCAGTGGTAGTCAAGATGAAAGGATCGAAGGCATCGGATACTTACACACGTTATCCATGCCTTTCAAGAATTAATAAATAAAATTAAAAGTAAATTGCGGCTTTGGTTTCTATGTGTAGTAGACAGTTTTGAAGGAAAAAGTGTGTCCCGAAAAACTTCAAAATTATGAAGATGTAGTTTTATGGACGCACTCGCATGTTGTAGAGCCAATTATATATGTGCTCTTAGTTGCCCAGACCTGGGAATGAATGATGGGTTATCTAACTATGGAAGAAATACGATATTGATTCTTTTAAAAATTAAGGGCTCTATTACATTCTCCGCACAAATTCGTACGTGCAGCGCAATTTTTTTTGTGCGCAGCGTTAAACGTTAACGCCTGTAAATTAACGCAGGTATTACGATCCAAGCGCATTTTTTCATCCGTCAAAAAATATCGCGTGTCAAAAAGACTAGCAAAAAACGAGTGCAAATTAACGCTGCGCGCAGAAATCTGTGGGCAATCCGAATTAAGAACCACAATTGTCTCCCGTTCAGTTTTTGCGCCTGCCAAAATAAATCCGAGTATATATGCTGCAGCAAAGAAAAAAAACACGCACAACTTCTCAATTTTATTGTTTGGGTATGTGTAGAATGTGTAACTATACTGTGCTGTATTTTTTTTTTTCGTGCTGGTGTATTTCGTTTCGGCCAGAACGTTCAGATTTGCAGTTACCACCAGCTTTTCAAAGACGTTAAAATTCTGCGCGCAAACGTCGTTCGTAAAAAGTTACGCATCGATTTGTAATACCAGCCGCGTACCAGTGCATGAACGCATTTGCACTCACCATGTTAAGTAAGGGATGCGCGTACAAACTTTCGCTTGCGCAGGGTAACTCGCGTTAGAAGTTAACACGCATCGTAGGCGCGAACATTGTATTTTGACGGTCAGCGCAAAGGGTTTTTCCCCTCGCGTTAATGCGTTTTTGCGCACGCGCACAATTTTGCGCAGAGAATGTAATCAAGCCCTAAGGCTGGAACAATCTTTGTATAGATGTCATAGATGGTATAAATTCACCAAGGCTAGTACCTGGTTTTTGGACTACTTCATTACCACACCGAGCAGCTTGAGTGTTCTCCATGAGGAGCACCTTCAGTCATACGTTGAACAGTTCCTATTACCACTCTTTGCTGGCTAGTCACAAGGGCACAATTATGGTAGCATTTTCAGTGAGATACTTAAATAACTGCCAATCTAATTGAGTTTTTAAATGCAGATGGCCGTCCTGCTTAATTTTTTCTTCTCTTCCCATTTGGACCAGGGATTGTAAATTGTTGAGTACAGCCGTGCTGGTTTTGCTCATACAAACCTTGAATCTTGGTAAATTACCGTTCAAAAGCCCTAGACAATGGGTGCAGCTGGCAGAGTGCCAGTTATATCTTTCACTAGAGCATAAAACAGCTGCACGGTGATTTTAGAGTGTATATAAAAATGATTATATACCATTTTCTAGGTAAGCAATACTTAATTTCTCTAATCAAAGCCTTTCTTAATGCTCCATTAAATATGACTTGTAATGAGATGGGAGTAGACAGGTACCATCATTGAAAGTTTTACATTTTTATTCTCCCGTACATGATCTTTTATTTCTAATTTTTCTTCCTTTTCCCCACTAGAGTGATTTGGTGTAATATTCTTGGTCCTGTCGGAAGGCTCCAAGGGCAGCATTTCCATTTGTAGCTCAATGAACTGCAAGAAGCCCACATTGCCTAATTAAAAAATAGTCTGACAACTTAATGCAAAGCCGCTACTTCATTTGTAGTTGTTGTATAGAAATGTTGAAGGTTCTAGAACTAGATGTTTAAGCATTTAAAAATATCAAGCATTTTTTATTTCCTTTCTAATCTTTTAAAGTTGATTTTCTTGCTTATTAAATTGCAGAACTATAAGAAACTCGAGTATCTTAAGACCGTTTTCTTATGTTCTTAATACAGAAAGAAATGGCTTTTATTTTTTCTTGCAGCCAATGTACGTGTTTTAAATGTTTTTCCTGTTTTGTCTTTTATTTTTATTTTTTTAGTGGTTTTTATTTTTTCAATAACCCTCAGGACTATGAAACCCAGATCATGTCATGCTAACCTAATTGCATTCTATGAAGAAGTAAAAAGTATAGATCAGGGGGTGGCAATGGATGGAATTTACTTGGATTTTGCCATAGACTTCGATACAGTTCCACATAAGATATTACTATTTAAATTAAGAAAAATTGGTCTAGATGAAAATTCTTGATGGATAGAAAACTGGCTAAAAGATAGGGTACAAAGAGTAGTGATAAATGGTAAGTGTTCAAGATGGACACCAGTGGTAAGTGGTGTCCCTCAGGGGTCTGTTATCGGAACCATTCTATTCAATTTATTTATAAATGATCTTGAAATAGGCATCAAAAGTCATGTATCAGTGTTTGTCGATGACACAAAGCTAGGAAACGTGATGAAATGTGATCAGAATATTGCTTCACTGCAGAGGAATTTAGATAGATTAGGGGACTGGGCACTCAAATGGCAGATAAAATTTAATGTAGATAAATGCAAGGTTATGTACTTTGGAGTGAATACCCAAGGAACTTATATCCTAAATGGTACGGAGTAAGGGAAATCAAAGCAGGAGAAGGATGTAGGAGCAGTTATATACTTCAAACTCAGGAAAAATGTCCAATGTCAAACAGCAGTCGCCAAGGGCAGCAAGGTATTGGCATGCATTAAAAGGGGAATTCACTCTCGGGATGAAAGCATCATTTTGCCTCTTTATGAATCAATGGTAAGACAACACCTTGAATATACCGTGCAATTTTGGGCACCTGTTTTAAAAAAAGATATCACAGCTCTAGAAAATGTGCAGAGACGGGCAACTAAATTAATTAGGGAAATGGAAAATTTCTGAGGAAAGACTAACCAGCTTAAAACCTGTTTAGTTTAGAGAAATGTCACCTTAGAGGGGATCTGATAACCTTATATAAATATATACGGGGCCATTATAAACCATTTTCTGAACCTATTCATTAACAGGACTATACACAGGACACGAGGTCACCCAATTAGACTGGACGAAAGGAAATTTGGCGTAAAGCATAGGAAGGGTTATTTTACAGTGAGAACAATCAAGCTGTGGAATTCTCTGCCTGTTGCGGTGGTTGCGTCAGAGACTGTACAGAATTTTAAACGACTGGATATTTTTTTGCAAAAATACAATTTATGGGATTATCATATTTAAATTGTGGGTAAAAGCTGCTTGATCCAAGGAAAACATATGACTGCCATTTGGGGTCAAGAAGGATTTTTTTTCCCCAGTATTGTTGCATTTTGGTTAGTGGCTTCAGACTGTTTTTTTGTTTTTTTTTGCTTTCTTTTGGATCATCAGCAGTATACGTGTTGTGTGAAAGGCTGAACTCGATGGACGCACGTCGTTTTTTTTGGTCTATGTAACTATGGACAAGACGTAGGGTTAGGTTATAGTTAAGTAGGACAGCAATTTGAAGGACGAAAACATATATAATAGAAAGATAACAGGAGGACATTGACAGAATGCAGAATCAGGCTGATTAGATGGCTAATGAAATTGAAAATGGGCTAGCAGCCAAAAATTGATTCCCACTCACTCCCTTCCTCACTCTAGCTTCTGGCAAGGCATTTTCTTTAGCTATTTCGTATGGTTTAAATTTTTTATTTCTTTTGAAGGCTTCTTGGGTTTGAAACTTGTTTTAGCTGAATATGCAAACTTAATCTAGATGTTAATGTAGTTTTGGGGAATTTTACGTTACTTCTATATTCACTAAAAGCAATTCTGCTCCTACCAACACATGTGACTGACATGGAAAGTAAAAACAAAGGAGATGACCGCACAACCATAGTACTTTGCTTATGATCTTTTCCGGAACCTGGGTGCTCAGCGTTCCAGGGATGCCACCTTTTATAGTGATGGACAAAAGGCAGAAAACCAGGACTCAAAGTGCCAGGCTCCTGCCTTTTTTGACATGGAAAGTAAAACTGGTTTGGTTATTTTGTGTTATGTTTTTTTGTTTTATTGACTGGTTTGGAAGAACAAAACCAAAATGTATGAGGTCAGTGAGAATGGGCAGAGCATAAGTGTCCTCTTCAGTGAGTCTCTGCTCTGGTCTCATAAGGTTTTACCTCGATGGTACCATTACAGAGAGGACTATTCCATATGTAACTCAAACTGCTATCACTCAAAGTGTGGCCAGTACTGAAATGCCAAGGAGGTCTTCTCTCCACGAGGTTCCTACAGAGGCATCCGCTATACCCTCCTGATGAGGTCTAAGTAGGTCGAAATAATTGTTGGAGGTTGGTATATCTCTTGTTCAAAGGGGATTTCATTGGCATTTCAGTTCTGGTAGCCCTTTCTGGGTGATGGCTATTTGATTTGTATATCGTATACCATTAACAGACTTGAGAGGGCACTTGCCAAAGGAAAAGTCACCTATGCCACTGCCTGTTCTCTATTCTCTCACACACCTGGTTTTATTCTACATTACTGGGTTTTACTTAAGTATATTACATAAAAGATTAAGGCTAGGGTCAGACGAAAGCATTTTTCCCCGCGAACGTGAAAAAGTGCGTCCGAACGCATTGACGTATTTTTTCACGGAATGCGCAAAAACGGTCAGACGACGCGCATTTTTGGGCGTGATTTTGTACGGATTGTCAATAAAAACTCTTTTTGCGTCTGGACGTTATGTAGGCTGGACATTAGCAGTGTCTGACATCTCTTAATCACGCAAACACGCCGCTATGCCGCAGCTGCGCACTCAGTACGTCAGTACTAGCGGTTCAGCATTCTCAGAAAAATGCGTTCAAATTCCACTTGCATTGCACGGACGGTCTTTTGTGCGGCCGTACATCGTATATTGGCCGACATTGCCCGTCATCTGCTGCTAGTGCGGCCGTAATTATGTGCGCCAGAACGCACGTTAAAAGACCCCAGCCTAAATTGAACCCAATAGATAAACTGGCAGCAGATATTTTTCCTGCACATGACAATAGTTAGCCCTCATGTCTGACAAGGTTCAGTCTCCTTGGACTCTTTTCAGATCTTCATTTTGCATTTGCTTGTTTCAGAGGGAGCTGTCCAGCACAATACAGGGCTCACCAACATTAGTGCTGCTCAGCTGTTCTAGTGGAGTTGTATTGAACAGGTAATCACATCTGTCAATTCTGCTGACTGCTGATTCTTTTAATGATTACCCAAGCCAATGGAAAAAAAGTGCAATGACAGCGGAGTTGTTCAGACTTTGAATCCACTTGCACATGCAAATGGACCCTTTCTGTTGTAAGCCTGTATCATCTTGTCACAAGTTGCTAAACCTTTCTTTTGATACACACATACCTCCATTCCCATTTCACCAAGCAACGACAACTCACGGTCATGAATCAGACTACGTTTCCTTATGTGATTACCGAGCCATCACTTAGAATTGCAGCTTGGTGATTACAGAGGAGTTACGTTTGAAGGTGGCACTTAGGGAATGGAGCCCAAACTACCAAATGTCAATTCAGCTTCTGGAAATCTGGTTATGGTATGAAGTCTGACTTTATCTTCTCAAGTTATCAAATCATGAATATGTGATGTGACTAGGTATGGCTGGGGTCAGACGAGCGCACTGATTGCGTATAGTAATGGATGCACTTTATAACAAACGATATTGTGGTTACATTGTATCAGTTAGCTTTGATGTTGAGAAAAAGAAAAAAGCTGTATGCAGGGGTTTCTCTACGTCCGTGTGGCTTTATCACTTTGACGTCCGTTGCAAAATGCGTTGCCTGCGCGTGAAAAGTGCGCACGTGCCTCGTGTGTTGTATTCTATTGACTCCTTTGAAAAGCTACGACGGACCGCAAACCGCACGGTCAGACGGACGCAAAAAGTGCGCTCCTCTGACCCCAGCCTAAATCATATAAGCAAAGGCTTTATTCGTATGACGTTACACGTAATCTAAGGCTAATGTCAGACAAACGCATTCTGAGCACACTGTGCGTCTGTGCACAACTGACATACTTTCTGACTGATGATACTGTAGACATCACATGGTCTTTTTTTTGACTGATGTAGATGGAAAATAAAATTAATATGTAAATGAAAATAATTGATACACTATGTGAAAAACCATTTTGTCCGTCAAAAATGCTGGACATCAAAAATGCAGTCCGTCTGACTACGTTCCATCACTCACACGCAAAGCTACGCGGATGTGGCGCACTCTGTGCGTCCATTCTAGCGGTTTGACGTTCTTGCCTAAATTGCGTCTGGTGCCACGTGCGTTGTGCGTCCGCACTTCTGTGCGGATGTACTTTGTGTGTGGGTCTCTTTTGATCATAATTTTATGCTACGACTGACGTTAAAATGTGCGGCAACACTGACGTGATCACTGCGTTTGTCTGACATGGGCCTAAATGAAGCAATATAAAATGTAATTCTTGATGTTCATGCATTAGAAATACATTTCGTTGATTGTTTTCAGCTGGACAAACTGATCTAGAATTTGGCAAGATATATTGGGTAAAACAGATTTTCATTTTGCTAATGCATCCAGTAAAATGGGAAGAGTAGGCAGCCCAGTGCCTCCTATGGCTGCGCACGGAGTTAGCATGGAGGTGCTGAAGATGGAACTGGAGTGGGGAAGAGAGAGGCATGGTGATAGTGCTGGTTGCCAGGCAACCCCATCAGCATTACATGCAGCGTGCTAATTGGCTGCAGTGTTAAATTCTGGGTACCAGCCCTTGCTTGCTGCTCAGCTGTTTTCTCCTCATTCACTCTGTTGCTAGACTACTGCATCCCTGCCTGAGTTTTGCTCGAGTCTAAGGGCTAATTGGCTGCCTGGATGCTTGGTGTTTGTGCCGGGTACCAGTCTGAGCCTGCATCTCGGCTGTTGTCCCTGGAGGCTCTCTGCGGGAGGGGGGGTTGGTGGAGGGAAAGAGAGACAAGGATATGTCAGCAATTAATGGAGCACAAGTGTAAATTCTACACAATGTCTGCCACCTGCGGCCCCCTGAACCAACCCTTAAAATCAAATCCTTTATGTCCGTGTGCGCATCACAACCCTTGTGCCTTTCGGATTAGTGTTTTGACCTGCGTTGGGAAAGATGCACAGACTTAATTTTAATTTCATATCTTAATGGAATTGTATGCAGGTCTTGCTGTAACCATATTAAAATATCTAGCGGGTTAAAACGAAAGTGCAGTTTTTCTGCGGCTGTGCTACATTGGGAAGCTATCAAGTAGATCATCGAATATGAAAAAAAATCCTTCCAAAGTCACATGGCAGGTTTTCTTCAGAAATCTACTAATAAAAAAAAAGCAACATTGAATTAACTAAAATCAATATTTGTAGATGTAATTATTATCTTAATATTATTAAAATTAATGATGGTAATTGGTATTGCACTAAAGTAATTTGTATGACTTAGATCCTTTACAGATCCGTGATGATGTAGGTGCCGCCATAGCATTTTAAGTATGTCATTTCAAATCAGGGGGCTGATCCACTGAATTAGGAATCACAGATCTGCAAAGTGATCTAAAAAACAAACAAAACGAATGAGGAGGCCATTGGTCTTTATCGGTGAACAAAAATACCTGTTTTGTCAAAAAACACTTTATATGTCTAATCTAGCTTTCAGTGCCGTGTGTGATCGTTTACTGTAAATAAGATTAAATAAGAAAAAAAGAAAAGGGGAGGGAGTGTATAATTATGTGTGTGTGTGTGTGTATATTTAAATCTGACTAATCCTGGCGTAGGATTGTGAACTACATTTCCTATGCCGTTCTCACTAATTATGTGATGGCTGAGCATCACGAGAAATGCACGGTCATCACTGTCCTCTTTCTTTTATTTTTTATTATTTTGGTACAATTAAACAGACACAGGGCTACACAGGTACAGACACACAATCACACACACACTATTGCAGACACCGAACATGCTCTCCCATGAACGGAATCGGCTCCAGCTGACTAACGCAGATACTTGCTCCCATGGACAGACACTCTCTGGCGAATGAACTCGTAGACTACCGAAGACAGACACATACACACTCCCACAGATACATACAGACAACACACTGTGCATTCCGCTCCAGTACTCGATTCAAACTAGAATCATGTCATCAAATAAATTGAGGGATAAAATATCTGAAAAATCTTAACTGTATTTTCTGTAATAAAAAAAATATTTAATAAAAAATATATGGCCCTATTACATTCTTCACGCAAAAATGCACGTTAAACGCGTGAAATTTTGCACGAAGCGTTAAACGCTAACGCGCCTAAATTAACACTGGTATTACAATCCTCGCACATTAGTTCATCCGTCAAAAAAATAACGCGCATAAAAAAGACGCTCAAAAACGCACGTGCATTAACGTTGTGCGCAGAAATCGATGTGTGGACTGTTTTTTTTAACGCAATTCAGCCAATCAGAATTATCTCCCGTTAAGTTTTTGTGCCTGTCAAAGTCAATCTGAGTATATATGCTGCAGCAATAATAAAAACACGCACAACTTCTCCATTTTATTGTTTGCGTATTATATTTTTTTTTATTTCTTTTTGGGCTGGCGTATTTGGGTTTGGCCAGGACGTTCAGATTTGCCATTACCACCAGCTTTTAGGAGTCGTTAAAATTATACGCCCAAACACTGTGCATTAAATTTTGTGCATAGATTGTAATACCATCCGCGTACCAGCGCACAAACGCATTTGCGCTCACAATGTTAAGTATAGGACGCGCGCAGTACAGTACGCTCGCGCAGCATTCGCGCAGGTTCACCCGCGGTAGACTATTACGTGCGTTTGTTGCGCTGACATTGTAATACGATGTTCAGCGCAAAGGGTTTTGCCCCTCGCGTTAATGCGTTTTTGCACGCGCCCAAACGTTTGCGTGAAGATTTTCAATAGGGCCCATAGAATATAGTTTAATTTTGGTTTATTTGACTGGTTCGCTAGAACTTTATTTTTTTTGCGTTTTGAAATTTTGTATCTTTTACGTATTTTTATGTGAGGAGGAATACTGTATCAGTCTCCAGAAACGGATGGATCCTTCTACCAGAGATATTCGCTATACTCATTGCATTAAACATTCCATATATCTGATACGGCAGATATGATTTGCTTTTAATTGTTCCTCTATTCTATGCAAATTTGGTCTTCTGGATGTCACCCCTTAACCTATAAACTGTATTTAAAGGGGACTTACTCTTCCTCATCCCGTAAGCTGGAAATTGAACCCATCCAAATACACGTCCTTTTAAATATGATTAGAACGGCATCTAGGAAAATCTGAAATGATCTGCATAATCTACCAGGCATTGGGGAAAGCATAAAGACGCTTCAGTAGAAAGAAATGTGAAGGCGTAGTGTGAAAAGTCCCACAGTACTACATAATGTTAGAATTGTTTGTTATTCTGATGTGTTGTAAATTTTTGCACGCATCCTAAGGCTAGGGTCAGACGAACGCAGCTTTAACGTGCGTTTAGCCGCACAAAATCACGGCCGTGCTAGCAGCAAATGACGTCCAATGCCGGGGAACACACGAAGTACGGCCGCACGAAAGTTCGTCCGCGCAACGCAAGTGGCAAACGAACGCATTTTTTCGAGAACGTCAAACCGCTACTACTGACGTACAGAGTGCGCTGCGGCCGCATAGCGGCGTGTGTGTGTGATTGGGAGACATCAGACGCTGCTAATGTCCGGCCAACATAACGTCCAGACACAAAAAGTGTTTTATTGATGATCCGTACAAAATCACGGACGAAAAGGCGCATCGTATGACCGCTACCGCGTATTCCGTGAAAAAATATGTCCGTTCGTTCGACCGCACTTTTCCACGGTCGACGCGAAAAATGCGTTCGTCTGACCCTAGCCTAAAATGTTACATCTAGTGATGTGCATGCAAATGAGCCCTGAAAAATGTTCTAATGCATGGGAAATATGCTTCTTTAATCCCTATCTGGGAAGATTCCCAGCAAGAACCCTTGAGATTTGAAGGGAAACTGGTAGTTTCAAAAAAATAATATAAATACAGTTGTGTTCAAAATTATTCAACCCCCAATGCTGTAAAGGGTTTTAGGGAATTTAGTATACATTTGTAATTGTATTCAGAATGAAATCCTACAAGGACTTTTTAAAGAACCATATGCAACTAAAATGACATCAATTGGTTTTGTAATACAGTAGTAAATGTTTCTTTTGTGAATTCTTCATTGACACAATTATTCAACCCCTTAAAGACTACCACTCTGAAGAACAGAGGTTCATTCAAGTGTTTTCAATCAGGTATTGAAAACACCTGTGGATGTCACGGAGCAGCAATAAAGCATAATAAGCACCAATTAGGCAGCTTTAAAATGACTGTGATACTCAGCTCCTTCTAGACATTTACTGGTGTGGTTACAAACATAGTGAAGTCAAGAGAATGGTCCAGGAAGACAAGAGAAGAGGTGATTACTCTTCACAGGAAGGGCAATGGCTATAAGAAGATTGCAAAGATGTTAAACATACCAAGAGAGACCATAGGAAGCATCATTCGCAAATTCAAGGCAAAGGGCACTGTTGAAACGCTACCTGGTCGTGGCAGAAAGAAGATGCTGACTTCGACTGCTGTGCGCTACCTGAAGCGTAGAGTGGAGAAAAGTCCCCGTGTGACTGCTGAGGAACTGAGAAAAGATTTGTCAGATGTGGGTACTGAAGTTTCAGCTCAGACAATACGGCGCACACTGCGTAATGAAGGCCTCCATGCCAGAACTCCCAGGCGCACCCCCTTGCTGTCTCCAAAGAATAAGAAGAGTCGACTGCAGTATGCCAAAAGTCATGTGGACAAACCACAGAAGTTTTGGGATAGTGTTCTGTGTACTGATGAAACAAAATTAGAACTGTTTGGGCCCATGGATCAACGCTATGTTTGGAGGAGGAAGAAAAGAACACCTTGCCTACTGTGAAGCATGGCGGGGGATCAATCATGCTTTGGGGCTGTTTTGCTTCTGCAGGTACAGGGAAGCTTCAGCGAGTGCAAGGTACCATGAATTCTCTTCAGTACCAGGAGATATTGGATGACAATGTGATGCAGTCCGTCACAAACCTGAGGCTTGGGAGACGTTGGACCTTTCAACAGGACAATGATCCCAAGCATACCTCCAAGTCCACTAGAGCATGGTTGCAGATTAAAGGCTGGAACATTTTGGAGTGACCATCGCAGTCACCTGACTTAAATCCGATTGAGAACCTTTGGTGGGACTTAAAGAAAGCAGTTGCAGTGCGCAAGCCTAAAAATGTGACTGAACTGGAGGCTTTTGCCCATGACGAATGGGCGAAGATACCCGTAGATCGCTGCAAGACACTTGTGTCAAGCTATGCTTCACGTTTAAAAGCTGTTATAACTGTAAAAGGATGTTTTACGAAGTACTAAGATTGAATGTCACTTGGGGGTTGAATAAAACTGATAATGATGTGAGCACAGAAAAGACATTTGTGGTTATTTCATTATAAATGTTATGTTATATTTGTCTGACCTACACGTGCCTCTTTGATTTAATTGTAAGCAAGATGATTGAATGATCAAAATCAATGTCAAACTGGCCAAAACACTCAATTTCAGTGGGGGTTGAATAATTTTGAACACAACTGTATAAAAACAAATCTGAGAAGTGGT
The DNA here is from genome assembly GCA_009667805.1 of Leptobrachium leishanense. Classification (NCBI taxonomy): domain Eukaryota; kingdom Metazoa; phylum Chordata; class Amphibia; order Anura; family Megophryidae; genus Leptobrachium; species Leptobrachium leishanense. The sequence continues at coordinate 79,439,305 of CM019069.1, read as the reverse complement.
TGGGTTGGTTGTGAAACTAAAAGGAGGGTTTTCACTAGGAAGGGGAGTACCGTAGATACTCGAGTATAGAGCGACCCGAATATAATGCGATGGGTAGAGATTTATTATGGAAATGCGAGAAGACTCAAATATAACGCGAGGAACAAAATATTACTATACCGGTAAACAATTAAAATCCTTCCAGGTTCTCTTCACAGTCAGTCTCCCTCTCAGGCCAGGGTGCTCTGCTCTAGAATGATTGCAGTTGTTACGAAGTATGAAGCCGCCGGCCACCCATCTTCTTTAATAGTGATTGGATGGCTGGCAGATGCGAGCGAGGTGAATGATTGGCTTAAACCGAGCGTGCCCTCTGGCTGTGATGGATCCCACCTCTCCCGAATCCAGGAGTTCCTGAAGTGTTTGCAAGCATCAGGGAGCCCACATTCACCTCAGCGAGACTACCGGAACTTCCTGGAGACTTGGAATCCAGAGCATGGCAATTTTTTTTATTTTTTTTTGACAAACCATGCAGATGTCTCGACTATAACGCGACCCCCTCCAATTTTAAGGTAAATTTTTGTCACAAAAATCTAGCGGTATACTCTAGTATCTACAGTAAATAAGAAATGACAGAGATGGCACACAGCAATCATGCCCTAATTAAACCAGTATTAACTGACAATCCAGAAAGAAACTGAACAAAAAACAGAATAATTTACAATTCTGCTCATCAGGGCTGTCTTTAACGTGGGGCAAATGGGGCAGTTGCCCCGGGCCCAGTCACTTGAGGGGCCCAAAGCAGCTGCCCCCTTGGGACCCGCGGCAAAGACCGCCGGCGGCCCGGCGCCGCCGAAAACGACTTGTGTGTATGTACTCTCTGTAACTCCTATTTGTTGTCCAGCCCTCTGCTCCACCTCCACATGAAGCCCAGTTGCCGGCGGCGGCCCCGCCGCCATCTGACTGCTGTGTCACTCTCTCTGCTCACGGAGGGCCCGGGCCAGGGCTGGCAGCAGCAGGCATGCAGCCAGTCACACAGAGCAGCTGCAGCGCCAGCGTGCGTGCCTTCCTTCCAGCCGACACAAGGCTGGGAATGGCACTCACGCTGTTGACACTGCCCTCTTGATGTATCACGTGATGCGGCGCGTCGCGCATGCTCAGACCGTCCCCGCATGGCAGTCTCACTGTCGCTACATTTACCAGGTCCAGAGTCGAGCCGGAGCGAACCAGGCCAACAGCACTGTGGTGGGTGTGCGAATATTTTTTATGTATATTCAGATTAAAGGTCGCGGTCGGGTGGGTGACTAAGTTTATTATATGGTTGATGATGTTGTTGACACAGACGCTGCACACAACAGCTAAAGTTCAATTCTGACGGGCCGGCCAGGGTCCGGTCAATACATAGCCGGTTATAAAACTGAAATTACTGTAAGTACTCTGTACCCCCAAGGTAGGCAAGTACATACATTCTACACTGATGACGAGGGTGTTATACAATAGAGCGACTAGGCTAGTGCTAAGCAGATGGTAATATATTTATTTAGTGTACTGCACAGACTGATTAAAAATCGTACCAATGCACTCACACAATTCACAATAAAATGTGTAGTAACAGACATATAAAGGTTTCTTTTGTGTCTGAAATACGTACCAGTTCAGTTCACTCACATACTCACAGAATACTAGAAGATGCAGACAAACCTTTATGTGTCAGTGTCTGCATCCTCTAGCATTCTGTGAGTGAACTGAACTGGTACGAATTTCAGACACGAAAGAAACCTCTATATGTCTGCTACTACACATTGTATTGTGAATTGTGTGAGTGCATTGGTACGATTTTTAATCCGTCTGCAGTACACTAAATAAATATATTACCATCTGCTTAGCACTAGCCTAGTCGCTCTATTGTATAACACCCTCAGTGTATGTATGTTTCTTGGGTACTTATATTATTTTCATTTTTATTACGTAGCGAGACGTCCGTAGGAAGAGAGAGACGTTCACTGAGAGTGAGTGTGAACATAACCCAATGTGATATCACGGGTTTATTTATATATGTTAATACATAGGTTAACAGTCTGTTAGTTCAAAAAAAGGATAAAATTCAGGATAAATGCAGGATGCTAGCATTCATCATGGTTGATTAGATATATATAGCTGTTGGATGAAGTTTACAGCCGTCAGGTCCATGATGTATTTGTGTTTTTTATGGGTTTTTTGGGACGTTGGAGTTGGAGAGCAAAATTATGCGGTGGTCGGGCTTTCGGGGGGGGGGGGAATCCTTGCCCAGGGTCCAATCAATATTAAAGACGGGCCTGCTGCTCATGACAATTGCAGAAGAAGAAACAAAATGGTTTACTCACATATTATGCAAATATATCCTACAAAGATCAAACAAATGCAGTGAAAACGGCAAAAAAAGATATGTTTGCGTGTGTCGGTGTTTTTGCTTTTACAATTTTTCTTAATTTCTTCAAAATTATTAACGTAAATTTAACTTAAAGACACATGTTCAGGAGTCAATTGGAATTGTGTTGCAAAAAATATAAATAAATGACCATTTGGTTGCCAGGTCTGTGAAATTCTGCTTGGAGATGAAATATCAAGAACTGAGGCAAGATTAGCTAATTCAAAAAATGGTACGTGACGGTCATGTTGGACAATATTTTTCCACATTGGCCCAAAATTTGTCTTGCACAACTTGGGAAGCTATTTCACTATATACAGTTTTGCTGGTCAGCCCGATAATGGAGAACTTTGAGGGTCTTTTAAACTGGACAGAGATCCAGAAGGGATAAATAAATTTTAGATGCATTCATGATGTCCGCATGTGCGTTATCATCCTGTAGGCATTGGGAGGTATACGAATGGGAGGCAATTCGAGGAAGTGGAGGCACATCCTCATCTAATGTTAATTCTATTTTGATACATATGGGAGTCTGCCTAAATGAGAGTCCTGGCCATGAGCTGCAAGTGATGAAGTGCTGGTAGATGAGCTGAAGCTCAATTGTGTATAATTATGAACTTTCATTTGACTTTTAGGCCCACGTCACACGAACGCAGTGATAACGTCTGTTTTACCGCCCAGTTTAACGTCCGTCGTAGCATAGAATCATGATCAATAGAGACCCACACACAAAGTACTTGCGCACCGAACTGTGCACGCACAACGCACGTGGCAAACGGACGCACGTTAGGCAAGAATGTAAAACCGCTAAGACGGACACGCAGAGTGCGCCACGTCTGCGTAGTGACCTGTGTCCGTTATGCTGCGATGTCAGACGCAGCGCATTTGCGACGTCCATAACGTTGACACTCAGGTTTTTATGGTCTGGCTGACTGTACCTGTATTTTAATTATAATTAATTCCCATATTTCCCTATTTTGTTCTACATCCGTTAAAAAAAAGGACTGTGTGGTGTCTACAGTATCTTCCGTCAGTACGTCCTTCTGTTATGCACGCACTCAGAGTGCGCTCAGACTGCGTTCATCTGACAGCCTTGGGAGATCTTTCTCTAGCTCTTTCTCTGAGCAAATGGCCTGATTCCTTACAAATCTGTCATTGTGGATGTATAGGTTAACTATTATCTTTTTTTTTTATTTTTCACTTCCATCTCTGAGATGAACCACTTAGGGAAAAAGTCTCAACACAAGATCGTCCACATATATCTAAGTTTCTTGCCAGGTTGTAAAATCCTTGTTCCTTCATTACATGTCTTATTTACAGTAAAGGTGACCGCCACCAATAAGGGATACATAAAAATATGCATCAATCGGGTGGGATTTTGTTTTCCACCTTCAATAAGTGCCAACGTTCCACCTTGTAGTTCTAGTCTAAAGGGAGTTGCCTCAGCCAATAATGTGATGCTTCTACAAACTCTTCTATTTCTAAGATTAGTTAAATTTTCTGTTTTGCATTTCTTACCCTCCTTAAAATCTGAATTAATTACCAGCTAAAGGTTCCCCCTGCTTCAGCTGGCCTATAAATTGTATAACCGTGTCTATTTCAGTATGTGCAAGGTGTGAGTTTCAGCAGTTATTTTCACCTCCTACTTAAAGAACTGTTCTGAAGCCTCGATTTCCTTCACATTAGGTGCTATATCACGAGCTCCCTTTTGCCTCCTTGATCACTTTGAATATGTAACTCCTTGTCCTTATTTATCCTGAAATGTACGGTTTTAGAGGGCTCCTTCAACTCCTTGACAAAGTTCTTTTCCCGTTACAAGCTCATATAGGATAACTAGTGTTATGAGACTTTAATACCCATTTCCCCATTGCCGACCTTTACGTATCTTTATGATGGCCTTTGTAGTGACTAATTTGTAATTGCCATTAGCACAACTACCATCTCTTAGTACATGGTCCATTGGCCACCGTAGGCTTCAGGCAAGGCTTTTTTTTTATTTTTGTGGCACTGCCACATGGCTGTCAAGCCACAGACTTTGACCAACACTTTGAGCGGGTATCTCAGACTCTGCCATCCCCAGATGTTGCTGGGCTACAACTCCCATGATTGCCTGGCCATCTGTTGTATTCAATGAATTCTGGGAATTGTAGGCCAATAGCATCTGAGAGTAGTTGGCAATAGAGAGGAGGTGGGCATTCTTCATAAAACTAGACCAATTTAGCTCCTCCAGTGGGTGCTCATGTCCAGACTCCCCAGCATACATACAAAAAAGGTGGTGGTCCAGGCACTCCACATAGGCTTCAGCAAATGTAAGGTTATTTTTTCCCCGTTTTTCTTTTTTTGTCTGCAATGTTTCGGTCATCAGGTGGCCTTTTCCCCTCAAGGTTAACTTTTTACTTATCAGGGCCATGATACTTATGATGGCCTTTCTAGTTATGTCATTACCTGTAGCACAGCTACCATGTTCTTTAGTACTTGGGGTCCATTGGCCAACGTAGACAACTGGGTTAGGGTTTTTTTTTTTTTTTTGTCAGTGCCATGGCTGTTAAGCCAACTTTGACCAACACTTTAAGCAGGGATCTCTTGAGAAAAACTGATGGCTGAACTGTTGCTGACATCCCAATAAAACCTACATTTCCTGAAGCCTATGTGGAGTGCCTGGACTGCCTTCTTTTTTTTGTAGCAACATCTGAGGAGGAAGAGTTTAAGATCCCAGCTTTTAAGTCTCCATCTCATCAGAAATGATCTCTGCAGTGTCGATGATCACGTTGGGTGCAGCAATATTATTCAAACTGAAAGCACATAATCATGGGCTTCCTCTTCTTATTCATAGGAACCGTGAGCATAGTCAATCATCCTACAGCTCTGTTTCACCTCCCCTGTAAAGCTGAAGCTCTGATAGATACTTGGATCTCATACTGTTAGTCCTGATTTTATATTTCTCTTGCCTAGACCAGCTTCACTCAGGAAAACGGCATTGTATGTGTTCAAGCTGTAATTACAGCAAAATGTGCTGTATGTACACAAAAAATCTGTCGGGAATATCATTTTATACTGACTTTAGTCATTCAAATTTGATGTGACCGCACTACTTCAATCTGCAACTACATTTTTATTCCTTTCTTTAAAATCCTGTTAGTAATACAGCTATGTATTCTTTATCAAAAAGCTGACAAGCTTTAATAATAATTTGGCTTGTGCACCTTTTTTTTTTTTTTTGGTTCGATTCGATCTTTCGGATTTTTAAACTTTTCGATTCGGCTCGTTTCGACCGATTTCTGTTTCGATTCGGTTCGGCTCGACTCGTTTTTCGTGTATATTTTTTTTCTCGGAATTTCGACCATTTTTCGTATTTTCGTGTCACTTAACTCGTTTTTTGTATCGACTTTTCGTATTTTCGAAAATTTTCGTTTTTTCGGAACGTCTGTTCTCCTCGTTTCAAAGCAATAAATTTCGATTTGACACCTTTAAAGTACATTCGAAAATTCCGAAAATATTTCGTTTCGGATCTGCCATTTTCGGATCTAAAAATTTTCGGAAAATCGGCCGCATCCGAAAACACGAATCGGGAAATTTCGTGAAAATTCCGAAATTCCGAAACGCACATCCCTAGTAATAATGCTGGTAAAATCCTTCTATATACATGTCCTATATCTGAGGTTAGGGAGTCTAGAGTGTTTTTTTTTGTGGTGAATGTGAAGTTAATCTAAATTCAGAAAGATTTTCCTGGTGAGCTCAATTTTGAATATTTTGTGATGCCACACAAAGTGATTATCGTATTTGATAATCTGCACACAACCTTTCATGTTTTACCATCTAATTCACATTTAATTTTTTTAACTAATTTAAACCCCAAACCTTCAGGCAAAATATTCAATTTCCAAGGACTCCATGCTGAAAATATCTAAATTTATCTGCCAAGATGCCACAAAAAATATCTTTTCTACATGCTAGAATCAACAATATAAGGTTTGCTCTGCTGTGGTGACTAGGGTTTTATTTTTTGACCAGCAGGGGGATGCCCTCTTAGCCACAGATCTTATTTATTTTCAAAGTATTTTACCAGAAAGGATACATTGAGATTTCTCTTGGTTTTTTTCAAGTATGTCCTGGGTTCAAGATCATTGAATTGTTACAGTAGGTACAGAAATACAAAGTAATAAATGCAAGATATTAAAAATAAAACCGTATACAGATTAACACGGAAAATAAATATGTAGGAAATAGTCATTATGTTACATGTTTACAGGTGCATTCGGTATTGAGGTATGTTAATAGGGAGCTCTTGAGTGACTTTAGACTGGGGGAAGATTTGACGGCGTCTGGGAGGTTATTTCATAATTGCGGTGCTCTGTAGGAAAATGAAGATCGAGCCACTTTCTTTTTGTATTGTGGTATTGCAAGTAAGGTGCAGGTCCTGGATCAGAGGTTATAGGATGGGGGAACTGCTGGGGGAAGCAGTCTATTCAGGTAGGGTGGTCGCTTACCAGATAACCTCTTAAACACCAGGTTGGAAAGGTGAAGGGTGCGTCTAGATTCCAGGGATGGCCAGTTTAGCTCTTTTAACATATCACAATGGGGGGGGGGGGTCATGTAGTTAAAGTGAAGCACAAAGCGGCAGAATGATTTATACAATGTAAGTTTATGACTGTGTGTTTGCGGGGCGGCTGCATACACTAAATCTCTGTATTCAATAGCCGGCATAAGCATTTGTTATACAATCTGCGGGGCTTACCGCGTGGCTCAGGCAGGATTTGTTTCTGTACAGGGCACCTAGTTTGGGGTAAAGTTTAGATGAGAGTTTTTCGATGTGGGAGCCAAATGATAGATTTGGGCCCAACCTCATGCCTAGATATTTGAGAGAACGGACGGCGAGCCATTTGATTTTGTCCTGACAAATAGATTGGAAGTTTGCAATTTGTGTAGTTTAGGTGCTGTTCCAAAGAGCATTGTAACAGTTTTGTCAGTATTTACAAAAAGTTTATCTGCGATCCACTTTTCTACGTCTGTGACTTGTTCTTGCAGCACAGCCTCAGCTGCGCGAGATTTAGTTTGCTAGTATAGATTAGTGTCGTCTGCGTACAGGTGTACAGTTGAGGCTTTGCAGACATTGGGCAGATCATTTTATGAATATTGTGAATAGCAGGGGCCGAGTATCTGGCCTTGGGGTACTCCGTACGTGACTGGGAGGTGGAGGAAAGCGCTGTCAGAAATGGACACATATTGCGAGCGGTCGGATACATACGATTGAAACCTGCGTAAAGTGCGAGTAAAAGGGACTCATCTACCCTGGGTTACAGCTGATCTTACACTAATGTACCAGCTTAGAGATTCACGGTGGTCAAATTTCAAGAGTACTGGTTCCATGAACGATCCCTACGAATACCGAAAATGTCGGAATGAATGCACAAAACAAACAAAAATGGCCAAAGCCCATTACTTCAATGAAAATCTAAACAATAACATCTCAAACCCTAGAAACTTTTGGAGAACCATAAGTAACATACAAGCACCCCCAGTCCACTCCCAGCCAGCTGCTGTCAAAGTAAACAACCAAACCCTGCAACACCCGCTAGATGTAGCAAATGCCTTTAATGATTATTTTGTTGGATGTGCCACCACTTTGATTGCCAAGCTAGGAAATGACATGCAATCAGAGAGGCCTCATGCAGGTCAGGCCCCAACAACTGTGCAAAGTCCCTGTATCACACAGGAATTCAGTTTTAGACCAGTGCCTGTCAGTGTCGTTACTAAACTTCTCCGTAAGCAAAAAATGAAATACCAGTCTGGACCTGATCAAATACCAGCAATGCTGCTGAAAATCAGTGCGCCAGCAATTGCAAATCCAGTCGCAACCCTAATAAATGAGTCACTGGCAACTGGTTACATACCCAAGCTCTGGAAGACTGCAAGAGTGGTACCTATCCATAAAAGTGGGGACAGTACTTTGGTATCCAACTACCGTCCGATATCGTTGCTCCCTGTAATGTCAAAAGTCTTGGAAAAATGTGTCTACACACAATTACGTGATTATTATCAATATTGGAACTACTTAACCCCGGATCAATCAGGCTTTCGACCAAATAACTCAACCACAACCGCCCTTTTAAAAGTCTGCAATGATATCCAAGCTGGGATGGAACAAGGAAACCTAACTGGAGCCATCTTCCTTGATTTTGCCAAGGCCTTTGACACGGTAGACCATGGCATCTTGTTAGAAAAACTTAAAAACTCTGGCATTGGTGATCGCACGCTAACCTGGTTTCAATCATATGTATCCGACCGATCACAATATGTGTCAATTTCTGGCAGCTCCTCCCTCCCGCTCCCAGTCACTTGCGGTGTACCCCAAGGCTCAGTACTAGGCCCCCTGCTATTCACAATATTCATAAATGATCTGCCCAACGTCTGCAAGCCTCAACTGTACATATGTACGCAGACGACACTGTGATCTATACCAGCAAACCAAATCTCCCGCAGCTGGAGGCCGTGCTGCAAGAACAATTCACAGAGGTAGAAAAGTGGATCAAAAACAACAAACTTTTTTTAAATACTGACAAAACTGTAACGATGCTCTTTGGAACAGCACCTAAACTACACAAATTGCAAAATCCCCATCTATGTGTTGGGACAATATCAAATGGCACACTGACCACAGTCACTTCTCTCAAATATCTAGGTATGTGGTTGGACCCTAATCTATCCTTTGGCCCCCACATCGAAAAACTCTCATCTAAACTTTACCCCAAACTAGGTGCCCTGTACAGAAACAAATCCTGCCTGAGTCCCGCGGTAAGAAAGCAGATTGTACAGCAAATGCTTATGCCGGCTATTGATTACGGAGATGTAGTGTATGCAGCCGCCCCGCAAACACACCTTCATAAACTTACTACACTGTATAACTTATTCTGCCGCTTTGCGCTACAATGTAACTACATGACCCACCATTGTGACATGTTAAAACAGCTAAACTGGCCATCGCTAGAATCCAGACGCACCCTTCACCTTTCCAGCCTGGTGTTTAAGAGCATCTCTGGGAAGCTGCCACCCTACCTGAATAGACTGCTTCCCCAGCAGCTCCCTCATCCTATAACCTCCGATCCAGGACCAGCACCTTACTTGCAATACCACAATACAAAAAGACAGTGGCTCGGTCCTCATTTTCCTACAGAGCACCACAATTATGGAATAACCTCCCAGACACCATCAAATCTTCCACCAGTCTTAAGTCACTCAAAATTTCCCTGTTAACATACCTCAATACAGAATGCACCTGTAAACATGTAACCTAGTGACTATATTTCCTACATATTTATTTTCTGTTAATCTGTATATTTGTGTTGTTAATATCTTACATTGTATTACTTTGTATTTCTGTAAATGTAACACTTCAATGTACTTGAACCCAGGACATACTTGAAAACGAGAGAAATCTCAATGTATCCTTCCTGGTAAAATCCTTTATAAATAAATAAATAAAGGTTAGCGTGCGATCACCAATATCTGAGTTTTTAGGTTTTTTTTTGTCAAAGTCCTTGGCAAAATCAAGGAAGATGGCTCCAGTTAGGTTTATCCTTGCAAACTTTTAAAAGGCCAGTTGTAGTTGAATGATTTGGGTGAAAAGCCTGATTGATCTGGGTGAAGTAGTTTGAGTATTGATAATAACCGCATAATTGCGTATAGACACATTTCTCCAAGATTTTTGACATAACCGGGAGCAATGATATCGGACGGTAGTTGGAAACCAAATTATTGTCACCACTTTTATGGATCGGTGTCACTCGCAGTCTTCCATCGTTTGGGTATGTATCCAGTCTCCAGTGGTTCATTGATTAGGGTTGCGACAGGATTTGCAATTGCCGGCACACTGATTTTCAGCAGCATTTCTGGAATTTGATTTGTTCTAGACTGGTATTTCATGTTTTGATTACAGAGAAGTTTAGTAATGACACTGACAGGCACTGGTCTAAAATTTAATTTCTCTGTGATGCAGGGTCTTTGCACAGTGGGTGGGGCCTGACATGCGTGCTGCCTTTCTGAATGCGTGCAATCAGGGTGGTGGCGCATCCAACAAAATAATTATTAAAGGAATTTGCTACTTCTAGGGGGTGTCGCAGGGTTTGGTTGTTTACTTTGATAGTGGCTGGTTGCGAGGGGAGGGGAGGGGGGGTGATTGTATTTTATGATTTTCCAAAAATTTCGAGGGTTTGACTTGTTATTGTTTAGATTTTCATTGAACTATTGGGCTTTTGCTATTTTTATCTTGATCTCCCTGTGTCTGAGTGGAAGCCGGCCGATGTTTAAGCATTACGGAGTATTTAAAAATGTATATAGTTTGTCATTGGAACTCTGAATTTTAATTGGGAGAAATTTCTAAATCTAGTATGTCACTCTATATAATGGCTTGACTTTAGTGGTTTGCAATTTGGAGAGCTACTTTAAAATCTACTATCGCTTACTTTACACGGTATACAATACTTAAATTCTATATTTAATATTTGTTGCAACTACAACAGAATTCTGGTAAGGGTGGGTATAGTTTCTCCTCTTCTGTTAATTGCTCCACAAACATCTTATATATAAATATATTATATATATAAAAACGGTTCTGAGATAATGGTGCTGGTGAAGAATATGAGTCCAGTGATTTTATACTTTTCGCTGGTACACCATGTATAATGCCCAATTACACAATTAATTTAGAAACGCTTAAACTGCTCTGCTGTTAGACAAATTTCAACATTTACAACTTGATAACACAATTTCAATGAAAGGGAACTGAAAAAGAGAACTGCCTTTCAAAATAGCAGTATAACCATGGTGACTATTACTGGAAGAGTTTAACGTTTTTAAAATTGGCTTTATTAGAAACTTACTAAAGTGTAAATCGAGGGGGGGGGGGGTTGATGGTATCAACGATAATACTGTTAAACAGGATTGGCCTGAATAGTTCATTGCTTGTGGTCACCCCTGTGATCTGTAGGGCTGGGAAGTGTGGGAATCACACCACCCACGGAGGGAGATATGAAGTCAGTGGCTATAATATAGAAATACTTTAGATTTGGCTGACGGGGATTCTAATTCTCATTGATATGTAGATCTTGAATTACTTGATATTGTAATAGAATCTCTTAAATTGGTCACTGATTGGTAAAGATTTACTATTGGGAAGTTGCCACTTTGTGGACACATCTAAAAATTATGCCCCAAAAAAGTCCCAGATTTAAAAAAGTAGTGCACATTAAAACACTTCAAAAAAGTAGTTCTTGATGTGAATAAATGACTTCCCAATGTCCTTTTTTTTAAAAAAAAATTCATTGCAACGTACCACTTTCTTGAGGCAGTTTTGTGACGTGTGTGAAGTACAGTGGGGTCACTTGTGTTAGTATTTCTATTACTTTTAGGGATGATGCTGCATTCATAAAAATGAAGCGGAACTAGAACAAAATCTGTTGGTTAGGGTTGACCCGTAAATGCAGAAAAAAACAGTTTTGCGCCTATTTCTTACCAGGACGGCGCTGTCATCCAGAAGTATTCAGCCCACTTCATATTTAAAACCTAACAAAAAAAGGTGTCATCTGCTCTTACCCCTATAGTTAACCTGTAACCTACAGAGTGGCCCTGTATGTGAAACACAACATAAAAACGAATCAAATAAAAGTGAGCGAGGTGAACATAGAGTCAGTTTGGGTTACGCTAACATTTGGCAATCATACAGTAGCTCGTGTAGGTGTGATCTATAGACCCCCTGGACAAGCAGAAGAACTAGATAATCTGCTGGTTGAGGAAATAGCCAAAATGGCAATGAAGGGGGAAGTTATTATCATGGGGGACTTTAATCTTCCTGATGTGAACTGGAAAACCAAAACAGCTGGGTGCACCAGGAGTACAAATATTCTAAACTCACTACTGGGATTATCTCTAACACAAGTAGTTGAGGAGCCGACCTGTAAAGAGGCCATATTGGATTTAATACTCACAAATGGAGGTTTGGTATCGGACGTTGTTGTAGGTGAAAATTTGGGATCTAGTGATCACCAGTCAGTATGGTTTAATATAACAACAGGGATGGAGCCGCACCACACAAGAACGAAAGTTTTAGACTTTAAAAAAACAGATTTTTCTAAAATGAGATTTTGTGTGAAGGAGTCATTATCAGACTGGAGGAGTTTAAAGGGAGTCCAGGAGAAATGGGATTATTTAAAGGAAGCATTATTGAAGGCCACAGGAAATTGCATTCGGCTTGTTAGCAAAAACAAAAAAGGAAAGAAACCACTGTGGTACTCTGCAGAAGTGGCCAAAATAGTGAAGAACAAAAAGATAGCATTCAATAATTATAAAACAACTCAGAGTGAAGAAGATAGGCAAACCTATAAGATTAGGCAGAAAGAGGCAAAGCAATTTATAAGAGCTTCCAAAGCACACGCAGAAGAGAAAATAGCTCAGTCAGTAAAAAAGGGGGACAAAACATTTTTTAGATACATAAACGAGAAAAGAAAAGTAAAACAAGGATTAGTTAGATTAAAAACAAAGGAAGGAAGGTATGTAGAAGAGGATAAAGGTCTCGCTGACTGCCTCAATGAATATTTTTGTTCAGTCTTTGCAGAAGAAAAGGAAGGAAAGGGACCTCAGTTAGGAGAGCACACTAAAGAGACATTTACATATCAGTTTACAGAGGAGGAGGTTCTACAGCAGCTGTCTAAAGTAAAGACAAATAAGTCAATGGGGCCTGATGGGATCCACCCTAAATTATTAAAAGAGCTCAGTGATGTAATAGCAAAACCATTAACAGATTTATTTAACCAATCCTTGTTAACGGGAGTCGTCCCAGAAGACTGGAAATTAGCAAATGTTGTGCCCATTTACAAGAAGGGTAGTAGGGAGGAATCGGGGAACTATAGGCCAGTTAGTCTTACGTCAGTAGTGGGGAAATTAATGGAAACCATGTTAAAGGAAAGGATTGTTGAACATCTAAAAACACATAGATTACAGGATCAGAAACAACATGGGTTTACCTCAGGGAGATCATGCCAAACTAATCTTATTGATTTTTTTGATTGGGTAACAAAAATAATAGACACAGGTGGTGCAGTAGACATTGCTTATTTAGATTTCAGTAAGGCTTTTGATACTGTTCCGCATAGAAGGCTTATCAATAAATTGCAATCTTTGAGTTTAGATTCCAATATTGTTGACTGGATTAGGCAGTGGCTGAGTGACAGACAACAGAGGGTTGTGGTAAATGGAGTTTATTCGGCACAAGGTCTTGTTACCAGTGGGGTACCTCAGGGGTCAGTACTTGGACCCATTCTCTTTAATATTTTTATTAGTGATATTGCAGAAGGTATTAATGGAAAAGTATGTCTTTTTGCTGATGACACAAAGATTTGCAACAGGGTTGACGTTCCTGGAGGGATCAGCCAAATGACAAATGATTTAGGTAAACTAAAAAAATGGTCGGAGTTGTGGCAATTGAGTTTTAATGTGGATAAGTGCAAGATAATGCACCTGGGACGTAAAAACCCAAGGGCTGAATATAGAATATTTGATACAGTCCTAACCTCAACATCTGAGGAAAGGGATTTAGGGGTCATTATTTCAGAGGATCTAAGGGTAAGTAGTCAATGTAATAGAGCAGCAGGAAATGCTAGCAGAATGCTTGGTTGTGTAGGGAGAGGTATTAGCAGTAGGAAAAGGGAAGTGCTCATGCCACTGTACAGAGCACTGGTGAGACCTCACTTGGAGTACTGTGTGCAGTACTGGAGACCGTATCTCCAGAAGGATATAGACATCTTAGAGAGAGTTCAGAGAAGGGCTACTAAAATGGTGTATGGCTTGAAGGAGAAAAGTTACCAGGAAAGGCTTAATGATCTTAACATGTACAGCTTGGAAAAAAGACGAGACAGAGGAGATATGATAGAAACATTTAAATACGTAAAGGGAATCCACAAGGTAGAGGAAGGGAGTATATTTAAAAGGAAACAAAATGGCAAAACAAGAGGACATAGTCTTAGATTAGAGAGGCAAAGGTTTAAAAGTAACATCAGGAAGCATTATTTTACTGAGAGGGTGGTGGATACATGGAACAGTCTTCCAGTAGAAGTGGTAGAGGCCAAAACAGTAATTGAATTTAAGCAAGCATGGGATAGGCATAAGGCTATCCTAAACAAAAGATAAATCCAGGTAAAGTATCCATGTAATTGGGCAGACTAGATGGGCCGAAAGGTTCTTATCTGCCGACATTTTTCTATGTTTCTCTAAGCACAAATACGTACCTGAATACTAGCCCTATCCCTAATACAAGCACAAATACGTACCTTATTACCAACCCTATCCCTAATACAAGCACAAATACTGACCTTTTAAATTAAAAATTGTACACCTAACCCATGTCAGAAAAGTGACATTTCTGCGCCTGCAGGCTCCTGAGATGCAAATCCGGCCCTGCCGCCATACCAATAATACTTCACTATTCCTTAACTATATTACAGCGGCGACAGTAGGGCAAGGGATGCTGCGTACTCTTAAAAATAAAAAATATAACTTGCTGTAGCAATACTGTAGATATTTGCCAAAATTGGAACCCCTGTCTCCCTGTAATCCTCCAAGCCATGGAGATATGATGGATTGCTCTACCTTGGCATTTAGAAATGCCTACCATCCTGAAAGGTCATCCCTTTTGAAGGTCATTTAGGGTTGACCTTTAGGTGTAGTAGGCATTTATAAAATTTTGTTATCTTTTTATGAAGATTTCATGATGTCGGATCTGTCACGTTTATCTGATGGTAACAGATCAACGTTTTTCTCACCACTGTATGCAACAAATTATCTGTGCTTGGTTAATGTTGCCTTATGTGCTGCAGGATGTAGGATACCATTATTGTAATTGGGGCAATTTTATGAAGATTTATGATCTGACGAGGCACCTTTCAGCTGCAGCTAAAGACACTCCAGTTTGATAAATCCATTTTCCAGTCCGTGTACATCTCCCATTCTTTTACAGGCATTCACACCTACTGGCCGACAAAGGCTGCCGCACTATAATCATGTCTGCCGCTGATGGCTCTGTTGCAATAATGTTGCTCTTAGAAAACCTATTATTCAGGTCACACTAGACTTTTCAAACAAAATGCTAAGCAGGACCTTTCCTTAAAAAAAAAAATGCTTTCACCTTTTTAAGCATTCATCTCACTCGCATAATGTATGCAAACGGAGTGACTGTATTTTTCGGGCTACGATTTTTAGACGCCTATAGGAAACCTATCAAAAATCCTGACATCTTAAATGACCCAGGAGAAATCTGAACCCATTACACCACGCAGCTAAAGAAACAGAAACCCATTTACCGCTTCCAGAATGAGGCCTAATGCATGCTGTAGATGACATATCCAAACGGCTAGCCCTGCGTCTACTAGGTTGCTTAATAAAATCATGCAAAATGTAATCCCAATTCACGCTGGCTTCCTGCTCGGTTGCTGATTACTTTTGCTGGTTTTTCGTCTACTAAACTTCAACCATTGTTACTTTTATTTTTTTCCCAGCCTGTTTATAGTAGCTTTTTTTTTTTTTTTTTTTTTTTTTTTTAGTCCCCTCTCTAAATTTTCAATATTGTTTTTACTCACAAATATTGCTTTTAAGTCAGGATTTACAGCCATAAAATTCCGTTATAAATAGTCTTTCATTGCACCGTACAAACCTTGTTATGGTTGCCAACAATTATCCTACTCCTTCCTAATGGGGCTCACATAATATCCTTCCCTATGACATACAGGATTATTCAAAGAGAATTGAAAAGCCACCGCACGTTCGGTGACTTTTCGTTCTCTTCAATTCGGTTCGATTTGGCGATCCCATTTCGGCGACCCTGCCGTGTATTCAGCAAGCACCACAGGGTCCCCGAATTGCAGGGAAAGGTCGCCGCAAACCCGCCGAAAACTCACCGCAAAACGAGGGCGAACACACACTGAAACCCGCAAAAACATCTGGATTAGCCCCACCGAAAACGCCAGAAAAACCCGAGCAGGAGCCGATCAGACGCAGCGCAGCCGCCGGATAAAGCCAACACCGCAGACGATTGCAGTGAATAAATTTAAAAAATCGTTTGCTTGAATGTTTGAGAAGTGAAACGCTGTTTGCAAGAAACTATTGAGCGAAAATGTCTGAAATTTACATATGAGGTCCAATGAATTATAATAAAAAGGGCTATTATAGAAAAAATAAGTGTAGCGCTGGTTTAAATCCTGCTGCTGTAATTACTCGTTTCTGGCCACCAGGGGGAGACAAGCGCAATGTAATGTAAACCAATACTGGACACTTTTGGACTACGTTTTCCAGCATGCTTTGGGTCAGGGACAGGAAGTGGGTGGGGAGAACCGAGACACATCTGCAACCTCGTGCGGAGGAGAGCCAGTGCGCTCCAAGGGGTGAACAGAGCAAGACTCACGTGAGACAAGGAGCGATTGTGACCAGGCCGTAGCGCAGGTGCTGCCTTGCGGAGCTGGAGATCGGTTTCACTTACTTGCCAGAGACCTAGTAATCCACCGCTGAGAAGTTTACACCGATACAGAGCTGCAGAGGGACCCGGAGTTAGGAGACCGCGATGATCTAATGGGAGTGCAGGCGGTGAGCTGAGCATCTTGTGGCAGAGACGGACAAGCAAGATAAGCAGATCCGGTGGCACAGAGTCCCAGCCAAATCGAGCGGAGAGACGTCCTGGGTCGAGCAGAGCGCAGAGTATCTGGTGGATGGGTGAGAGGCCTTTCCAGCCACAGTAAAATAATAAAGCATGCTGCAGTTTGTCTAAACCTACAGAGCTCCAACGTGACTAGTCGAAGACACATTGAAATCATTCACTGGCCAGTTGAATCTAGTACCCGGGTACCAACACACGCATACACTTACACCTTCTTGGGACACAACCTGTACGGGACTCACACTCCAGCAACAAAGGGGTTAAAATTCCTTTTTCTTTTCCGCTGCGCGTTTCTCGCATTACGAATTCCTGTAAATATATATGTATACCGTGCTGCTCTATATATGCCAGTTTGAGATCAGTAAACTATATAACTTATAAAATCCACAACAGTGCTGGTATATATTTATTCCCTAGTGCGGGGAGACTGACCCGAGGTTTAAATTCAGCGGCTCCTCCGGGAGTGAGCGCTACATAAATAAAGTTAAAAAAAAAAATCGGAAATTTCTTTTTAAAAAAAACCTGAAAAATTCCTAACACATCCTAAATCTATAAAGAAACTCTTTACTGCAGAATATTATAATCAACGGTTTATTAGATATTGAATTAAAATGGGAATATTTTTAACATTGAAGCCTATGGGATTCTCTTGAATAAACCTGCCGAATTAAACCACCAAATGACAGGGCATTTCGTCAACCTTTCACTGATGGTTTTTGTTCTCTGAATAGACGAAGCAGTGCTTCTCTATGGGGAATTCACTGCCTTCGAATAGGCACCGTATGTGCAGGCAATTCGCCAAGATTTGGCGAATTGCCTGCTCTCTGGATAGCCGAATGGCCAAGAAAGGTTCCCTTTCGGCAGCCATTCGGATCTCTTTGAATAACCCTGATTAGTCTTTGTCTTTTTTTGATGCCTGATTCCATTTTGGTGTTATTCGGCAGCCTCCATCAGTCTTGTCATTTCTCAAACACCGTCTCACTGCTCACTTTTGACACTTAAGTTGTATTGATGCCACTTGTGTCATTCAGTACCTTATTTTTTACCATGCTTATGATTGTTTTTTGCCAGATTATCTATGTCACCCCAGGCACTTTAGTTAAGGCAGTGACTCCATCTTGGTGTGGTCTCCTCCTAGAAAATGTTGGTGTATGGTGTATTTTAGCGGTTTGTTCACCTTCCTGTGTTTTGACCTGGCCTGTTTTTTACTTTTCCTGCCCTAGACCTTGGCCTTGTTTATCCCCTTGTACGGTTTGTTGTACTCCTTGACCTTGGCTTCTTTTCTGACTTTGTTAGTTAAGGACAATTTGATCTAGCTCCTTTTGACCTTTTAATTCTGTCCGCTGGGGACTATCTTGCGCACAGGATCCCCAGCGTGTATCAAACACTTGCTAGAGCTTTGTATGTACCTCTAAATTTTCCTTCAGTGTGTTATGCCTGGCGTAACCCAATCCTTTTACCCTTTGCTCCTCTCAACCTGGCCCGTCTCCTAGCTCTTACTTTAGTCTCCTTGGACCTCTGTTCTCTCTAACCTAGGTAAACCGTATCCCGTGCAAGCTAATGAGTTGTTCACCTTTTTGACCAAGGGATTACCTGTTTTGACAAGATACAAATATTTGTTTCATTAACTCTGTGCGGGCAAAAAGGGTTCTCCTAAACCACCGAAAATGTCCCTGTCTTTTTCTAATGATGGTAAATTACCGTATATGCTGCGGTGGAATAACAGAATTACTTCCCAGAAGATGCTTGACTGAGGGTGACCTCTGATTCATTTCACTTTACTAGGAGCAGAAATACGGAAGAATTCCATCTTAATATACTGTTTTGGTGGTATTTGACACCCTCTTGACTCCATTGCTTTAAGGTCGCCGTCTCTTGCTAAAGATGTAGTAATGATGAGGGTAATGGAACTCTGTTATTTTAGTTTTCCCTGGTTTTTATTCCATTTTTTTATTACCCCTATGACTTCATGAGAAGCAAAACAGAGTTTTTGGTTTACTGTAATGGCCATTAAAGTGTTATGCTCACCCGCCACATCACGACAACCTCTTAAGGTGGATCCTAATCTAATGAGATCTAAGATTGCCTACCGGCAGCCACATGTCCTCCCGCTGCTTGTCAGCCAAGAGACGGAATGGTGGGTTTATATTTATACCCTCACCAAAAACATTTCCACTTTGGAATTGAAAAAGAAAACATGGAACGGGACAGCAGCAAACAATGACTTGACTGGGGATATACCAAAATATACAAATTTTGCGCACTAATCTCTACCAGGGTGGCTGCATAAACCAGCTCTTGTTTTTTAAATGTTTTAGGTGAGGGTCAGACTAACGCAGTATCAACGTGCGTTTAGCAGCACTAAATCACGGCCGAGCTAGCAGCAAATGATGTCCAGTGCCGGGCAGCATACGAAGAACGGCCGCACAAAAGTGCGGTTGCGCAACACAAGTGGCAAACTAACGCATTTTTTCGAGAACATGATACCGCTAGTACTGACGTACAGAGTGCGCTGCGTCCGCTAGCGGCATGTGTGCGTGATTAGGAGATGTCAGACGCTGCTAATGTCCAGCCAACATAACATCCAGACGCAAAAAGTGTTTTATTGATGATCCGTACAAAATCACGGACGAAAATGCGCATCGTATGACCGCTATCGCGTATTCCGGTAAAAAATGCGTCCATTCGTTCGAACACACTTTTTCACGAACTAAGCGAAAAATGCGTTCGTCTGACCCTAGCCTTATACATGAAGTGGGCTGGATGCTCCTGGTTTACGCAGCCGAACTGATAGGGATTAGTGCGCGAAACTGCTTTTATGTGCGATTTCCCTTTTCGATATTCATTCAAAATGTCATTCTTTATTGTGCTGGGCTTTCCCTACATCTCACCCCATCTGTATTTGTTAAATATTCTCATTACTACTGTCGGTATCTTTCAGAGAAAATTAATTTCTCATGCCCTAGGGGCTTCAAAATTGTTCAATGCAGGCCATTGGTTTTCTGCGGATTACCCTCCTCATGCAATCACTAAATTGCATGATATTTGTTTATATGATGAAATGTCCTTTAGGCTGCAAAGCTTGATTGCTGAATTTCAGTCTACTTGGGCAGGTTGGCTAGCTTTCACCTCTGACCTCTGACCTTTGACCTTATACCTAGCTTGACTCTATATTACCTCAATACATAATGCACCTGTTATTATGTAACATACGGAGTATATTTCCTAAATATTTATTTTCTGTGTAAATCTGTATATTTGTGGTATTTTTAATATCTTGCATTTGTTTACTCTGTACTTCTGTACCCTACTGTAAAAATTCAATGTTCTTGATCCCAGGACATACTTGAGAAGTCTCAATGTATCCTACCTGGTAAAATACTTTCAGGGTTTTTCAGAGAAATGTGAAAACCAGAAGAACTGACAGGAGAAGAGAACAATCTAGACCAAATAGCTGATTTGGAAAGTGAGATAAATGGAAGAATTTTTCTGATTTGGCTATTTTGACCTAGAATTTTCACTTCTCCAGTCATTCTACTGAGGTTCACCTTTCTTTGAATAGACCTGATAATAAATAAATACATATTTACGTTGTGCCCTTTACCCGTGATGATGTAATCTATTTAATGATACTCTTCTCTGTACTCATCCAGTTATGGCCCATGTCGTTAATGTTTGTTATGTTCCTTTTATTTCTTTGATATTATATATACATAGCATTGCCCTCTCATGTTTTGTACTTCGTTGAATGTCTACTCCTGATAGACACTAGTTTTCTTTTGTGATCATTTATGTCAATATAAGAATGTTCAATATAAACTTATATATAGAGGGGCTGTAATTATTATTCATATTGATGTTGCCTTTTAAATTTTTGTTATACGTTCCTTCTCAGAAAAAGGTAACAAATGAGTGAATAGAGGAGCTTAAAGGGACACTCACGGATCTGTGACCACTAAGTCTTCTTTCAGTGGTCACTGTGACCTGAGTGTTCACACCCCCTTTCCCATCTTGTGTTTTTGAGGTGCCTTTAGAAAAATAAAGCAATTGTGTTGCCAAACTTGGTTTAAACATGTATTTCCTTAGGCTAGGGTCAGACGAAAGCATTTTTCCCCACGAACGTGAAAAAGTGCGTCCGAACGCATTGACGTATTTTTTCACGGAATGCACAAAAACGGTCAGACGACGCGCATTTTCGGGTGTGATTTTGTACGGATCGTCAATAAAACTCTTTTTGCGTCTGGACGTTATGTAGGCCGGACATTAGCAGTGTCTGACATCTCCTAATCACGCACACACGCCGCTATGCCGCAGCTGCGCACTCAGTACGTCAGTACTAGCGGTTCTGCGTTCTCAGAAAAATGCGTTCAAATTCCACTTGCGTTGCACGGCCGGACTTTTGTGCGGCCGTACATCGTATATTGGCCGTCATTGCCCGTCATCTGCTGCTAGTGCGGCCGTAATTATGTGCGCCAGAACGCACGTTAAAAGTGCGCTGGTCTGACCCCAGCCTTAGACCACAGATGGCTAGATGGATATATTTTTTAATGCTGCGGTTATGACTGTTATATATAAATGTGGCATTTTGGATCACCTTGGTCATGTGAAGCCCTAGGATTAATGGGCCTCCGTTATTGTTGACTTTTTTTATTTAAAATTTCTGTCAAGCTACAGATCTTGAATGCATGAATATAAAATGAAGAAGCAAACTTGATTATTCGTTGACCATGGCTGTTGGTGGATCTATAATCGCATAAATATATCCACAGGTGACATTATATTTGTATACTGTCTGACTAATGGTAATAGTCTGTATGTTTCGGATGGATTTTTATGTTGTCATTTTTACTGTTCAATGTTGTCACCATACAGCCATATCTTCTACTTGACAATGTTCTCCCATGCTACTTAGTCATAGTCATTTTTTAGATGAAGTGGATTTGACTTTTGGAACCATTTTTTTCACTGAGGCTGCGAATCCTATTTTCCAGAGAAGACTTTTATAACAACGGATGGATTGCCATAGGTTTTATAGCTGTAGTATTTCAGTCATATGAGCGTGAGAGAGCTGGTTTGTTGTGATATTTTTTTTTCTCTTTCTCGGTAGACCAGAGAATTCGGGTACAAAAGGTCTCCGGCAGCATGCTGACTAATACTTTACACGTGATGAGACATCCATCAGATTTCACTCCTGGCTATTCCACTTAATAAATAAAAAAATGTGTGTTATTTGCACAGGCTAAAGGTACTTTTACAGGTCCATTCACTAAGGGTGAAACTCAGGAGAACTGGCAGGAGAAGAGCACAATCTAGACCAAATAGCTGATTTGGAAAGTGGGATTTTGACCTAGAATTTTCACTTCTCCTGAGTTTCACCTTTAGGGAATAGACCTGTTAGTGTCTAGAAAGTGTTATTTTACTGTCGTGTTCTCCTAAAAGAATGGAAATGAAACCTTAAACTTTCGCGCTGGAAACTTTTATTCGATGCATGGCTTTGGGGGGGGGATTTTTATTAACAAAAAATATATACGACTAATTTTCTGAAACTGCTAAATCCTGTACCTGGACACATGGCCCCTAAGCTTCTTTGAGTCTTAAAAAGCAAAAACAAATGGGCACTAGGCCCAGTGTGAGCGCACTTATCTGTTAAGAGTATCTTCGAAATGTACTTCAACAATGTTCGTCTTATTCTTTAGAAAAAGAATAAACTTCAACACAAACATATTAGGCTGGGGTCAGACGAACGCATTGCGAACGCGCGTGCAGCCGCACTGTATCACGGCCGTAGAAGCAGCAAATGACAGCCAATATACGAAGTACAGCCGCACGGAAGTGCGGCCGCGCAACGCAAGCGGCAAACAAACGCATTTTTTCGAGAACGTGATACCGCTAGTACTGACGTACAGAGTGCGCTGCATCCGCTAGCGGCGTCTGTGCGTGATTAGGAGACGTCAGATGCTGCTAATGTCCGGCGAACATAACGTTCAGACGCAAAAAGTGTTTTATTGATTATCCGTACAAAATCACGGACGAAAATGCGCATCGTATGACCGCTATCGCGTATTCCGTGAAAAAATATGTCCATTCGTTCAAACGCACTTTTTCACGGACAACGCGAAAAATGCGTTAGTCTGACCCTAGCCTTAGTTGAAAAAAAGGAAAACTCAATGGTGCAATATCGTTTAAATCAGTCACAAATGAATGGATACACTTTGTATATAAAACTCACAAGGGGGGAGCCCTAAAATGGCTCAAGGTGAATCGCCTCTTGACCGCTCTAGGGGGTCACACCCCTTGACTTGGATCTTTAATAGGTGACACTTTGGTCACTTTAAGGAAAGAAAAAATCTACATTGTGCAAATATCGCTGTTCTTATACCATGACAATTAATGTGTGGTATATATACTCACAATTTTCTGAGCCTCTCCCAATCAAGTGGCTCAGTATAATGGGCAGTGGAAAATCCATAGCGATGTGGTCAGCTTTTTTGGAACAGAATACGCCAATTGGAATCACCGATCTGCACTTCAAGTAGATTTTGAAGTAAAAACATTTATTCCAGTAGATAAAACAACAATGTAATAGTATAAAATAATAAAAGATACGCGTTTCGCCTAATCCTTCTGTAGGCTTTTTCAGTCTCGAATAATCTGTCTTTTTTTCATGCGGCTATAAATAGTTGCGTCATAATTCAATATGCCCATCACCTGTATGCGATGACCGCGCGTGCGTTTCAATCATCGTTTCGGTGTGCGTTCCACAGACTCTCCTTCCGGTAAAAACTTCCAGTCATGTGACCACCAGTCACATCCGATCCTCCATAGTGGGTTCCGTTGTAGCCGATGCATTCTACAAGTAATATAACGTTGATCTTTACCCAATCGCGTGCACTATGGGCACAGATAATAAACTGTTAGATTATACAAATATATAAAAAATCCTAAATTGGAGTCAATAGCTTTGTAAATCCAGTGTGTTGGGTCTAGCTTAGGTTTTATAGCCGTAGTATTTCAGTCATATGAGCGTGAGAGAGCTGGTTTGTTGTGATATTTTTTTTTTTCTTTCTTGGTAGACCAGAGAATTCAGGTACAAAAGGTCTCCGGCAGCATGCTGACTAAGGCTAGGGTCAGACTGAGGCAGTGCGAACGCGCGTGCAGGCGCACTTAATCACGGCCGTAGTAGCAGCAAATGCCGGGCAATGACGGCCAATATACGAAGTACGGTCGCACAAAAGTCCGGCTGCGCAACGCAAGTGGCAAACGAACGCATTTTGTCGAACGTAAAACCGCTAGTACGGTTGTACAGAGTGCGCTGCGTCCGCTAGCGGCGTGTGTGCGTGAATTGGAGATGTCAGACGCTGCTAATGTCCGGCCAACATAACGTCCAGACGCACAAAGTGTTTTATTGATGATCCGTACAAAATCACGGACGCAAATGCGCATCGTATGACCGCTATCGCGTACTCCGTGAAAAAATGCGTCCATTCGTTCGAACGCACTTTTTCACAGACAACGCGAAAATGCGTTCGTCTGACCCTAGCCTAATACTTTACACGTGATGAGACATCCATCAGATTTCACTCCTGGTTATTCCACTTAATAAAAAAAAAAAATTGTTATATTTGCACAGGCTGAAGGTACTTTTACAGGTCCATTCACTAAAGGTGAAACTCAGGAGAACTGGCAGGAGAAGAGAACAATCTAGACCAAATAGCTGATTTGGAAAGTGGGATTTTGACCTCGAATTTTCACTTCTCCTGAGTTTCACCTTTAGTGAATACCTGTTAGTGTCTAGAAAGTGTTATTTTACTGTTGTGTTCTCCTAAAAGAATGTAAATGAAACCTTAAACTTTCACGCTGGAAACTTTTATTCAATGCATGGCTTTGGGGGGGGGGACTTTTATTAACAAAAAATATATATATAATTTTCTGAAACTGGTAAATCCTGTACCTGGACACATGGCCCCTAAGGCTAGGGTCAGACTAGCGCAGTTTTAACGTGCGTTTAGCCGCACGAAATCACGGCCGTACTAGCAGCAAATGACGTCCAATGCCGGGGAACATACGACGAACGGCCGCACGAAAGTTCGTCCGCGCAACGCAAGTGGCCAACGAACGCATTTTTTCGAGAATGTCAAACCGCTACTACTGACGTACAGAGTGCGCTGCGGCCGCATAGCGGCTTGTGTGTGTGATTAGGAGAAGTCAGACGCTGCTAATGTCCGGCTAACATAACGTCCAGACGCAAAAAGTGTTTTATTGATGATCCGTACAAAATCACGGACGAAAAGGCGCATCGTATGACTGCTATCGCGTATTCCGGGAAAAAATACGTACGTTCGTTCGACCGCACTTTTTCACGGACAACGTGAAAAATGCGTTCGTCTGACCCTAGCCTAAGCTTTGAGTCTTACTCTTTGGATCTGTTTTCTGTGTTGAATTCTTTTGGTTAAATGCAGTTTTATCACAATACATACCAAGAAGAAAACGTAAACGTTTGTAGAAAACCAAGAACTACATGAAAACGTGAAGCTGGTTTTATAATCTGTGAATTTTTCTTGACATCGGTAAAATATAATCGTACAGACCTCGGGACCTGATGACTCCGTTTGAGAGTATTTCTTTACTTACCCCCTCAAATTCCATTCTACCCCTTTTTTTATTTATTTTTTCCCTTTTAGACTCAGACTGTTACCTTTCCTGACTCCCCCTTTTCCTCCATAGTGCTATATTTTTATTTTTTATTCTGCTTCCCTAAGCAAAGCTGTGAGGCGTGGGTGCTTTAGACTAGCTAAGTCTGTATTTGACTAGTACTCACACGATGAGGTTCGGCAGATAGCTTCAACTCAGCAAAACTGACACGTAGAAAGATGAATCCAGTTGAAGAGTTTAACCCTTTCGCTGCTGAGGCTTTTCCCGCCCCTGTGCTGAGGTCATTTTTTACCTGTTTTGCGCATCATGTTTAAACGTGTTTTGAAGGCTTATTTTAGTATATGACACCGACATATTATATATCGTTCTTTCCGTCAGACTCGGTAGATTCATAATATGTCATTATTATATGTATACGTTATGTCATGTCTGTATATTATAACAAAAAATGCAATAAAATATGTATTTTCAATAATTTACAACGTGTAAAGTGTTTTTTTCCACATTTTAACATGCGAGCAATTGCGGTTATATTTTGTATGGGGTGCGCTTGTTAAAAAAATTAGAGATGGGGTCTCGTTACATTTTTTTTTGGGGAAAATGACACTATTTTTAACAAACGCACCGCATACAAAAATCGTTAGTGCAGCATCATTGTTCACATTATAATTGAAATGGGAACAATATTGCTGCATTAACAAACCCAAAAAATAAAAAAAGTGTTTATTTTTTTTTTTTTTTTTTTTTTTTTTTAACCCTTTCGCTGCTGAGGCTTTTCCCGCCCCTGTGCTGAGGTCATTTTTTACCTGTTTTGCGCATCATGTTTAAACGTGTTTTGAAGGCTTATTTTAGTATATGACATCGACATATTATATATCGTTCTTTCCGTCAGACTCGGTAGATTCATAATATGTCATTATATATTGTATACGTTATGTCATGTTTGTATATTATAACAAAAAATGCAATAAAATATGTATTTTCAATAATTTACAGCGTGTAAAGTGTTTTTTTCCACATTTTAATGCGAGCAATTGCGGATATATTTTGTATGGGGTGCGCTTGTTAAAAAAATTAGAGATGGGGTCTCGTTACATTTTTTTTTGGGGAAAATGACACCATTTTTAACAAACGCACCGCATACAAAAATCGTTAATGCAGCATCATTGTTCACATTATAATTGAAATGGGAACAATATTGCTGCATTAACAAAACAAAAAAAAAAAAAAAGTGTTTATTTTTTTTTTATTATTATTTTTTTTAATTTTTTTTTATTTTTTTTTTTTTTTTTTTTTTTTTACAATTTTTTTTACTTTCATGTTTGGTATCGTTGGAACGGCCATGCTCTGGCCGATCCAACGATATCAAAATTAACCCCTAACTGCCACGGATCGGGAGATAGGGAGTTCATTGGAACTCCCTATCTCCACACTTCGTGGCAGTTAGGGGTTAATGCTAGGACTGGCGTCATCGTGCTGCGCACGATGACGCCAGTCCTCTGGGGGAGTTCCCGGAAGCTTGGCCGACATCCAAGATGTCGGCCAGCTCCCGGGAAGGATCGCAAATCGGCGCTTTTCAGCGCCGATTTGCGATCCAGCTCCCCAGGGGTTAATGCCAGGCATCATTTGGAAGGGCAGGCTGTGCCCTTCCAAATGATGCCTGGGTTAAGCCCCTGTGAGCCGCCGATCGGGAGGGAGAGAGGTCCGAAGGACCTCCCCCCCCTCCCTTTCAGGCGCCTCCTCCGCACATGCGGGGGGGGCGCCTGAATTATGTGTCATCGCGGGGGCGCGATGACACATAATAATGGCGGCCACTGCTCCGGATGCCGGGCTGACATCCAGGATGTCAGCCCGCACCGGAGGGGCCAGCGATCGGCCGGTACCCGGCCGAACGCTGACCCCAATGCGAGGACGCGCTCAGCGCGTCCTCCGCATACCAGGGGGAATGCTGAGGACGCGCTGAGCGCGTCCTTAGCATTCAAGTGGTTAATTTTTTTTTATTTTTATTTTTCATTTTTTTTTTTTTTTTTTTACAATTTTTTAACTTTCATGTTTGGTATCGTTGGAACGGCCATGCTCTGGCCGATCCAACGATATCAAAATTTAACCCCTAGCTGCCACGGATCGGGAGATAGGGAGTTCCAATGAACTCCCTATCTCCACAGTTGGTGGCAGTTAGGGGTTAACTGTAGGACTGGCGTCATCGTGCTGCGCACGATGACGCCAGTCCTCTGGGGGAGTTCCCGGAAGCTTGGCCGACATCCAAGATGTCGGCCAGCTCCCGGGAAGGATCGCGAATCGGCGCTTTTCAGCGCCGATTTGCGATCCAGCTCCCCAGGGGTTAATGCCAGGCATCATTTGGAAGGGCAGGCTGTGCCCTTCCAAATGATGCCTGGGTTAAGCCCCTGTGTGCCACTGATCGGGAGGGAGAGAGGTCCGAAGGACCTCCCCCCCCCCCTCCCTTTCAGGCACCTCCTCCGCACATGCGGGGGGGGCTCCTGAATTAGGTGTCATCGCGCCCCCGCGATGACACCTAATGTTGGCGGCTGCTGGTCCGGATGCCGGGCTGACATCCAGGATGTCAGCCCGCACCGGAGGGGCCAGCGATCGGCCGGAACCCGGCCGAACGCTGACCCCAAACTGAGGACGCGCTCAGCGCGTCCTCAGCACACCAGCGGTAATGCTGAGGACGCGCTGAGCGCGTCCTTAGCATTGAAGTGGTTAATGATCAGACTGACAATCTTGTAATAGTGTACAGCAATGCAGGTGAAAGACATTAGTTTCTGTCCAGCAGTGACCCCAGAATGACTGCTATGTGACCAGGAAGTACCTTTAGAAACCAGACACTGAGCAAAGGGGTGGAAACTAGCTGAATGCAGCAAAGCTAAGGAAACCCAGCAGGGCCAAAATAGCTATGAAAGATAGCTGTTAGCAGCAAAAGGCAGATTCAACACATAACAGTAAAATATACAAATAAATCCTAAATCGTGGGGCATGACAATTGTATATTATATAATTTCTATCTTGTGTTCCATTGAACTTTCCGTTTTTAAATGTGTAAGATACCGTTAATGATTTTTTAAAAAAAAAATTACACAGTATCTTTGGCTGTATTGGTGAACATTAATAATACTTCTATCCAAGGGTTAATTTTTTGGCCCATTACTGTATATTTTCCAAGCAAGACTATTAGAAGGGAAACCATCTTTCTCTCTCTGTCTCTCTCGCTCAATTCGCCCTTTAGTCTAATCGGAATACTTAATGAGCATCTGTGGGATATGAAATTAATCCTTCTAATGAAGGAAAGACCTTTCTAATTCACTTCCAGCCTTAACATTTGTGAATCCCTTAACGCTGGATGGATTAATAAAGCAATCTCTGTTTCTTTCCCTGCCAGGCATCCAAGGACTGGAGATAGAGCTTGTTGTCCTAAGAACAATAATACAAAAAATATATATATATTTTTTTTTTAGGTCTCTAAGAAAAAAGAATTTCGAAACTGAAAAGCCATAAAGATATATTAAAATATTTTTTTTAAAAAAACTGTCTACTTCAGTTGCGATATTTAAGGCTAGGGTCAGACTAACGCATTTTTCACGTTGTCTGTGAAAAAGTGCGTTCGAACGAATGGACGCATTTTTTCACGGAATACGCGATAGCGGTCATACGATGCGCATTTTCGTCCGTGATTTTGTACGGCTCATCAATAAAACCCTTTTTGCGTCTGGACGTTCTGTTAGCCGGACATTAGCAGCGTCTGACGTCTCCCAATCACGCAAACACGCCGCTATGCGGACGCAGCGCACTCTGTACGTCTGTACTAGCGGTTTGACGTTCTAGAAAAAATGCGTTCGTTTGCCACTTGCGTTGCGCGGACGAACTTTCGTGCGGCCGTTCTTCGTATGTTCCCCGGCATTGGACGTCATTTGCTGCTAGCACGGCCGTGATTTCGTGCGGTTAAACGCACGTTAAAAATGCTTTCGTCTGACCTTGGCCTAAATGTGACATTTTCTGGAATTGTATTCAATAACTTGTAATATATTAGCAGGAGCTTTTTATCTTGACTGAACGATTGGCCAGTGGTGGGTTTTTTGGTACAGCCGTTTAAATATTGCTCCATCACCCATAGTTACTGCATGTATTATTCTAATAAAAAAATTGATAAAGGGTATATTTAGGTTTTTCTTCCATGCGACAGCTCATACCACCTGCCTAATGTCATTGAGAGAAGTGTCTGTCTGCCTCTCCCTGTGCATTAATAAATGCTATTTTGTATTAAATTATTTTCATCCTGATAGGTAGCTGAACAACTGTCAATATGTAGCTTTGACAAGCTTGTGTTAACCCTGGGAAAGCGTTATGGGGCTTGGATTACTGTATGGTCTACCCTGTGTCATAGGCATGGTTTGGCAAATTAACTTTTTTGACAGAGTAGAATAAATCACTGCACAGATGTAGTGTTATGCAACATAATTGGTAAGAGAAAGGTATTTTGTAACAATTTGGACAGAGTATTTCCAAATAACGATCAGGGTTATTCAGAGAGGTGAAACTCAGGAGAATGACTGGAGAAGTGAAAATTTGAGGTTAAAATAGCCAACCAGAAAAATTCTCCCATTTATCTCACTTTCCAAATCGGCTGTTTGGTCTAGATTGTTCTCTTCTCCTGACAATTCTCCTGGTTTTCACCTCTCTCTGAATAACCCTGTATATCTCCAGGGATCAAGTCCTAAAAAAAGGAGTGCAGGAACTCATTGAGATTCTGCCCCCCACTTAGCACTTATCATCTGTCATAGTAACACAAACACTCAGGGTTATTCAAAGAGATTCCAAAAGTCACCGCACGTTCGGTGACTTTTCGTTCTCTTAAATTCGGTTCATTTTGCCGAACCCATTTCGGTGACCCTGCGGTGTATTCAGCAAACACCACAGGGTCCCAGAATTGCAGGGAAAGGCTGCCGCAAACCCGACGATAACGAACCGCAAAACCCACCGAATGCACGCAGAAAACATCTGGATTAACCTGCCGAAAACCACGGAAAAAGCCCGAGCAGGAGCCGATGGCACACAGCCGAAGCAGGCGAGGGAGGTGAATAAATTAGCAAAATAGTTTGTGTGAATCTGTGAAAATGAAACGCTGTTTGCAAAGAAACTGAGCGAAAATGTCTGAAATTTGCATATGAGGTCCAGGGAATGATAAAGAGGGCTGTTACAGAAAAAATAAGTAAACTTTAAAAAAAAAAAAAAAAATATGAAAAATGCTTAAAATATCATAAAAAATCTATAAATAAAGAGACTCTTTACTGCATAATTTTATAATGAACGGTTTATTAGATATTGAATTAAAACGGGAATATTTTTAACATTGAAGCCTATGGGGTTCTCCTGAATTAACTTGCCGAATTAAACCACCGAATGGCAGGGCATTACGGGAGCCTTTCACTGCTGGTTTGTGTTCTATGAATAGCCGAAGCAGTGCTTTTCATGGGGATTTCACTGCCCTCGAACAGGCACCGAACAGGCACCGTATGTGCAGGCAATTCGCCAGGAGTTGGCGTATTGCCTGCTCTCTGGATAGCCGAATGGCCAGGAAAGGTAACCGAACGCTGATTTTCAGCGTTCGGTTACCTTTCTCAAGCAATTCGGATCTCTTTGGATAACCCTGACTGTCTCAAAACTGATATATTTATTTATATAAGTGGATTTTAGCGAAAATATTTGCTAAAGATATGATTGACCACCTGATTACAAGCTTTATGGTGTATGGCACCAATGGGAACTCCGTTCCCTCTGCAAAAATAGTGCAGGAATGGAGTTCCCCTTTGGACTCGACCCCTGTATATCTCAATGACTGCAATGTGTAATTTGGTGCATTTGCTTAAAATAGTGAATCTCTGGGGGGGGGGGGGTTGGTTTAAGATTTTCTGCCCCTTCTCTGTGCTCTCTCAAAGAACCACTTCAAGGTGGTCCTTGACTTTAAAAAAACCGTGAGCAAAGTAATCATTTGTGAGGATTGTAAGACTCTGACATCAAGGGTGCTCTTCAACTTCTACTTGTGACTAGTATGTTTTATATAGGTCTTTTTAAAATCTTCAGATAAAATCTTTTTAATTTTTTTTAACCTAAGATTGTACCAAATTACTTGGATTATAATTCAGTGGAAACGAGTGGTGTGTGTACAAATATCTAGAAATATAAAGATTTAGTAGATGTGCATTAAGAAATCCGACCTTTCAGATACGAAGAGCCTTTATTGAGGAATAAAAGCTCTCAGGAGTCAAAACGTCTGTCCCCCACCCTCTCTTTTAATGCATATCGAATAAATCTTTATTTTCTACAAGTCCCAGAGTGCTCCCAGCTCCTGCTTTTGTATATCACAACCCCTGTCTGTGGCACCTGGGCAACAAATATTTCCGCATCTTAAGGACTGAATGCTTTCCCCCCCCCCCCATTTGATTATATATATTATATTATATGTGTGTGTGTGTGTGTGTGTGTGTGTGTGTGTGTGTGTGCGCGCAGGTGGTTTCTGGGTGTGCCTGGGCACACCCTAATCACGTAACATTTTTTTTCCCTGCCTGCCAACTTTGAATTTAGGGGGCCTGGGTGACGCCACCAGGCCTGCCCATGCCCCACAGCTCTTGGGCCCCTGCCTAGCTGGGTGATTGTCATGCCAGCTGGCTCGCCCGTTGTGACCGTAAGCTGCCTGCGGGGCCAGAGAACACTGGAGTAGGAAGAACCTGCCTCCAATGCCTCCTGGCAACACCCTCACAGTCCACCTGGTCATGCCTATAGCCAGGGCTGGACTGCGACAAAAAAGTGGTCCTGGACTTCACCCAGACTGGTCCACTCCACTGCGGGACTGGATTAAGATCTCTATGGGCTGGAGCTAAAGATTATGTTTGAATATTCTGGCAATTAATGAAATGAAAACATATATTTTATGTCATTTTAAATTGAGTGCAATTTCGGTGCTAAATGTGTTTAAATAATAAAAACGGTCCATTAAAAAATTGTAGGTGTAGTTCCAAAATGTCTGTAGGGCCAAGGTTGCTGACCCCTGGGCTGGAATGTCCCTTTACAGCTGTGACCTGCGGACATGTGGGCTTCTTCCTGCGCTAGGGTGGCCAGATCGGCAGTGTTTTCCTTGACACACATAGTTTATTCATGCTGCTGGGCAGTGCATGAAAAATGCCACCTCACCGCATGTATAATCCACACGCTGCAGGTAAGTGATCAAAAAGGAATCCCAGGTAACCTGCTTTGATCTCCTGCCTGCATGATATGAATTATACATGTTGCAGAGTAGCACCATCCCTGTGCTTCCGCTCTGCATGACATACACACGCACACACACGTGTCCAGGAAAATATGGCTGACCTGGCAACCCTATTTTGCACCCAGGATGCAGGGGCAATCCGTGCAAGCCTGGCAGAGAGTGCTGGGAGTTTTCAGAGCAGGAAAGGGGTGACAGGGCAGGTGTACCCGCAGAATGAGGCCTGCCCTACACCTGCTGAGCTCCCAGCATGCACCAGGAGACCTGGCCTGGTTGGGAATGCTAGGAGGGGCAGCCCTATTAACCACTTGGCTGCTGAGCGCGTCCTAGCACAGGAGAACCACTTGGCCGGAATTCCAGACGGTTGCTGCCCCCCCCGGTGCGGGCTGACATCTTGGATGTCAGCCCAGCACTTCGGGACCCCGGCGGGGCCATTAGATGTCATTGCGGCGGTGCGATGACATCTAATTCAGGCCCCCCCCCCGCGCGTGTGCGGAGGAGGCGCCTGGAAGGGAGGGGGAGAGGTCCTTCGGACTTCTCTCCCTCCCGATCGCCAGGGGGCACAGAGTTAAGGCAGGCACCATTTGGAAGGGCACAGCCTGCCCTTCCAAACGGTGGCTGACATTAACCCCTGGGGAGCCGGCTCACGATTCGGTGCTGAAAAGCGCCGGATCCTGATCCTCTCCTGGAGCTGGCCGACATCTTGGATGTCGGCCAAGCCTTCGGGAACTCCACCTGAGGACTGTGGACGCCAGTCCTGGAGTTAACCCCTAGCTGCCAGCAATGGTGGAGATAGGGGGTTGCAATGAACCAGAGCATGGCCTTTCCAACGATACCAAACTTGACCATGTAAAAAAAAAATTTTTAAATAAAAAATAAAAATTTAAAGAAATTTATAAAAAAAATAAAAAAATTTTTTTGTATTGTTAATACTGTTACCATTTCAATTATAATGTGAACAATGATGCTGCACTAACTATTTTTGTTTGCGGTGCGTTTGTTAAAAATAGCGAAATTTCCCCCCAAAAAAATATAACTAGTCCCCATTTCTAATTTTTTTAACAAGCGCAACCCATAGAAAATATAACCGCAAATGCTCGCATATTAAAATGTGAAAAAAAACACTTTACACATTGTGAATTATTAAATTCTAATTTTATTGCATTTTTTGTTACAATATACAGACAGGTCATGACGTATACATATAATAATGACATATTCTGAATCTGTCGAGTCTGTCAGAAAGAACGATATATAATATGTCTGGGTCATATATTAAAATAAGGCTTCAAAACACAGTTAAACATGATGAGCGAAACCGGTTAAAAATGACCTCAGCTCAGAGGTGTGAAATGCCTCAGCAGCGAAAGGGTTAATACAGGGTACCTGAGAGGTCTTGGTCTCCCTCGCTGGCACCCCGGGCCAAGTCCAATCTGGCCCTCAGACCACTGTTGTAACGCTCCTCCACCAGCGCCGAGCTCTGCCGCCTCGATTAGGTCCCCGGTAGCGCTCACTCACCATCTACCACAGCTCCTCCACAGTGTGCACCTCAAACGGCATCCACCAGGTCCCTCAGCTGCCTTGACAGCTGCCACGGCCACCTCAAACAGGAAGCAGCACGCTGGAAATCGGGTCATGTGACCAGGCAGAGTGCGCACGTGAACTGGCCCTACCGGAAGCCCCGCTGCTCTGTTTAATCACGTGACCACCAGGGGCAAATCAACACACAGTATATTCCCACCTGGCCGGTGGCCAGGCCCAGGCGGCATCTTGGCCCACTGAGCCATCGGCCCACCGGCGATCTCCCGTTTGTCCCGATGGCCAGTACATGCCTGCCTATAGCCTCTTCCCGCGGCCCTGTCCTTCTCTGATGCTTAGTATGGCCCTGCAGGGTCAGGTGGTACCTAGAAGAGTCGGACAATGCCAGGGCCAAGCATATGCTCTCCAACAACAGAAGGGGGGGCTGCAGGACACACACCTACACACCTCAAATCTACTCATGGACAGATTCCACAGGCAGCCTCCCACACATAAAAAATGTTGAGGTGGAGAATGTGGTAGACCAGAGAAAGGGGGACATGTGGAGAAGGTCAGAGGACGCCAGGTCTGCAGTAATGCGCAGTGTACATGACAGTGCTCCACAGCAATAAAGTTCACATTACTGTGTTTTATTGCTGTAGGGCTCTGTGATACACTCACACACACAGCACATTCCTGTGAGTTTTATTGCTGTGGAAAATTGATACGCACATTATTATTTTTATTGCTGTGGCACTCTGTGATATGTTCATATACCCCGTACATTACTGTGAGTTTTATTGCTGTGTAGCTCTGTGATCCACTCATACACCACACATTACTATGACCATTATTGCTACATACCTGGGGTGGAATGAATGGCTATGTGTGTAAAATGTACAGTTAGGTCCAGAAATATTGGAACATCGACACAATTCTAACATCTTTGGCTCTATACACCACCACAATGGAGTTGGAATGAAACAAACACAATGTGCTTTAACTGCAGACTGTCAGCTGAGGGTATGTACATCCAACTCAGGTGAACGGTGTAGGACTTACAGCAATTTACAGATGTGCCTCCCACTTGTTAAGGGACCAAAGGTAATGGGACAGAATAATAATCATACATCAAACTTTCCCTTCTTAATACTTGGTTGCAAATCCTTTGCGGTCAGTCACAGCCTGAAGTCTGGAACGCATAGACATCACCAGACGCTGGGTTTCATCCCTGGTGATGCTCTGCCAGGCCTCTACTGCAAATGTCTTCAGTTCCTGCTTGTTCTTGGGGAATTTTCCCTTCAGTTTTGTCTTCAGCAAGTGAAATGCATGCTCAATGGGATTCAGATCAGGTGATTGACTTGGCCATTGCATAACATTCCACTTCTGTCCCTTCAAAAACTCTTTGGTTGCTTTTGCAGTATGCTTTGGGTCATTGTCCATCTGCACTGAAGCGCCGTCCAATGAGTTCTGCAGCATTTGGCTGAATGTGAGCAGATAATATTGCCCTAAACATTTCAGAATTCATCCTGCTGCTTTTGTCAGCAGTCACATCATCAATAAATACAGGAGAACCAGTTCCATTGGCAGCCATACATGCCCACGCCATGACACTACCACCACCATGCTTCACTGATGAGGTAGTATGCTTAGGATCATGAGCAGTTCCTTTCCTTCTCCATTCTCTTCTCTTCAAATCACTCTGGTACAAGTTGTTCTTGGTCTCATCTGTCCATAGGATCTTATTCCAGAACTGTGAAGGCTTTGTTAGGTGTTGTTTGGCAAACTCTAATCTGGCCTTCCTGTTTTTGAGGCTCACCAATGGTTTTATAGCTTGCGGTAAACCCTCTGTATTCACTCTGGTGAAGTCTACTCTTGTTGACTTTGACATACATACACCTACCTCCTGGAGAGTGTTCTTGATCTGGCCAACTGTTGTGAAGGGTGGTTTCTTCACCAGGGAAAGAATTCTTCGGTCATCCACCACAGTTGTTTTCCGTGGTCTCACGGGTCTTTTGGTGTTGCTGAGCTCACTGGTGCGTTCCTTCTTTTTGAGAATGTTCCAAACAGTTGTTTTGGCCCCACCTAATGTTCTTGCTATCTCTCTGATGGGTTTGTTTTGTTTCTTCAGCCTAATGATGGCTTGCTTCACTGATAGTGACAGCTCTTTGGATCTCATCTTGAGAGTTGACAGCAACAGATTCCAAATGCAAATAGCACACTTGAAATGAACTCTGGGCCTTATATCTGCACATTTTAATTGGGGTAATGAGGGAATATCACACACCTGGCCATGGAACAGCTGAGTAGCCAATTGTCCCATTACCTTTGGTCCCTTAATAAGTGGGAGGCACATCTGCAAACTGCTGTAAGTCCTACACTGTTCACCTGACAGTCTGCAGTTAAAGCACATTGTGTTTGTTTCATTCCAACTCCATTGTGGTGGTGTATAGAGCCAAAGATGTTAGAATTGTGTCGCAGTCCCTATATTTCTGGACCTGACTGTATGTATTTCACTTTAAATAGGTTGCTGTTTTCCCAGATAGGAAATCCCTTTACTGGACTCCGAAAGACCCTTATATCTCCAGTACCATAATTTGCTTCAGGGTCATAGGGGGCATCATTGGACCTGGTCTTTTAAATTAAAGCACAAAATATGCCCATGTTGTAAGTGAAAATAAAAAATCCTTTTTTTTTTCTTTTAAAAAGGGTGGCATTGTTTTGTTTTTGCTTATAAACCAAAGAATTCACTAACTCACCTTCTCCTTTTCCACGACAAGAGCAAATGTGGAGGTGAAGATGCAACGTGTTATTATGCAGTGTGTCAACGTAAAAGCTGCCACACCGCTGCAGGGGAAGGCAGTGGACGCCCATATCTCCGTTCTGTAAACCCCACAAGTGAGGTGTCAATGGAAATGAATATATACATTTCCCATGCTGGGAGCAAGTTCAGTGATTTATACAAAATCCTACATATTATCCAGAAATTGCAATGTGACAAAATATAACAAATTTTTTTTTCAGTTTTGGTTAAAATTCACTATCTTCTTAAAAAAAAGAAAAAAATGCAGTAACCGTTTCTCTATTTTTTTAAAAAAAATTATTATAACCAGCGGAAGACCTCTGGGGAAGTCACGGGGATTCCCTATTATATGCGGAGGACGTTCCCCACACGTCATCCGCTAAGGGGGCTCTCCCTCCTTAAACTTCTCCTTCCAGGTCCTGCGGTGGTCTGTCTTCTTTGAAGTCAGACTCTGGCTTTTATACCCCCTACTGGCACACTGACGTCATTGCGGCGGGAGTGATGTCAATTTCAGGTGACCCCCGGCAAAGCCCAGAAGAATGCCTGAAAGGAGGGGTCTCCCTCTCCGATCGGTAGGAGATATTAGTAAAAGAGAAGCAACGCTGGAAAGGTCACAGTGTGACCTTTCCAGCACTGCCTCTCTTTAACCCCCTTGGATGTCAGCCACGCCTCCATGGCCTCTCCCCACCCACTGGCGACCTCGCGCATGGAGCAGGGATGTCAGTTGGAGAATAAACCCTAATGGTGGAGATAGGGGGGTCCAAAGGATCCAATCGGTGGCAGCTGGAGGGTCATGTTTGGTATCATTGGAAAGTCCAGAGCATATCTCAGACTGGACATTAAAGATGGGCAGAAGAACTGGAGACACTGGAATGTTGGGGAAAAAAGTGCTTTGGACAGATCACCCAGATGTTTGGTTCACAAAGAACGTTTCTGAGATGCAGACTAAATGAAAAGATGCTGGAGGAATGCTTTACACCAGGGTTTCCCAAACCTGTCCTCGGGACCCTCCGCTCCGCCAGGTTTTCCAGATATCTGAAGCACAGCACAGGTGATAGGATTTGCTGCTTAGTGATTGCAGGATTCAGGCTGTATTTTCCCCAAGGTGATCTGCAAAATCTGGCCTGGTTGAGGGTCCTGAGAAGAGGTTTGGGAAACACTGCTTTACACCATCTGTCCAGCATGGTGGAAGCAATGTGATAGCCTACAATTTCCAGAAATCTTCTATACCTACATTAGCGCAACAAATTTACAACTAAAAGTAACTAAAGGTCTGCAAGGATGTCATTTCTGCACATGGAGGTTACTTTGACGGTGTTATTTCATGTGATGTGCTTTTGTTTTGCTAATAATGTTTTTGTATGCAGAGTGAATCACCCCAGTCTTTTATTGTCTTAGACTAGTAATGGTAAACCATGACAATCCCTACGTTTTGAGAAATACGCCTTGGATATCGATTCTTACATAGCGTCAAGGTTGGCTGAGCCTCACGAGACATCGTTCTCACATACAGTAGATATAGAGTGCCAAGGTATGCCATCATTGGCCTCAAAAGGTAGAATTCATTTCCTGTCTAAAGAAAACACTGAGACTGAATTGAGAATAGAAGTTAAATAAAATGTCTTAAATCTATTAAGGTTTCCATTAACCTTATCCTGTATTTTTTTTTCTTTTAGCTTTTCATGCTAGTCAAACTTCTTTTGCTTTATTGCATTTCTTGTACGTGACTTCGCCTAAGTGACTAGAGCCTTTAGAAAGCAACTCGGCACATCTGAGCTTATTCTCATTGGGGAAAACAGCCTCTAATCTTCCAAGGGTCGAAAATCCCATCTGACGGAGTTTAATAGGTCACCTACACATTTAGCTTTAAGTAATACTGCATGGATTGGATTGTAACCTTTTCTTCTCCAGCCCTAGGCAGGGCAATGACTCACTGTCTACGAGGAGACAGATGCTGCTTTACGAATAGTAGGAAACACGGACAGGAATTCATCTTATCCCGAGTATTCTTTTGGGGAATTAGTTACCTAAAGCCTGAGCAAAAATAATTCCATATAGGGTGACCAAGGCAGGCAAGACTTGCTGTTTATGCGCATTCCTGACACAAATACCATTTTTGTGGCATGATGGTAGACTTACTAAATTTGGATTTGCAGACTTAAAAGGGGGAAAAAAAAACTAATACATTCTCCCGTTACTCGTGTCACTGAAGGTCGTGCACGATATGCATATGTGTAGGTTTTAAAAAGGCTGGAATGAGTCTTTAGACATCTGGCCTCCCTGTTGCATTTAGACAGACGGTGAATTAAAGCATCGTCCTTTAATAGGACTGTCCAGGGGTTTATACACAGTTGTCAAGGGCTGCAATATAATTTCAGGATGATATCTGAAACATTGCTTAGTGAGACGTTGCTAATGGGCTACTTCTTGCTTTTATAATTTAATGACTCAAAATATCAACGTCTTTATTCATTAGGCATATATGTATATATACATATAACCCAAAGAGAGAGCAGGACGCACTCCAGGTCTTCAAAATGAATAAAAACGATGTTTTATAAAATAAACCTAAAGATGCCCATATGCACCTAATCCGGTCAGGTGCATATGGGCATCTTTTATGATTATTTAATAAAACATCGTTTTTATTCATTTTGAAGACCTGGAGTGCGTCCTTCTCTCTCTTTGGTTTTCGTATGATCTTTTGGACTTTTGGATTTTTTATCTTTACATGGCCTCAGCAGGTTGCCACTGTATTTCTGTGTGTGTGTGTGTGTGTGTGTGTGTGTGTGTGTGTGTGAGTGCATATACATTCATGTATGTGTGAGCTCTTGAGATGAGATAGATAGATAGATATATATATATATATATATCTCATCTCTACTCGATCCTCGCCCACCTATTTGTTCAGGTAATTGCTCTGGTGCTTGAATCAGGCATAATCCATATACTGCATCAATATTCAGCAGCTCAGAGACTTCTTTTAGATTTTCAAAAATAAAATAAACTTTATTAGAGTCTACGTCAAGACCTGAGAAAAGTCTGTAAGGACTGAAACGTCGACTCAAAGTTTTTTATTTTTTAAAATCTAAAAGAAGTCTCGGAGTTGCTGAATATCGATGCAGTATATATATATATATATATATATATTTCCCACATACAAATGTTCATATGTTCAATGAATTGTGTAAATAATTCTATATGTAATTATTATAATTTTTTATTATTATTATTCGATTCTCAGAAATGGATGCTGGCAGGTATTATTAGATTATTTAATCGTCATAATCTGGAAAGTGGATAATTTTATTCAAATTTTTTTCCGTCTGATTTCGAGAAGCCGGTATAGAGTTGGCAAAGTCAACTGTAACTGTGGTTGATGGATAAGTGACACATTCTCATTCTGATTAGCAGTGAGGACTGTAGCAAGCATTGTCGCTTGTCCGTAGGGTTGCCAGGGGTCATGTTTTCCTGGACACCTATTACTATTTCATTCAGAGGGGAACACAGAAGTGCTACTCTGCAACATGTATCATTTATATGCTGCAGAAAGGAAATCAAGGCTACTCTTCTGGGAATCCTCATTGATTTCTTAACTGCAGCATATAAATTATACATAATGCAGGGTTGAATTTTTCACACCCTGCCCATCAGCATGAATAAATTGTATGTGTCCAGGAAAACATGGCTGACCCGGCAACTCTACTTGTCTGGTACCTGAGAAATCCTCTGCATTATTTTTGCTGCGTTATCCACACTGGTATCGTCAGTAATGGCTATAATGACATCCTATATAGTGGTACAAATGGGCTAGCCTGAACTTGAGCAGTACCGCAAAAAGTCGAATGGGCGACTGAGAATCTGTTGCCATCATAAAACAATTAAAATGCTTGTTTAATCTAT
The DNA here is from genome assembly GCA_009667805.1 of Leptobrachium leishanense. Lineage (NCBI taxonomy): Eukaryota > Metazoa > Chordata > Amphibia > Anura > Megophryidae > Leptobrachium > Leptobrachium leishanense. The sequence goes on along the minus strand of CM019069.1, from coordinate 79,398,078 downwards.
GATCAATCACCACCTCTATACTTGTACCATAGGTCCATTTAGCCTCTTTGATGTGTCTTTCAAGCAGTCAGTGGGAAGCCACTTTCTTTACACTCCCAGATTATGACACATTAAATGATGTGCGATCTTACATTTCATTGTCCTGCATTCACTTTTATTTTAATCTTTCGTATTGTTCTTATGAAGTAAAAGCATGCAAATGTGGTTAAGTGTTTGCCTACACAGCTTGTCAAGTGAAAAACTGCTAATTTTTCTAGCTGCCGCGCTAATTATTCTCTGGAAGGCTGAGAATTGGAAAAACCTAACATCAGGTACAAAAATAAACTAATTAGAGAAAAAGTAAAAAAAAAAAGGGATTATAAAACCAGCGTGATTCCGGGAAACACAAACAATTAAAAATGTTCTCATTGAGGTGGTTTGGAGCCGCGTCTAGCTCTATCCAGAGCAGATCAGCCTGCTCTGCCTAATGATGTATGATTGAAGCTGGCAAAAGAAAAAAAAACCTGCGTTTGGCTTGTTACTGCAATGGAGCACTGACTGCCCATTAATACTTGTTCACCCATAAATGTCTAATTACATATGTGAATTTCCTGCACATTGGAGTCCCATAAACACTCGAAAAATAACCATGAAATGTTCTCTTTCAGGACATAAAACATGATCAATGGCACTCCAAGGACTGCTGTGAATTGCACCAAAACGCAGCACCAGAAATTATATCCGCATGTCACATTTTCTTCCCCTGTAAAAGCGTGCAAAGCATTTCTCCAGTCTGGTGATCCTGTTAATATAGCGGTGAAAGCCTATTAAACATACAAAGGTGACCCTATAATTGGCCTCGAGGTTGCAGGATTCTTCTATTATGTGTTTGCCAGCTACCTGCAGGTCACCAATCATCCAGTATATTCTTGCATTTTCAAGTAGACTAGTGGACAGGGGATTTTAAATCCGATCAGGTTCATAATATTAATATATTCTTTCCCCCCTCCACCTGCATAACGCAGAAATAAAAGATTTTAATGATGTATTGTGCAGCCTAATCTCTCCAGGCCAAAAGCGTGATCTGTAAAAATAAATAGTGTGAAATGAAGTAAAACCTGTTAAATATGTTGAGTATATTTGTATATACTGCTTTTTCTCTTTCCGTTTCTTTTTATTTTTTTATTAGTCTGTTTTTGTAAATATCTCCTTGGTCTTCAACCTTTTATTGTAAGCGCTAGCTGGACTGTTAGGTTATTATTTTAACATACAATGCTAACATTTTATGCAGTGAGTTTGTATAGTTCATACCCTGTGCTTGTGCTTACTGTTGAAAAGTTAACAAATTTGTATTCAGTATGGCCTTTAATTTTATTCTTTTATGTTGTATTATTCATGAACATCAGAGACTACAATGTCACAAGCCTAACATTTAGTCATATCTACTGGACTACTATGGGGGTTATTCAGGTACTGCTGATGTTTGTCAACGTTGTCAGTGAAAATCATTGGTGATCCAACTAAACCAAACTCTGGTGTTACCCCAAAGTTGAATCCAAAGAGCAGAAGCAAACTCTGCACTGTGAAACTTGTCCCTCTAGACTTTGAATTTAACTTTTGTTAAAAACTGGTGTTTGTCCCTGTTTTAACATCAGCTGCTTTCATCATTGTTTTAAACTTCAACAAACACTGTCAGTATGTGAATAACTCCATAATTTTTGGTTATCTTGGTTAGCTTCTTTACATCTCTTTTCTCCGCTGTCTGTTTCAGGTGAAAAGCCATACAAGTGCTCCTGGGAAGGCTGCGAGTGGCGCTTTGCTCGGAGTGATGAGCTCACAAGGCACTACAGGAAACACACAGGGGCAAAGCCATTCAAATGCAATCACTGCGACAGGTAGGCATAGTTTAAAAATATTCCATGATAATTATTATATTCTTTTATTTATATAGCGATAGACTGATTGGGCCAGTGAGGTGTATTAGTGAGTCAGGTGGTAGGCTTCTCTAAATAGGAAAGTCTTAAAAGAGCGTTTTGAAGGAAGGGAAACTAGGGGAAAGTCGGATAGTACAAGGGAGAGCGTTCCAGAGCATGGGAGCTGCACTTGAGAAATCCTGCGGTCTAGCATGGGAAGAGGTGATGCGGGGAGAAGCTAGGCGTAGGTCACATTTTTACCTTAGGGAGTGGGCTGGGGTGTATTTGTTGATTAGCGAAGACAGGTAGTGGGGAGCTGAGTTAATGAAGGCTTCGGAGGTCAGGGTAAGGATTTTGAATTTAAATCTGCACTGGATGGGGAGCCAGTGAAGGGGCTCACAGAGGCATTTAGGATGGACTGTAGGGGGGAGAGGTGGGAGAGAGGGAGGCCAGATAGATTATTACAATAAACAAGTCTAGAGATTACAAGGGCATGGAGGAGTTGCTTTGTGGTCTCAGTGGTAAGAAATGGCTGTATTCTGGAAAGCGACAGAAGGAGGATGAAGAGACTGTATGTGGGGGATGAAGGAAAGCGCAGAGTCATGTGTAATTCAAAGACAGCGAAACCAGTTTGATGGGGAGATGGTGATGCCATCGACCATGATAGAGAAATCAGGAGGTGGGGAGGCATTAGAGGGAGGAATTAGCAGGAGCTCGGTCTTGACTTGTTAATCTTTAGGTGGCGAGAGGTCATCTAGGAGGAAATGCCAGATAAAGTCGCTGACTTTGGAAAGGACAGGAGGCGAGAGATCAGCGGTAGAGAGGTAGATCTGAGTATCCTCAGCATAGAGGTGGTAATTAAAGTCCAAGCTGTTAATGATTTTGCCCAGGGAGGATGTGTAGATAGAAAAGAACAGGGGACCAAGGACAGAGTCTTGAGGTACTCCAACTGTTAAAGGCATTGAAGAGGAGTTACCAGCAAATGACACAGAGAAAGACCTATTAGACAGATAAGAGTCAATCCAAGAGAGCACAGTGTCACACAGAGCAGAGAGTCTGTAGGAGGGGGTGGTCAACAATGTCAAAGCGGAGAGGTCAAGCAGAATGAGAATGGAATAGTGGCCGTGGGTTTCAGAATTTAGGAGGTCATTGGTGACTCTGGTGAGGGCAGTTTCTGTTGAGTGTCGAGACGAAAGCTTGATTGCAGGGGGTCGAGTAAGGTATTAGAGGACAGTAAGAGGGAGAGGGGATTAAAAACTAGTTTTTCCAAAATATTAGAGGTAAATGGCAGCAGGGATACAGGACGGTTGTTGGATAGAGCATTGGGATCGAGGGAGGGTTTCTTTAGTATAGGGGTAACCTGTTCGTGTTTTGAAGGTGAATGGGAAAGGATAAGTTGTGGAGGTATTGGATGTGCGGAAATGTGGTTGAGTGGGCAGGTAGTGAGACGTGAGGAGTACAGTAAGGACTTGACTTCCTCAGTGGCTTGGAGGAAGTGGCAGAGGGGCTTTCTGGGAGTGGAGTACTGTCTTGTGTCGGGATGTTGCTTCGGGATGTGTTTTAGTCATGAAGTAATCAGACAGGTCCTAAGCGGTAAAGGCATTTTTCAATAGAGTTTCCCTTTAATGGAGTATCCAGTTTTGGCAATAGTTTCTGTGCCATGGTGAAACCCAGAGGGGTTAATTATTAACCCCTCCAATTTGGGAGGCTGTCACACTCTGCAGGAAAAGCCAGTGTGAAGGGGTGTCACGTACCACATCATGATCAACTAACTTTGACTAGGGAGTCCTTTTTAAATTAAAATTTGGACTTCTTTCTAATAATTTTAGATCATCACTAACCCAACTATTCCATTCGAAAAAGTTTGATCTGATGAGCAGTAGTAGGTCTGCAGTTTAAATCCTGTGGAACCAACGGCAACCTCTTTTTTGTCATTGTTCTAGCACTCTTCATGATGTAATTGCATGTTAATTTCAAATTATCCACTTCCATTGTAGCTCTTGGATGGACAGAACATTATCTTGTATCTTGTTGACTCACATTTAAGAGTTATGAAGATTTTGTATTGTCAGAATTTTGCCTACCAGTCCAGGCCAAGGCAATGAAAATATTATACACAAGGCAATGGTGTCGGTTTATTGTATGTATGTATGTATGTATGTATGTATGTATGTATGTATATATATGTAGCGCTCACTCCCGGAGGAGCCGCTGAAAATGAACCACGGGTCAGTCTCCCCGCACTAGGGAATAAATATACTCCAACACGCTGAACAGTTTTATAATTTAAAAGGTTTACTAAAAGGTTTGCAGCTCTTAAGACACGGTATATTGCAGGAAGATTTACAGTACTTTCGTAACACGATAAACGCAGCGCGCAAAAGAAACGAAAACACGAGGGCTTCGTATTTTCGGAAAAACCCCCGACCGAGCAGAAAATTAAAAGATACGAAATTCGAGGAAAAACCGCGTAGCGGGACACAATAAAATACACAGTTCTCGTATTACGATAGACGCGCAGCGGGAACAAAAAAGGGAAAAATCGTTCAGAATGTATCTTTTTCTTTGCCCCCTTGTATGGATTTTGAAAAAGGAAAACAGAGTCCTGCACAGGTTAAGTCCCAGAACTTGAAGTGATATATATTTATATATGTAGGGTACCCGGGTACTTTTCTACTGGCCAGTGAGCTTACTTTAACGATGTCTTCGACTAGTCAGTTGGGGCCCTGTGGGTTTTAGAAGGAAACAGCAGTGTACGCCTAAATTTACACACGGCCTGGGGGCCTCTCACCCATCCAGCGCAAGCTTGAGGTTCCGCTGACCCAGGACGTCTCTCCGCTCGATACTGACTGGGGACGCCGACCACCGGATCTGTTGTCTGGCCTTCCGTCTGTCAGCCGCAACTCAGCCAGCTTACCGCCTGCTCCCCGCTTCCATCGACCGCGGTACTCCTTACTCGAGGGGTCTTCTCTCCTCAGCACTGCACTCGGAATACAGCTGGTGATGTCTCTCTCCCGCAAGGCTGGGTGGCCCGATTGTGAGGCCCAATCCACTCTGTCTGCGCTCCGGCCTAGCTCTTGATCTCTCCTTCTGTGTGTGTCTCTGTGCATCCGCTCTCCTCAGCTCTCTGGCGCGTTCTGCCTGCTCTCCACGAGGTGCAGGATGTACAGGCTCTCCACAAACCCACCCACTTCCTGTTTCTTCGCAAAGCATGCATGGATATGTAGTTCAAGTGTCCAGGGTCTTAAATCGTGATAGTCTCCATCTTGTGGCCAAAAATGGGTACTGCCACAGTAAACTTTAACACATCGCTACACTCTCCCCCTCCTAGAACTCTTGGGTCTCTCCAAGGAGGTACAACAGTTACATTATCCTTTTACAATTTGCACACAGTTTATACAGCATATACAGGTTCAGCAGCATACATGCAGTGGGTTAGAAACACTTTCTCAAGCTGATTCATGGTCTGGGCTACCTCAGCTAACATAGTAGACACTTCGGGCAATCTCTGCACAGTGGTGATGGCCTCTTCAGTGCTATGTCCAGGTGAGTCATAAGTAAGTCGCTGGGCGGCCGAATAGAGCGTTTTTGTTCAGGCTCCCTCCGTTCCTCTTCAGGTGGAAGTACTATGGGCGTTGGCTCAATTTCTCTTTCTATCACTGGAGCAGACGTTTCTTCAGAGTATGATCCCTCCAGTGAAGGCATAGAACCGTAATCACCTGAATAAGCTTCCGGAGCTATCGGGATCCCCACAGCCTCAGGGGCTTCCCACTGAAATTCAAGCGGCTCAGGGATATCAACAGTCTCAGGGACTTCCAACAAGAATTCAGGAGCCTCAGGCCTCAAATTACTCTCCCATCGTTCAGGAACTGAGGTAATCTCTTCAGGCTCCGGTGAACGTATCCAGTCCAGACAAAACTTTCTTCCTCGCTGTCTCTTTCGCTCTCTTCACAACCCGAGTCTGTTGAGACCGAGTAACAGGAGGTAAACATGGAACAGGCGGATTCGGCGGAGACTACCCGAGTCTGTTGAGACCGAGTAACAGGAGGTAAACGTGGAACAGGCAGATTCGGCGGAGGGAGTTCATCCCAACTGGTATCCTCACAGCCTCTCTCAAAGGTAACAAATGATTTCGGTGCAGTTCTTAAGAGGCCCAGCCTTTCCATCTGGGCGGATTTGATACACTGGCAGACCCGGCAGTTGCTTGCAGACAATGTAAACCTGGGAACTCATCTATCCGCCAACTTGTGTCTTGCAGCAGCACCCAAGTTCTTCAACAGAACCCTATCACCGGGTTGTAGATCTTGTATCCGAACCTTCAAATCATAGTTCCTCTTGTTCCTCTGTTCCCTGTTACCTGAAGTCAAACGGGCCTGTTCAAACGCAGAAGCCAGATTCTTCCGAAGTCTATCCACGTAGTTTCTATGAGAAGCTACCGACGTCTGGTCTAGCGATAACCCAAATGCCAAATCAACTGGCAGTCGAGCTTCTCTTCCGAACATAAGACGGTACGGTGAATATCCAGTGGCATCACTCTCCGTACTGTTATATGCATGCACCAGAGTAGCTATGTAACGACTCCAACTCTGCTTCTCCACATTAGACAAGGTCCCCAGCATGTTTAACAGCGTGCGATTAAACCTTTCAGGCTGAGCATCACCTTGAGGGTGGTATGGCGTAGTTCGAGTCTTTTGAATTCCCAACAACTCCAGCAATTGCCCGACCAATCTACTTTCAAAGTCTCTTCCCTGATCAGAGTGTATTCTTCTTGGCAGGCCGTAATGAACAAAGAACTTTTCCATCAGCACCTTCGCCACTGTCGGAGCGCGTTGGTCTTTTGTAGAAAAAGCTTGGGCATAACGGGTAAAGTGATCAGTCACTATCAGAATGTTCCCTTGCCCACTAGCATCCGGCTCTAAGCACAGGAAGTCAATGCACACCAAATCCATGGGTCCCTGACTCTGTAGATGGCTCATTGGAGCAGCTCGGGTGGTAGAGTTTTCCTCTGAATGCACCTCAGACAGGAATGGCAGTAACTCTCGACTTCAGCCCTCATGCAAGGCCAATAAAACCTATCTCGCACCAATTTAAAAGTTCTCTCAGCACCCAAATGTCCATGCTCATCATGTAGTGATCGCAACACACTCTCCCTGTGTTTGGTGGGGAGAAATAACTGTTGAATCTCTTCGGAATTGGTCGAGGGGCCCCTTCGGTAGACCACACCATCCAACATCTTCAACCGCTCCCACTCTTTGTAGACCAATCTGGCTCCATCCGGGGAATTGGTTAGCAGAATCTCTCGCTGGTTTGCTGTCAGGGCCTTTATGGTCAATGCAATCAAAGGGTCTCTAGCTTGATCCGCTTTCAGATCCTGCTTGGAAAAGGTAGGTAGATTTTCATCTCTCAATTGTGTAGGGTTACAGTAGAACTCAGGGACAGCCGCGGCCATGACTCCTATGGCCTCCGCTTCAACTCCTCCTTGATCCGGCGTTCTGTTCCTTGACACAAAGCTTGCACCCCGTCTGGAGTTAACTGAGTCCATTCTGTAGTGTAAGGTCTTCTTGATAAAGCATCAGCATCTCGATTGTTCACCCCAGGGCGATACTTCAGGCTGAACCGAAACCCTGACAGAGCGGCCAACCACCGATGTCCCGTTGCGTCCAGTTTCGCAGTAGTAAGGATATAGGTGAGAGGATTATTATCCGTCTTGATCACGAACTCAGCTCCATACAGATAGTCTTTCAACTTGTCCACCACTGCCCACTTCAAGGCCAGGAACTCCAGTTTGTGAGTAGGATAGTTCTTCTCAGAAGGCGCAAGGCTCCGGCTCACGTACGCCACAGGCCTCAGCAATCCATCATACTCCTGATATAGGACTCCTCCCAAACCTTCTCGGCTGGCATCCACATGTAGTTCATATGGCTTGTGAGGGTCCGCGTAGGCCAGAACAGGAGCTCGGGTTAGATTTCTTTCAGCTTCACAAACGCACCTTCACATTGACTAGTCCATTCACCTTGTATGGACTCTTTAGCTTTCCTTGGTCCCGGAGCGGAAGGGTTTCGGTCAGAGACCTTACAGCCTTCTTCGGTGGTTTCTTTCTGTAGGAGTTTGTTCAGCGGCTGAGCTATCTTTGCAAATCCTCCCACAAATCTTCGATAGTACGAGCAGAATCCCAAGAAAGATCTAAGTTCAGTGACGTTTCGGGGTCTAGGCCAAGAAGCTACGGCCTCCAACTTCCGAGGATCTGTCGAAACACCTTCTGCCGAGACCACGTGTCCCAGATAGGTGACTGACGGTAAGCAGAACTGGCATTTCTCCAGAGACAATTTCAACCCCTCTTCGTGGAGCCTCTTCAAGACTTTCTCCAATCGTTGCTCATGCTCTTCCAGAGTCTTCCCGAACACAATTATGTCATCCAGGTACACTAACACTTCGATTAGATTCATATCCCCGACTGTCTTCTCCATCAACCGTTGAAACGTGGCGGGAGCTCCCGTCAGACCTTGAGGCATTCTATTAAACTCAAAGAACCCCAGTGGGCAAATGAACGCAGTTTTCTCTTTGTCTTCAGGGTGCATCGGTATTTGATGATATCCACTTCGCAGGTCTAGTACACTGAACCACTTTGCTCCAGACAAACACTGTAAGGCATCTTCAATCCTAGGAGTGGCGTATTGGTCGGGGATGGTTCTTCGGTTCAAGGTGCGATAGTCTATGCACAAGCGGACAGAACCGTTCTTCTTCCTGACCAGCACTATTGGAGATGCATATGGGCTCCTGGACTCTTGAATCACATTGGTTCTCTGCAACTCATTTAGCTGTTCTCGCAGATCATCCAAGTCTCCCAGCGGAACTCGCCTTGACCTTTCACGAAACGGCTTGTCTTCTTGCAACCGAATGCGGTGTTCCGTACTCTTAGCCAGGCCCACATCGAACTCATCTTTCGAGAATAATTCTTTCCATTTTAGAACTTGAGACTGAAGACGTTTCTTCCACTCAGGTGAAATGGGAGCGTCCTTGGGGTAGAATCTTTCATCTGGAATCTCTTTATCTTCTCCCCCTCCTGAATCGGTAGAGAGGGGTGTAACAGACTCTACTTGCCCAATAGGCATTCGTGCTTTAAGAACCACTGGAGAATCTGTCACATTGCACACACTGACCGAGACTCTTCCTCGTGTTCTCTTCAAGGCTTTTGTGGAGATTATTTCAGGAATTACTTCGACTCCGGTTTCACTCCCATGACTGACATCGGTTCCCAGCACCACATAAGGACCTGGTTGCGATCCGTTCAACTTGACTGAAACCCGGAAGCTCGCTACTTCTCCTGCTTGCAGGACCTTCTCTGTCCCACCCAGTCTCCACAGTCTCCCACCTCAGCAGGTGCTTTCCGTTCTTCAACCATCCTCTGATAGACCGGTCGTAACATGGGGTGCACTCCTTGAGTTGACCCTTCTTCCACTACGATGGGGGTCAGGAGACGCCGCACTAGGTCCGTATTCGTCCCCACTATCAGAGAGCTTCTGTTTGCACCCGAGGGTCGGGGGCACACAATGGCCAAAGCGTCACAGCCTCCAGACTGTCCGATGACTTCAGATCCAATCTCCAACCTTACTTGCAGGTACCCGTCATAAGGGAGTTTCTCAGTGCCGATACCCCAGATTTCCAAATCCTTCAGTTCTTGCAAGGGAATATGTTTCAAGTGTCTCTCATAGAAATCTCGGTAGATCAAAGTCACTTGGGCCCCTGAATCCAACAGGGCTTTGGTGTAGACTCCCTCCACTTGAATTGGCACAATAGGAGAAGGACCTATCAGCTGATCAGGAAACTTTGTAGCGGTATCCGGACGTTTAGACCCAGTTTGCTGGACCCTGGCCTTTTTCTTGGCCCGTGCAGGTTTTGGGTGTGCATTGCCTCCCCACGACGTAGACCCGGACACTAAGGGAGTGACTCTTTCCATTCTGGCAGGCTCAGCAGTTGGCTTAACTTTGGGCCCTCTTGCCCTCCTAGCCCTGACTTGGTTTCTGGAGCGGGGTTCAACCTTCGGGCACCCAGGTTGCTCCTTCACTGGTGCCCTCTGGCGTTTCCCGCCGGTGGGGTAGACAACAGTCCTTCTAAAGCTTTCAACAATCTCTCGACTCTATCCTTCTCAGGCTTTCGGCCCTGGCACTGTGCGCGGAAATGGCCCATTTCTCCACAACCGAAACATCTCTTCTTAGAGAGCGGAGACGTAGTTTCTTGTTGAGATTTTGTTAAAGGGTTTGGACCAGACGCCACAGCAACTTCTGTCGTCTGCATACCTGTTAGGAACTTTTGCATTTCCCCCTGCATCTCGGTCACCTTCATCAACACCCTGCACAGTTCAGCGTGCGCTTTCTGCAGTTCAGTTTGAGCTTCCTGTACCTCCTTTACAGTCTTGAACAACTCGCTTCGTTCAGAAGGGTTCGATTCTTTAGCAGCCCTTCCGGTGGATTTAAACCCGACTAACTGTTCCTGTTCGTCCAGGTCAGATCCATAGGTGTCTATCGAGTCGTTTTCAGGCTGTAGACCGTCGTTATATCTCGCAGGTTGTGCATAAGCCCTTTCTCCCCGCCTGAAGGATTTCTCTTCCAGCAGAGCCTCCTCCTCTCGTACAACTCGGATCAGTTCCAAGTACTTCAACTCTTGATTGACTGCTCTGCTTCTCAGCTGCATCATCACCGGATCTAACGGTTGAGAGCCTCTCAGGATCTGCTTTATTCGTATCTTATCTACGTCAGCCGGTTGGGCCCCTTTCTTGAGGAGTATTTGGTGTAGAATCTTATCCAAGCGCCTCATGTAATCAATCATTCTCTCACCTCTCTTCTGATAGGTGTGTTCGTACTGATATACCAGTTCCGCTGCTTTTCTGTTCGCCCAAACACTTCTTCAAGAACGTTCAGATAATCCAAAGCAGTACAATCTTTTCTACTCAATTTTAGGTTTCTCACCGCTTCTGACGCAGGTCCCTTTAAACTCTCGGTGATCCTTTGCTTTTTCTGGGCCTCAGGGACGTCCCACTCATCCAGTGCCTGCATCGCCTGTTCCACCCATTCCTCAAAGGTTTCTTCTCCCGCCGGAGTTGGTACATTTCCTGTAAAGTTCCTTAACCGTCGATAACCGAAATTAGTGTGAGGAGGGCTTGTTTTTGACATTTAGCCAGCAAATCTCCAATAGCCACGATAAATTCAGGCCCGATCATGGCCAACGGACTGGGCGGGAACACTTTCGGCTTCGCCACGTGGCGCACTTGGCTGAATCAGTTGGACTTCCACCTCATCGGTCAGCTTCACGCTCGCGCCCCGAAAACATGCTGGAATACCTTTTCTCCATTCGAGAAGAACATGCGTGTGAGAGGTATCTGGGTTTTTCTTAATGTCCAGGATTAACCCCGATGATCTGGTGCTAGCGTGGCCACGGCCTGGCGAATCTGATCTTCGGCCCAAGTGTCTGCGGGAATATCCATGACTATGCAACATGCTAACTGACTACTATACTCCCCACACCATTCGGCAGCAGTGTCTGGATCCATATTTAACCCTTTAGATGCGGTTTTTCCAGAGACTGAATCCCGGAAACGAGCCCCCACGTGTAGCGCTCACTCCCGAGGAGCCGCTGAAAATGAACCACGGGTCAGTCTCCCCGCAGTAGGGAATAAATATACTCCAACACGCTGAACAGTTTTATAATTTAAAAGGTTTACTAAAAGGTTTGCAGCTCTTAAGACACGGTATATGCAGGAAGATTTACAGTACTTTCGTAACACGATAAACGCGCAGCGGCAAAAGAAACGAAAACACGAGGGCTTCGTATTTTCGGAAAAACCCCCGACCGAGCAGAAAATTAAAAGATACGAAATTCGAGGAAAAACCGCGTAGCGGGACACAATAAAATACACAGTTCTCGTATTACGATAGACGCGCAGCGGGAACAAAAAAAAGGAAAAATCGTTCAGAATGTATCTTTTTCTTTGCCCCCTTGTATGGATTTTGAAAAAGGAAAACAGAGTCCTGCACAGGTTAAGTCCCAGAACTTGAAGTGATATATATTTATATATGTAGGGTACCCGGGTACTTTTCTACTGGCCAGTGAGCTTACTTTAACGATGTCTTCGACTAGTCAGTTGGGGCCCTGTGGGTTTTAGAAGGAAACAGCAGTGTACGCCTAAATTTACACACGGCCTTGGGGGCCTCTCACCCATCCAGCGCAAGCTTGAGGTTCCGCTGACCCAGGACGTCTCTCCGCTCGATACTGACTGGGGACGCCGACCACCGGATCTGTTGTCTGGCCTTCCGTCTGTCAGCCGCAACTCAGCCAGCTTACCGCCTGCTCCCCGCTTCCATCGACCGCGGTACTCCTTACTCGAGGGGTCTTCTCTCCTCAGCACTGCACTCGGAATACAGCTGGTGATGTCTCTCTCCCGCAAGGCTGGGTGGCCCGATTGTGAGGCCCAATCCACTCTGTCTGCGCTCCGGCCTAGCTCTTGATCTCTCCTTCTGTGTGTGTCTCTGTGCATCCGCTCTCCTCAGCTCTCTGGCGCGTTCTGCCTGCTCTCCACGAGGTGCAGGATGTACAGGCTCTCCACAAACCCACCCACTTCCTGTTTCTTCGCAAAGCATGCATGGATATGTAGTTCAAGTGTCCAGGGTCTTAAATCGTGATAGTCTCCATCTTGTGGCCAAAAATGGGTACTGCCACAGTAAACTTTAACACATCGCTATATATATATATATATTATATATATATTCTAGACACACACAATGAAAATCCCCAAGATAGCTGTTAACAAGACCCAGAGTGCTCTTTGTGTAGATGATAGACCTCTATACACATATATTACATTATATTATACGTTTCTCTTATTAAATCCATAAACACACACATACAGTATATATTCAATAGGGATAGCACTCCGGGGACTTGGTAATTAGGACGTCAAAAAACTTTATTTATATGCCATAAATAAAGCAAACCTTTCAGGTCAGCTGATTGAGCATACATCGGGATATCTAAATATGTATATGTTTGAATATTTGTATATAAATATATACACAAAATAATCTTCTGTCTTACTGTAAATTCTGTGCTACATAGCCGAATACATAAAACCTCACAAAATGATTGTGACAGCCATTTTCTCACCAGATTTTGCCTACCCTCCTGCTATGAAATTCTGCTTTATTATTTCACATTTTTAAATGGCAGGAAATCTCCTAGAAAGAGCAAGTATTCCTGTATGGAGAAGATGGGTTTGCAGGGTGAAATGAACAGAGTGCTGGAGTAATTATAAGTGACAGGCCTGACATTATCATCTTATGAAAGCTGAGTAGCTGAGGCCTAGCAGGCCAGACAAAGCCTCGGTCAGGCTATTGTCAACGTTATTGAATAAAGATGTGCTTTTAATCACATTAGAAAAGGGCTGAAGAATATGAGTTATCAGGCCAAAGAACCCATGAGTAGCATTAAGATAAAAGGCCAGGAAAATGTCTGTAATACAATCATGGTTATATTTTTAGCTGCTGGTAGAAGTACAGGTCAGGAAACAGGAAAGCAACTTCTGCCTTTGATTGCAAAGAAATGTGCTCTCTTGCACATCCTGCTTTTCGAAGACCTTGCTGCTCCCTCCCGTGACATAACAAAGTAGATCTGAAATTAAAACCCCATATGCACCTATATACACACAATTACTATTATTTATAAAGTGCCAACAATTTCGTTAGCACTGAACAATCAGAACAAAGTAAACCAAATTAACAGCAAATTGGACACACTGAGAATGCTGGGAAAGGAGGACCCTGCTCAAGAGCTTACAATCTAAGTGGAGAGAGGTATCAAACTGATGTGAGGGTAATGTGGTATAATAATTAAGCCATATGGCACACATTGTTTATCTACATTAAGCGAGGGTAACCTTTTAGGCTAGGGTCAGACGAACGCATTCTGTGTGTCTGTGCGGACTGTGCGTCCGTGCACAATGGACGTACTTTCTGACTGACGGCAAGGTAGTGGCCACATGGCCCGTTTTGTGACTGATGTTTTTTTTGACTGATGTAGATGGGAAATAAAATAAATATGAAAAACCATGTTGTCCATCAAAAAAGCTGGACGTCAAAAATGCAGTCCGTCTGACTACTTTCCATCACTCACACACAAAGCTATGCTGACGTGGCGCACTCCGCACGTCCGTTCTAGCGATTTGACGTTTTGCCTAACTTGCGTCCGTTTGCCGCGTCCGTTATGCATCTGCACTTCTGTGCGGACGTACTTTGTGAGTATCTATTGATCGTAATTGTATGCTGTCGGGTATATATCTGACAATGCTACCACAGACGTTAAAATGTGCGGCAACAAGGACGTGAACACTGCGCTCATCTGACCCGAGCCTTAGCTAGAATACCAACTAAACGTTGTTTTTTTTTTTTTTACCTCTGACATAAAAATTCGAGTTTAAACAATGCCATCTTGCCTGTTTAGCAGTCAAATAAATAGACATTTGATAGAACCTGCCCTGCATTTGGCATTCTGTCTGCTTTAGCCTTTGTCTGTCAAGATAAAGAATTGGAACATTGTGGTGCTGGTGTCCAAAACACCATGCGCTCTGTATTTAGCATTGTCCCCGTATCTTTTAGTTTATTACACAGCAGACCCATGTATAAAAGCTTGTTATCTTGCTTTGTTCAGAAAGCCGTAAAACCCTTGTGTTGCTGACTAGTAATGCTAACACTTTGGTTTTATTGATGCAAGAGTACCTTTTTACCACTAGACAGTCTGAAGAGGTGAAATTCATCCAAATCAATTCACTTTACGAGTTGGTCAACACCTTCAGCCCCTTAAAATATTTAGTATATATGTAAAATGTTTGTGTGTCTCAAATTAAACTTTTCCTCATGTACTGTCAACCTTATTTTGGTGACATTGGAACTGCCTTGCACAAATCTCATCCCTTAATTTGATTTTAATTTGAGTTTTATGGGAGTTGTATGTCTACAATATCTAGAGGGCCATGATTGGTGAATCCCCGACTTAATTCATCCACAACGTTTTTTTAAAATCGAATTTACTATTACCGGTATTTGTAAGGATATGGCTACAGGTCACATTTTTGCCTTTTAAAGAAGGTAACTTTTTGTGGGTGGCTGGGTAAAAAGATATCTTTTTTATGTATTTTATTTTATTTTAAGCTAGAAGTGTGGTCCCAAAACTTTCAGGATTGCGAGAATTGAGTTCATTGCATCCTTCAAGACTAGGGTCAGACAAGCGCATTCTGTGCGGACTGTCTGTCCGTGCACAACGGACGTACTTTCTGACTGACGACAAGGTAGTGGCCACACGGTCCGTTTTTGTAACTGATGTTTTTTTTTTGACTGATGTAGAAGGGAAAATAAATTAATATGAAAAACCTTTTGTCCGTCAAAAATGCAGTCCGTCTGACTTAGTTCCATCACTCACACACAAAGCTATGCGGATGTGGCGCGTTCCGCACATCCGTTCTAGCGGTTTTACATTCTTGCCTAACTTGCGTCTGTTTGTCACATCCGTTGTGCGTCCGCACTTCTGTGCAGACGTACTTCCTGTGTGGGTCTCTATTGATCATCATCGTATGCTACCACGGACGTTAGAATGTGCGGCAACATGGGCGTGAACACTGCGCTTGTCTGACCCTAGCCTTACCGGTGTTACGGTCGGTGACAGTTTCTCTCCTTGCCACAACTCTCATCCATGTACAGGTATAATATTTATAAAAAGCATGTCCATATGAGTAAGCATCGTCTGTGACACATCTGACTGATGACTCCTTCAAAGAAATGTTTCCACTGGTTGTGATTTCCAGCCTTTGTTGACTTCCAGAGGTGTTTAGATCTGCAAGGCACATCCCTTCAGCTTCTAAAACAAAGACCTTGTTAATCTCCATTGCACCGCATCCACCCCAGCCCATCCTCACTCCACTAAACATATTCTTCTACATTCAGCAAAAATAAGGTAGTTCTATAAAACCAATATCTCCAAACCTTTCACTGATATAGAAATTTGTATTAAAATGTAGACTTTGGTCCAAAGCACAAAGGTACTCCTAGCCTGTGACATTTCTATATGCTTAATTAACTTTTTATGCACAGGGTATTATGATATAATAGGATTAGCTTCTTCAGGACTCCTTCATAAATTTGCACTTGCATTTATAAATACTCCCTGGTAAATCCGCACACAGACCTGTACACACAGTCCCACAGATCCAAACTCTGTGAGAATGTGCATTGATCTAAAACAGATACACATGGTCTTGATTACACAAATATTTGCTCTATACATATGTACACACACTTTTTTAAAGCACTTCTAAACCCCCATACATTACACATGCATTTATATAAAAAAAAGCCCCTCTTACACATGTTTTGCACATCTTCCTGTCTTGTTTATGAATACCAAAAGGACATGACTAAATGGGGGAAAAAGGGAGTTGGACAGGATTAAGTTTCAAAATTGAATTGACCACACAGTCAGGTGTTTACATTTCAGTTTTCCGGTTCGCAAGCCAACAACAACAACACACAGTACACGTCCACCAACAAAATCCATGCATAACACCTCAAACCAATGTGCGAGTAATATCACTTTTGACATTGCTGTAGTTTAACAAAGCATGAAATTATTTTTCATGAAAGGATGGGTATTAATCTTATTACTAGGACAGTTTTCCAATAATTCAATTAATATAGCTGCTGAAAAATTAACCTGAATAAAATACACTGATCTGTTTCCAATGATGAACTTTTTAAAAGCTACACTCGCAAACCAAAAACCATCCAGAAAACATGCACGTTAAATATTAACCCCTGCTAATCTCACACTTTTTGGAGGGGAAAGGGTTAAACCTTACCTTTTCTGCCAAGCTGCAGTCTCGCTTGTCCTGCCACTTTATATGGCTTACTTGTGTACATGACTAATGTGTAGGCAGCCACTTGCATGCCTCTCAATGCTTTTGCTTTGGGTCAACCAGTCAGCTCCTAAGGACAGGGTCACACGTGCGCAAGGAGTGCGTCCATAGTGATCCCTCCTCCCAGCGTCTGTTGTAGCATTATGAAGGCTTGACTGGAAGTGCCACATGACGTGTGTAATAGTATCGCATGTTGTAACGGGTGTGCTGAAATCCTGCCCGTTGAAATGCTACCTTGGACGGGTCTACAAAGCGCGATCCTCCATAGGATTGTGCTTTGTAGGGCTCAGCACACTAACATGCACTCAGTGGGGTGGTCACATGGGCATACGAGTGGAAAGAACGTCCGTTCTCAAGGACGTTACCTCCCCTCTTGTGTGACCCCCAGACTAAAATTGCACACTGGGGTTCCACCCTCCCATCCCCTAGATAATTGTCCAGAAGACTCTAATGAACAGTTGTCGCAATGGTCAGGGACACTGGAAGGTAGAGAATAGGGGACAGGCTCCTGCCACTATGGCTGCTATGCCACTATGGCCAATTTACTATGTTTATATTATCATGGCGGCTAGCTTGACTTTATAAAGTTTTGGTAGTGTTGAGAGTTATAAAATGAGTTCTTTTGAATTGGTTTATGTGTAGAAAATATGCTTCCTGGATTGTCTTTGAAAATTGAGAATAACATAAAAAAAATCCGTGTATGGTTCCTGGTACAATGCATTATCATTATCATTGTAATATACGTCGCATTACAGAGAGCTCTTAAATTTAACGGTTAAATGCAACCTGGCAGCCTTTTCTTAAATCTTTATAGTAAGCCAACCTTCTAAATGCTATAAAAATAGATTATTTCTGCTCCAAATTGTTTCTGCAGAGCATTGATACCAATTTAGGGCTAAATTTATGAAGCATGATGGATAAACAGATCAGTGCCAGAGTCGCGGACTCTTGCAGTAGGAGATAAGTTTACTGTTAACTGTAATATAAAGTGACCCATCCTAGATCCGATAATGTAGGGAATATTTTTTATTTCATTGGGATGGGAAATATCATGTGTAGTCTTTGTGTTTTAGGTTATATTCACACTACTATATACTACTTTATTAACAAATTAAGCAAAAAATGTAATTCTTTAGTGATATCATCATAACTTAACGATTTTCCTGATTTCGTAAATAAAGGAACTTGACATACTACATATATTTCTTATACCCTGCTACTTTATGGAGAGGGCCATCATTTACTCTACACCCTCTTCATTGTTTTGAAGATCCGGAATGATGTGAATCTAGTTAAGAATAATTAGTATAATAGTAGATCTATTATTCCTGATTTTGGAAATGTTGCCACCATAATACATTACGGTGTGGGTCACTTAGAACTAGGATGCCCATTTAGACTAGTGTCAGATGAATGCATTTTCCACGGACTGTGCATCCGTGCGTCTGGACGCATTTTTTGACTGAATACGCGGTAGTGGTCACGCGGTGCGCAATAACGTCCGGGATTTTTTTACGTATTGCAACTTTGGGTGTCTGGACGTGATGTAGGCCGGACATGTGCAGCGTCTGACGTCTCCTAATCACGCACACACGCCGCTATGCGGACGCAGAGCACTCTGTGAGTCAGTACTAGCGGTTCGACGATCTTGCTAACCTGCGTCCCTTTGCCGCTTGCGTTGTACGAACGCACTTCCTTGCGGCCGTACTTCGTGTGCGGTCCTTCATTGGACTTTATTATCTGCTACCACGGACGTACTAAAGTGCGGCTTCACGGACGTAAAAACTCTGTTCTTCTGACCCCAGCCTTAGTTGTACTTAAGAAAAGGCATCACTGCTTCCACAGTTCACAGGAGCAGATAATCTTGTTTTTTTTTTTTTATAACTGAGCATGACCAGACTAAATATAAATTGTAAGTGTGCGTGCGATGAGGTAACTCCTCTATGGATACATCACCGACATAGTATTCATAGAATTAGAACGGTTTTGATTTGGACACAAATGTGATTTTTTTTAATTTATTTTTTTAAGTTTAGAAAATTGTATTAATGAATTTCTGTATTAATTTACTCTTGTTAATGTTTGTTGCAGGTGCTTTTCCAGGTCCGATCATCTTGCTCTTCATATGAAAAGACATATCTAAGGACATTTAAGAACTGAGATGGCCCAGTGGCTGTGGGAGTGCCGCGAGTTGCAATGGACACTCTTGGCTATGGCCTTCACCTTGCAGGACAAAGTACTTTACTCCATGTAACACTCTGTACACAAATTCCATATGAAATGCCCATGCACAGTCACATGTTCAAGTATACAAGCGAACGCAGTCTTTCTGTTATGCCTTATGCCCAACTTGATTGAGGAGGGCACAGAAGGATGGAGAGCAATTTTACGGATCTTTGACTTCCTCAACAATCTAGTACTGGAGTTACTATTCATATTCGAGAGGAAACTGACTGGAAAAAAAGCTCCCCTGCAAGAGGAGATAAGTCTTAAGGAGCTCTGAAGAACTCACTACGTTGCAGCTCAGAAGCTACTGAAAAGTTGCATTGTTGTAGCACTAATGTTTTTTTTCTTTTAAAACTAAATTTAAGAGAAAGAAAAAAAAAAAAGACGGATTTCGAACTAGGTAACCAAATCTCAGTTCATGAGCCTCTTGGCTTGTGTGGAAGACTCCTCATAACGAAAGGCTATAACAGGATCCTACAGAGAGCTTGGTTCCTTGTGGCTTTGTCTTGTTACAGAGATTTTAACACAACGCCATAGGCCTTATTGGCACTAAATCAGTGGAATCACAGACATGAAAAATTCTGCAACTGTTTGGTCTTTGTTTCAGGAGGACTCAAGAATGGAGGACCATATAGACCAACAATCCCCTCCCTCACCCAATCCTCTATTTATTATTTTGATTTATTTTGTGTGTAGCACACCTTATGCACTAGGGACTGGTAAAAGCCACTGACACTGACTGCGACAGGACTTTGCTTCTTGAGATCAAAGTTTCCTGGCCCCAACGTGTGCACTTCCAAAGGTTTAAATACCTTTCAATTTATTTTTTTTGTCTCGGAAACATTTTTTAAGTTCTCTTTTAGTTAACGAAAACGATATTTGAGAAGCTTTGTTCAATTACATCCTCAACATGGACTTGTGTCTAGTTGAAACCATCATTCTTTACAAGGACACTCTTAGCTTGGATTGGACCAGCACTTTGGATTTGCTACTAATGGCTTCAAGCATTTTCCCACCAAACGTTCCAAACCTTGTGCTTGATCATTGACTTCTAGTCCTAACAATATAACTAGTTAGAAACTTGATGTTAATTCCAGAGCAGCTGCTTTTTGTACTATCTATTTTGTTTTTAGTGTTTAACAACAACCACAATGACAAAAAAGCCAAATATATCAAACACTAGAAAAATTTATACTGAAGGACATATTAAAGTAAGTTGAATTTGTGTAATTAGTGATTTAAAAAAGAACTAGATTCTTCCTTGTATACAAATGTCATCGATAATTGGGTACTCTGAAACAACAAAGAGTCCTCCGAAACGTAATGGTTCCAATTGTCCAGGGCAATGGTGTTTTCAACTGTTCGGTCCATAGAAAACAAAAATGACAATGTACAAGCAGGATGTTTTGTATGGCCCTTTGTTGATAGTATCACAGGTTTTCAAAAGACTTCTCCCGAGAAATCGTAGAATTCTAAAATTCTTGGATTATAATGTTTCCCAAGATTAATCCAGAATTTACTACAAACAAGGTATCTATGTATGTACAGATTACACCAGATTTTGTCACTGTGCTCCAAAGGAGGCTTTTTCGACCACTAAAGGCAGGCGTTTTCAAGTGGGTGTAATGGGATAGCAGGTTGTATATTTTGTATATTCAGGGACCACCCCTAAGCAGCTATTACAATTGCACATTTGGTCCCACTGTCCAGATGAACAACACTCTTTTATCCCAGGCAGCTGGCCTTTCTGTTTTGTTTTTTAATTTTTACTTGTTTTGACTCCTTGACTGTTAAGAAAAAAAATTAAAAATAAAATTAAAAAAAAAAAAAAATGAAGAAAATTTAATAAAAAAAAATAATAAAACACCTTAAATATTTAAGACCTACACAGATGGGATAGATCTAATAAATGAAGGTGTTGCCTTGGCACTTACGGTGTAAGCTTGTAGTTGCCAGAGGGTCCCTTATAGACTTTCTGTGGACAGGCCCCTTCAGTAGCTAAAAGGGTTCAGTACTTTCCTTTAACACTGCGATAAGAAACCTGCCTAACGTTGGGTTATTTTCACTTTTTTGTTTTACCATTTTTTAACTTATTTTTAATCCTCAATATCACATTGTTGATCAGGGGCAGGAAGAATTTATATAATTGAGACCAAAATCTTAGAACATTTTGGGTGTTCTGTAAAATCTTGAACAGTGTAGGAAGAAAGAAAATGTTTAATTCCAAAGATTTAAAAGAAAAAAAAAAACATTCTTAAATATACCTGAAGCACTGCTTGTCGACAATCCTTGTAGTCCCCTGCGTCTGCATATGAATATATATTTTAATGGCCATCTGGATGGGTTTTGATGGATTAAGAAAAGTCAAGGGACGTTGGTACATGTGGTGTAACCATGAAACCATTGTGGGAAGGTATAGTATTCTAGATGTTAGCTTAACTTGCATATCTTCAAGAGGCACCTTCAATGTAGATATTTTAAACTCCAATGTGGTTGAGTGCTTATGTTTAGGAGGGAAAATAGCTTTGCTAAAAACAATTTTGTAATGTATCCAACTCTGAACACTTTGTTTCTCACAGACTCTTAACGAAAATTATTATTCAGTGGTCCAAATTTTAATACGCAAGACATTGTACCTTCCTGGCCTATGTTTGTATGAACATTTTTTTCTAAAATATTCTGAACTTGTAAATGTAATATTATGCAGATCAGTATTGATTGACAATATCCACGCTTTATAACTGGGGAAAACCATTTCAAACTTCACACAGTAATCTATGTCTGCAAGGTTCATGTGTCTAAAAAATGTTAATTTAAAATCTGGTTTATGAAACTCAACAGAAAATTTTAAGAAATCTTGTCAACCTGGATCTAAAATTATTTAAGAGTTTACAGTAGGCATATCTTATTGGCACAAATGATTATTTGGCATATGTACGGTATTCAAGTGAAGTAATTTCTTTAGAATGTTGCACTTGATAGATGGCAACCATACAAAACATGCATTTCTATCATGACATTTGTTTTCTCTTTTTTTTAAATTTAGTTTTTGCATTTGATACCCTTTCTAAATTTAATTTTCGAAGCCCTAATCATGGTTATGTCAGCAATACCAAATTTGGACTTTTGATAGGCTCATGGTTCTCGCATTCTGATCCCCGAATACATACTACATACTAAAACATCTTTTTCAACCTATTATATTCTATTAGCCTTGGATTATTACTTTGACCGTTGGATGCAATTCTTGGTTAAACATACATTAAAAAACAAACTTCTAGTGAATTTACCAACGCCCACGTTGACTGATTCTGAAGTACCAGAATAAGAATCACAACTACTAGAACGAAGTACTCTTCTAAAACCATATCACAATTTTGGAACCTGGAGATTTAAGCCTATTCAGGCTTTACGGTTAAGGCCAATATCTGACAAATTTCAAATATAAATTTTTACTCAGGATTCCCCAAATACCTATACATTTTCCATTGTTATTAAATGTGATGGTTTTCTGATTTATAATTCTTTGACAATTACTGGGATTTTAAGAGGTCTAAAAAGTAGTATTCCATTCATCATGGAGAAGGTGCCCACAAAATTGGCTAAAATTTACACATTGTACTTCCGGCTCATAGGCGCATTGGCCAAAGTCACCCTGATTTGGCCAACATTTTTGGTATACAATTAGCAGAACTGGCATTTTTTAAGCATATCATGGTGTTTTCAACGGATTTATGCTTGTCAGCACTTTCTCTGCTTTCAATGAAAATCCATAGAGTTGACAACCTTTTCTTGGGTGAGAGATATTAAAGTGACCCAAAAGTCTTAAAATAGTCTCAGGACTTCTATGATGAACAGGGTAGGCGGGGGACATTGTTTAAAAAACAAAACCTGATGCCTGTGTCTTCTATTAAGAAGACCTCTGTTTAAAGACCAATTTTCTCATTAATTTTCAACACCTTTTATTCTAATTTATGAGTTGCCAGCCTGGAAATGATAGAACTCTTGTGAAAATACAAAAAAATAACAATGACCTTTCCCTCCTATATTCCTACTTATTTATAGGTTGTGATCAAATGTACAAATTAATCACAACTTTCACCAAAGTTGAATGGTTTTGCTGCCATGGTCTGGTTATTTGTTGCACCAATTTGCATGTTTTGTATGGCGAACCATATTTTGAATTTACAGGACCATTGCTGTTACATTAATATATTTCTAATTTAGCGACATTTTCAAACTTCAAGAAAAAAAATAATTTCAATGAATTTAAGGGACACCTGAATTGGCTAAATCGCTATCCTTGTCATTTATTTCCGTAATCTATACCTTGTCGTAGTGGATAGATATGCCGTGTGACATTACACATTTAGATACGCATTACAGTACACATTAGTTTTTCTATACGTAGATCACATTGGCCAATATGGTTGCTGATTCCAAGACTTTTATTAATTTAGTAATAGTGTAAAAATATTTTACACATTGACATTGTAATAATGTCAGTATAAAAAGGGTATAGTAAGTGTCTGAATAGGTTTCTGTTGCATACTCTGAGTTCTATTTTTTTTTTCCTAGTTACAAACCTTCAGAAATGTTGCCTGGCCCTTCAAAAATTAGGATATTTAAGTTTTTTTTTTGCTTCACTTTTCCAAACATGGAAGGTCTTTGGACCTCTGTGTGATGAATTATGATTCCTTAAAACTGGGCCAATTTCTGTTAAATACTCCATTAACACCACTTTCTCATGCACAGCAGAGGCAACATTTCTAAACCTAACCATTTTATAATTTATATCCATCCTGTAATTCCTTGTTCACAAATAACCAACCATATTGCCGAGGAGCTATTTCCACCCAACAGTCAGACATAGTCTCCTTGAATCTCTTTGATTTCCAACAGTTTACATTTCCTTTTGGTTTTCTGTTCATTCACTTTGTTAAGGGGAAGATTGTCAATGTATTAAGGTTTCGCTCATTGCTTTCTGGGTCTTGGGGAATAATTTCTCTTCCTATACCAATTGTAATACTGAAAATGATCACTTTATGATCACACCTAGTGTAGTATTCAAGTAAATGTTGCACTTTTTCAATCTTGTATTGAAAACAGAGGTTGAGAAGACGGACATCCTCTGATTCCCTCCGTTGGATGAATGTGAAGAGTGGCTGTTTTTTTGTTAATCTTATTTGTTCCTGGTAAGCAGATATTCAGTGAGTAGAAGGTAATTCTGCTGCCTTATTTTCAACCCGTGACTGGAGTTGTCGAGTTTAGTTAAATTTAGAAGCCTGGAGTGATACTTGTATTCCTTTACCCCCTATAATACCAGAAGGGCCAGCAATGCAATGTATTGCTTGTCCATGTTGAACTGAAAGGGTTGAACCTTTTTCCATTTCACTTTTCTTTTTCAGGCCTATTTTTGTGTGTGCAAAAAGTACAAAAAGTTACAAAAATAAAAGTTGGAGAACATTCAGAATTTTTAAACCATTTATAGTATTATTCCTCTTCATTTTCCTTCATGACCAATATGATAACCACTATCTTTTTAACAGGTAGCTTAGTTGCTGCTTATGATACCTTAGAATTATGTGAATGCTTTTACTTTAATGATTCCATTTTATTTCCCATTCTGCACAAATAGAACCCTAGACGCAGATTGATTATGCGTGATTTAGCCAACTTGCCATTTCAATGAGAGAAATTTCCATCTTTTGGGAATGGCATTTTGAACTATAAAGTCTCCTCACAAAAAATGTTCCGTTGATACCAAACACTGCAACTCCACCTGCTAGCGTAGAGCTAGACTTGTCAGAATTGGCTCCAGTAATTGGAAGAAGAGAGGTTGACTAGATGACCCTTGTTCTTGCAGTTGCTAAAAACAATGCCAACAAGTGCAACTTGGATATAACCATCAAATTGTCCTGTCCAGCATCAACTAGTATGTTGTTGAATGGACCATCTTGTATTTACCTTTGCAAGTTGACTTGCAAGTCATGCTACCATAAATGGTTCTGGTTTTGTTTTTTTCTCTGAAAAATTATAATGGCAGTTTATTCACTAGAAGTTGTTCGTTCTGATTAGTGTAGTATGACCTATTGTATTGATCCATAACTCTTATTTCACGAAGACCTTGGAATCTTCTTTTTTGCATGGTAGGTTTAACTACCACAATTATTTTCAAATGTTGTAAGATATGCGTTGAGTGAATTGCACTTTTTATTTGCGTAATACAACTTAAAGGCAGCTGATATTTCATTTTATTTTTATTTGTAAGGTATCATAAACTGCAATACACTTATCTTCTGCAGGACCAATATTGCTTTGGAGAACAAGCACCCTCACCGTTAATGTTTTTTGTGTTGTCTCTAGAGCTATCATTCCCTATAAAACCACTGCAGCTAAAAATGAACCAATGGCATGCTCTTTATTAGAAACTATGCTCAGTAGAATAATGGTGTGGTGTTGGCGCTTTCACACACTAACATTTTTCACTCCAATATTTTGTCGATCTTTCAGATTATAGTCCTTTACATGGGCCTTGTATATTAATGGGCTTTTTCTTCCTACACCTTGACAGTATATATTCCTAATTTGGGTTGCACCTTTTATAGAAGCATTCCCCTATTAGAATCATTTTTTTAATGGAAAAATTCTGAATTTTTCTCAAACTTAAAAAAAAAACAAAAAAAATGAAAAACACATTGCTTGAAAAACATTTAATTTTGCACTATAATTTTTTATTTTTATTTATTTTTTATTTTATTTTGGGCCAGGCGTGTCGAACAAGTGCTTATGGAGAGACCCTCAATTATATTCTCTCAGGCCTTTTATGGTATTTCTCCTATAATCGAGAAATACCCAATTTATAGCTCTCCGTTCTCCCTTTATTTTTTATGATTTCTTTGTTTTTATTTTGTGACATTGTATTTTTTAGTTTTTTATATTTATATATACATATATATATATGAATATATTACTTTGTCCTTTTTTTTGCTGTAAAAACGTCTTACAATTTAAATAAAATATTATTTGTATTATATGATGGTGGTATGTTAATGTTACAAAATTATTAATGAAGAAAAAAAATTTATTTTTGTTACTGGTCTGTTTCATAATTCTTTTTTAAATTGGTATATTGTAAGATATCTATGCAAAAATGTTATGTGACGCATTTTTATTTAAGAATGTAATGTGTAATAAACCGTAGAATGTGTTTGGCCTGGAAATGATTAAGCGCCTCTTGTTCATCATTTTGTTTCTGCATTCACAATCCCATAAAAGGTGGTCACATTAATGGTTACGTAACCAGATTGCTGTCCTTTAAATGTCATCAAGCCTACTATAGTGACACCTTCTCGTTTTTGAGTGTACACTTGAATACAGTTGTAGAATTCAATATTCAAGATTAATAGAGTTGAATTTATTGTTTACGTTCTCTAACGGCACAAAAACGTTTTTTCTTTTCTGCATATAATATGTTCTGTTCAAATTTTGCTATATGCAGTTTTGTCCATATCCAACATTTAAAAAATCTGCATAAGCATTTATTAAATTCTAGAAATCTGAAGCATTCTGTGGTTGAAGAAATTCTGAACAAATTCCAACTTATATTGAAACGGAACCGTTGATTTCAGAAGATATAACAGAAATTCTCACATCTTTTCCTGCATAATATTTTAACATTCAAAAACCTCCATCCTGTAAATATAGTCAGTTTCTACCATTGTAGTTTGTGTAGTAAATCCCCTAAATACATCTTTTTTCTATTGCGCGTATCAGTTTTGCCAACAAGTTGGAATAAACGTTAACTGTAAACTATCAACTTGTTAGGTGGTGCCTTTACTCATTGCGAAGTTGCCCATGTTTGCCAATGTATAGATTATACAGGATGTTTATCCTTATTAGAAATATTGAATTCCAAAATGTTCAAATATGCAAAAACGTTTTGCGCGCTGACATGAGAAGTGAAAAATGTCACACCTGACATCATAAAGGGGGACAAAATTATACTGTATAAAATTAACTTTAAACTATGGTCTCGATTTCTTTGATCTGCCGATTAACCATACTCAATGCATTTTTCGTCCACTTCTTGGTCTGAGAGATTTATTAAAATTCGAATTTATGGCTTTTTGCTTCCCTTTAACAATTTAATTCACACATTGGGTCTCGCTGCTAAACTTTCAAGGAAATATTAAGAATTAGTGTCTGCGGAGGCGCTTACTGAATTGCTATTGGAGATAAGAGTGTGCTGCCTACAAGGTATTGTACATAAACCTCAACTAAATGTGCAAAAGTGATGTGGGGTTGGTGGGAAAGTCCAAGTGGCGCAATTAATTAATTCAGATGGGTTTTTTATATATGGAAATTGAATCCAGACAATTGTCTTACGCCCATAAAGTGCTTATACCAGGCCTAAGTCTGCATTTTACACAGTGATCACTGGCATGAAGTAATGCTCTCCTATTGGTCAATGGCTTCCAAGCTAGTGCAAGTTCACAAATTCATAAAAATTGACTGGGTTGACAAACTTCTAAAACAGACATAAAATAATTAGTTCTCCTATTTGGAAATATGTCCTAAAATCACTCAAACCAATGCTTTTATAAAGTGCATGTGCTCAAGTATATCCCCTATAATAAAGTGCAAAACACAAAAAGTGTCAAAGTGATATGCACCAGGATCGAGGAATGTCCTTCTATAAACCGGAATAGTTCATTAATAAAATCATATAAAGTGCACGTGCAAAAGTGCAAGTAGATGGAAATATAGACCATATAATTGTCCGCAAGTCTCTTTATGGCATGAAGGTTGTGCTGTGGGATCCGATATCCTGCCTTCACAATTCCTTCTCTTCAGTAGGCAAATCTCAATGTAAATGCGAGGGTATATAAAAGCATTGGTTTGAGTGATTTTATGACATATTTCCAAATAGGAGAACTAATTATTTTATGTCTGTTTTAGAAGTTTGTCAACCCAGTCAATTTTTATGACTTTGTGAACTTGCACTAGCTCGGAAGCCATTGACCAATAGGAGAGCATTATTTCATGCCAGTGATCACTGTGTAAAATGCAGACTTACGCCCATAAAGTGCTTATACCAGGCCTAAGACAATTGTCTGGATTCAATTTCCATATATAAAAAAAACATCTGAATTAATTAATTGCGCCACTTGGACTTTCCCACCAACCCCATTTCAAGGAAATATTGGCTAAAGCGATTCAGTTTGAGTTTAATGAAATGTCGATTTCTGAAAAAATATCACATGCTGAAAGGTGTTGTTAAATGACTCTTCAGATGCTTTAGTAGCGTTATTTAATGTATTGGTCTGGTTCTTAGTGTATGGAGATTGTGTTTTTAATTTTAAAGTCATGCACGTTTACGTTAAATTTTGGACATGCATTTTTTTTCCTGTAACTGGAAATATTAAAGTACGGACTTGCACAGTTATAACTAACTGTACAAATCGTATTTTGTGGACTTGCGCGCGTTATGACAGTTTAAATCTTTATGTGCTTGTAGGTTTTCAATTAATAGTTACAGGAGGCCTTTTACTGTAAAATGTGGACGTTCATGTAAGGAGGTTATGCATTCTCTGTTTAATGTATAGGTATCTTTCTACAGTCTGAAAATGAATATGCCACTGTTGGATATACGACGCGCAACACGACAACTTAATAATTCTACATTTGCAGTAAAACACGCATGTACAGGACTTCCAAATAAAGGTGCAAGTTCGTACATTAAGTTCCGAAACTGTTACAATGAAACAAGGAATGTGCATCCGTGCACACATATTTACACTGGTTTTCTGGCTTTTTTGCGGCATGTTATATTTTCTAAACATGAACATTTTTTGGAATTTGTCTCTGAACAAATTTTTTTCATTGAATCAGCAGATATTTGAAAATGGATCTCAGACAATATTTTGTTCTAGAACATCGACCCATGAAATGAAATCGAGCCCTATATGTATTTATATGCAAGTATTCAAAAATCCAAAGGATCAGGGATACTCTGCCTGTAACAGCAAAGGTTAACCTTGATTCTTCTAATTATCATGAGGAATGTTCATAAAAAATTGCCCAATACAGAATATCATCCTCTCATTTATAACATGTCAAAGACCTATAATAAAATGGTCCAATCCCCTTCTTATTGGGTATTTGTAGTGATCATAATCTGATTAATAGCATTGCAGCTTCCAAATAGTGCCAATAGAACCTAAAAATACTGCCTCATAATGCCTGTGCGTGTAATTTACAGTAACATCTTGTACCTGTCCTGGAAAGGGATTTTCAGCAATTATAACCCCCAGAGCTTGTCCTGTATTCTGCCCCTCCATGACCGCTGTAATGCAGGAGTAACATTTTTCTAACATTTTGTTAGAGTGAGGGTAGGGACTGCACCTTGTTGGTGGGTAACAGGAGTGAGATCTCATGAAGAACTTGGTTTCCCCTTTGGGGCACAATTTTCCTGGATTATAAAGGAATGCAAACAGGGTATTATGTGACTTATTGTTTTTCATGACATAGTCTTAGATTAGAGGGGCAAAGGTTTAAAAGTAACATCAGGAAGCATTATTTTACTGAGAGGGTGGTGGATACATGGAACAGCCTTCCAGTAGAAGTGGTAGAGGCCAAAACAGTAATTGAATATAAGCAGGCATGGGATAGGCATAAGGCTATCCTAAACAAAAGATAAATCCAGGTAAAGTATCCATGTAATTGGGCAGACTAGATGGGTCGAAAGGTTCTTATCTGCCGACATTTTCTATGTTTCATTGTATTACAATGCAAAATAGAGTGTACGTGGTTTTGTTAGTGAAATGGTTAATAGTTAAATAAAAATTAAACCCAGATCCCAACCTGTAAATAATTAAGTTTTGAGCAGTATGTTCTTGCCTTGTACGTGGAGGTGCTACAGTAATTTCTCTATTAATCTTTTTCCTTTAGTTTTCTTACTATATAGACATAATTTTAACAAATCTTCAGATCTCCCAGTGAAAATTATACATATAACAAAACCTTGTCGGTGTTAAATATTGTTTAAGAATAATTTTTAAATAAACCCTGAATTCTTTTTATTATTATTATTATAAATTCAATAAGGTTCCACTAACAGGTTGGTTTAATTATTCGCAGGTATTAAGAAAGAAACTAATCAAAAATATATGAAGCTTGGAAGATTATCAGAGCTTTCCAAAGTGATCCGAATGGCTGGAGAAAGGTAACCGAACGCTGAAAATCAGCGTTCGGTTACCTTTCCTGGCCATTCGGCTATCCAGATATGCCTGCACATACGGTGCCTGTTCGAGGGCAGTGACATCCCCTTAAAATGCAATTCTTCGGCTATTCAGAGAACACAAACCAGCAGTGAAAGGTTCCCGTAATGCCCTGCCATTCGGTGGTTTCATTCGACAGGTTTATTCAGGAGAATCCCATAGGCTTCAATGTTAAAACTATTCCCGTTTTAATTCAATATCTAATAAACCATTGATTTATAATATTCTGCAGTAAAGCGTCTCTTTGTTTATAGATTTTTTTAGGATATTTTAAGCATTTTTCTGGATTTTTTTTTAAGTTTACTTATTTTTTCTGTATCAGCCCTTTTTATTATCATTCATTGGACCTCATGTAAATTTCATACATTTTCGCTCAGTAGTTTCTGTGCTTGAATGTTTGAAAAGTGAAACTCTGTTTGCAAACAGTTTTTCTAATTTATTCACTCCATTCGTCTGCGGTGTCGGCTTTTTCCGGTGGCTCCACTGAGTGTGATCGGCTCCTGCTTGGGTTTTTCTGGCGTTTTCGGCGGGTTAATTCAGATGTTTTTGCGGGTTTTGCGGTTAGCTTTCGACAGGTTTGCGGTGACCTTTCCCGGCAATTCGGGTGGTGCTTGCTGAATATACCGCAGGGTCGCCGAAATGGGATCGGCAAAACTAACCGAATTGAAGAGGATGAAAAGTCATCGAACGTGCGGTGACTTTTCGATTCTCTTTGAATTACCCTGAAAGTCTTGAAGGGTGACACAACTTTGTATATAGTAGGGATGTGCATGACTTTTTCGGGTGTTTTTTTTCATTTCTGAAAATTTTGTACAGTTTTTCCCTTTTTTCGGATCGTTTCAATTCGGAGATTCTGATCATTTCAGCGATTCAGATCATTTTGGGTGATTCGGATCAGTTGATTCTTCGTTTTAAGAATGGGAAGTAGATTACTACCAATAAAATGAACGTTTCTTTTCTTATTAATTCTTTTAGGATTTTTTAGGCATTTTTTGGGGAAATTTTAGGTTTCCTCCACTTTTTTAAAGAAACAAGGAGTCATATGCTGCATTAATTATACTGCAGAGAGGTGCTACCAGGCAGTGTACGAATTCATATACTGAATTATACTGCAGAGAGGCTCTGCCTGGCAGTGTGCAGATTCACATGCTGCAGCACCCCTCTGCAGTATAATTAATGCAGCATATGAATCCGCACACTGCCGGGCAGTGCCTCTCTGCAGTATAATTAATGCAGCATGTGAAAACGCACACTGCCAGGAACTTCCCAGCAGTGTGTGGATTCATATGCTGCATTAATTATAACTCCTAAAAAAACGAAAAGCTAACTGATCAAAAAATGAATCGATCCGAATCAATGAATTGATCTGCAGAGCGGTGCCGGCAGTGTGCGGATTCATATGCTGTATTAATTATACTGCAAAGAGGCGCTTCCCAGCAGTGTGTGGCTTAATATGCTGCATTGAAGCCTATGGGTTAAAAAGCCTTGTTTCTTCAAAAAAAGTTATGAAACCTAAAATTTTACCCAAAAACTCCTAAAAGAATAAATAAGTAATCAACTTGCCATTCTTAAATAAGCAATAAAAAACAAAATAACTCATAAAAAAGCGAAAAACCAACTGAACCGAATCACCCGAAATGATTCGAATCAATCCGAAACTTCGGATCGATCTGAAATTGTTGGATGGTCAATATTTTGTTCTTGGAAATGCTCCCAAAATACAAAAATGGTGAATTTCGGACTAATTTCAATTCAAAACGAATTGCACATCTCTAGTATAAAGGTTATTTTGTTGACGTGGCTTCACAAAGCATTACAATAGCCAGTAATCTACACCGCCATCACCAATTGAGCTTGGGAAGCCTTCAAAGTGAGCACTTAGAGATATCCTGGTGAGTGATTTAGATTTTTGTTTCAAACAGATCTTTTCTATTCATCTTAAGGTTTTAAGTTGGGTCTGGTGTGTAAATTAGGTTAGGCTGGTGACTCATTCCTCTTACTGATTAGCATACAATTGGAATCAATTGGGCGCTATTTGCTAATGTGGTTAAACTTGTCCACGCCTTGCTGGGGGAGGTGTTCTTAGGTGACTATATAAAGCTTGTGGAATATTAGCTTGGTCTAATTGAGTTTGGGAAGCCTTCAAAGTGAGCATTTAGAGATATCCTGGAGATACTCTGGAGGTAGTCTGAGGTTAGACAGGAGGTAGAAAACCTACAAAAAGGTAAGATTTGTTGGTTTAAATCCATTCTTTTATAATGGCAGGCTTGGTCCAGTGTAAGAGCTGTCATGTATTTGTTTTTAGATCCAATTTTTGGAGGTTTGGAGTGTGCCCGATATGTAGGCAGCTCTCTTTATTGCAGCAGGAAATTGCCTGTTTGAAGTCTGAGATTTGTAAATTATCTGTTAGACAAACTCAGGCTATGACTATGACTGTTACAAAGCCACTGCCTCAGAGGCCTCCTAGGAGCGGCAGATGGACTACTGTAGGATCTGGTAGACTTAGAGTTGTGGATAGAAGGCATGTCCCACAGTCTGTGGCTCTTCTTAATTCTTTTGAGGCACTTTCAGAGTGTAGTGGTGAGACGGAAGTAGGCTCAGACACCATAGTTGAGGAACCACCATCCCCTATGCCTAAGGTATGCAGGACTGCAACCAAGACCAATAAGGAAAAGGTGTGACATGATAGAAGGCAATTGTTGCTTGGGTGATTCTATCATAAGAGGTGTTGAGCTGGAGAGTAGTGGTTTGGTGAGATGTCTTCCTGGGGCTACTGCTCGTAGAGACAAGAGACGTATTCTCAATATTGTCAAACCAGCAAAGCAACGAGGGGAAGTGGATGTTCTAGTCCATCTAGGGACAAATGACTTGGCTAGCAATGAGGTTTCTGAGATTAAGGAAGATGTTTGTGTTCTTGGAGGTGAAATACAGCAGATTGCGTCCACTGTGTCATTCTCTGAAGTTTTGCCTGTGCATAACATTCAGGATAGGCAGATGCGCAATAGTGAATTTAATTTGTGGCTTCGGGAATGGTGTCGAGAGCAAGGATTTGGCTTTGTGTCCCATGATAGCTCTAATTGGAGCAGAAAGGAACTGTATAAAAAAGATGGTTTGCATCTAAGGCTAGGGTCAGACTAACGCATTTTTCACGTTGTCCGTGAAAATGTGCGTTCGAAGAATGGACGTATTTTTTCACGGAATACGCAATAGCGGTCATACTATGCGCAGTTTCATCCGTGATTTTGTACGGATCATCAATAAAACACTTCTTGCATCTGGACGTTATGTTGGCCGGACATTAGCAGCGTCTGATGTCTCCAATTCACGCACACACGCCTCTAGCGGACGCAGCGCACTCTGTACGTCAGTACTAATGGTTTAACGTTCTCGAAAAAATGCGTTCATTTTCCACTTGCGTTGCGCAGCCGGACTTTTGTGCGACCGTACATCGTATATTGGCCGTCATTGCCCGGCATCTGCTGCTAGTGCGGCCGTGATTAAGTGCGCCAGAACGCGCGTTCGCACTGCCTCAGTCTGACCCTAGCCTTACTCATAGGGGAACATATGTTCTCAGTGAGAAGTTCAAAGGTTTCGCAAAGAAATATTTAAACTAGGAGGGGGGACAAAAGGGTAAAAAACAATCTGCCTGATTGTCCCCCAAAACTAAATCGGAGGGTACAAGCAACATGCGGGGAAAAAAAATGACAAGCTCAGAGTCGTGTCTATAAATGCTCGCAGTTTAGTCAATAAAATCAATGAACTGGAGGCAATGATGGCAGCTGAAAAAGTAGATTTAGGCTAGGGTCAGACTGAGGCAGTGCGAACGCGCGTGCAGCCGCACTTAATCACGGCCGCACTAGCAGCAGATGCCGGGCAATGACGGCCAATATACGAAGTACGGTCGCACAAAAGTCCGGCTGCGCAACGCAAGTGGAAAATGAACGCATTTTTTCGAGAACGTGAAACCGCAGGTACTGACGTACAGAGTGCGCTGCGTCTGCTAGCGGCGTGTGTGTGTGATTAGGAGACGTCAGACGCTGCTAATGTCCGGCCAACATAACATCCAGACACAAAAAGTGTTTTATTGATGATCCGTACAAAATCACGGACGAAAATGCGCATAGTATGACCACTATCACGTATTCTGTGAAAAAATGCGTCCATTCGTTCGAACGCACTTTTTCACAGACAACATAAAAATGCGTTCGTCTGACCCTAGCCTTAGTTGCGGTTACTGAGACATGGTTCAGTGAGAAAAATAACTGGGACATAACAATACCGGGGTACTCTTTATATAGAAAAGACAGAGAAGGTAGGAAAGGAGGAGGAGTGGCCCTGTATGTGAAAAACAACATAAAAATGAACCAAATAAAAGTGAGCGAGGTGAACATAGAGTCAGTTTGGGTTACGCTAACATTTGGCAATCATACAGTAGCTCGTGTAGGTGTGATCTATAGACCCCCTGGACAAGTAGAAGAGCTAGATAATCTGCTGCTTGAGGAAATAGCCAAAATGGCAATGAAGGGGGAAGTTATTATCATGGGGGACTTTAATCTTCCTGATGTTAACTGGAAAACCAAAACAGCTGGGTGCACCAGGAGTACAAATATTCTAAACTCCCTACTGGGATTATCTCTAACACAAGTAGTTGAGGAGCTGACCCGTAAAGAGGCCATATTGGATTTAATACTCACAAATGGAGGTTTGGTATCGGACGTTGTTGTAGGTGAAAATTTGGGATCTAGTGATCACCAGTCAGTATGGTTTAATATAAGAACAGGGATGGAGCCGCACCACACAAAAACAAAAGTTTTAGACTTTAAATAAACAGATTTTTCTAAAATGAGATTTTGTGTGAAGGATTCATTATCAGACTGGAGGAGTTTAAAGGGAGTCCAGGAGAAATGGGATTATTTAAAGGAAGCATTATTGAAGGCCACAGGCAATTGCATTTGACTTGTTAGCAAAAACAAAAAAAAGAAGAAACCACTGTGGTACTCTGCAGAAGTGGCCAAAATAGTGAAGAACAAAAAGACGGCATTCAATAATTCTAAAACAACTCATAGGTTTGCCTAAGATTATGCAGAAAGAGGCAAAGCAATTTATAAGGGCTTCCAAAGCACACGCAGAAGAGAAAATAGCTCAGTCAGTAAAAAGGGGGACAAAACATTTTTTAGATACATAAACAAGAAAAGTAAAACAAGGATTAGTTAGATTTAAAAAAAAAGGAAGGAAGGTATGTAGAAGAGGATAAAAGTCTCGCTGACTGCCTCAATGAATATTTTTGTTCAGTCTTTGCAGAAGGAAAGGGACCTCGGTTAGGAGGAAACACTAACGAGATAATTACATATCAGTTTACAGAGGAGGAGGTTCTACAGCAGCTGTCTAAAGTAAAGACAAATAAGTCAATGGGGCCTGATAGGATCCACCCTAAATTATTAAAAGAGCTCAGTGATGTAATAGCAAAACCGTTAGCAAGGATTGGTTAAATAAATCTGTTAACGGGAGTCGTCCCAGAAGACTGGAAATTAGCAAATGTTGTGCCCATTCACAAGAAGGGTAGTAGGGAGGAATCTGGGAACTATAGGCCAGTTAGTCTTACGTCAGTAGTGGGGAAATTAATGGAAACCATGTTAAAGGAAAGGATTGTTGAACATCTAAAAACACATAGATTACAGGATCAGAAGCAACATGGGTTTACCTCAGGGAGATCATGCCTCGGGTCAGTACTTGGACCCATTCTATTTAATATTTTTATTAGTGATATTGCAGAAGGTATTAATGGAAAAGTATGTCTTTTTGCTGATGACACAAAGATTTGCAACAGGGTTGACGTTCCTGGAGGGATCAGCCAAATGACAAATGATTTAGGTAAACTAAAAAATTGGTCGGAGCTGTGGCAATTGAGTTTTAATGTGGATAAGTGCAAGATAATGCACCTGGGACGTAAAAACCCAAGGGCTGAATATAGAATATTTGATACAGTCCTAACCTCAACATCTGAGGAAAGGGAT
This sequence comes from Leptobrachium leishanense, assembly GCA_009667805.1. Lineage (NCBI taxonomy): Eukaryota > Metazoa > Chordata > Amphibia > Anura > Megophryidae > Leptobrachium > Leptobrachium leishanense. Next base: position 79,361,711 of record CM019069.1, on the reverse strand, counting down.
TTAGGGGTTATTATTTCAGAGGATCTAAGGGTAAGTAGTCAATGTAATAGAGCAGCAGGAAATGCTAGCAGAATGCTTGGTTGTGTAGGGAGAGGTATTAGCAGTAGGAAAAGGGAAGTGCTCATGCCACTGTACAGAGCACTGGTGAGACCTCACTTGGAGTACTGTGTGCAGTACTGGAGACCGTATCTCCAGAAGGATATAGACATCTTAGAGAGAGTTCAGAGAAGGGCTACTAAAATGGTGTACGGCTTGAAGGAGAAAAGTTACCAGGAAAGGCTTAATGATCTAACATGTACAGCTTGGAAAAAAGACGAGACAGAGGAGATATGATAGAAACATTTAAATACGTAAAGGGAATCCACAAGGTAGAGGAAGGGAGAATATTTAAAAGGAAACAAAGTAGCAAAACAAGAGGACATAGTCTTAGATTAGAGGGGCAAAGGTTTAAAAGTAACATCAGGAAGCATTATTTTACTGAGCGGGTGGTAGATACATGGAACAGTCTTCCAGTAGAAGTGGTAGAGGCCAAAACAGTAATTGAATTTAAGCAAGCATGGGATAGGCATAAGGCTATCCTAAACAAAAGATAAATCCAGGTAAAGTATCCATGTAATTGGGCAGACTAGATGGGCCGAAAGGTTCTTATCTGCCGACATTTTTCTATGTTTCTATGTTTCAATTTAGCCATTTATCAAAAACCTCATAAGGTTTGAGGTAAACCTCTGCCCCTCACTCTATAAACATATGATACACTATAGAGCTTTAAGACCTGCAGCAATCTCCTAAATCATCCAGAAATTCTAAACCCTTTCTTGAGATCAGTGGCTACAGGACAAGTTTATACATTGGTGTTGTGTCAGGCTTGTGCAATGTACCACATTTTGGCCGGTCCTGCTCTATCCTAACCTAATCACTGTTCCTTTGCGATTAATTTGAATACGTGAGACACGCATATGGGCTCTTTGAAGTTCAAGCAGGTCCTGTAATAAGGCACCTGTGAGAAGGAATGGTATAAATCCAGGGTTGTCCACTATAACATTAGGGTGGTCCACTATAGTCTACAAAACCAGAATGGCTGCATTCAATGTGAAAATAAATACATCATAAGGGTGTTGCTGAAACCATTCAACATAGGGATCTCAGATGTTTCTAAGTTACGATTCTCAGGGCATCTATGGCATTCATAAAATTCTGGGAGCTGCAGGCATCAGCGTCTGGACGGCCAGAGACTGACATCCCTGATTTAACATGGCATACAAAATACAACACACTCCATCTTTTAATGTAGATTTAAAAATGTAGGTCATCAAGCCCATAGGACTCCAAGGAAGCCAAGCAACCCTGTGTGACCTTGCACAGATACTGAGGGAGAGCACTAGGATGTATTTGTTCCCAATAATCAACTGCTTGTAGGGAGAGAACACGTCCGATCACACTGCCCTATGCTATGTGGGGTCGGAGGTAGGATTTTTCATTAATTACATATGTATTTAAATTACAGTGTATTTATTTTTACGGTTTTTGCTACATCAAAATCATTGTTTAATTTTTGTGTTGGGAATTAAATAAATAAAATGAATCCGAAAACCTCTATCAGTCCGTCAATAGCCTTTATTTTCATCAAAAGTAGCTGCTTCCAGTGCCCAAATCCCTCCCTCCCTGGTACCCAAATTGTTAAATACAACCGCTGAGATGCAAGATTAGCAGAGCTCATAAATGTTGATTATTTTTTATTATTATTATGGATGTGTCATCTTTCACAATTAAGATGCTCATATTCCCGTATTTCTCTAATCAATGCATGTCATTTCCAAGAATACTGTCAGGTAAGTTTTATTATGTTTTTAAATATTCATAAAGATCCTCTTTAATTAAAACCTTTTTTTATATATCTTCAAAGCTTCGGTCTAAAATGGAACAGACAAATTCTGATAACGTGTTTTCGTCTATTAAAATAAAATTATCAACCTAGACCTCATGCTTTTAAATGAACATTATGGTTTGCTTCCATATCATGTACGCAGGGCCCGTGCCCGCCTAGAGCGCAGCGCCGCCTCAGGCGCAGCCGAGAGACCAACACTCACAAGGGTATGATGTGACAGGTCTCTCCGCCGGCTGCTGTCACGCCGCTCTATCACGCTGCACGCTTGCTCTGGCCTCTGGGCGCAGCTTGATCATGGAAGACTCGCGGTGGCTGTCCATGCTGAGGGGGCGGGGTTTTCCCCGCTTCCCTCACTCTCTATTGGACAGCCACCGCGAGCTGTCTTCCATGATCAAGCTGCTCCCAGAGGCCAGAGCAAGCGAGCAGAGTGATAGAGAGGCGTGACAGCAACCGGCGGAGACCCATCACAACAAACCCAGCCATGTTTGAGCTACTGGGGGCAGTATATACCCATGTGTGAGCTACTGGAGCAGTATATACCCATGTGTGAGCTGCTGGGGCAGTATAAAGTCAGGTCCAGAAATATTGGGACATCGACACAATTCTAACATCTTTGGATCTATACACCACCACAATGGAGTTGGAATGAAACAAACACAATGTGCTTTAACTGCAGACTGTCAGCTTTAATTTGAGGGTATGTACATCCAACTCAGGTGAACGGTGTAGGACTTACAGCAGTTTGCAGATGTGCCTCTCACTTGTTAAGGGACCAAAGGTAATGGGACAATTGGCTGCTCAGGTGTGTGATATTCCCTCATTACCCCAATTACAATGTGCAGATAAAAGGCCCAGAGTTCATTTCAAGTGTGCTATTTGCATTTGGAATCTGTTGCTGTCAACTTTCAAGATGAGATCCAAAGAGCTGTCACTATCAGTGAAGCAAGCCATCATTAGGCTGAAGAAACAAAACAACCCCATCAGAGAGATAGCAAGAACATTAGGCATTGCCAAAACAACTGTTTGGAACATTCTCAAAAAGAAGGAACGCACCGGTGAGCTCAGCAACACCAAAAGACCCAGGAGACCACGGAAAACAACTGTGGTGGATGACCGAAGAATTCTTTCCCTGGTGAAGAAAACACCCTTCACAACAGTTGGCCAGATCAAGAACACTCTCCAGGAGGTAGGTGTATGTGTGTCAAAGTCAACAATCAAGAGAAGACTTCACCAGAGTGAATACAGAGGGTTCACCATAAGATGTAAACCATTGGTGAGCCTCAAAAACAGGAAGGCCAGATTAGAGTTTGCCAAACACCTAACAAAGCCTTCACCGTTCTGGAACAAGATCCTATGGACAGATGAGACCAAGATCAACTTGTACCAGAGTGATGGGAAGAGAAGAGTATGGAGAAGGAAAGGAACTGCTCATGATCCTAAGCATACCACCTCATCAGTGAAGCGTGGTGGTAGTGTCATGGTGTGGGCATGTATGGCTGCCAATGGAACTGGTTCTCTTGTATTTATTGATGATGTGACTGCTGACAAAAGCAGCAGGATGAATTCTGAAGTGTTTCGGGCAATATTATCTGCTCACATTCCGCCAAATGCTGCAGAACTCATTGGACGGCGCTTCACAGTGCAGATGGACAATGACCCAAAGCATACTGCAAAAGCAACCAAAGAGTTTTTGAAGGGACAGAAGTGGAATGTTATACAATGGCCAAGTCAATCACCTGAACTGAATCCCATTGAGCATGCATTTCACTTGCTGAAGACAAAACTGAAGGGAAAATGCCCCAAGAACAAGCAGGAACTGAAGACCGTTGCAGTAGAGGCCTGGCAGAGCATCACCAGGGATGAAACCCAGCGTCTGGTGATGTCTATGCGTTCCAGACTTCAGGCTGTGATTGACTGCAAAGGATTTGCAACCAAGTATTAAGAAGGGAAAGTTTGATTTATGATTATTATTCTGTCCCATTACTTTTGGTCCCTTAACAAGTGGGAGGCACATCTGCAAACTGCTGTAAGTCCTACACCGTTCACCTGAGTTGGGTGTACATACCCTCAAATTAAAGCTGACAGTCTGCAGTTAAAGCACATTGTGTTTGTTTCATTCCAACTCCATTGTGGTGGTGTATAGAGCCAAAGATGTTAGAATTGTGTCGATGTCCCAATATTTCTGGACCTGACTTTATATAGCGCCAACAGAATCCGCAGCGCTTTACAATGAGGGAGTACAGATATGAGACATAATAAAGACACATTTGGAACAGACAGCCCTGCTTGTAGGATAATTGCCCTACTGATACAGCACTTTATAGAAGTGCAGCTAGACCCAAAGATGTTAGAATTGTATCAATGTCCCATTATTTCTGGACCTGACTGTATATCAATGTGTGAGCTACTGGGGAAGTCTATACCCATGTGTGAGCTACGGGGGCAGTATTTACCCATGTGTGAGCTGCTGGGGGCGGTATATACCCATGTGTGAGCTCTGTGATACGCTCACACATGTCACATGTTTTTTTTTGGGGGGCACAAGTAGCTGGTCTGGCCTAGGGCGCAATATAGCCTTGCACTGGCCCTGCATGTACGGTATTGTTCATAGTTTGCTTTCTGGTATGTAGAAATACCAGGTTAGCAACACCTTACCACTTAGTAGGGGCTTATGTCTAGGTATTTCAGGTTGAACGCTCATATTTGAATGCCACGTTTTAACCCCTTGACTACCAAACACTTTTTGTTGAAAAAAAAAAATCACATTTATTTGAAACATGGGATGCATTATTAGGCCTCGTCAGGAGGGTGTAGCTGACACCACTCTAGGCACATTGAGCAAGGGGTCAACGTCTGGATACCCTATACACTGTAGTTATATATCCGCCAAGGCCAGATATATAACTAGGCAGAGTAGTCTTGTGCCTACAGGTGCCTGCCACAAGGGGTGCCTTGCAAAGTAAAATAAAAAATGTAAAATGTTTTAATTTTTAAAAACAAAAAAAAAGATATTTAGACCCTGTATCTCAGGGACCCTAAGGGCTAGAGGGACATATGAGGTATCATAGGAAAGGTCAGATTATGGCCTTTCAAGTGATACCTATTATACCCAGGTTAGATTTAGGCTAGGGTCAGAGTGGGGCAGTCGGAACGCGCGTGCAGGCGCACTAAATCACGGCGGCAGTAGCAGCACATAACGGCCAATGACGGCCAATATACGCAGTACGTGCGTACAAAAGTGCGCCGACACCACGCAACCGGCAAATGAACGCATTTTTCTCAGAACGTGAAACCGCTGCTACAGACGTACAGAGTGCGCTGCGGCCGCATGGCAGCGTGTGTGCGTGATTAGGAGACGTCAGACGCTGCTAGTGTGCGGCCTACATAACGTTCAAACAGCCGGATTTCCCTAGACTTCTTTTTTACCCCACCGTCATGAAATACGTCCAGAATTGCGCATCGTCTGACCACTTAAGCGTATTCCGTGAAAAAATGCGTGCGCACGCATCGACGTACATTTTGACGGTGGCTGCAGAAAATGCGCTCATCTGTCCCTAGCCTTATGGAAAGATAAAATATCAAAATATTTTTCTTTTTTCTAAAGCAGCACTATTATTCACTTATAGTAGTGAGTAGTAAGTAAACCGTGATGCTGCACAAACTCCCCTCATTTCCCACACTGCCATGCCAGCAAGTGTGAAGCTGATAATGCAATGCATTGTTTCATCGACAATCTAGACCATGGCACTGTAGTGAGGTGAGACTGGGGGGATGACTTTGGAATCCTGCATCTCTGAATTGCACACCGCACAAGGTGAAGTGAGGTATCATTGGAAAGGTCAGAGCCTGGTCTTTACAATGATACTAAGCATGACCAGGTAATGTGTAAAAAATAAAAAACTGAGAAAAAGTAAATGCAAAATTTTATATTTTTCTCTGTTCTACAGCAGAGGCAATATGGTTTGTTTTATATGTAAACCATATGCCACTGCACTAACTCCAAAAAGGCAACATATTCTGTCCCTTCTTTTGATTTGAGCGCAGAGAGAAACTGGTTTTGTTTTTTTAAAATGTTTTTTTTTAATTTTTCTAAAGTCTTTTTGGCATGTTTCTTCTTTCGTTTTGGGGGGCGCTCCTTCTATCTGTGCCTACAGGCTCTGAGTCCTGAGATGCAAATCCGGCCCTGAGTGGCGTCAGACTACTTGGTTATATTTCCTCAGTGCAGTAGCTAGTATACACAAGGCAATATGACAGTCTATATATGTATACAGCTGATGAGCAGAGCGCAGCAGAAGTAGAAGCTGTTTGTATATAGGATAGCCCTTTTAGTAACGCAGGAGTTAATAAGCCTGTAATAGATATGTTAACCTTAAGGGACATGGCACAGCATGGAGCCATGACAACTAGCAAAGTTTGTGTCGACACCAAGAAATCGGTCCATGAATGGAATAAAAGTTCAGGCAGCAGCATGAAGTTACAGAGCTCCTGTAGTCCGGATGCCAGGAAATGGGCAACGTACATTCACCAGGCAGCTGGAGTACTTCATATAACAATACAAATCATTTTTCGTCTGTAGAGATCTGAATTCATGATTGAGCTATTACTTAAAATTTCCTAACTTGTATTCTCCTGGACACGATTTTGATTGCTGATCTTGCAGCATTATTTGTATTCTGCATATGAGCAGTTCATGTTGCTGATTTACAGTTTCGTATTATGCCATTTGTTTTATGAATAGTCCATTTACAAAAGAGGACCAGGCAGTCAGTCTTCCAAAAATAGCAGATTTATTGGAAAAATGTGGCTACGTGAATCTTTGTCAAGCCTATGTTGTGGGAGCTTGCCTCTACGCCTCTTAGTACATCTGTTTTCTGTGTCTCAAGGGTGTTGTGCTGGTGCTACTTCAGGTTTGTACTAATATTGGTTTATAAATGTCCTTTTGACATAGGTTCACCACCAAGCGATTCTTTCTTCCTGTCTTACATTTTGGAACAAAATATACTCATGTATTAAAATGAATTTTATCAGAGATGAGTTACATCATTGTTTGATTCTTTGTGGAGTCTCCTATTCTACTGGTCCAGCTTGTATTTTCACAGTGTGTCCTCAGGGATAAGAGTGTTTACTAAAATTTTCTTTCTCCTGACTCAGGACCTAAAGTTCCTTTCATTGTTGGACAGCTGGTCAGGAAAATGGAACAGGAAGGCTAGCTCACGGGATGTAAAACCGATAAGAAACCTGCAAACCTCCCCCTCCTCTTTTTAACAGCTTCAAAAATGTAAACATGTGTGTTCGCATATTGGGAAAATGTCTCAAACACATGGATTCAACCATACAGGGTTATTCAAAGAGATCCAAATGGCTGGAGAAAGGTAACTTTAGAAAGGTTACCTTTCTTGGCCATTCGGCTATTCAGAGAGCAGGCAATACGCCAAATCCTGGCAAATTGCCTGCACATTCGGTGCCTGTTCGAGGGCAGTGAAATCCCCATAAAAAAGCACTGCTTCGGCTATTCAGAGAACACAAACCAGCAGTGAAAGGTTCCCGATATGCCCTGCCATTCGGTGGTTTCATTCGACAGGTTTATTCAGGCGAATCCCATAGGCTTCAATGTTAAAAATATTCCGGTTTTAATTACATATCTAATAAACCGTTCATTATAAAATTCTGCAGTAAAGAGTCTCTTTATTTATAGATTTTTTTTTAGGATATTTTAAGCATTTTTCTGGATTCTTTTATTTTTTAAGTCATTTTTTCTGTAACAGCCCTTTTTATTATCATTCATTGGACCTCATATGTAAATTTCAGACATTTTCGCTCAGTAGTTTCTTTGCAAACAGCGTTTCACTTTTCAATCATTCATGCAAACTGTTTTTCTAATTTATTCACTGCCTTCTTCTGCGATGTCGGCTTTTTCCGGAGGCTTTGCTGCGTGTGATTGGCTCCTGCTCGGGTTTTTCTGGCGTCTTCGACGGGTTAAGCCAGATGTTTTTGCGGGTTTCCGGCGTGCATTCGCCGGGTTTTCGGCAGCTTTTCCCTGCACTTCGACAGCCCTGTGGTGCTTGCTGAATACACCCCAGGGTCGCCGAAATGGGACAGCCGATTTGCACCGAATTGAAGAGAACGAAAAGTCACCGAACGTGCGGTGACTTTTCGAATCTCTTTGAGTAACCCTGATAGTGTCTTCCTCTAAGCCTGACATGAAAATCCAGAGGTGCTAAAGGGATTTGGACATGGCAGGCTACTTTGTATTCAATTGCCAGTGTTCTTTCAATGAAATAACAATGTATTTAGCTTGGCGAACTTTAGGGAACTATGGTGGATCATGTACCATGAAACTTCAGTGAATTCACTATCTAGGGCAGTGTCACCATTGTTTTCATCTGTCTTTCCACTGCGGTTTCTGCCAAAGTTATCAAACGCAGAGCTGAGTGTTCGTTAAAGCTGTCTAGCATTGTTTCTACTTTTGTTTTCAGCATTATTTCTATCGCATTCCAATGGTGATCACCATGTAAAAAAATCGCTGATATTGCATTTTTCCTATGTTGAACATAGTTTGCAGCAGCTTCATCTGCCAGTGTTGAACTGTTCTTCTCTTGATAGATGAACTTCACTCTACTTACAACTGTGATTTTTTTTCTGTACCATTGTCAGCAACTGTGAGCTTCACTGCCATAATAGTGCATAGTGAATAAACCCTACAGTGTGATATTTGATACACTTATGGATTTGCATCTCAGGAGCCTGTAGGCACAGAAATGTGGAGCGCCCTTACCCCCCTACCCCCAAACAAACAAAAAAATAAGAAACTTGCCAAAAATGACTGTTATTTTCGTTTTGGAGCATATTAAAAAAATGAAAAATATTTAAAAAAACTGAAGAATAGTTTCTCTCTGCACTCAAATCAAAAGAAGGGACAGAATCTGTTGCCTTTGGCATGTTTCTTCTTTCGTTTTGGGGGGCGCTCCTTCTATCTGTGCCTACAGGCTCTGAGTCCTGAGATGCAAATCCGGCCCTGAGTGGCGTCAGACTACTTGGTTATATTTCCTCAGTGCAGTAGCTAGTATACACAAGGCAATATGACAGTCTATATATGTATACAGCTGATGAGCAGAGCGCAGCAGAAGTAGAAGCTGTTTGTATATAGGATAGCCCTTTTAGTAACGCAGGAGTTAATAAGCCTGTAATAGATATGTTAACCTTAAGGGACATGGCACAGCATGGAGCCATGACAACTAGCAAAGTTTGTGTCGACACCAAGAAATCGGTCCATGAATGGAATAAAAGTTCAGGCAGCAGCATGAAGTTACAGAGCTCCTGTAGTCCGGATGCCAGGAAATGGGCAACGTACATTCACCAGGCAGCTGGAGTACTTCATATAACAATACAAATCATTTTTCGTCTGTAGAGATCTGAATTCATGATTGAGCTATTACTTAAAATTTCCTAACTTGTATTCTCCTGGACACGATTTTGATTGCTGATCTTGCAGCATTATTTGTATTCTGCATATGAGCAGTTCATGTTGCTGATTTACAGTTTCGTATTATGCCATTTGTTTTATGAATAGTCCATTTACAAAAGAGGACCAGGCAGTCAGTCTTCCAAAAATAGCAGATTTATTGGAAAAATGTGGCTACGTGAATCTTTGTCAAGCCTATGTTGTGGGAGCTTGCCTCTACGCCTCTTAGTACATCTGTTTTCTGTGTCTCAAGGGTGTTGTGCTGGTGCTACTTCAGGTTTGTACTAATATTGGTTTATAAATGTCCTTTTGACATAGGTTCACCACCAAGCGATTCTTTCTTCCTGTCTTACATTTTGGAACAAAATATACTCATGTATTAAAATGAATTTTATCAGAGATGAGTTACATCATTGTTTGATTCTTTGTGGAGTCTCCTATTCTACTGGTCCAGCTTGTATTTTCACAGTGTGTCCTCAGGGATAAGAGTGTTTACTAAATTTTCTTTCTCCTGACTCAGGACCTAAAGTTCCTTTCATTGTTGGACAGCTGGTCAGGAAAATGGAACAGGAAGGCTAGCTCACGGGATGTAAAACCGATAAGAAACCTGCAAACCTCCCCCTCCTCTTTTTAACAGCTTCAAAAATGTAAACATGTGTGTTCGCATATTGGGAAAATGTCTCAAACACATGGATTCAACCATACAGGGTTATTCAAAGAGATCCAAATGGCTGGAGAAAGGTAACCTTAGAAAGGTTACCTTTCTTGGCCATTCGGCTATTCAGAGAGCAGGCAATACGCCAAATCCTGGCAAATTGCCTGCACATTCGGTGCCTGTTCGAGGGCAGTGAAATCCCCATAAAAAAGCACTGCTTCGGCTATTCAGAGAACACAAACCAGCAGTGAAAGGTTCCCGATATGCCCTGCCATTCGGTGGTTTCATTCGACAGGTTTATTCAGGCGAATCCCATAGGCTTCAATGTTAAAAATATTCCGGTTTTAATTACATATCTAATAAACCGTTCATTATAAAATTCTGCAGTAAAGAGTCTCTTTATTTATAGATTTTTTTTAGGATATTTTAAGCATTTTTCTGGATTCTTTTATTTTTTAAGTCATTTTTTCTGTAACAACCCTTTTTATCATCATTCATTGGACCTCATATGTAAACTTCAGACATTTTCGCTCAGTAGTTTCTTTGCAAACAGCGTTTCACTTTTCAATCATTCATGCAAACTGTTTTTCTAATTTATTCACTGCCTTCTTCTGTGATGTCGGCTTTTTCCGGAGGCTTTGCTGCGTGTGATCGGCTCCTGCTCGGGTTTTTCTGGCGTCTTCGACGGGTTAAGCCAGATGTTTTTGCGGGTTTTCGGCGTGCATTCGCCGGGTTTTCGGCAGCTTTTCCCTGCACTTCGACAGCCCTGTGGTGCTTGCTGAATACACCCCAGGGTCGCCGAAATGGGACAGCCGATTTGCACCGAATTGAAGAGAACGAAAAGTCACCGAACGTGCGGTGACTTTTCAAATCTCTTTGAGTAACCCTGATAGTGTCTTCCTCTAAGCCTGACATGAAAATCCAGAGGTGCTAAAGGGATTTGGACACGGCAGGCTACGTTGTATTCAATTGCCAGAGTTCTTTCAATGAAATAAAAATGTATTTAGCTTGGCGAACTTTAGGGAACTATGGTGGATCATGTACCATGAAACTTCAGTGAATTCACTATCTAGGGCAGTGTCACCATTGTTTTCATCTGTCTTTCCACTGCGGTTTCTGCCAAAGTTATCAAACGCAGAGCTGAGTGTTCGTTAAAGCTGTCTAGCATTGTTTCTACTTTTGTTTTCAGCATTATTTCTATCGCATTCCAATGGTGATCATCATGTAAAAAAATCGCTGATATTGCATTTTTCCTATGTTGAACGTAGTTTGCAGCAACTTCATCTGCCAGTGTTGAACTGTTCTTCTCTTGATAGATGAACTTCTCTCTACTTACAACTGATTTTTTTTCTGTACCATTGTCAGCAACTGTGAGCTTCACTGCCATAATAGTGCATAGTGAATAAACCCTACAGTGTGATATTTGATACACTTATGGATTTGCATCTCAGGAGCCTGTAGGCACAGAAATGTGGAGCGCCCTTACCCCCCTACCCCCAAACAAACAAAAAAATAAGAAACTTGCCAAAAATGACTGTTATTTTCGTTTTGGAGCATATTAAAAAAATGAAAAATATTTAAAAAAACTGAAGAATAGTTTCTCTCTGCACTCAAATCAAAAGAAGGGACAGAATCTGTTGCCTTAGTTCAGTTAGTGCAGTGGCATTGTTTATTTTTTTTCTCTGTTCAATGGCAGAGGCAATATATGCTTTTACATATAAAACAAATTGCATTTTTTTTTACACTGTACTAGGTCATTTTTGGTATCATTGTAAATACTAGACTCTGACCTTTCCAATGACTCCTCAATTAACTTTGTGCGGTGTACAATACAGAGATGCATTGTTCCAAGTCTCCCTGTTTCTGCTCACTGCAGTGCCATGGTCTAGGTTGTCGATGAAACAATTTGTTGCATCATCAGCTCCACACTTAGTGCAGCATCACTGTTCACTTTAGAATTGTAAACTGAATAATAGCGCTGTTAGAAGAAAAAAAAAAGGAAAAATATTTTATTTTTTCATAACCTGATTTGGAATCACAGGAAAGGCCATGATCTGCCCTTTCCACTGAGACCTCATGTGTTCTTCTAGCCGTTAAGGCTCTAGAGATAGAGTGGTCTAAATTTTAAAATGTATATATATATTGTTTTTATTTTTTTAGAGCAAGGTGCCCCCTTGTGGCAGGTGCCTGTAGGTACATACCTACTCTGCCTATTTATAAATCCGGACCTGATTACACAGCATACATAGGTTAGATACTGGGGATTGTGCTGTGCAAATATTGGGTGAACATCTTCGGATTGACACAATATTGGGTAAGTGCCATTTGATTGACATGAGGACAGGTTAACACGCACCTACAGACTCTTGAGACAGACTTGCAAACGATACCAGGGGATTATAGAGAGACCTGCTAGGTCATTCTCATTTGAGGTCAGAGGAAAATGGGCATAGTTATAGAGGTGATTTTATCTGCTACACTAATAAGCGGCTGTATGATGGGAGACAGGAATATGGGGCATCATTGCAGCATAATCTGTGCAAGGAGCAAAATGGATTATTGACGCATATATCACTAACCTGCTTAAATACCATTGACTGTACGAAGGTTTTCTCTTTAGTTAGAGGGGTAATAGATCAGCTTTTGGCACAGAAACAACACACATAGAAAGGAGCTTGACAAGAACACATAGAAACCATCAGTGTAATAGAGGGGCATAAAATCATGAGAACAAGGAGGGTTGAGAATCAAGCAATAACATGAAATACTTAGAATTTGTGTACAAGAGAGCACTGAAAATCATTAGTTGTTTTTCAAACAAAAACAATGAATGCCAAGGTGAAAGAAGACCGGGACTCTCCCAATGATGGCTAAACCTGGTTAAATTGGTACTTTGTCAACAACCTTTCCGCATGAAGGGAACTGTAGTCCACCATCATTAACCGTACTACACATAGCATGTCAAAATTACTATTTTTCATGAAAATAAAGAAGTCGTTTCCTAGCACAGACTAAGAAATACTTCATTACAGGTGATGAGCAGAATCTAGAGCACCTGGTGTTGAATACCATGTAATGAGCATGATATTACAGCTTGTACAACGGGCCCAGTAGGGTTCTTTTAGTGCTGCAACAAGCGCCAGAACTCTTCACGGGTTTGGGAAACCTACCAGTACCCATATTTTCTTCCTAACAAGCACTATAGTCTCTTATTACTGCCCAGTGCAGATGCCAGAAATCATAAAAAACCATTTGGATTGGCAAATATAGTTGAGCGTGTGATTTGTACTACAAAACATGTTCTTGCAATCATTCATTTGCTAATTGGATGTCATGCCAACTTTCATTGTTATAACCTGGGACCCATCCGCTCCAAACCTCACATTCAGCAAAGCAACTATAGAGCTGAGCAATGAGGGATGGTTTGCTGCTACTGAGAAACCGAACTCCCTTCTTTCATGTCACAAGTAAGTTGATCCAACTCCATTGCTATATGCAAGCTTTAAATTGGGTTTGCTCATCGGAAAAGAAAAATCCTGATTACTATCAGGAGGGGAGCATTCTTTCATAGATCAGCTAGACCTGGGCCTAGGGCAGTAGATTAGTGTGGACGGCACTTTATACTGAATGTTATTTTGTTTTAGGTGCAATATATTTGTGTGTGACGATATAACAGAGCTGCAAAGCAATTAAACGCCTGCAATGAATCTTTAAACCATTGCGCGTGTTGTTATAAATCACTTGGAGTAAATAACTTGCTTTTGTAAGTTACATTTTCATTCGCTTAGTCTTGATAGCAGACATGTGTCTTTCGTTTCATTCTGAATGGAAATTCGGAGGAAAATTAGACGATCTGTGTTTTGAAAATACGAAAATCGGCCGTCCGAATTTTGAGATCAGTCTGAAACGATGAATCGTGGTAACCTAACGAACAACCGAAATGAAAAATCAAATGAAAATGATCCGAAATGAAAACGAAAACAACAGAACGAAACGATAAACAGAATGAATATGACCCAAAACGAAAAGAAAATGGAACGAAATGATCCGAACTGAAAACGGCAATTTTTTTCACATTGAAACCTATAGGATTCGCCTGATTAAACCTGGCACCTATTTTACGTTTAAGTATGTGCTCTCTCTCCTTATACCTCCTGGTTTTCCAGAGATTTGATCCTCAAGTCAACACGTATATTTGTTTTTACATTTGCTTTCTTTGCAATAATGTTATGAATAGTTATTTTCTGACATGTTGGCATTTAGCCTCTGGGTATGAAAACTATATCAATAAGAGATCGTACACAAGGTACAGCAGAGGACCATAAAATTACAGTTGATATGTATATTGGCGTGTAGCATATATTACAAAACCTTTATAGCATAACCGTGCAAAAAGAAAAACTTACAATAGAAAAATTTAACCAATACTTTCCACAGACAAGGCAGAAATATCCCATAAATAAATTGTTGGCTGAGTGTGAGCTCACTGGTCCAAACCATTAATACTTACAGGGTTATCCAAAGAGATCCGAATTGCTTGAGAAAGGTAACCGAACGCTGAAAATCAGCGTTCGGTTACCTTTCCTGGCCACTCGGCTATCCAGTGAGCAGGCAATTCGCCAAATCCTGGCAAATTGCCTGCACATACGGTGCCTGTTCGAGAGCAGTGAAAACCCCATGAAAAGCACTGCTTCGGCTATTCAGAGAACACAAACCAGCAGTGAAAGGTTCCCCTAATGCCCTGCCATTCGGTGGTTTAATTCGGCAAGTTTATTCAGGAGAATCCCATAGGCTTCAATGTTAAAAATATTCCCGTTTTAATTCAATATGTAATAAACCATTCATTATAAAATTCTGCAGTAAAGAGTCTCTTTATTTATAGATTTTTTTTAGGATACTTTAAGCATTTTTCATTTTTTTAAGTTTACTTATTTTTTCTGCAACAGCCCTCTTTATTATCATTCCCTGGACCTCATATGTAAATTTCAGACATTTTCGCTCAGTAGTTTCTTTGCAAACAGCTTTTTACTTTTACATTCATACACACTGTTTTGCTAATTTATTCACCTCCCTCTGTCTGCGGTCTCGGCTTTTTCTCGGCTTTTTCCGGCGGCTTTGCTGCGTGTGATCGGCTCCTGCTCGGGTTTTTCCGGTGTCTTCGAGGGGTTAATCCAGATGTTTTTGCGGGTTTTCAGCGTGCATTCGGCAGGTTTTTGCGGTTAGTTTTCGTCGGGTTTGCGGTAGCCTTTCCCTGTGATTCGGGGACCCTGTGGTGCTTGCTGAATACACCGCAGGGTCACCGAAATGGGATCGGCAAAAGGAACCGAATTGAAGTTAACGAAAAGTCACCTAACGTGCGGTGACTTTTCGAATCTCTTTGGATAACCCTGTTAGTAATCTTAGACCATGCAGTAAGAGAGGGAAGGCAAAAGAAGCAAGAGAGGTAAAGGCTATCTAGTAGTCCTGAGCTCAGGATTAAGCCCTTGAGGGCGAAATGCGTCTAGCTATGCTGCACTGTTTGGTTTAACAGTTACTCATTCTCCATCATTTTCCCCTTACTGCGACACCCTGTTATGTGTATTTCCCATTTTGCCTGCTGACTGTTTGCTCTTCTGAGATCGGCAATTCCTGCTGTCTACACACCTGCCTAGGTATTAGGTAGCCTTTACCTCTCTTGCTGATTTACCTTGTGTACTCTCTCTTTTTGATATATCTTTGTTGGGGGTTAAGCTCTTTCTAGAGGATCATATTTTTGCCCCTTTGTTCTTGTGTTTTTGTTTGGGTATGAAACCTAGAAATGGATCACTGTGCTCTACTTTATTGAATTGCAAAGCTTTACAGACTGTCATATGAAGGGGAATCTATCTACATTTTTTGCTTCTGCAAAACCACTTGACCTACGATAAGAAAAAAAACACCATAAAATCGAATTCTCACCTCTGGTCCCACGGTGCAGAAGAAGAGGGGAACTGTTGCATTCTCTTGAAGCAGAAGGACAACAGGAACAACAAGTCCAGATTCTATCTGCTGGCTCTGTGGGATTGTGATCAAACAATCTCATGGATGGCTCTCTCATTTTTAAGCAGTTCATTGGATGTCATAAGGTGCTAACGAGTAATGGTGAACAGTGCTGATTCTGGTGACTGTTGGCAGCTTCTAAATACAGTATTATGACCCAAACTGCATATATAGCAGCTCACTCATAATAAAGCCAGTGCTAGGAAGTTGCTAATGGTTAATACTTTTTCACTAAATTTTTCCATAAGTCGCCGACTGATGACCGGGTCAAACGCAGGGAGACAATAAATACTAAAAAAATACACAAACACATAACTGTGGAATAATATATATATTTATTATATATACCGGCCACAGCTAAAAACGCCACACAATATACTCACCACCATGACATAAAAATTGCCATACCAAAATAATACAATAACCCAGTGCCTGAAAGAGGACTCAACACAACCACCAGACACCTCCAAACCAACCAACCACAAAAACCTCCCATCTCCCAATCATCTGAACCAAAATTAACCTAAATAAAAAGGAACCCCTACACAGCACTGCCTACAAGCCCCCGCCGTGACAAAAAAGGGGCCCAACAAAACTGATACCCTAACTAAAAAACCAACCCTTAATCAAAACTAAATAAAACAGGGTGGGAGGGTGGAGATTTTCACCAGCTCTACCTCAGGAGAAAAAGGCGCGCAGAGCTTCCCTTCACACGCCTTAAGTACCCTCCTAGAGACTCCGCCCACACATCTCCCACTCAAACCCCCACACGCGCTATAACAGTTCTAGAAAAATCCTCCCTGCGTCCTGGCATCAGAGGCAACTTAAGGGCCCTACGCCTTAGGTGCTTCAGGCCTTCATTAACCGCTCTCTATCACTGGCTTAGCCAAAATAGATTTGTTTTGTTACGGTCCTATATCATGACTGTCCATTTGCACAAATTGGTCTTATTCTAGCTGTTTTGTCTTTTCTTTCATGCTTCAGTGGGATTTGGAGAAATGCAAACATTCAGCATCAACCTAAAATGCGAGGTGCCCCTTCCAAGCTAAAAACAAATAGCAAAATGCAACATTATAAATGTCAATTTACCCAAGACACAAGCATTAATAGTTTAACCATACAACAGTTTCATTGATATTGGTAACAAGTCCTCAGTCTGGAGATATGACAGAATCATGTTTTTCTCGAAAACACATAGAAAGAGTGGAGACAATGCTTTGTTTCTCCAAAAAGGTTCACTATAGTCACCTGTGTTTAATGAATGGGATTAGCATCAAATACAAACATTTCAGGTATGGAACCCTTCAGTGTAATGCCCATGATGTTTGGTCGGTGGAGTAGAGGGATAGAATAATAGATTTTGCTCCACCCAATGAGGCCAAGGGTATAAGATTATAATGTGAAAAGGGAAATATCTGGAAAATGCATATTTTGCAATTGTTTTACATAGAAATTATAATATTGTGGTTTTATAAATGACATAAAAATCTCGAGCGGAGTTTCCAGTTATTTTATTAACCTCAAGGAGCAGCCTTTAATAATTGCCTACAAGCTCACCAGCTCACCACACACGGCCATCACCTTCTCCCACAAGCTCTGCATCTGCACTTCTAAGGACTCCCAAGTCCCAAGTATTCGGCTGTCAACCATGAAGTCCTTCAAGTCACTCCACTGCTCCAATCCTACTGTTTTTATATTATGTTGCCTTTTATGTATTATTCGCAGGCTGATTAATTTTCTTTTTAATGTTTTCCCTCCATTTTCGGCTAGACTCTCATCATTTCCCTTCCCCCACCCCCTTGCATGTCGTTAACTCCTTTTGCATACAGATCCCAGTCCTCCTAAATCTGTCTCTTTCTTTCTACAGCTCACCATACACAGGCATCACCTTCTCCCCAAGCTCGGCATCTGGCCCAAACTCATTGCTTTCCTTCCAGCTACTGCCACTTTTTTCTAATTAATCTATTAAGTCCAAGCTTCTGGTGATTCCCACACAATCCTTGCTATTTTCTCTCTAGCCACCAGCTCCACACTCCCGCCACTTCCCTTTTGTTTCACTTCCCTTTGCGTTTAGATTGTAAGCTCATGGGATGTCTAGCTGCACTTCTATAAAGTGCTGTATCAGTAGGGCAATTATCCTACGGGCAGGGCTGCCTGTTCCATATGTGTCTTTATTATGTCTCATATCTGTACTCCCTCATTGTAAAGCGCTGCGGATTCTGTTGGCGCTATATAAGTATCTGTAACTAAACTGAAACAAATATAAGAGAAGACTTTGCTCGCTTAGAGATTGAAACTTGAGAAATTTGTCACTTTAATAGAAACATAGAAACATAGAAAAATGTCGGCAGATAAGAACCTTTCGGCCCATCTAGTCTGCCCAATTACATGGATACTTGACCTGGATTTATCTTTTGTTTAGGATAGCCTTATGCCTATCCCATGCCTGCTTAAATTCAATTACTGTTTTGGCCTCTACCACTTCTACTGTAAGGCTGTTCCATGTATCCACCACCCGCTCAGTAAAATAATGCTTCCTGATGTTACTTTTAAACCTTTGCCCCTCTAATCTAAGACTATCAGGGTTATCCAAAGAGATTCGAATTGCTTGAGAAAGGTAACCGAACGCTGAAAATCAGGGTTCGGTTACCTTTCCTGGCCATTCGGCTATCCAGAGAGCAGGCAGTTCGCCAAATCCTGTCGAATTGCCTGCACATACGGTGCCTGTTCGGTCCCTGTTCGAGGGCAGTGAAATCCCCATCAAAAAGCACTGCTTCGGCTATTCAGAGAACACAAACCAGCAGTGAAAGGTTCCCTAATCCCCTGCCATTCGGTGGTTTAATTCGGCAAATTTATTCAGGAGAATCCCATAGGCTTCAATGTTAAAAATATTCCCGTTTTAATTCAATATCTAATAAACCGTTCATTATAAAATTCTGCAGCAAAAAGTCTCTTTATTTATAGATTTTTTAGGATACTTTAAGCATTTTTCTGAATTTTTTAAAAAAAAATTAAAAGTCCGATTTTTTTTTTTTTTTTTTTTCAGTTTGCTTATTTTTTCTGTAACAGCCCTCTTTATTATCATTCCCTGGACCTCCTGTGAAAATTTCAGACATTTTCGCTCAGTAGTTTCTTTGCAAACAGCGTTTCTTTTTCCCAGATTCATACAAATGGTTTTTCTAATTTATTCACTGCCTCCTCTACGTCACAGCTGCTTCGGCTCTGTGTGATTCGGCTCCTGTTCGGCTCCTGTTCGGCTTCTTCGAAGGTTAATCCAGATGTTTTTGCTTGTTTTCAGCGTGCATTCGGTTACTTTTCGTCAGGTTTGCGGCAGCTTTTCCCTGCAATTCGGGGACCCTGTGGTGTTTGCTGAATACACCGCAGGGTCACCGAAATGCAATCGGCAAAAGGAACCGAATTGAAGAGAACGACAAGTCACCGAACGTGCGGTGACTTTTCGAATCTCTTTGGATAACCCTGTATGTCCTCTTGTTTTGCTATTTTGTTTCCTTTTCAATATACTCCCTTCCTCTACCTTGTGGATTCCCTTTACGTATTTAAATGTTTCTATCATATCTCCTCTGTCTCGTCTTTTTTCCAAGCTGTACTTGTTAAGATCATTAAGCCTTTCTTGGTAACTTTTCTCCTTCAAGCCGTACACCATTTTAGTAGCCCTTCTCTGAACTCTCTCTAAGATGTCTATATCCTTCTGGAGATACGGTCTCCAGTACTGCACACAGTACTCCAAGTGAGGTCTCACCAGTGCTCTGTACAGTGGCATGAGCACTTCCCTTTTCCTACTGCTAATACCTCTCCCTACACAACCAAGCATTCTGCTAGCATTTCCTGCTGCTCTATTACATTGACTACTTACCCTTAGATCCTCTGAAATAATAACCCCTAAATCCCTTTCCTCAGATGTTGAGGTTAGGACTGTATCAAATATTCTATATTCAGCCCTTGGGTTTTTACGTCCCAGGTGCATTATCTTGCACTTATCCACATTAAAACTCAATTGCCACAACTCCGACCATTTTTTTAGTTTACCTAAATCATTTGTCATTTGGCTGATCCCTCCAGGAACGTCAACCGTGTTGCAAATTTTTGTGTCATCAGCAAAAAGACATACTTTACCATTAATACCTTCTGCAATATCACTAATAAAAATATTAAAGAGAATGGGTCCAAGTATAGATCCTGTAAATTGTTAGAAAAGATCAGGGTCTCGATCACTAAACAAACAACAATGAGGAGTGTAGCGCTTCTCAATAATATACAAAAAAAGACACTCTACTGGGTGCTTAAATCTTTCGCTGCTGAGGCTTTTCCCGCCTCTGTGCTGAGCTCATTTTTACCGATTTTGGTCATCATGTTTAAATGTGTTTTGAAGGCTTATTTTAGTATATGACCCAGACATATTATATATCGTTCTTTCCGTCAGACTCAGCAGATTCATAATAATGTATACGTCATGTCCTGTCTGTATATTATAACAAAAAATGCAATAAAATATGAATTTTCAATAATTTACAACGTATAAAGTGTTTTTTTTTCACATTTTAAGATGCGAGCAATTGCGGTTATATTTTGTTTGGGGTGCGCTTGTTAAAAAAATTAGAGATGGGGTCTCGTTACATTTTCTTTTGAGGAAAATTACGCGATTTTTAACAAACGCATCGCATACAAAAATCGTTAGTGCAGCATCATTGTTCACATTATAATTGAAATGGGAACAATATTGCTGCATTAACAAACCGAAAAAAAACTTGTTTATTTTTTTAAAATTTTTTTTTTTTTTTTTAGAACTTTTTTATACTCATGTTTGGTATTGTTGGAACGGCCATGCTCTGGCCGATCCAACAATACCAAACATTAACCCCTAACTGCCACGGATCGGGAGATAGGGGGTTCATTGGAACCCCATATCTCCACCATTGGTGGCAGTTAGGGGTTAACTCCAGGACTGGCGTCATCGTGCTATGCACGATGACGCCAGTCCTCAGCGGGCATTCCCGGAAGCTTGGCTGACATCCAAGATGTCGGCCAGCTCCGGGAAAGGATCACGAACCGGCGCTTTTCGGCGCCGATTCGTGATCCGGCCCCCATGGGGTTAATGCCAGGTACCATTTGGAAGGGCAGGCTGTGCCCTTCCAAACGGTGCCTGAGTTAACCCCCTGCACGCCGCCGATCGGGAGGGAGAGAGCTCCGAAGGACCTCCCCCCTACCTTTCAGGCGCCTCCTCCGCACATGCGGGGGGGGCTCCTGAATTAGGTGTCATCGCGCCCCCGTGATGACACCTAATTACTCCGGCGGCGGTTCCGGGTGCTCGGCTGACATCGAGGATGTCAGCCCGCACCGGGGGGGCCAGCGATCGGCCGGAACCCGGCCGAACGCTGGCCCCAAAGAGAGGACGCTCTCAGCGCGTCCACCGCATGGAACGCTACCTGCAGTTGGACGCGCTCAGCGCGTCCTTAGCAGCGAAGTGGTTGAAATATAGACCGCAAAGTTTTATTGGCAAATTAGTGACCATTCGGCCTTAACATGGCCTTTCTCAGACCCCTTATGAAAAGTCATGATATGGCTGAAATGTCGCTAATCTCCCAGTAAAGGTTACGCTGTCTAAAGCCGAAGTGGAGTGCCTTGACCTTCTCCTTTACTGTAGGGTCTTGATCACTGGCGGATCCTCAATAGGAGGCACACAGGGGGAATGTGGGCCCCTGAACTACAGTCCCGTTATTGGAGATACAGGGGTATAGTATAGCGCCTAATAACAATAGCACAGCTGGAAAGCATCCATACCCACTGGGTAGGGCCACCAAAACAGTATTATGATGATCACCTATGAACGATACCAGAAGCTTGCCATTTGCCTTAAAATCTCATGAAATGGGACATATAATTCATGATCTTTAACCCTTTCGCTGCTGAGGCATTTCACGCCTCTGTGCTGAGCTCATTTTTACTGGTTTCGCTCATCATGTTTAACCGCGTTAAGCCTTATTTTAATTTATGACCCAGACATATTATATATCGTTCTTTCCGGCAGATTCATAATATATCATTATTATATGTATACGTCATGTCCTGTCTGTATAGTATAACAAAAAATGCAATAAAATTAGAATTTTCAATAATACAATGTGTAAAGTGTTTTTTTTCACATTTTAACATGCGAGCATTTGCGGTTATATTTTCTATGGGGTGCGCTTGTTAAAAAAAATTAAAAATGGGGACTCGTTACATTTTTGTTTGGGGAAAATTTCGCTATTTTTAACAAATGCACCGCATACAAAAATCGTTAGTGCATCATCATTGTTCACATTATAATTGAAATGGGAACAATATTGCTGCATTAACAAATCAAAAAAAAATTTGATTTTTAATTTTTACATGGTCATGTTTGGTATCGTTGGAAAGGCCATGCTTTTGCTGATCCAACAGTATCAAACATTAACCCCTAGCTGCCACGGATCGGGAGATAGGGGGTTCATTGGAACTCCCTATCTCCACCATTGGTGGCAGTTATGGGATAACTCCAGGACTGGCGTCATCGCGCTATGCACGATGATGCCAGTCATCAGGGGGCATTCCCGAAAGCTTTGCCGACATCCAAGATGTCGGTCAGCTCCGGGAGAGGATCACGATTCTGAGCTTTTCGGCCCCGAATCGTGATCCGGCACCCAAGGGGTTAAAGGCAGGCACGGTTTGGAAGGGCAGGCTGTGCCCTTCCAAACCATACCTGCCTTCAGCTGCTGGACGCCAGCAATCGGGAGGGAGAGAGGTTCGAAGGACCTCCCCCCTCCCTTTCAGGCACTTCATCCGCACTCGTGGGGGGGGGGCGCCTGAAGTAGATGTCATTGCGCCGCCGCGATGACATCTATCTTCCCCCCAGGGTCCCGGAGTGCTGGGCTGACATACTAGATGTCAGCCCGCACCGGGGGGGCCAGCTCAGCGCGTCTGTAGCACAGGAGGTGCACTTGGCAGGACGCGCTGAGCACGTCCTTAGCAGCCAAGCGGTTAAAATATTGTATAAAAATACCAGGTTCAAATTTGCTCGTCATTCAGAACAAACGTTACTGCTGTATTACAACAGCTAGGGAGAGCTGTGTGGTCACTCATTACTGTGCAGAGATTTAATTCAGGCGGCACTATTAGCTGCAAATCCATCTACAGTACAAATACAAGGTGCTACTGTAGCTTTCGTGTGCAAACTTCATATCCACACACATACATTTGTTTAGTTAGATTTTTTTTAAGCTGCATTGCTAATAATCTCATTATGATCATTACAAAGACCCATTCGCATCTGACCTTTTAATATCTTTCTTACATTTGTTACTGTATTTGACACAAAGGCCATTTCTGCCTGTTTGGTAATAACGCAGACCCCATTAGAAATTGTGCAAAATAAGAGACACCATCTAGAGTCTAGAACTTTTCATCTCAATAATGGTTCTGTAAAAGATACAAAATGCAAGTTTAAAAAATACCCAAATTTGAATTATTTTGAATCCTTTAAGTATCTCGTAATGACAATCTGTACAGCTTACATTTAAAGGGCCACTACCACTAAAAAAATGAAATGTCCTATTTTTTGTTGCTGATATCTTACATGTGCTTTGTTTTTCCTCTTGTATTTTTAGCTAAGAAAACATTTTACTCGATATCTGTCACTGGGTGCATCCATTGTGTGATCTGCTGTGTTGTAAACTGCACCCTACCCCCCATAGTATCTTTCCATCACTTGTTCCTCACTGTGGTAATGGTCATAGAATGGACTCTACTGGAACAATCACTAAATCAAATCATTGTATTGTGTGGGATGTATTCAAAGGACATCACCGGGGGGGGGTGTAGATTAGAAGTCTTTTGAACTCCTTGTCATATCTCATTCATCTGTCATCTCTTGGGTAGCAGAGGCAGCACAATAGACCACCTGCTGTCTTATCTAAACATTCCCTCCTCCACCTCATTAACTGTTAAATACTGAATAAGATAAAGCCTAGCCACAAAGTAAACCTCATAAGATTTTGGTAAATGTTGCATTATGGTAAAAATACAAAGAAGTGAACCAGGAGATAAAATATATATATATTTTTCTTTTTTACATGCAATTACTTCAGAAAAAGAAGAAAAAACCAGCAGCACGTGTTTTATAAGGTGGTTTTGTTTGAAATGAAGAAGTGATGTAGTTACAGCATATGTTAGTGGTAGTTTCCCTTTAACCACTAGCTACACTTCAGATGTTTTAAATAAAAGTTACAATAATATTTATTAGATAAACACTTACCCTATGAACGACGGGGTTACTTGACAAAACCTGAGCTTATCATTCTCTCTGTAGGGATGTTTTGCATTAATTACAAAAGCTTCCAGTTGGTTGAGGTGGTTTGTAAAATTCTGAAGTTAGTACAAATATTCTTATTCTCGAATGTTTCTTCTCCAAATTTCGGCTTTGTGTTTGGCATTCTTTTCAGGATTTGTGAATATAAGTGGAACTTTATGGTTAACTGTGCGCTTGGGTCAAGTGTTATCAGCTTTATTTCCCTGTTGTATTTATCATAGGTAGACTTGAGGCATTACTTGAGTACATGTGGAATTTAGTGTATGTACAGAGGCCTGTTTCTTTGTTTTTTTTACCCAATGGTCAATTTGAGCCTGCATTGTCCCTGCAGAATTAAGCCTATGTGTGCACTTCTATGGCTAAAATCAAACCATATTCCAACATATGAGTTACTAATCGATAAGATGCTTAATCTTTCTGTACAACAGCTAGAAAGGAAAGACTGGCACGTCTGTGCACCTTATGATTTCCATAATCAATAAATACAAAAGTGCTTCAGTTCTATCATACTAATCCCAACAGATCCACACATCATAGCCATATAATGGAAGTACAGCAAATATTGACACCTGAGCAATGTTTGCCCTGCATTGTCAGAATCTATTAGGGAACGAGGACGAGTCAGGGAGCAGACAATTAAATGCCTTCCGTATTTTTTTTATTAGGACTGTGCAAAAGTGTTGCTTTTTCAGCACAGCTTATCGACAGAGATCATCTGAAATTACTACTGTAATTAACCCTCTCACCCCCTCCTTTTAATCCATCACCACTGAATGCTACGGAAATTAGCAGAGAAATCGCTTGTCTTTTATTTAAGTGATTCATAGGTTTAAGGGCACAGGATGGATTTACTTTGTTGAAGGTGGACAATAAAAAGCCAGAATTAAAGTAATTTGTTCATTCTAAGCTTATAACTAATTTGTGCTATTAAGACCCATGTGCATAGTTATTAGGTGTACGCCTTTAATGCAGTATGAATAACACTTTGTCACAGGGAATCTTTGAAAGACAAATAATGAAATTAGTCCACTCAGAACATGTGTCATCTACATGCTATTTAAAAAAACACCTAAAAGTGTGAATTTCTGGTTGCATTATTTGACGATATCATGTAAAAATACAGGGTGTCCATAAAGTCTCTTTACAATTTCAAAAATTATTACAATGGCAAATGAAAAGACAGATAAGTGAAAATTATTACAAAATGAGACGTATGTATTTAAGTTTTTTTTTGCACCATTTAATACACCTCTATATGGGCACCATTAGTTGCAAGAAGCACATCAAGACGGTACTGGATTTCTTGCCATGTTCGCTGTAGCATACCCTCATCAATGGTGGCAATGGCATCAGTGATCCTCTACTTTAAATGAATGTGTGGTGTGGGTTCATGTGCAATCGAATCATTGGTCTGCTTTTCTTCAGCTAGACATCAATTACTGCAAATGTTTACCTTGACCTTTTGACTGAATACACGGCACCACAACTACATGACCTTCAACCAACCATCATTTTCCAGCAAGATGGTGCAACACCACAATGGGGACTGCATGTTCGTGGGTTCCTAAATGAAACATTTCCAGACTGGTGGATTGGAAGGGGTGGCCCAATTCCTTGGTCACCTCGTTCACCAGATATCACTCCCCTCGACTTCTTTCAATGGGGTTATGTTAAAGATATCGTGTATGGAACAAAGGTACGGGACATCCCTAATCTAAAGCAGAGGATCCCTGATGCCATTGCCACCATTGATGAGGGTAAGCCACAGCGAACATGGCAAGAAATCGCGTACCGTCTTAATGTGCTTCGTGCAACTAATGGTGCTTATATAGAGGTGTATTAAATGAGGCAAAAAAAACTTAAATATATACGTCTATATACGTTTTGGAACCAGTGGTTTTATGGAAAAGCATTTTAAAGTAGCTATACAGTATGAATCTGCTGTAGAATCCCTACAGTAGATTTTCATACCGTATGCCCTATTTGACAGTGCCATTCGGCTGGCCAAAACGTGCTATTGCAGCACGGACTCAGTTTACAATAAGCTGCGCTTCTGTGTTAGAGTCCCAGCTATTCAAACTGATTCAGCACCTTGACTGACTTGACCAAGATGCTGAATCTTTAGAGACACATTCTGGAGCCCATTTGCAAACACATTTTGTTTGCCATAAACCAATTCCCTGCATTGCTCCAGAATATGGCAAGGTCATCTTAACTCGATCTTGTGCCCCTGAAGATGGTTTTGAAGATTGAGTTAAATCTAAATTTCCATATAGAAGCTCAAGTTACTTAACTTACTTTTAACTCTGTATAGTCTGCTCCTGGCATCTCTCCTACAATGTATATACTTTTGGGGACACATGTAGGTGGGGTGTTTAGCTGACAGAGCTCGGTCAGAATTCATAATATAGACAAAAAAAGGAAAATTAATATAGAGGCACAAATCAGAACACGTACGATTTACTGAATGCAGCCCATTTTAAGTAGATATAGAATGTAATTCATTAATTCGGCATTTATGTGATCTATCTTTACATTTCCACACAAAAAAACACCTCCATAGTTTACAATTTATAGATATTTAATTTGTTTGAGAAATTACCAAAACCAAGTGGTTTCAAATTGTTTCTAAACTTTACAAAACCGAAACCTAGACAGGACAGATGCCGGAAACAGTGAAAATGGAGAATTAGGAGAAAATAAAGCAATTATGAGAGATACTGTCTACTTTGAAGATACAAACTAATCCTCTTACGTGTGCCAAGCTCCCAAGAGATAGGACTTAGTGTTGCATTTATTCTGAAGGTGACTGTGATTTCACCTCTACCTATTGCTGTTTGATGCTTAATGCAAAAAAAAGAAAAACAATTCCATTGTTATTCCATCTTGTAAAGTTATTAAAAATAATAAATAAGTATTTTAAGACCATTTTTTTTTTTTTTATGTCTTTTCCACAAGTTTAACCGATCCAGAAGCTGCAAGATAGTAAGCATATGGTATTGGTACTGAGCAACTCTTTTCTAGAACAGAAATGTTTTCTTAATTTTAGGATTTAAATGACTGTCTATCTAGTCATTTATTGATTTATCTATCTGTGTATCTATCAGGGATGTGTGGTCAGGTGAGGCAGAGCCGTCAGCTCCATCCGTCTTCTCCATGCGCCGCACATTCTTTTTATTTTTCTTGCAGCAGCCTGAGCCTACGCAATTTGCTACGCAAATCTTGTAGGCTGCCAAGAAGTGTGCAGTGCGACGCATCTGTTTAATGAACAGACGTCCGAGCACTGCCCACTTCCTGAACATTACTCTCCCAGTGCCTCTGGAATAGCTTGGACCAATAGGAAAGCGCTATTGGTCCAAACTATTAAAAAAACGCCTGCATGGGAGGCAGGCCTCCCATTCATTGATTGGCGCAGGACAGTCATGTAACTGTCCTGTCTCGCACAATCAGTGGGTGAGGGGCTGTGCTTGGGGTGTGGCCTCAGTGTCACACTAGGCTGCCTGGAGAACGATGCAGAGATCGTGGGGAGCACTGAAAGCTGCCAGATCGTGGGGAGCACTGAAAGCTGCCAGATCGTGGGGAGCCTTGAGAGCAAGCAGCCAGATCATGGGGATTCCTGAGAGCAGCCAGATCCTGGGGATTCTTGAGAGCAGCTAGATCCTGGGGAGCACTGAGAGCAGCCAGTTCCTGGGGAGAACTGAGAGCAGCCAGTTCCTGGGGAGAACTGAGAGCAGCCAGTTCCTGGGGAGCACTGAGAGCAGCCAGTTCCTGGGGAGCACTGAGAGCAGCCAGTTCCTGGGGAGCACTGAGAGCAGCCAGTTCCTGGGGAGCACTGAGAGCAGCCAGATCCTGGGGAGCACTGAGAGCAGCCAGATCCTGGGGAGCACTGAGAGCAGCCAGTTCCTGGGGAGCATTGAACAGCCAGATCCTGGTGAGAACTGAGCCTGAACCTAGGTAACCTGTGTATATCTGGCTCTGATACTTGCCAGTGCCTCACCAGCCACTGACCCCACCGCACATCACTTGTATCTATATCTTTATCTCTCTTTCTATCTGTGTATCTATGTCTTAGGGGGTTGAGGAATATTACCAACAAGTTAACAACAAAGTAGTCTATTAACCTCCCTGGCGGTCTAATTTTTTTCAAAATTTTGTGTCTAAAAGCGTTTAATTTTTTTGGAAAGAAAATGTGTTGGTTTATATAGTAAGCCTGTATTCCGTAGGAATAACTCACTGAAATCCATGCAAGCAAGAGTCTAGTAAACACACGGAGTCAGAGAAGGTTTGAAACACGAAATAATAATTTATTATCCCAAAAATAATTATCCAAAATAATGGAAATAAATTATATTCAATAATATAATAAAACCAAATACATGCCTCTTTCCTCTGGGTGCTGGGTGCTGGGATTCTTGTTCATATGTACACTCCTTTGCCAATGAAATATACAGGACACGGGGGTACCAAAAAAAGAGTATTCTCAAAGCAGCTTTACAGAAATAAAAGGCAAATAAAAAACATTTTTAAAAATGTAATAAGGCTTTGCAATACAAGTTTTGCTGGTGCTTGCCCAGATCCACCAGCAAAACTTGTATTGCAAAGCCTTATTACATTTTAAAAAATGGTTTTTATTTGTCTTTTATTTCTGTAAAGCTGCTTTGAGAATAAATACTCTTATTTTGGTACCCCCGTGTCCTGTATATTTCATTGGCAAAGGAGTGTACATCTGAACAAGAATCCCAGCACCCACTGCAGAAAGTTTATTTTACAGTATTTTTTACAGTAATTATATATATATATATATATATATTTTACAGTTTTTTGACTTTGCCGCCTAGTCCCGCCCCCCTGCGTCGTGTGACTCGCAGGGAGCAGAACCAGGAAGCAAAGTCGCCGGCTGCCGATGATCACACTACGGTGACTGCGGAGACGGCGAGGGAGCGAAGGATGCGGTGAGTATGCATCCAGCCTGAGTGTGGCTCAGGGTTACCGATCGCGGTAGCAAAATTTAACCCCGAGTCACACTCGGGAATACCGTCAGGGAGGTTAATAAACAAACAATGAAACTTCTAGGATCAACAACAGTTCTGGCTCAAAAAAGAAAGATCATACCGTCTCACAGAACTAGACAGGCGTGTATGCATAGTGTAAAATATAAAATGGTTATGAAGAGCGATCAAAAAGTGGAAAAAAACATAATTGGGTTACTCTTGGCGTTACAGTTACTGTATATGCTTATTTTAATGTTAGGGGTATGGTTAGGATTACTTCTAGGGTTGGGTTATTGTTAGGGATATGGTTATTGATAGGCTAGCTGGCTCTGTTTGGGTTCGTGTTAGGGCTAGTAATGTACAAAGAGTACACTTGTTTTCAGTTGGCATAATGATTTCGGATTGATCAGAGAATTCTCAGATCGATTCAATAAGATTTTATCTTTTTCAGGCATTTCGGCGCTTCGGAACATCGGTGCTCTTTCTCTAAATTTGGACAAAGTATGCACATGTCTAATAAATACCAGAATTTGAAAAAGCATATACAGGTAATAAATAAGTATAATGAAACAAAGCTCCAATCGCAAAGGAATTTGAATACTAAATCTAAATTTTAGCTATTTTAGAATAGGCTTCAATTCCAATAGGGTCCTCGAGAAAGCCTAGCTGCTGTTTTAGTGAAGCAAGAAGAAACCGAATGACAGTCTTTCTAATCTTGCCCAGCATCCTCTCTCCCAGCAGAGCAATGTTTCTCAATAGAAAGGAATTGTTCTGGTTGCCGTTTCGGTGCTTAGCTGATCACATCACTGTTATTATTATTGGCAAGTGTGTCCCTACTCAATCTCTTACACAAAGAGTATTTAGGGCATAATATAAATAGAGGACACACTTCATTAATCTCTTATGAGCTGCTGTTACCTTAACCGGTTAACTGCCATGTGCATCCACCAAGCGACTTTGTTATTTGGCCCGCATTAAGAATTCCCAAATGTGTTTATCAGCCCTATATCAATCGGCTTTTTATTGAAATACCGGTTTCTTAAAATTGTATATAAGAAGTGATTTTATCTTTTGACTCTTATCTGGAATTTACACTGCTCTTTTTTAAAAAGTATAAAGTCTTATGCATCACATGGTATTGTCAGGTAGGCACACGTATCCGAGGGTTGCTACAGTCAGCCCTATACGTAATAATAGGAGACTAACTTAGTTGCGATACCAGTCCTTGAGGTGGCTGGATTTCGCAATAGCGAGAGGTGAACCTATAAGGCAGGGATAGTAGGGTGGCTGGTATGGAGACAGGAAACTACGGAGTACCAGAGGGGTCTAACACAATCCTAGGTCGTAGGAATACCGCAGTATACAAAGTCAAAATCCAAAAAGCCGAGTCAAAGGAGTATAGAGGTACACAGGTCGATATCCAGAAGCCAGGTCATACACAGAAAGTCAATCAGAGGTTAAAGAAGCAAGCACTTAGGGTTAGACAAGCAAAACCACGAAAGGGCAATGAGAAAAGGCAAAAAGCACTTTTAAATATCGCGCCCTGCAATCTGATTGGCCATCCGGGTCACATGATGCAGGGAGACCCACGGTGGAGGCGTGATGGCGACGCGCCGCCGGCAGTAGCTTAAAGCCATTGGGGCCGGTGGCATACGCACAGAGGGCGCGAGGAGGTGCTGCGGGGAAGACTCAGACCCCGAGACCGCAGGGAGGGACGCCGGAGCCGTGCCAGCCTCCGAGGACTGACAGGTATCTTCCAGCATTGTTGCCATCTTGGGGCCATAAATTAAGGTAGCCACGTCAAAAAAGTAGTGGTATCAATAGTGCAGTGCAAATTTCAGTTAAAAAGTAAGTTTTTTTTTCAAAACTCTTTATTTAAGAGTATAGAGCTTAAAGAAGGCAACTGCAGGTAAGGCATGGAAAATAGTCACGCAGGACTAACACAACCCAATATAAAGTTCCACTGAAGAGTAAGAAAGGAGACGGGAAAAATCAAACAATTCAAACAATTGCAGGAGTGGCCGAGTATGCTTTGAATCAATGAAAAGGCGTACCGGGACATAAAACGACAGATGGGGGAGTGGAGAACTGTCTGTGATTGTGTGGCATTCCCGGCTCACTCCGACTGCCAAGCGCACAACCAGAGGCTGTGGAAGGGGCCACATGGCTGGGGGACCCAAGGTCAAAGTGAGCAGGCGCTTTGGTAGCCACCCAAATTGCTCACCTGGGCAACCCATGTTCCCACAAACAATGATAAGAGGGGGAGGGCAAGAGGTGACGCCCGCAACCCCATCAGCTCGGTAGGTAGCCAGTCTCTGCAAGGCAGCAAAAAGTCCCTTAACACAAAACAAAAATAGAGTCCGCCAAGAAATAAAGGAAAAAACAAAGGGTCAGGGAAACACAAACCAATACAATACAAGCACTGTAAGGTGTGGCTTGGGGGGGCAGCCATTATGCCAAGGGTAAACCCAGAGAGCAGGTACGGAAGGCTGGGGTAAGGAGTGAAAGGGGGGGGCAAAATAAGGAAAAATGCCCATAGGGTATATAAGAGGGGGACGAAGCCCCCAGCATCAACCCGGCTCCAGCGAGGCCACCAATAATCACACTTCATCCAAAGTCGAAGCCACTTGCAAGACACCATTGGATGCCAAAATTATGATACCTGCGGCTCCCCACCTATAGCGAACCCCCTCAGCCCGCATGTCAGTCGTCACCTCCCTGAAGCCCTGTTGTGCCACCATAAACGGGAGATCATTAAACAGGGATAGGGTCAGCGCTTCAAAAACAATTTGACCATGCGCAGCAGGAACCTGAACTGGAACTTCATAGAAACATAGAAAAATGTCAGCAGATAAGAACCTTTCGGCCCATCTAGTCTGCCCAATTACATGGATACTTTACCTGGATTTATCTTTTGTTTAGGATAGCCTTATGCCAGGGATCTCAAACTCACGGCCCCCCAGATGTTTTTGCCTACAAGTCCCAGAATTCTTTGAATGCATTAGATGGCTAGGGAATCATGGGAGCTGTAGTTCAGAAACATCAGGGGGGCCAGAGTTTGAGAACCCTGCCTTATGCCTATCCCATGCCTGCTTAAATTCAATTACTGTTTTGGCCTCTACCACTTCAACTGGAAGGCTGTTCCATGTATCCACCACCCTCTCAGTAAAATAATGCTTCCTGATGTTACTTTTAAACCTTTGCCCCTCTAATCTAAGATAG
This sequence comes from Leptobrachium leishanense, assembly GCA_009667805.1. NCBI lineage: Eukaryota > Metazoa > Chordata > Amphibia > Anura > Megophryidae > Leptobrachium > Leptobrachium leishanense. The sequence goes on along the minus strand of CM019069.1, from coordinate 79,329,134 downwards.
AAACATAGAAAGACAACTGCTAGAATGTCTTCTGTGTTACCATACTCTGAGCCGTTGAGGACTTCCTGAGGCGTATCGTGGATCCAAAGACCTCAGGCCCATCTTGCTTCCACCGAAAGAGGTAAAAATTCTTGTATGCAAATTAACATGTGATTGTTATGACGCGAGGAAGGTGCATACTGTGGTCTGATCTCACTTACAAAAATTGACATGTCAAAGCTTGGCGGAATTTGCATTACATTATTGAAACCACTACTGTTTGGATGTGGCTATTATATTTGTAGCCACAAAATGGTAACATTGACAGAGGAAACCATGTGACGCATAGGCCTTTTTATTTTCTAAAGGGAAATAGTGTAAATTCTAGATAAGCCTATGCTATGAACATTGTAGGACCTATTTAGCCCTGGGAAACTCCAAGAGGATGCATATATCTCAAGTAAGTGGGTTTACTTACATTGGGTAGGGTAGGATAGGACCTGTCAAGATGACATTGACGTCCTGGCAAGCTTATGCAATGTATAATTATATTTTGTAACCAAATCCCCATAATTTATTCCTAAATCAGTTTTTAAATCTTTAAAACTATGTTAAGGTGGAGTGCTCTTTATTTCGTAATAATTCTCAATGGTTCTCCAGAAAGTACTTGTAGCAGAATTTATATGGTTATGTCAACCCATTTATAGAAAGAAATCGATGGAACTGGATTTAGTATAGGCTGTGATGGCTGAAGCATGGATAGCACAGGACAGCATTAGCCCTTGTGGGGACACCAACACATATATTTTCAAGGGCTCAGTGACGATTTACCACAGTCCTACATTCCTACTGCAGTACAAGTGAGGAATAAATTTTTTTTTTTTACATGACACATTGAAAATGCTCTCTCAGATTCTGGTCTGTCAAGGTAAATTACTGTGTCGAATTCAGATATTATAGCCTTTTGTAACTCTTCCTCGATATCTTGGAGGAAGAATGTATGATTGTCTTTTGCAAGAAACGCAATATTATCCTGGCATTACTTCACCTAGCTGCAGGTAGAAAACAAAAGCATTATTACAAGAAAATAACAATCGCTCTAGGAAAACATTACTATGCCTACATCAGGGAGACGCTCTGAAAAAAATAACAACTCTGTAATGCTGTTCATACACATCTCCAGATAATATGTAGCAATGCAGAAGCTCTCAAAAGCTTGCGGAAAGGAGGATTACTTCTCTGGAGTCCTAAGAGCTATCCAAAGAAGGAAGCTTAGGATGGATTTTCAGTTTACGATGTCCGTTTATTAAACCATTTCCTGAATCCTGCAACGGCAAATAAATAAAATACAAAAATCATAACAAGACCGTTTGGAATGCTTAGATTAGTCCCGCCTGGAAACTCTATTTTACTTTAAAAAGGCACATTCTTTACTGAAGAATAGCGGAGGTTTCCCGAGACACAAATAGCTATCCACATGTTTCCCTGCTCCCCCCCCCCCCCAAGCACAAAGATTCTTCAGAGTTGAGAATGTTTGCAAATAAAATGTCTGCTCTTCTTTAATTCTGTAAAATAAACCCCTCAGGTTCTTACTTTGTGTTTATAGACTGCCATTCCTGACGTGTAATAGGTAAAATATAATAAAATACCTATTTATTAGTCACAGGGCAAAAAATGGCAGTACTACAATGCGTTGCTCAGTCTCCTGGCCCAAAGAGGGTTAATTCATTATCTATAATATGAAAAAGTCTACATAACCTTGGGTCTTTTGGAAGAAGAGATGGTTGTGATAAAAGGTTGGATGCGTTCCCTTTTTATTACTGAATCTGGCTCCATGGTAACAGTAGAACTGCTGCGGATGTCAATATGGAGGCTTTTCTTGCCACTGAACTTAACTGTTTGGGTGCAACAAATGTTTTTGAAAAGCGTTTCTTTGTATTGTTTTATTGAACTGCTCGTTTGGAACAAGTGTATTTCCCAGAAAGCTCCCTTGAATTTAACAAAATTATGATGTTCGTCCATCGTATTCGATGAGGACCTTGACATCTAGTAGGTTGTGGGTGGTCCACGGTGTGTCCGCAGATGGCTGATGAGTCCTATTCGGGCACGAAATGTTCTGCCACACGTCGAGCAGACATGTGTGGGTACCCCTGTTGCAACATTTGCAGTTCTGACTTTGCGAAGTGCTCGCTTCTCTTGTGCTATGGTTGCTCTTCTGTCCTCAATATCTGGCAGCCTTGGAGGGTCAGCATGCGCCATGTCGATCGATCTTGTGCCAAGATTTCCCAGGAGGTGATATCAATATCCATGGACTTGAGGAGGCTTTCAGTGTATCTTTGTATCGCTTCCTTTGTCCCCCGTGCGACCGCTTTCCTTGAGACAGCTCACCGTAGAGAGCTGTTTAGGGATGCGATGATCGGGCATCCTTGCAACATGACCTGCCCAGCGTGTCTGGGCTTTCATCAGCAGGGTGTAAACTGATAGCAGGCCTACTCTTGAAAGGACTTCTGTGTCTGGCACCTTATCCTGCCACCGGATCCTGAGAAGTCTGCGGAGGCATGTCATGTGGAAGCGATTCAGTTGCCTAGCATGCCTCCTGTATATAGTCCAAGTCTCACTGGCATACATCAGCGTAGTTAACACTACTGCTCGGTAGACTTTGAGCTTTGTGTCAAGGCTTATTCCACGGCGGTCCCACACGTTAGTCGATAGTCTGCAAATGCAAAGCTTGCCTTGGCTATTCTGCAGTTGACCTCAATGTCAATTGTCACTGCGTGGGAAAGGGTGCTGCCTAGGTAAGTAAATTGGTCCACTGTTTGCAGCTTTTGTCCCTTCACTGTGATGGTGGGCTCTTGATGTTGGGCTTTCGGAGCTGGCTGATGCATCACCTCGGTCTTCTTTGTGTTGATAAGGAGGCCAAAGTTGTCACATGCTGCTGAGAATTTGTCCACACTGGCTTGCATTTCCTGCTCTGATGCAGCATTCAGGGCACAGTCATCAGCAAAAAGGAAGTCTCGTAGCACAGTATCCTTTACCTTGGTGACAGCCTGGAGTCTACGCAGGTTGAACAGCTTCCCATCGGTTCTGTATCTCAGGCTAACCCAAGGAAGTGCTCTGGAAGGCTTCTGATAGCATAGCTGAAAACATTATGCTAAACAGAGTGCTCGGTGCCAACACACAGCCTTGCTTGACGCCATTTGTAACGGGAAAGGCATCTGAAGCATCTCCATCGTCCAGTACACAAGCTGTCATGCCGTCGTGGAACTGACGTACCATTAAGATGAATCTATCAGGGCACCCAAACTTCGACATGATGCGCCACAGACCTTCGCGACTGACAGTGTCAAAAGCCTTGGTGAGATCTACAAAGGTGGTATACAATTCACGATTCTGCTCTTGACACTTCTCTTGGAGCTGTCGGGCTGCAAAGATCATGTCCACAGTGCCGCGTTCTTTGCGGAAGCCACACTGGTCTCTGGTAATAAACCCTGTTCCAGGTGGTCAGTCAGGCGGTTCAGCAATACTCGTGCAAGGATCTTGCCTGCGATGGAAAGCAGTGATATTCCTCTGTGATTATCACAGACTTGTCGATTCCCTTTCCTCTTATAGAGATGTACGATGACGCATCTTTAAATTCCTGAGGAAGAGATCCTTGATTCCAGAAAGACTGGAACAGCAGAGTGAGTTTGTCGACAAGCACTGTACCGCCATCTTTGTAGACTTCCGCTGGAATCCCATCAGATCCTGGGGCCTTGCCACTGGACAGCTGGCTGATAGCCTGTTGGGTTTCAGTATTTGTTGGTGGGGCGTCCAGGCTGTGGTTGATATCCACCTGAGGCATTCTGTCGATTGCCTCGTTGTTAATGGAAGATGACTGGTTCAGTACAAATTGGAAGTGTTCAGCCCACCGCTGTAGGATCCGAGTCTTCTCAGTAATGAGAGTTACGCCATCTAAGTCTAACAGAGGGTAGCACCCTGATGGTTGAGGTCCGTACAAGGATCTAAGGGCATCGTAGAACCGTTTGGCATCGTTTCTATCAGCAAATTCCTGAATTTCATCTGCTTTGGCACTCAGCCAAGAGTCCTGCATCTTACGAAGCTTGCTCTGTATGGTCCTGCGAATGTTGTTGAAGGCATTTTTCTTGGCTATTGATGACGCGTCATTCTGATAAGCACGATGAAGGCAGTGCTTCTCAGCAAGTAGGGCCTTGATCTCATCATCATTTTCGTCAAACCAGTCCTGCTGTTTCCTGTGTGAGGGTCCAAGAACCTTCAGTGCAGAAGAGTGCACAATATCCCGGAAACTTTTCCAATCCTTCTCAGCATTTCCTTCTAATTGCAGCTCTGAGAGTTGGTTGTCAAGATCTTCTGCTAGTGAGGTTGCTGTATTGGGGTTCCTCAGTTTACTGATGTTAATCCGTTTCATCACAGCTTTGTTTCCTGGTGGACGTCTCTTTGGCTTGATGTAAAAGTTTAATTTGGAGATAATAAGTCTATGGTCAGTCCAACAGTCGGCACTCGGCATGGCCTTGGTCACCCTTACATCCTGTCTGTCTTTCCTCCGCACGATGACATAGTCAATAAGATGCCAGTGCTTCGAACGTGGATGCATCCAGGAAGTCTTTTTGCGATTGGGCAGGCGAAAGATGGTATTGGTGATGGTTAGATCATGGACTGCACATGTCTTCAGTAGTAATAGACCATTGCTATTACATTTTCCGATTCCGTTTTTTCCAATGACGCCATCCCAGGCAGAGTGATCAGATCCTGCTCTCGCGTTGAAATCGCCAAGTAGAATCAGCCTGTCAGTGCGCTTCACGGATGAGAGTAAGGCATCGAGATCTTCATAAAACTTGTCTTTTACTTCATCCGGATTCGTCATTGTGGGTGCATAGGCGCTGATCAGTATGGCTTGTTTTCCTCTCGGTAGTGGGAGATGCAGTGTCATGAGTCGGTCGTTCACGCCCTTGGGAAGACTGGGAAGTGTGCGGACAAGGTGATTCTTAACCGCAAAGCCAACTCCAGATGTACGGTGTTCATTACTGCTGCGACCACACCAGAAGAATGTATAACCACCTCCTATTTCTGTGAGCTGACCTTCATTAGCTAGACGAGTTTCACACAGTGCCGCGACATCAATGTTAAATAATCGTGCGAGCTCTCTGGCGACCAAGCTGTTCTTCTTTCTGGTCGATCTGCTGAGGGGTTGTCTTGAAGCGTGCGTACGTTCCATGTGCCAATGGTGAGTGGTATCATCTTATGTTTACTTTTTAATTTTGTTATTCGACCGCATAAAATTGGGATCCCCTCCAGCCGCGGTAAACTGGCCAGGGTTCTGTGAAGCAACAATGTTTAGGGCACCTTTTCTAGCCCCTTCCTCTGGCTATGGAGGTGAGCAGTGTGGTCCTAAAAAGGGCTGCTCAATCACTCAGGTAGACGCCGAATCCTGCTGTTGCTTCAGTCACCAAGAAAACGACCATTAGACCTGAGCCGCCTGTGTGCAGGTCCGCGGCTACAGCTCCCAGTGTATCCACACCTGCTGCTTCGTCGCTCGCCCATCGCCACAGGACTTTTTTTTTTTTTTTTTTTGACATCTCACAAAATTATAATCCATGGTGAAGAAATAGAGCGCTTTAGGTCAAAATAGTATTCCAAGACATTAAGGGAAATATAATCTATTTGCTGAGTGTTCCACAATGCATGTTTAGTAAAGAAACCCAAATGTGTATTAATACAAATATAAAAGGCTGTCAGAACAGTGACAGCAATGCTTGAAAACACACTTTAACCCCATAGTGACCAGGCAATTTTGCCATTATCAGTCCGAAAGTGCCCACTGCTGTTTTTACATTTCTGCGCTGTTTGTGTTTAGGTCTAATTTTCCTCTTACTCATTTATGGAAACCACACATATTATTATATACCGTTTTTCTCGCCATTAAATGGACTTTGTAAAGATACAATGATTTCCATCTTATCGTAAAATTTACTATAAAAACATTTACGAAATATAATAAAAAAAATGGAAAAAAAACACTTATTCTAATTTTAATCCCCAAAATCTACAACCAATACAAAAATACCCCAGCATGATCAGGCCTTCCCAATGATACCAAATATGACCCTTTAGCTACCACGGATCAGGAGATACGGGCATCCAAAGGATCCCCCTAGCTCCACTTCGCAGCTTGGAGGTTAACTGGCCGACTGATGTCAACGCACATATGGTGACGTTGTCAGTGGGTGGGGGGTCACCCCGGAGGCTTGGCTGACATCCAAGATGTCAGCCACTTCCAGGTATGAATCGCGATATGGCACCTAAGGAGTTAAAGAGAGGTATCACTGAAAATGGCAGACTCTGCCCTCGCCAGCGTTACCTTTTTTCTACCTCCAGCCATTGGGGAGAGAGCGTGGTCCTCCCTTTCAGGTTCCCCCTGCAGGCACCGGGGGCGCCTGAAAATGACATCACGATGGCTGGGGCACATAAAAATGTCAGGCAGACTTCACAGAAGTCATTCCGGCATGGGACCCCGGCCAGAGTGGTGAGTATAGGGAGGGAGGGGGATAAAGAACCATGACGTACATAGTACGTCCTTGGTCCTTAAGGCTAATGTCAGACGAACTCAGTCAGAGCGCACTCTGCGTGCGTGCACAATGGACGGACGTACTGATGGAAGATACTGTAGACACCAAATGATCTGTTTTTCTTGATGGACATAGAAAAAAAAAAGGGTATTATGGGAAACAAAATAAATATGAAAAATGCAAAAAATTTGATATGAAAAGCTATTTTGTGCGTCAAGGTGCTGGACGTCGCAAATGCTTTCTGTCTGACTTCGTCTCATCAAACACAGAACGCTATGCGGACGTGGCGCACTCTGCACATCCATGGTATCGGTTTTACGTTCTTGCCTAACTTGCATCCGTTTGCAACGTGCGTTGTGCGTGCGCAGTTCGGTGCGCACGTACTTTGTGTGTGGGTCTCTATTGATCATGATTCTATGCTACAACAGACGTTAAACTGTGCGGCAACACGGACGTGATAACTGCGTTTGTCTGACGCCGGCCTATGTACATCTGTGGTCTTCAAGGGGTTAAGCCAGGAATCTCTGTTAGAGAAACCAGGTATCGTAATTGCTCTTCCTATGAGAACAGTGGACATATTTTAATCCCTTCACTACCATGGTTGAATATATTCAATTTTCAAAACCTTCTGTGGGAGCCCAACATTGAGTATACTTGATCTAGTCATATTCTGGAGCAATGCAAATTAATTTAATTTATTGCAAGCAAAATTCATTTGCAAATGGGCTCCATAATGAGCCTCCATATTTTCTGCACCTTGAATAAGTCGTCCAAGGTGCTGAAGCTGTTTGAACAGTTTAGGGTTCCAATTTTCCTTCAATGAACCACTGTACTCCAACTGTATTATATATGTTATATATATATATCTATATATATATATATCCTCTGCCTATCCAATAAGCTTACTGCCTCTAAAATTATCTAAAATTTATTTTATGAAGCTACAAACATTTTTACACTGTCTTGTATGAAAAGTAGTTTTCCAAAATTTGTTGGTTCTCGCTAGTGGAGTAATGGAAAACAATTTGATGGTTAAGGGATAAAGGGAACAAAGATCACATGTACTGCAAATTACTGGTATCTCTTGTCAATGGATTGGACTGAAATTCTAAATTAAAGAATGGCTGTATTTCTATGTATATGGCAGAACAGCAAAATAAGTTCTAAAAATGTGGAGTGGACATTCTTCGCAACATTGATTTTCATTCAACAAAATTCCACTCAAACTGGTCTGCGGAGCATTGACCTCTAGCAGTCAGATAAGGCGAGTGAAAAGGCTGCTAGTGATGGAAACCATTTCGCCTTGGCTAGCAGTCTTCAAAAATTACATTCACATGAAACTCTACAGGGATCTCCTTGCCAGATGACTTAGTATGTGCACAGCTGTGGTGGATATATTGCTAAAGTCAAACAGCAAGTTTTAATCCCAAATAGTTGATCGCTTTTATATTTTGCTCCCTCTCAATCTTTCACACAAAAACCACTTTGAAATGTGCATGCTCCTTTAGAGGAGAGCTGCCCGTGTGAGCATTTCTTAAGGGACACGCTTTCCATCATGACCTTTTTAATGTAATTTAAATGGTCATGGGTGGCTGAGTGTGCACACTCTCTTCGACCCCCACCGCCAGTAAAGCATCCTGTGATAGCTGTAACCGTTGCATTGGTATACATTTTTGCATGAGAGAATATAAATCTCTCTTTGCAATACAAAAACCATAATATACTATCAGTGTTTTTAATTGGATCATGCATTCGTTTACATTTATACCATTGAACAGAGGTGGCTGTAGAGATAATGAGTTCTTGACCAAAACTTGTTATGCAAGAAATATATAAATGAATGTAATAAATTGAGGGGACATGCTATTGTAAAAACCAGGGAGAGAATAACAGAGGTGTTAAATATAAAATCTTCTTCACCCTCCCTCCAATTTTAGACCTAGTGTGTTTTTTTTTTTACTTGCATTAAATACAGTGAGGTACAGCTCTGAAACTGGCAGCTGCTACTTCCCTGAAGCAGTGTCTGTGATAGAGCTGACAATCAGGGCCTGTGCACAGATCAGGAGACACGGGGGGTCCAAATGACCCCACCATAGAGTTTTCATAGGGGAACCCCTTGGCAGCTAGGGGTTAATTCTCACACTGACATCATCACGCCATGCGCGATGAGGTTAAGGGTGGGAGAGGTCCTGGAGGCTTGGCTGACATCCTAAATTTCAGCCAGCTCCGGGAGAGGTCCGCGATCCGGTGCCGAATGGCACGTCAGGGGTTAAAGAGAGGCATCTCTGGAAAGGGAAGACTCTGCCCTTTCTGGTGGTGCCTCTTTTGCTTTAATCTCCCGATCGGGGGGCGAGGAGACCCCCCCTTTCCGGTGCTCTTCTGGATTTGCCAGAGGGGGCATCTGAAATTGATGTCATCACATCTGTCGTGATGACGTCAGTGCGCTGGGAAGTGGTATAAAAGCAGGGTCTGACTTCAAGGAAGTGAGAGCACTGCTGAACCCGACAGGGGAAAGTGTGGGGAACGTCCTCTGCATATAGCGGGGAATCCCCACGATGTTCCCCACGCATCTTCAGCAGTGAAGAGGTTAAAGCCTGGTGCTAATTGATTTTGCTTTTGCTAAAAAGTGGTGGAAGAAACCCAAGGTAGGATACAGAGCAAGGAAGTGGCAGATAAAGCTGTAAAAATTAGTCAGTGACAAGGGAAGGTTGACCGTACACATGGCCCTAGAGAGAGGGGGTGAAGGGAGGGTGAAACATGGAGAGACATGGAATAAATAGTGGGGTGAATTTAAAATGGAAAGAGATTTAAAAAACAGGGGTGTAAAATATACAGAGATTAATTGAAAGAATGAGAGAAAATGTGAAACATTGTGTGAAGGAGTCAAACATGAACAGAAGGATTTAAGAAGTGGATAGCATGAATGATGGAGAGAAGAACAAAGATTAGAAGATGGCGAGGACTGAAGGATGGAAGGAATGATTTAAAAAAGAGATGTTGCGACGGCTCCTGAGGGAGAGTGGCCCGGAATTGATTCCCCTTACCTGGCAGGTCAATTGAATTGATCTCTGAAGCAATTATGTACCCAATGGTAGCATTAATGCAATCTCTAATAGCAATTCCCGCTCTTTTAGAGGAAGGAGGGTTTTGCTTTTAAAGCAAGTCTGTGAGGAAAGTTCAGTGAAATTTCATTTGGTGCACTTTGTTGCGATTCGGCGATTCAAGTTCGCCGACCCTGCAGTCAATTCAGTATTCACTGCAGGTGCCTCAAAGTGCGCCGAAGGGATCCGCCGAACAGATCGGCGAACGCATCCTCAAACCGAAAAAAATCCGATAGCCGTCAAATGCGTACAAAACCCCACAATATTTAAAAGGAGTCTAAAAGAAAAAAAAAATTGGAAATAATAAATAAGGCCCTATGAAGAATAATAAAAAAGTCTGTTACAGAATTTTAAAAAAATCAAACATTTTGCCAAAAGAATCCTGAAAAATGGCCATAAAAATTCTAAAAAATAAATTAATAAAAAGTATTTTTGCTGCAAATAAAAAGAATAAACGTTTGAAGTAAAAATTAATATAAATCGGTAATTTTTATTACATAGACACCTATGGAATTCGACTCTTTAAACCTGTCAACAAAAGCACCGAAATCTGGGTATTTCGCCAACCTTTCGGTGTAGTTTGGCATTCTCTGAATATATTACTTCTCTATGGGGAATGTCACTGCCGACGAATTGCACGGTATTTTGCTGGCAATTCACCAATATCTGGTGAATTGCCAGCTTTGTGAATAGCGGAATTGCTACGAAATTGCACTGTACATGGAAATTCAAAGTTCGGTGCAATTCGGTGGCAAATTCGGCACTCTTTGAATAACCCCTCTAGTTTTTATTATGGTTTGCTGTGAAGATGATGTTGTTTGGACGAGCTCCTTGGTATGTCAGCAAGGGGCAGAAGTTGCAGAATAGTGACATTGAAGATGGAGTTAGAAAACCTTGTAGACATATTGGATAGCGATAAGTTTGAGTTTTTTAATAAACGAGCAGCAAATGTCCTCACATTCAAAGGGTTTAGACATGTATAGATAGGAGAGTAGATACGGTGAAAAATTTATGAAAATTTAAATCGTTACAGGATGTATTTAAACAAATGAGATTTTATTGAAGTTGTTGAGTGAAATTATATATATTTATTTATGGGTTATTAAATAAACTGTAGCCTGCTGCATTCCAAAAGATAATTTTAGAGATTTTATTAATGTACAGTCATGGCCAACAATTTTGGCAACCCATAATTTCTGTCAGATAATGAACCACTTCGCCCAGAAAACTGTTGCAATTAAAAATGTTGGCGGTACCAAAACTTTCCTGAGGAAGCCAAAATCCTTTTGGGAGAATGTGCTGTGGACAAACGAAATAAGATTTACAGTTTTTTGGTAAAGCCCATCATTCTACTCTTTTCAGAAAAAGAAATGAGACCTTAAAGGAAAGCATACAGTCAAACATGGTGGAGGTTCACTGATGTTTTGGGGTTGCTTTGCTGCTTCAAGCACTGGATGTCTTGACTGTTTTCATGGCATTATGAAATCTGAAGACTACCAAAGAATTCTGGGGTGCAATCTAGGGCCCAGTGTCAGAAAGTTGAGTCTCTGTCAGAAGTCATTGGTCTCACAGCAGGACAAAGAACCAGAGCACACATCAAAAAGCACCCAGAAATGTTTAAGGCAAAGTGCTGGAGAGGCTGAACTGGCCAGCAAGGAGTCCAGATCTAAATACCATAGAGAACCTGTGGAGAGATCTCAAACCGGCAGTTGGGAGGAAGAACCTTTCAATCTGAGAGACCTGGAGGAGACGGAGAAAGACACGTGGTCCAAAATTCCAGTAGAGAGGTGTAAGAAATGCATTGAAGGTAACAGGAAGCGATTGATTTCCGTTATTTTTTCCAAGGGGTGTGCTACCAAATATTAAATTGAGGGTACCAATAATTTTGTCCAGTCTATTTTTGGAGTTTTGCTTAATATCAGGGTTATTCAAAGAGCTCCAAATTGTGGCCGAAAGGTAACCAAACACTGAAATTCAGCGTACGGTTACCTTTCCTGGCCATTCGGCTATTCAGAGAGCAGACAGTTAGCCGAATGTTGGCGAATTGCCTGCACATACGGTGCCTGTTCGAGGGCAGTGAAATCCCCATAGAGAAGCAATGCTTTGTTTATTCAGAGAACAAAAACCAGCAGTGAAAAGTTGCCGAACTGCCCTGCTGTTCGGTGGTTTCATTCGACAGGTTTATTCAGGCGAATCGCATAGGCTTCAATGTTAAAAAATATTCCCGTTTTAATGCAATATCTAATAAACCGTTGATTATAATATTCTGCAGTAAAAAGTCTCTTTATTTATAGATTTGTTTAGGATCTTTAAGGCATTTTTCAGGATTTTTTTTGCAAAACTTTTTTTTCCGTTTCTTTTTTAAATCGTTTTTTCTGTAACAGCCCTTTTCATTATCATTCATAGGATCTTATATGTAAATTTCCGACATTTTCGTTCTGTAGTTTCGCTGCAAACAGCGTTTCAGTTTTCAAACATTCAAGCGTACTGTTTTTTTTTTTCACTCCATTCGTCTGCGGTGTCGGGTTTTTCCGGCAGTTGCTCTGCGCTGCGATCGGCGGCTGCTCGGGTTTCTCCGGCGTGTTCGGCGGGGTTATTCCAGATGTTTTTGCGGGTTTCAGTGTGCATTTGCCGGGTTTTGCGGTGAGTGTTCATCGGGTTTGCGGCGGCTTTTCCCTACACTACGACGGCCCTGTGGTGCTTACTGAATACACCGCAGGGTCGCTGAAATGGGATCGCCAAATCACACCTAATTGAAGAGAACGAAAAGTCACCGAACATGCAGTGACTTTTCGATTCTCTTTGATTAACCTTGAATGTGCCTGATTTGCCTTTTTTTCTCTACATTTTGTATCAAAACAATACAAAAAAAGTAATAAACATGAGAATGCCTAAACATTTCTAATTGCAGCAATTTTCTGTTCAAAGTGGTGCATTATCTGACAGAAATGCAGGGGTGCCAATATTTTTGGCCATGACTGTATATGATTTTGTGACAACACCCACCTGACACATTTACTGATTAAATACAAGATTATGAGATGCAGAATATTGCATGTGAACATTAAATTGTGTGCCTAAGGTGTAGGTTCTTTGGTGGCCATTATTGCTGAGGGTCAGTTTGGGTAATCACTCAGCCTCAAATTTGCATTGCACACCGTATAATATTTTTTATCTCCCAGGTAAAAGCAGAAAACCGTTTACTGATACACCTATAATCAAGCAGAGCTCCCTTAAAATCTGAATTGAAGCAACCGCAAGGGAGTATAGTTTTGATGCAAATTGTTTTGCTCACTAACAAGGTCTTTTTGCCTAATTGACGTAAAATGGGCACAGGAGCAGAATGACTAATAGAAAGTTATTAGAGATTGCATTAATGCTACCATTGGGTACATAATTACTTCAGAGATCAATATAATTAAGGAACATAGCACTCACTCAGTGTTAAAAAATGACATTAAATATTTCATTTCTTCAAATCTGCTTGAGACTCACTTTTTTTAATTATTACAAACTGAAACGTTATTTGAATTGTCAACCAGGCAGCCATTTCCACGTATCCTAATGTGACACATAATGTCTGGGGTACAACAAACAGTCCTACGACAATATTACATTTAGATAAACTTTTTCGATTTTTTTTCTATAAGGCAGATTGAACAAAAAATGTAAAATGATTCACTGGTTATCACTTTTAATCATTGCTTCAGAAGGGGGACATGGAGGGGTCCTCTAAATGCCCATGTTTCGGTGATGGGAATCAAGCAGACATGCAAAACCAATATATATCACGTGTAGCTATAGCTAAGGTATCTGTAAAGGACGGAACTGCCAGAACAACATCTGTGAGAGAACCATGAGTGAGAACTCCCATTGATTGAGTAAATACAAAATATCTCATTCAAAGCATGTAAAGGGACCTGCACTCTGACCACTTTAGCTTATTGAAGTGCCTGGCTGTGTGGAGTGCCTTCCTTGCCTCAAGGGCCGTTTGGCCAATAGTGCTGTGTGCAGTGTGAAGTGGAGAAGATTCCTCCGCCCCCACAGCTGTTAGTTGGCAGATTAAATTTTGAATAACCTGCCTGCTGGGGACCAACTTGGGGACCAATGAAGCGTGATGACATCTTCCTGTCTTCGAAAGCTCACAACAGCAGGCTTTCTGCTCAGCGCATCCTGCCAAGTGTACCTCCTGTGCTATGGATGCGCTAAGCGCGTCCTAGCACAGGAGGCAGCAATCAGCCGGGATTCCAGTTGATTGCTGGCCCCCCCAGTGTGGGCTGACATCTTGCATGTCAGCCCGGGACCCCGGGGGGGGAAGATAGATGTCATCGCGGCGGCACGAAGACATCTATTTCAGGCGACCTCCCCGCGAGTGCGGAGGAGGTGCCTGAAAGGGAGGGGGGGAGGTCCTCCCGAGCAATCACTTCCGGTAGCGGCAGGAAGTACCAAGTGCCACGAGGTATCGTGGCACTCAGTACAAAAAAGATCACATAAGTGATCAGGTGCTCTGCTGGGTGCCTCGAGGGATAAAGGCACCCAGCAGACTAAAAAAAAGTGTAACAAAAATGTAAAATAAATAAATAAAAAGGTATAAAATAAAATAAAAGTGACAGCCAAGATGGCGCTGCCCTTCTAAGGGCAGGGTCATCTTGGGGCTGTGTGGGATGTTCCTAGCCTGCCTCATCAGAGTCAGGCTAGCAACATCCAATCAGAAGTTAGAAAAAATATAAATAAAATTTCTAATTTGTCAGGTCAGGTCAATATTTTGTAAATATTGGCTCTGACCTCTGTGATTCTCCCTCCCTCTCCTCACTTGTATTTTGGTGAGAGAGAGATCAGATTTGACAGGTTAGAGATTTTTGGTAGATTTAGTGAGATTAGAACAATTGAGGCAGATTTAGAGAGTTTTTAGGGAGATTTAGAACAATTGAGGCAGGTTTAGAGGGATTTAGGTGTTTATTTTTATTTTCTTGTGAAACCCAACGGTTCATTTGAGAACCAATAATCCTTTTATATATATAATAATTATAAAATTTTATAATCTATTATATTTAATGTCTGAGAGGGTGTACAGTGCCAAGGAGGCATATGCCATCCTCCCGTCAGAATCTGAGGCATCTGCGTCTGACTCAGACCCAGATTTTGACCCTGCTAGGTGCTCAGATACATCGCTAGATACATCATCTACGCTGGCTGATGTATCGCCTAGTGCTGTTTCTGATGCAGATCCTGGGCCACCACCTGCCAGCAGGAGACGCACAGCTCCAGCTGAGGAGTGGGTAGTGCCTCATCGCCAGAGGCCAGATATCCCTCCTTTCACGGCAAATCCTGGCATCAATATTGATGTTGCAGGATTTACCGCCACACAGTTTTTGCAGGTGTTTCTGGGGGATGATTTGTTGGGCCACATTGTTTCCCAATCAAATCTGTATGCCCATCAGCATTGTGCTGCAAAGCCAGACTCCTACTTGGCAAGGCAGCAATGGACCCCGCTAGATGTGCCAGAATTTCTGAAATTCTGGGCACTTACTATGCTGATGGGCATCATAAAGAAGCCCTCAATTCTGGAGTAGTAGCCCCATCTGATCTACCCCCATTTACCCCCAATCAATGTCACATAGAAGGTATGAAAACATTTTGCGTTTCATGCACTTCAGTGACAACAGCCTGTGCCCCCCTAGAGAGCATCCCCAGTTTGACAGGCTGTATAAAATCTGCCCCCCTGATTACCCACTTCGCCGCCAGGTTTGCAGAGGCTTATACACCTGGAAGGAATATCTGCGTGGATGAATCCCTAATGAAATACAAGGGAAGGCTGGGATTCAAGCAGTATATTCCTTCCAAACGCTCCAGGTATGGAGTGAAGGTGTATAAGCTCTGTGACAGCGAGAGTGGGTATACTCAGTCCTTCCGGGTGTACGAGTGAAAGGATAGTAGCCTTGACCCTCCAGGTTGCCCAGAACACATGGGAACCAGTGGCAAGATTGTGTGGGACCTACTTTTTCTCCTGATGAACAAAGGGTACCACTTGTATGTTGAGAATTTATATACAAGTGTCCCTTTGTTCAAGCTGCTGTATTGTTTTGATACAGTAGCATGCGGTACTGTTCGCAAGAACTGCGTAGGTTTCCAAGCACAGCTTGCCCGCACCCGGTTAAAAAGGGGGGAGACCCCAGCTCTGTGCCAAGAGGAGCTGTTGGCGGGCAAGTATAGAGAGGATCTAAGGGTAAGTAGTCAATGTAATAGAGCAGCAGGAAATGCTAGTAGAATGCTTGGTTGTGTAGGGAGTGGTACTAGCAGTAGGAAAAGGGTAGTGCTCATGCCACTGTACAGAGCACTGGTGAGACCTCACTTGGAGTACTGTGTGCAGTACTGGAGACCGTATCTCCAGAAGGATATAGACATCTTAGAGAGAGTTCAGAGAAGGGCTACTAAAATGGTGTACGGCTTGAAGGAGAAAAGTTACCAGGAAAGGCTTAATGATCTTAACATGTACAGCTTGGAAAAAAGACGAGACAGAGGAGATATGATAGAAACATTTAAATACGTAAAGGGAATCCTCAAGGTAGAGGAAGGGAGTATATTTAAACGGAAACAAAGTAGCAAAACAAGAGGACAGTGTCTTAGATTAGAGGGGCAAAGGTTTAAAAGTAACATCAGGAAGCATTATTTTACTGAGAGGGTGGTGGAGACATGGAACAGCCTTCCAGTTGAAGTGGAAAAAAAGGTGGTAGACACCAACTACCCAATATCAATTTTAATAGGTGTACAAAAAAACTAACATAACACCGAATGCATAAAAGACATATATAATGAATTAGATAGGTCACAAATTGAAACCACCCAATGAGGGATGGTTACCTCACTAAGGCAATCCTGTTGGTCTGTAAAATCAAGTAAATCTGAGTAACACAGTCTAGCTAATGTAGGCTACTGAACGGCAGTTAGCAATATGCCAGGCATTCATACAATCAAATCAAAAAGCATTGAATAATTTATAATCTTCGGAGGACCACCTTAATTGGGTATAGAGGTCGACCGATATGTGGATAATTATGCACATAAAATAGCAAGATAGTATATAGACTGTGTAAAGTATCGATGCTATGGAGAGCCTAACAATTGGCTCCTATATATGCCTGATGTACATTCATTGAGACAAAAATTGTACTGAAAAATTTAACTGTGCAATCATAGAAACTGCTAAATCAGCGATACAGCATAGATTTATAACCATAGAATCATCAAACAGCACAAAAGCCATACAACCGAGATCGCTACGCCTCATTGTTAGGGGCAAAATTAAATAGGTGCCAAAGTGGGCAAAAGTGACCAGACCCACACTATTAAACTGTTAAAAGAACCTCACTCCTCGACATGTTTCACGGCTACAGAAGCGGGGGGCTTTTTCCAGTTGAAGTGGTAGAGGCCAAAACAGTGACTGAATTTAAGCAGGCATGGGATAGGCATAAGGCTATCCTAAACAAAAGATAAATCCAGGTAAAGTATCCATATAATTGGGCAGACTAGATGGGCCGAAAGGTTCTTATCTGCTGACATTTTCTATGTTTCTATGAGACAAGAAGGATGTATACCTTCTATCCACCATCCACTCTGAGAGGTCTGTGGAGGTCTCTGTACGTGGCAGAGCTGAGCACATCAGGAAGCCAGTGTGCATCAAAGCCTATAACCGGCATATGGGTGGGGTTGATCTGGCAGATCAGCTGCTCCAGCCCTACCAGATTATGCGGAAGTCAAGGGCCTGGTACAAAAAGGTTGCAATTTACCTGATGCAAATTGCAACACACAATGCCTTTTTGCTCTGCAAAAAGGCAAACCCCGGAGTGACGCTGTTCTTTTTACAGTTTCAGCTCCAGGTCATTTCGGAGTTTTTGTACCAGGATGCACTTGCTCCCCGGGCGGTGATGGGGGACAGAGTTGGGGCTGCACATTTTATTTTTAAAATGCCCCCTACTGATGGCAAACAGAGACCCCAAAAAAGATGCAGGGTGTGGTTCAAGAGGGAGCAGAGGAGAGACACAACCTTTTACTGCCCAGAATGCCCTGGACAACCCGGTCTGTGTCTTGGGGACTGTTTCAAGGTATATCACACTGTGCGTGATCTGTGATTTTTTTTTCGATTCTATTTTTTCTTACAGTCTAGTTAGTTAGTTCAGTTTAGTTTTTTTTTTTCTTTTACTGCACCAGACTTTTACATTTTATTCCTACATTTTTATGTTCTGCAATTGGTTCTGTATTTTGTCAAAATCTTGGCAAACCTATGCATGGGGGGCATGGGTGTACTCAGGAGACCTTGCAGAAAACAACCTGGAGAGTTTTCATGCAGTAACCGACAACCATGTCTCCTAAATCACAGTCCAAAACTAATGTGGGCGTAAAAATAAAAGATCGAAAAATTACCGACACACCTTCTCAAATGTTTTGGGCTAAAACCGTTACATCCATGGCATCAAAGCACTCCATATGCAATACCTTGGGGTGTCAACATTTCAAATATAAACACTTTTCTGGCAATAATTCAAACTGGGGTATGCGGTAGACCCAAAACCAAAGCTAGGCCTAGCTGAAGAAATAATCTCAATTTCAACTCCAATGACAAAGTCATAAAAATTGTATTTGAACCTTCCCAAAATCCTGGCAAACCTATGCATGGGGGGGCGTTTTCATGAGTAACCGACAACAGTGTCTCCTAAATCACAGTCCAAATCTAATGTGGGCGTAAAAATCAAACAATTACTGCCACACACCTTCTCAAATGTTTTGGGCTAAACATCACAATCACAGTCCAAAACTAATGTGGGTGTAAAAATGAAAAATGACCACCAAACAGTATCCAATTTGTTTGGGGCAAACGGTTGCATCCATGGCATAAAAACACTCCGATTACAATACTTTGGGGTGTTAGCTTACCAAATATATGCACGTTGATGGCAATAAAAAAAATTGGGGTATGTAAAAAGGCCCCTAAAAAGAAGATAAGCAAAGAAGATATGTCAAATTAGAAAAATTACAAGCACATGTCAGAAGATTGGCGTAGCACCCCAAAAACAACCCAGCAAATCTATATATGGGTGGTATCAATTTACTCAGAAGATGTTGCTGAACACATGTCGGGGTGTTTTTTTTGCAGTAACCATAACTGGATTTGACAATTCATGCCTAAAGTACAATGTGTGTGAAAAAATAACACAAAAAGTGACTACCTGAAAGTTTGACAAAGAGCTAGTGCATGGAAAGTGTTAAAAAACAACTATTTGAAGTACCCTAGGGTGTGACCTTTCTAAAAATATATGTTTTTATGGGGTAAATTACTTTGGCCGGCTTCAAAAATGTCCAAAATAGGACATGGGTGCATGATGACGAAATGTTAAAATTCCAAGTTGGAAAACTGAAATGCGCACCCCCCAAATAAGGCCTATTAGCCCCCAAATGACCCGACATACCTATACATGGGTGGTATCAATTTACTCAGAAGATGTTTCTGAACATATTTTGGGGTGTTTTTTGGCAGTAACCCATAACTGGATTTGACAATTCATGCCTAAAGTACAATGTGTGTGAAAAAATAACACAAATAGTGACTACCTGAAAGTATGACAAAGAGCTAGTGCATGGAAAGTGTTAGAATACAACTGTTTGAAGCACCCTAGGGTGTGCCCTTTCTAAAAAGATATGATTTGATGGGTGTAAATTACTTTGGCTGGCTTCAAAAATGTCCCAAATAGGACATGGGTACATGATGACGAAATGTGAAAATTCCAAGTTGGAAAACCGAAATGCATACCACCCAAATAAGGCCTATTAGGCTAGGGTCAGACGAACGCATTTTTCGCGTCATCCGTGAAAAAGTGCAGTCGAACGAATGGACGTATTTTTCACGGAATACGCGATAGCGGTCATACGATGCGCATTTTCGTTCGTGATTTTGTACGGATCATCAATAAAACACTTTTTGCGTCTGGACGTTATGTTGGCCGGACGTGTGTAGCGTCTGACCTCTCCCAATCACGCAAACACGCCGCTATGCGGCCGCAGCGCACTCTGTACGTCAGTAGTAGCGGTTTGACGTTCTCAAAAAAATGCGTTCGTTTGCCACTTGCGTTGCACGGACGAACTTTTGTGCGGCCGTTCGTCGTATGTTCCCAGGCATTGGACGTCATTTGCTGCTAGCACGGCCGTGATTTCGTGCGGCTAAACGCACGTTAAAACTGCGTTCGTCTGACCTTAGCCTTAGCCCCCAAATGACCCAACATACCTATACATGGGTGGTATCAATTTACTCATAAGATGTTGCTGAACATATTTTGGGGTGCTTTTTGGCAGTAAACCTTAAAGTTCACAGTACATGCATTCTTAAATTGCATTAGAAAAAATCACCAAAATAAGTTTTTTCTCTCAAACTTTGGCATAGATTTGTGGTAAAATGGTTGCATGGAAAGAGTCAAAATACCCCAAGTTTAATACCTTGATTTGTGTACTTTAAAAAAATATGTATATGTGGAGGGTTATTCAGGAATTAGTAACAGATATCAGTGTTACAATGTCACTATCACTAGTTTTTGAAAATAAACCCTTTGGAAATGGCAAAGTGTTATATGCACTTATTGTTGCATAAGATAAGAAAAAAAGCGAGGAATATGTAAACATTGGGTATTGCTAAACTCAGGACTAAATTTAGAAACTACTAAGGAATTACATTTTTTGGACGGTTGTTGATACATAAGAAATTTTGGGGGTCAAATTTCGAAAAAGTGTTGTTTTTTCAATTTTTTTTGTCATATTTCACAATTGTTTTTATAGTAAATTGTATGAAATGATGAAAAAAATGGTATCTTTATAAAGTCCATTTAATGACGAGAAAAACAGTGTAAAATATGTGTGGGTTGCATAAAAGAGTAAGCGGAAAATTTGACCTAATCACAAACAGCGCAGAAACGTAAAAACAGCAGCGGTCACTAAAGGACGGATTTGTGTAAAACCGCCCGGTCACTAAGGGGTTAAAGTAATATGAAGTATTATTTTACAACATATTGGCTAACATTTTAACAAATCTTACTAAATGACAGACATCTCATAAATGCAAGGTATGATCTATCCAGAGGTTCAATAATAGAGAGTAAAGCTTATTATGCAGAATTGCAGATGCACAGTGCTTGGTTACCAAGGGTTACCTTGACCTTTACCTTTAACAAACGCCATTGTGTATCTGTCAATTATTCAGTAAATTAGTATAACTGCTTGCCAAGGTGGTTTCTTTATATTTTATATCGCAGAGCTGCTTTGTAAATTTGTGACTATACTATCATAAATGTATTATTATATAAATCCTAAAGCTAAAAAAATCATACTGTACTAGTAGCAAATGCGTGAATTTTTTCCAACTTGGTGTATTTATTTCAAAATAATGTTTACATGTTTATAGTATAGACAAGCGGATTTAAAACCCTTCACTCCCAAAATCAAGTTACCTTGATTTTGCATTGTATTACATTGAAAAGCAATCATTAGCATTTCAAAATCTCATATGCATACCTGTTTAACCTCCCTGGCGTTACGATTTTGACATCTTTTAGATGTCAGAATCGTTCCATTTTTTTTTCTTGGCCCCCTAGCGGTATTCCCGAGTGTGGCTCGGGGTTAAATTCTTATGCTGGAAGCAGTAACCCTGAGCAACACTCGGGATGCCGCTGGATACGTCACCTCTCCCTGCGCTCCCTTGCTGTCCCTCGCAGTCTCCTCCGGTGATCGCAACCCTCATACTTCCTGGTTCCCTTCTCGCGAGAAGGGAATCAGGAAGTATGAGTTTGCGATCGCCAGAGGAGAATGCTGCGGTCAGCGAGGGAGCGCAGGGACAGGTAATGTATGCATCCTGAGTGTGGCTCAGGGTTACCTCTTTCAGCACTGAGTTAACCCTGAGCCACACTTGGGAAAACCATCAGGGGGTTAAATGAAGATTATTGTGCCCCCTGTGGAGAAACAAAATTCACGGTCTTATCTCTCTCCTTTTGACTCTATCTTACTGTAAACAACTTACAAGGAGTACCTCTCTTACTCATTGAAACAACAAAAAAGGTCAGAAACCTTAATGCTGCATTACAGTAGAGAGTAGAACACAGGAAGAGCTCTGGGGTCACTCACTGCTGTACAGAGCTAAGATTCATGGTGTTATAATGACTGAAATTCCCAGTATAATAAAGATAAAAGGTGTTACTGTAATTTCCACATACAGACAAATACAGATATTCCATTTCTATTCTATTGGTATTTTTTGGAAGATGCTAATAATCTCATTATTATCACTACAATCCCCATAAGCAGGAGATCTCACCATTTTTATTATCAATCTGCATCACATTTACTGCATCTGACAAAAAGGCCATTTCTGCCTGCTTGCTGATAATGCACACTCGGAATGAATGATTCTGAGCTATAGATAGTGTCCTTTATCTTGCACAATATCATACTAACAATATTTCTGTAAAGGATAAAAGAACACACAAAACATTAAAAGATTAACCATAATGTCCATTAACCTCTCTGGCGGTCTATTTATTTTAAAATTTCTAGTCTAAAAGCGGACAATTTTTTTCTTTGCCCCCCCAGCGGTATCCCGAGTGTGGCTTGGGGTTAAATTCCTATGTTGGAAGCGGTAACCCCAAGCAAAACACTCGGGATGCCGGTGGATACAACACCTGTCCCTGCGCTCCCTCGATGTCCCCCGCAGCCTCCTGCGGGGATCGCGACCCTCATACTTCCTGGTTCCCTCCTCGCGAGAAGGAATCCAGGCAGTAAAACGCTGCGATCGCCGGAGGAGACTGCGGGGATCAGCGAGGGAACGCAGGGAGAGGTAATGTATACAGCCTGAGTGTGTCTCGGGGGTTACCGCTCTCAGCGGTGAAATTTAACCCCGAGACACACTCGGGAAAACCGTCAGGGGGGGTTTAAGGTAACACTGCTAATAGCAGTTCGATTGTGAATTCTGGAATCTCATTAAATCGAATCACTTGGATCGTAGAAATTCAATGTCTGATAAAAAAAAACAGAAGAACAAAGAAAACTTAAAGATAAAACCGTTTTCCAATTACCCCAAAAACCAATGTGTCCCATTTGCATGCAAAGAGGGGGACAGGTGCTGAAGTGGCCAGTCAAGATCTAAATGCAAACAAACCAAAGAGATGCAATAATTTTCTGTTTACATCCAGGCTAGCTAACACTTTGTGTAAGGTCTCACTTTTGCTCTGGATATCACTGGTCCCCACATAGCATGGCAGCTAGTGGACCTCTCAACATAACAGTTCCCAAGCATCCGGGATTCCTCGCTTCAACGTCCTGTAAAATGAAAGTTTTAGGGATTTGCAGGAGCCAGCAGTTTGTGGTAATTGAACCTCAGAATTCCTGGATGGTTTTGTCTTCAAAAAAACAAAACAAGAGACAAAGCTATGATAGACTGGAATGGAACAAGAGCCATTGCAGGAGAAATGGGAAAATATACAAAGTAGGACCTATAGGAATCACAAAGGATTACCTGGACAGGATACAAGCAATGAGAGACAAAGAGAAGACAAAACACAGAGACGCTAAGGAAAATAAAGCAAATGTCATCATCAAAGCTCCTACATATCTCCTGTTAACCCCCACATAGAATGGCGCTGCTAGCAGAATATCCAAAGGCAGTTCCAGCATCTTACAGGCAGATGTGTATTTAATTTGCGTGTTTATGAGTCATTTAGTCATTCCCTAACGAGTGAGAATGCATTTCCATCCTTCGCTCCCTGCTGTTTTGTGTTCTATAAATACTGCACTAGTTAAAATAAATGGAGCAGGTAGGAGCCGGGAATGGCTTGTTTGGCTTTTTGGCGCACACTCTATTTATTTTTATTGTAATAATCCTCATGTGACTTTATTTTATGAACTATTCTCTTATCCCTACACTGCTGAATTACAAAAAAGTAAACCATGGAAGACTCTTAACCAGCTTTTGTCTGGGAAACAGCTGAAGGTTAATAGAAATGTATAATTTTCTACTCTGGGTGACATGCTGTATTGACTGTGACCAGGAGCGGATCCAGGGGGGGCAACGGGGCAACTGCCCCCCCCCCCGAGATTCCAAGAGAAAATTTTTACTGTGCCAGTGCCTGCCGGCAAACTGAAGCAACGCTGCTGCGCAGCTGCAGCGCAGCTGCAGCCTGACGATCTCATTTCATTCAGAATTTCTGCGTCTCATCTCAGGGGCCCCCACGCTGCTCAACTAAAAAAAATTAAATGCCGCCGCTGGCCGCTCACGCTGTGCCAGGCCCGGCCCCAGGACAGCCAGGCGTTAGTCAGTGCGAGCAGGCAGGCAGTGAGACTGAGCAATCACGTGTTACTCGGTCTCGGGGGCGGGCCGACGCTGGACTGGAGGGGAGTTTACTGAGTCTGACAGTGCGCCTGCGCGCCAGGCAGGCCTGTCACATGGGCGGGAACTAGCAGGAGGCTCCACACTGTCTCTGTGCACAGAGCAGCCAGTCAGACTGTCAGTGCTGCGTGTGCATGTCACCCGAGAATTACAGACAGTGAGTGATTGTGCCTGCCTGCCCTACAGCCAGCCACCTCGCCTGATCCTCATAACCGACGTGACCACCTCATCCAACAACGATCCCCTTTCCATATCCATCCGAGGACCGAGCCGAGCCACCCATAGGCGTCTGAGTGTCCACAGCGAGCCGCTCCATCATCGTGCCCAAGAGGGCCCCCCCGGCCCAACTTTGGAAGCCCCATCCCCAAGTCTCAAGCAGTTGAAGCAGCGGGCCTCAAGGTACCTCCTGGGCCCTGGCCCTGTGTCACGTGTGGTACCTGGGGGGAAGGGTGGTGGGGGGGGTCACTGACTTCACTGAACCCAAACCTGAACCCAGGATTTGCATATAGATCTCAGGGGTCATTGCCCCTCCCGAGACTAGGCTCTGGATCCACCCCTGACTGTGACAGGAAATTAAAAAGTGAAAAATAACAATATAAATAAGATTTTTTTAAAATTTTCCTTGCATAACCACAGGTGTTGAATTTATTTTCACTAGTTTTTTAGTTCAAGTGTTTTGCTTTTTTGCATACTGTTAATTCAATGTACATTTGATCTACCTTATGGTAAAAGGGCATGACCAGAAGGATGTGAGCAATAACAGAAGGTAGACGTCTGGAGAAGTATCCCGTAATGGAAACTGTTTTTTTTTTTACTTTGCAGAATGAGAAATTAAAAACAAGACAACGGCCTGATTCACACTTGAGAAAGGTCCTGGGAGAGGACCAAAATGTTTCATCTACCATAAACCCTTTCCGGTCCTATGTCTGAATATATCCAACACAACCTTTTGCAAATTGTACATTGTCTGATATTTTCCGACATAGGACAGGACCGCCTGGTAACCAGATACTCACCTCTCTCTCCGGGGTCCTACGGAGATCTGACTAAACCAGATCAGACCTCCGGTTTTATACCCCTCCCAGCACACTGACATCATCGCACCAGACGTGATAACGTCAGTTTTAGGCACCACCCCCGCCAGAAGGGGAGGGGGTCCTTTGGACCCCTCTGTCTCCCCATTGTCGAGGGGTAGCAGATCACGACAGGCATTGCTACCCCTTTCCAGTGACCTTTCCAGTGATGCCTCTCTTTATCCTCTTAGTTGCCGGTCCGGTTGGTGTCAGATCACGGACTGCTCCCGGAGGTGGCTAACATCTGGGATGTCAGCCAAGCC
This sequence comes from Leptobrachium leishanense, assembly GCA_009667805.1. NCBI lineage: Eukaryota > Metazoa > Chordata > Amphibia > Anura > Megophryidae > Leptobrachium > Leptobrachium leishanense. The sequence goes on along the minus strand of CM019069.1, from coordinate 79,303,718 downwards.
CCCAAGGCCTCCCCCCACCTACTGACATCATTGTGCTTCAGCGCAATGACATTTGGTAGGGAATTAACCCCTAGTTAGAACATTATTATTAATAATATTGCATATACCATTATCACTTTATTAATTATACTACCGGTATCAGACATGCATCAGCCTATACGAAATCTAGATCACAACTATCATCTGGAATTTTCAAAGAGCAATCTTAATCTTTCAGCCTCACAGCCCACCACAAAAGTTCTTATCTGTAAAGACATAGTAAGACAAAATTATAATGGTATAAAACATGCAAAAAAAAATTAAAAAGACATTGTCGCGCCTCACTGGCACCCAACGTCAGCCTCTCCCGGGGCTCACAGGGCAACACGGTGCTCCTGCCCTGCGGCGACAGGGTCCTCGGCCTTCCATATGCGACATCCAGGAAGGTTACTACCCTTGGCGGCACGTCATCTCCAGCATGGTGCGGTGGCCGGCGGCCAGTACCACAACCCGCACCCCCTGGGGACGATGGTTCAGGGGATGTGGCCAAGATGGCCCTCGGGGGCTTGACCGACTTTTGATAGTTCTGATGGGTGGACCTGTGCTTGCCTGGAGCCTGCCTGGCCAAGGGAGGAGCCACCAAGTGACTCTCCAATCGGAGAGAGAGGCGGAAACTGAATGAGAGGTGTGTCCACCTCCAGCCCCTATATAATACCCGATCTTGCTCTCTGACTTTTCTTCAGTATTGTTTCACAGTGGTGTAGCCAAGTACTCGCAGTTCTCCTTGCTGATATACCCGTTATTAACCATTTGCTTCCCTTCTCGTTTCTAAACCTTTGCTGCCAGCCTCGACCCTTTGCTAACCATTGACTTTGATTTTTGGATATCCCTGACCTGTACTGCAAACTGGACCCCCCTCTGTGGCCGCCTGTACCTTGGGCTCCAGCCCCCACTAGATGAGTGTGACAGACATCCTATACAAAAACGTGAGAAGTCAGCCTCCCTATTTAGACCATATGGGAAAAAGGTGTTGAGCTGATGTATCCAATATAATTCTCTCATCTGAAGCAGTTTCTCCCCTGTCCCCCCCTCATGTTAATTTCAGTACTTCATCAATGACCTGAAAACGGAATTGGGAGATGTCATGTCCACTTTCTAAAAAATGTTGGATAGGCATTCCAGTTTTCTTGGTTCTAATGTCAGATTTATGTTTGATGAAACTATTTTTCACCTTTTGTGTTGGCTCTCCAAAATAGATTAATCTGCAAGGGCACTTCAACAGGTACACCACAAAAGTGGAGTTACACGTAAAGTATTCCTTTACTCTGTATTTACACCCTGAGTAGTTTAGTTTGTGATCCGGCCCCAATGCAGTAACAGGGAACTGCTAAGGGGAAAAAACGTCACAAGATGATAACCTTTAGCAGCTCCGTGTTACTGCCTGTATTATGATTGAGCTGTATCAGTGTTTTGAGACCTAATAATAAGGCGCTGCAGCAGCAGCACCATAGGACTCCATGGAGCAAAGCCTGGCAGCAGACTCCATGTATACAAGGTTGTGCAGGGATGATGGAAAAACATGAGAAAATATTTGTTTCCATTCTTTCACAGCCTGAAAGCTGAGGACAGGGTGGATTGCACTGCTGGATAAGAGGTAAGAGAATTTTTGATCGTCAAAGTTTCTTGAGGTTGCAACAACACTGAACAATTCCATTTGACTTGAAAGTGTAAACAAATTACATTGGCTATAGATAGCCCCTGTGATCTAAATCATGCTGTTCTAATATAATGAATGCATTTTGGTTTAATATTATAAATTAAACTATATTCAATTATAAATTATATAATTATAAATTAAGTTTTGCAAAATATTATTTTCACCATGCTATTTTAAGCGACACGATGGGGTTGTAATAACGCAATCTAAAAATGATCCAGTGAGTCATGTTTTTATGATTACTTATACCATGAACATTGTTTTGTAAATATTTCATATTTATAATGGCTTCGAGAGTTCGTGATCATAAAACTAAAAATAAGGTTTTGTATTTTATAGAAACACAAGGTTGTTTTTTTTTTTTTTTAGAATGTTCAAAAACCACAATGTTCTTTAAATAAACAAGTTTTATGTTTTCTGGGTACCACGTTTCAAGGTGGAAATACGCGATCCAGTCAGGGGCAATCTGTCCCAGCGATTTAGGTCCAAAACACTCAATTAGAAAAAAGAAAAACAAAACAATCTTTCATTGATATCCACATTGTAAGTGTTGTAAAGCTATTTCTCTTTTGGTACAAATCTTGCCAAACTGTGAAAGTATGCAACAGAAATTATTAAATGACACTCAATGGTTACCATATTTCACACAACTGTGTCTACTGAACTTGCTTTTCAGTAATAATTTTGAATGTGTATAATTGATTTTTGTACATTCAACACTCAGTACCACTTTTGCACATTCTATACAATGATATACAATGGTTTAAAACCACTCATTATTCAAAATGCTAGCTGAAAAGTCACAAAAACAAAATACCAGTGCCCAAATTAACCCACTGTAATTTTTCAAAAGTTTTTTTCAAAAAAGAAAAGTAATAAAATACCAAATTATAGTTACCCTTCAACCTTTGAAATAGTCCCTTGGTGTCCTTCCAATATAAGTTTGCATTAGATTACAGACATGCTCTCTCATAGTAAAACTCTATGGGCTGGATTCATTAAACCACAATTTTCACGTAATTCTTATTTTCCGATCTGTCGTGGCTTTCTCAGCAGGAGAATATCCCAAAATTCACTAAGCAGTGAGCCTGCCCAGTGAATCTGCAAGAAATTTCCCATTATCAGTATGAAAATTGCACACATGCCCTATACCTGGTACAGACTGAGATGATGCTGGACGACAGATACAGGGCCCTCAGATGGTATGAGGCACAAGTGTATCCATGTCTGGAGGATGGCAACCCCACTGAGGGCTTTGGCTTTAGCGACCTGGTGTTACATCCTCAGCCCCTGCTGTGCTTCCTGGGGGGTCTGGGCATGGTTCAGTGCCAAGGGCTGGTCGAGTGCTAGCACCTAGTAATGGCCGAGTGACGTCCGAGGGGGTGTGGCCTGGTGTGGTCACGAGGAGCCGCCGGGTTTAAAACAGGGCGCGAGGAGTTGCCTCATCGCCCTGACGTGGAGTTCCGTTTCCGCATCGCTTCCTCTCGTATTCATTGCTATTCTGTTGCCGACCCATTTACGTCTACGATTCCTTCGCCTGATTTTTGACCCGGCTTGTCTTTGACCATTCTCATGTTACATGCTATAGCGGTTGCTAGTGTTGTGCGCCGTTGGTTTAACCCTATGCACGCTACTTGGGGTTTGACTCGCTTCGTGGGGAGATTCCCATCTCGCCCTGGTTTTCTTACTACAACCTTATCTGGGTTTTGCTCCAGGTCGAAGGGTTATGAGATCCAATCTTATACGCTTGTACAATCTGCAAATACGAAAAACTGTTGGTTTTCTGCTTATGTTCATCTTGCTCGATTTTCCAAGAGTACCCAGGCTTGCACTGTCCCTAAACCTGTATGTGTGTCAATAGACCCTGTTGATTTACAAGTTACAACATACCCGATCAAGGTGGTCTGCAAACGCCAAATCTGTCAGTGTGTTGACTGCCCTGCAGTCTGAACAATTCATTGCCTGTCATACAAAATACCTCAGTACTGACGCTGAAGTCTTGCAATCCGCTGTATTGTTGTGTGCTCTAAGTTGTCCGTTGGCCTCAAAACCTTTCCTTAGTAGCAGTTCTGTTGTCCTGTCATACTCCCTGGCTTTGGAGTATAAGTCTGAAAGTACTGTTTATTGTGTTACCATCGAGCAGATAATTATGTCCAAAAAGATCTCAACCTTGCTACTCCTGTGTAAGCGCCTCAGTAGCCGTTACACCGGGGTTGTTATTTGAGAAGCTTCCATCAGACCCAGACTCCGGGAGTGAGTTGGAGTGGCAACCGTAGGAAATCGAAGAGTATCGAGTCAGACTGCTGAATCTCTCAGAGGTGTCTTGGCTGCAATTTGGATTTTCTAAACATCCAGGAATGGGAACTTTTTTCTACTAAAAGCTGCTAGATTTCAGTCAGCAGCAAACTCTGGAGCCTTTCGATTGTTGTAGTATCAGCAGAAGAGCTGGCAATGGGACAGAACTGTCTCCATGCAGCAGAGGATCATTGTCCAGCAATGGTAGATGGGACTGTGATGTGCTATTGAAGGAAGATTGCCTGGCAAGGGTTGGAAAGACTGAGGTCCTCACAATTTACTGGGATGCTGGACAGCCGGCCCAGATCGCCCATACTATGCTCCTAGCCAAGGATGTAAAAAAATGGCCATGGAGCTACTGGTTTAAGCACTTTTTGCTATTCAACCAGTCGAAGGGCTCCATTTCGGAGGTTTCTCAATGGTCTTAAATTGGCTTTGCTGCTTATTGAATGAGCGTCAGCTTGTGATCATCCACACCATTCCACCTCAGTGACTGTTTGAAGATTAGCATCGTATCATCATGTCTTCAGGTGGTAGGTGGCTGTGACAAGATAGTGTTATATATCCTCTGGATGTATTTTTGTCTCATCTATTTGTCTTTTTTGTTTCTGTAAAGATAGCAATATAGTAGGCTATACACTGCATTTATCTATTTATATTCACAAAACATATTGCTAAAGTATCACGCATCACAGGGAAGATCAATAGCCGAACAGCATATTAGCAGGAGACACTACCATATGTCATTTCCTGGCTCCTTGTACAATAGATAAAGTATCAGCCGCAAATGTAAGTAATGCCTTAGCCCAGTCGGATCTTGGAAATGTCATATTGCTCCTTTAGAACCTGGATGCCCTAGATAATTAATGTATGTTTTTTTTAATATACGAGTAACAATACATATACCTGTGTGAGCATTTTAGCTGCTCGTTCTTTTCTGCCTGACAGCTAAGGCTAGGGTCAGACGAACGCATTTTTATGTTGTCTGTGAAAAAGTGCGTTCGAACGAATGGACGCATTTTGTCACAGAATACGTGATAGTGGTCATACTATGCGCATTTTCGTCCGTGATTTTGTACGGATCATCAATAAAACACTTTTTGTGTCTGGACGTTATGTTGGCCGGACATTAGCAGCGTCTGACGTCTCCTAATCACACACACACGCCGCTAGCGGACGCAGCGCACTCTGTACGTCAGTACCTGCGGTTTCACGTTCTCGAAAAAATGCGTTCATTTTCCACTTGCGTTGCGCAGCCGGACTTTTGTGCGACCGTACTTCGTATATTGGCCGTCATTGCCCGTCATTTGCTGCTAGTGCGGCCGTGATTAAGTGCGGCTGCACGCGCGTTCGCACTGCCTCAGTCTGACCCTAGCCTTAATGTCTAATTAATGGTATTTGTTCGGTACCTGCAGGTTAAGAGAAGGAGAGGCTAGGCTTCTCGTAGCAAATGGATCAACTTTTTTTAGTTTAATCTAGTCATTTTTCCTGTTGCCTGTCATTCTTCTGAGTGTTTTAATCCAATGTTTGAATTGTCTGCCTCCTTCCCATGTTTCTTTTTTCTTCCGTCTTGAAATATTCAGCTCGGTAGCTGGGTCTGGGGAATAGATGACATACTTTCTACATGTACAAGCTAAGATTGCGCTGCATGTGCAGTTATAAGCACTTTTCGTCCTGACAGACATATAGCAAGAATTATTTGCACTTAATCCATCAGGATGGCGGAAAGATGCTAGATAGGATCAATTAACCTGAATATAATGGATATCGGCCCCTAAAAGCATAAGATTAACCCTGCAAATGACAGGAAAACCAACCACCTGCAGTTCTCTAACAGTAACAATACAACCCATGCTATCATTCACTGTCCATAATCTTTTTAGCTCCATAATCCTATATTGTACATGTCTATAATGCTCTTATCTATTTAATCCTTTCCCCTACCTACCTAATCTTGTTATCTATATTGAATCTAGCCTCTATCTGTTATTTATTGATTTCCACATAAAGCATCCACGGACCACAGCAACATTTCCAAGAAAATAATTTATTCTCCCGCAGTACGTATCCCTAGTGTCAGCCTGCGGATACACTAATTACTGGTTTGTGATGGTTGCTAATGAGTCCTACAGAGTGCTCCAAAGGGTGTGGGGTTAATGAGTAAGGTAAGTGTTCGACAGTGAATTTTAGGAGAGTCATTGAAACCTGCTGCGTTAGAAAATATTCTCAATTTGAGAGGATGACATAACTGATGTCGGATGGTATATGTCTTCATTAAATAAAGCCAGGAGCTTTATTGGTTCTGGAAAAAAATGTGAATCATTTCATCAGCTGGGGTGATTTTTTTAATGGATAAGAACATAAAGGTTTCATTTGAATCCATCGTATCAGCTTTTCGTTTGGAAGATGAGTTCAGATATACTGCAGCGAGGAGCTCGGACCTCATTGTCTTCCTCAGTCCAGATTTTTCTGATACCGACTGATTTCCAGTGCATCTCTGTGCCATTGGATCTGAACTAAGACATGATATCAGCTCCATCTTTCTTTATTGTCTACCTTATTACTGTTTTACCCTTTTCTTACCTTTTATTTATTTTTTTAAATAATTTTTTAAAAGTTGTCTCAGGTCTCTGTCCATTTATATGTCTTGCCTTTGTTTATTATAACTCCTACACTATGCTATGGAATATGTTGGCACAATACAAATAGATAATAAAAATCTTGTGTAGGGGAGTGAAGCGCCCACCAGAAATTGTCCACACAATCTGTTCACTAAACGTTGCATATGGGGGTTCTTCTAAACAACCCTAGACAACAACCACAAAAGAAAAAACAACGTAGCGCAAACGAGCAAAGTCCACCGGTAAGCGAAATGGTATACACTACATGTCCATGAATGAAATATTCTTTTTTTTCAAGGGTTCAGCTCCTTTGAAGAAGTATTTGAAGAACTGCAGGGAAAGGAGAAAAAAACAGGATTGCGCAGTATATAGCTCCAAAATTTAAAATGATAAAACACAAGTATCCAACTCACATTTATATGAGCCCACACCTGGCTCTAGGATGGATAACTTTATGGGTCTTTTAACTTCTTCAGGTGCCCATTAACCCCTTTTGGGGATCCTGTAGATTTCAATAGAGTTCCCCTGCAGTGAGAATAAATATACCGGGGATGCCCCTAGTGTGATATTGCAGACAAACCGTTTTGTTAGAGCAGTGTGTCAATTTAAAACTCACATGTCCCTGAGCCTCAAATGGCTCCGTCAAATGCGCACAGGGGATTTATAGAAATCCCCAAAAACCTTCTTGGACAGCATTCAGGCAATCAGTAATCATTTAAAAACATTTATTTATAACAATAAATCAGATATAGCTACCAGAACGCGTTTTGACGATTAGGCTTCTTCAGCTGGCAGTAATAAAAATCTACTTGATAAAGAAAGGTATAATAGATGCATAGTCATACACGCTTAAAGAGTGGGGTGACTCTGACCCTCAGTTATCGTGTCACAAAATAAGAGAAGGTAATACTTTCAGAGACCTATTTTGATTGATTTGTCATTTTCACTATTTACTCTATGATGCTTATGCACCTTGGGGCAATGTTGGTGTGTGTATATACATACATATATATATATATATATATATGTATATTTTGTATACTAGACATTTCCTATGAAGTGACACTTATTTATGCTTTAATTATATTTTTTCATAATGTTTACAGTTTTTATTCCCAAAACAAGGTGGGCTTGTTTGACAGGGAATCACTCTCTTCATGTGTCAGCATTTTTTTTCATATCACATAATTGTAAAATAGAAGTTATTCCCTGTCAAAGTTTTGCTGTCACTCGTGTCCCTGCGGCATGTCAGAGGGGAGAGGGACAGCTCTGTAAAGAGAGCCTTGCTAAAATGTCAACCATTTGCTCATTCTGTGCGTCCGATTGACTGTTGGTGCAGACTGATAAGTCAGTGCGCCATCGTCACTGCTGAAGAATAATTACACACTACTGCGTGAGGGTACCCTGTTAACTCCGCCCACATAGGGCAAAACATGGCGGTATTCATTGCTGGATCAGGGTGAGTACAAACTACGACATATCATCAACAGATAAGATCACATTGATCTTCTTTAGGACCGGTACGAGATCGATCCACCTGTGAGGTATCCCTGACAAAGTGCACGTGGGCATTACAGGTGCACTTTATTACAGTTTAATTTTATCTATATTGTGGTGTGCTATGGTGTATTGAAAGTTTCACTGTGGGGTTAAAATTGGAGCTGAAACTGTCCTTCCCGCCCTATTGCATTTCCATTCATGGCCTCACAGTGTTTCTGGAATAGATACTTATACATGTGTGTAGTTAGCTTATGGGCATTATCAAATGAAGAAATTCTGCTCTCTATCTCAGCATGGGAAAACAAATGCCTGGCTTCTCAGCGGAGATGCACACAGATCGAATATGCTACAGGCAGAGAATTTAATTTCCCCGTAGGTTGACAAACATTTACGGAGAAAGGACGGAGATAAGTGAGGCTACATAAGCTCAGTTTAATTTTACATTGCTTTATAAACAAAGCACAGTCGGTAGGTTTAAGCCGTACGGTTTTTCGCAACCTCATTTTTTTTAAAACTTCTTACATAGATTAACTACAATTATTAATAAAGCGCCAACATATTCCATAGCGCTGATTGCTATCTTGGAAATGATCTTGTTTAACTCATCACATCAAAATTATGTGATACTTTAGGCCTGGGTCACAAGAGCGCACTTAGCATGTATGTCTGGGGGCAGTGCTTGATGTCCGTCATAGCATTTCAATGGATTCAGTAGAGAACATCACAAGAATCACGTGCACACTTTTTCATGCACGGACAATGCATACATGGACGCCATAGAGGCATTGACATGAAAAAGCTACGACAAACATAGCAACACATACGTGCTGCTTTCTGTAGGCGGGAATATGGGACATCAGATGAGCGCACTTGTAGCGCCCGGCATATTCAGGTCATATCACTTTCATCCGCAGGTGGACGAAACACCACCCACCACAAAAAAGCTTTTTTTTTTTTTTTCTCAATGTCCGTCTTACCTTTTTAAGTGTGTTTTTGTATAAGTTAAGGCGCAAATTGTGTCTTGTGGTCAAAAACAAAAGAAGCACGATCGCCTATTCACCCACTCGTGTCGTTCCCAAAAGCGACATTATAAATACCAAAGAAAAAGAAGGGGTGTGCGCTTCCCAGTGCATATAAGAATATGAAGTATCGATCAACTAATACTTAGCTTTGATCAGCTGTGCACTTCAACATGAGTAGATTACCTCAATAAAGGAGATACAGAAAACATAGCGTAATAACATGTTAACACAATATTTAATAATATATATGTGGTAAAAGGCCTCCTCACACTCTACCGAGCCTAGCCTGGCTCTGGTGTGTTCGCCTGTGGTTGGATTTCATATAGGCTCCCCACTGGCCTTCTTCTATGTTGTATGAACTCATGATATTTTCATGGGATAAGAAAGGCAGAATAATAGTGTAGATCATAAATACATGAGTATTATATATGCATAATAGATCCACTCACATGTTATTGAGCCTAACAGACTCTTGTATATTCACACATGGGTTGTTTTTTGGATTGGCATAACTCCAAAAAAAGCCTTAACTCCAGATGATGTGCAGAACAAAATTCCAAGCCGTGCGTTAAATAAGGAATGTTTATACCCAAAAGGTTAAAAACCGCATAATGAAACATAAAAAGCATACATTTACCAAACGCATTTCGTCTAGGTGTAGTACACCCTTGGGCTTCCTCAGCGTTACTGATTTGTACTGGCTAACACAGTATGGTGACCACAATCTCGTACGTTAGTAAGTGCGTCCGTTTCGACGGACACACTGGGCGCGATCAGTGCACTCATCTGTCCCCAGCCTAAAAGGGACAATTTAGGCACTACATTTAGGGCCCTATTCCAAGGTTGGTGTAAACTTTAACCAGAGCTGTTGTAAACGTAACAACCCCATAGACTATAATGAATCTGGTTAAATTACCACCAACATTGGAATACATCCCTTATTTTTTTAGACAATTTCTCATTTTAATGTAAAAAGCAGTTTCTTTGTTTTTTTATTTTGTAAGTAATTAAATTATTTAAACCAATAACTTGCAGCAGAACTGTCATCTTCTCCCAGGATTATCTATCCGATGTTATGTCATTGGGCTACCTTGAAGCATGATGAACATCGTTCAAGCAGATGTTTCTCCAAGAGAAATCTTAAGGACATCAGGCGTATAAAAAATATACCCACAGTAACACACACAATTACCAAACTATCAGATAAATTTGCCATTGTGATTATAAACATACTATGTAATTGCGTATGTATAGCTACTTGGTAAAATATTCTTTATTACAGTCCACCTCCATTTAGTATTCCATGCCCATTTAATCAATGCTTTGCTTTGAAAATAAATTTTAGAATTCATAGCATTAAACTGCCTTAGAATTATCATGTTTTACATATTTTGCTGTATTAATATGTATCTAATACTAATACTTCCCTGTTGCCTAAGGCAAATACACTGAGATACATAAGGATGAAAATGACACATTAGACAGCGAGCACAATGGTAATGCTATGCTCCTGTCTTTTTTTATACAGCTAAGGTATACATGAATAATGAAGGTGAAGCTGTAGTCAGGCGCTAACCATGATTAGCATAAAGACTGATGTCTCTCAAATACAGGACAGATAGGGCTATGTTAATGAGTAGAATATTAAATTCCTCACACATATGGTGGGAAGTAACTTGGTATGTTATCAATGCCACTGGAGGGAAATCCATTATGTAACACGACCATATACAGAGGATATTGCATAAGGATGAGCTGCCATAAAGAAAATCACACAATTAAAATTATTTAAATTCAAAAGATCTATGACGCAGGAGTGATTCATATTTTATTTAAAAATAAAAAGTGAATTGCGTCTATTTTTTGCAAGAAAATATATTATTTAAAATGGTAATCTATGAGATGTCATATTCAAGGGAAGGTGCTTTTATTTTCTGCAAGCGCGCATTATCCTGTTTACTGTCTCCATGTTGGTGTCGGGAATGGAATAGGGCCCAAAGTCTGTGGAGTTGGTAAATTTAAAACAGCTCTGGTTAGGGTTATACACAGCAATCGTGATGTATATAGAGGAATAATGTATAACCTTTTGCAACTCCCAGTAGGCGTTTCTTCCAGACAGCGCCAAATACAGAAAATGAACATAAAATATAGGGTGTGGAACCTAGTAAGACATAATAAAGAAAATCATGGTGCAGCATATAATTGGCTACATATATAAAGGCCCCTGAGAATCACACTCACAGGATCATACTAAAATAAAGGCACATCATTATGTGTTACCGCTCAAACCGATAGCTCCTCTCGATCAGGTTCAGCCCACCACCACAGGATAAGCCAACATAGGTTCCTTGGTTTAAAAAGAAGTTTATCGGTAACCACAAACAATAAAATACTCCAACTCCAACGCGTTTCGTCCTAGAACATAAAGGACTTCATCAGGGTCCCTTCAGAGCTATCGGTTTGAGCGGTAACACATAATGTTGTGCCTTTACTTTACTATGATCCTGTGAGTGTGATTCTCGGGGGCCTTTATATATGTAGTCAATTCTATGCTGCACCATGATTTTCTTTATTATGTCTTACTAGGTTGCACTCCCTCTATTATTTGTTCATTTTCTGGTTAGGGCTATATCAAGGTTGGAATGCAGTCCAAAGTTGCTACAAAAGCTAGGATATATTTGATTACTGGTCATAATGACAGGAAAAGGTTAAAAAATGCCAAGCAGTAGAATATAATGGTTGTATATCTAGTAATTGGATTGGCTTTATGGTTAATAGAGATGTGCGTTTTGTTCCAAATGAAAATTCTGACTAAATATTCCCGATTCGTATTTCGGAAGTGCTTCTGAAATACGACTCAGTTCTGTCCGAACCGGTCCGAAAACAAAACGAATTGATTCGGACCGAAACGGAAGGAAAATGAAACGGTAAAAAACTAATTGATTTCATTTTTCAGATCAATTCGTTATACCGTTTCACTTAGAATTGGCACCGAGTCCCTGTCCATTGGCCGTGGTGCTAAATCTGTTATATTCAGCACCTGTAATGCAGGGTTTGGATCCCCTGTGAAGTGTGTGTATGGAACCCAATGGCAAGCTATGGATAAGGAAATCAGGAGGCGATGGAGAGTAAAGTAATCTTTTAGTGAACCATAAATAGTAGTTGAAGTCCAGAAAATAATACAGTCAATAAGGTTGGAGTGGAATTCGTAAAACAAAGTCCCAGGAAGAACAACGGATAATAACGAGGATGATGGCGTGGTCGATGGTACAATCCGGGTCGAAGAGTGTAGAAGGCGGCGTAGTAGGTGGCACAATCCGGGTCGAAGGGTTGAAGAAGGTGGCGTAGTCGATGGCACAATCCGGGTCGAAGGGTTAAAGAAGGTAGCGTAGTCGGTGGCACAATCTGGGTCGAAGGTTGAAGAAGGTAGCGTAGTCGGTGGTACAATCCGGGTCGAAGGGTTAAAGAAGGCAGCGTAGTCGGTGGCACAATCCGGGTCGAAGGGTTGAAGAAGGTGGCGTAGTCGTTGGCACAATCCGGGTCGAAGGGTTGAAGAAGATGGCGTAGTCGTTGGCACAATCCGGGTCAAAGGTCAGAAGAAGATGGCGTAGTCGTTGGCACAATCCGGGTCGAAGGGTTGAAGAAGGTGGCGTAGTCGTTGGCACAATCCGGGTCGAAGGGTCAGAAGATACGTGATCAAGGAATACGAGGAACTCTAGGAAAACTGAGGCGGAAGGCACAGTAGAACCTGGATAATGTGCTGGGAAGGAAGGCGGATTTAAATAGGGTTCATGGGATCATGAGAATATCTCTCACCTGGTTCTCGTAGGTGGAGTTGAGGTACCTGGATCTTTGATAGGTCAATGGGAGGCATTCGAGGATCTCCAGAGCAGGTGTCCCGCAGTACCCTTAATCGGCCAGCCGAGGGCGCCAGAGTACCTGATTTTAAACTACATAGGAGGGTCTGTTCTCGCGCGTGCGCGCATTCCTTTACAGGGCTTGGATCCAGCCGGCGGCGTGGGGCGTCTCCTGGCTCTTCCTCTCCATCCTGCGGACCCGGAACTCGGAGCAACGCGCCACGAGGGACCTCGGGTGAGTAGGGAACCTCTCCCAGCATGGCGGTGTGGGTCGGGGGAAGGCCGCGGAGCGGGGCATGACAGGACCCCCCACCAAGGCGCGACCCCCGGGTGCGCCTCACTGATGGTTTGGAGGGGTAACGAAGATGAAAGGCACGAACCTTAGCCGGAGCATGAATATTGGTGCCAGGTTCCCAGGAGCGATCTTCCGGACCGTAACCTTTCCAGTGGACCAGGTACTCCAACTTGCCATAACGTAGTCGGGAATCCAGGATCCTTGAGACCTCGTATTCTTCTTCTCCGGACACCACACGAGACGGAGGAGTCGGGTGGGCGTGTCGTCCAGGAAAAGGATTGTCACGCCAACGCTTTAGGAGGGAGACATGGAAAACAGGGTGAATCCTGTAGGAGGAAGGAAGGGTTAAATGGGCTGCCACCGGATTGACCATTTTGAGGACCTGGAACGGGCCGATGAAGCGAGGCCCCAGTTTCTTAGACGGGCAGTCTAGTCGGAGATGAGCAGTGGACAGCAACACCTTGTCTCCGGGTGCGTATCGCGGAGCGGGTCTTCGGTTACGGTCTGCATACCTTTTTTGGGTGTCTTGAGCCTGTTGTAGTTGATGGCGTAATGTTCGTAGTTGGAGGCGTAAGGGTCTTAGACGGTTTGCCACTTCAGGAACCGGAGTGTTCAGAGGTATGTCGGGTAGAATATCGGGGTGGTATCCGTAGTTGGCATAGAAAGGAGAAAGACGTGTTGACGAATGTACCTGGTTGTTGTAGGCGAACTCAGCGAGTGGCAAGATGTCCAGCCAGTCGTCTTGGAGATGTGTGGTATAACAGCGGAGGTACTGTTCCAACGTCTGGTTCGTCCGTTCGGTTTGTCCGTTGCTCTGAGGATGAAATGCAGAGGAGAGATATCTAGAAATTTTTAGACTACGGCACATTTGAGACCAGAAGCGAGAAGTGAACTGGGATCCTCTGTCTGAAACGATGGAATGAGGGATGCCATGCAGTCGGAATATTTCTCTGATGAAGAGTGTAGCTGTCTGGGCAGCGGTAGGAAGGCCTATTGCTGGAATGAAGTGGGCCATTTTGGTGCAACGGTCCACCACTACAAAGATCGTTGTGTGTTGGCGTGAGGGGGGTAAGTCAACGATGAAATCCATCGAGAGGTCTTTCCATGGATGTTGTGGAAGCGCCAAGGGTTGTAGAAGACCGGCAGGGCGAGCTCTTGGTTGTTTGTTACGTGCACAGATAGGACAGGAAAGAACAAAGGCGGCAACATCCTTCTTGACTGATGGCCACCAGAAATATCGTTGTACGGTGTTTATGGTCTTCTTGATACCCCCGTGGCCGGCAGCTGGAATATCGTGTGCAGTTTGTAGTACTTGTAGACGGGTCTCCGGAGGCGCATATATCTGTTTTTCGTGATACAGGTATCCTTTGATGGGGACGAGTCCTTGGATGTTTGTAGGTGGATGTCGACTGTACCTTCGTATCTGCTCCATTAGGGTGTCTTTTGTAGCACAGAAGAAGCCACTAGGCAGGATCGTGTCGTTTGGTGTCGTGGTAGAGGGCGTACCAGAATCATACTGGCGAGAGAGGGCATCCGCCTTTCCGTTTCTCTTTCCAGGTCGATACGTGATGAGTAGTGAGAAACGAGAGAAGAAGAGCGCCCACCTGGCTTGTCGGGGTTGGAGTCGTTTGGCAGTACGGAGATATTCAAGGTTGCGATGGTCAGTAAAAACGGTTACAGGGTGTGTCGCTCCTTCGAGAAGGTGTCTCCACTCCTCGAGAGCGTTCTTTATCGCAAGCAGTTCTTTCTCACCTATGTTATAGTTTCGTTCGGCAGAATTGAGGCGTCTGGAGTAAAAGGCTACCGGATGCAGGAGTTTCTTGTCCCCGGATCTCTGAGATAGGATTGCGCCCAGGGCAATGTCGGAGGCGTCTGTCTCTAAATAGTATGGGAGGTGAGCCTCAGGCTGTTTTAGGACGGGTGCTTGGGTGAAGCTCTTCTTAAGTCTCTCGAAGGCCTGTTGAGCCTCTGCAGACCATTGAAATCGCACGTCCTTTTTGGTTAGCGATGTAATAGGTGCGCTGAGGTGTGAAAAGGATCGGATGAAACGTCGATAGAAGTTGGCAAACCCCATGAATTGTTGGACCGCCTTTTTGTCTTTAGGTGTTGGCCAATCGAGGATGGCCTTGACCTTGGCTTCATCCATCTCGACATGCCCTGGTGACAGAATGTATCCCAAAAATTCGATGGATGGGACTTCGAAGGTGCTTTTTTCAATTTTACCATATAATTTGTGCTGACGGAGGCGAGACAGGACGAGTCGGACGTGCTGTTCGTGCTCTTGGAGAGAGCGGGAGAATATCAGTAGATCATCCAAATAAATCACCAGGAAGGTATCCAGGATGTCACGAAAGATGTCATTGAGAAAGTGTTGAAAGGCAGCTGGGGCATTACACAAGCCGAACGGCATGACGCGATACTCAAAGTGACCATATCGAGAACGGAAGGCGGTCTTCCACTCGTCCCCTCGTCTCATTCGCACCAAATTATAGGCTCCGCGGAGATCAATCTTTGTGAAGATACAAGCATCCTTCACTCTATCCAGTAACTCGGGAATCAGTGGTAGCGGATAACGGTTACGTACCGTGATTGCGTTCAATGCTCTGTAGTCGACGCATGGTCGGAGCCCACCATCTCGTTTCCCAACAAAGAAGATACCGGCCCCGGCAGGTGAAGTGGAGTGACGTATGAATCCTTTTTGGAGCCCGTCCTCAATATACTCCTTCAAGGATTGGGATTCAGGAACGGATAGGTTATAAATGCGCCCATGGGGTATGGGTGCTCCTGGAAGAAGGTCGATGGGGCAATCGTATTCTCTGTGTGGAGGTAGTGTGTCGGCCCCTTTCTTCTCAAACACATCTTGGAAGTCAGAATATTTGACCGGTAGTTCAGAAGCTGGGTAGGTAGAAAACCCAATCTTTTCGGTGGTATACCCGTTCGTACAGAAGTGTTGGCAATGGTGAGAAGGGAAAGAGACGGTGTTGGAGGACCAGTCGATGGCAGGATTATGGGTGCGAAGCCAAGGAAGCCCTAGAACCAGAGGGAACAAAGGAGACGGTACAATGTCCCATTGGAGGCGCTCCTGGTGTTTAGTACCGATGAGCAGCGACAAAGGAGTGGTTTCATGGGTGATGGGGCCGGTACGTAGTGTGCTTCCGTCGACCATTTGTAATGGTGTGGGAGTCTTCTTCAGTCGTGTAGGGATCGCTAGGGAGGTAGCGAGGGTGAGATCGAAGAAGTTGTTACTAGCTCCGGAGTCTATGATGGCAGACACGTTCACACTTCTATCTTCCCACTGCAGGATGACAGGAATGGTCATATGAGCGGAGGTGGAACCAAATACACATTGAAGTGATATTACGGAGGGATGGTTCTTACCTCCGTCAGAAGGAAGTGGTGGTCGTATAGGGCAGCCACGCAGGAGGTGACCGGGTTGACCGCAGTACAGGCAGAGGTTTTGCGCGCGTCGTCTGCTTCGTTCAGCAGGGGATAAGGGACCTCGTGCTAAGCCAATCTCCATGGGTTCGGGAGGTGAAGGAGTGGAGTTGGGGAATCTGACAGAGGTCGTGGATGGAGTTTCAGACCGCCGGACAGGTAAGGAAGGAGCGGTGGCCATTCTCTCTTGACGTCTCTCTCTGAAACGTTGGTCCAGGGTTAGGGATCGCAGGATCATGGCGTCCAGTGTTGTGGGAACCCCTATTCGGGCCAGTTCGTCCTTTAGTTGATCAGAGAGACCATGACGGAAATGATCTCTAAGACCCACGTCGTTCAAGCCTGTATCTGCGGCCACAGCTCGAAACTCGGAGATGTAGTCCTCCACTGGTCGTCGTCCTTGTCGTAGATGCCGAATTGTGGATAATGCGGTTGATGAACGCAGAGGGTCATCATATATAGGGTTCATGGCTTGGACGAAGGAATTCCAGGAGGATAGAAGAGGACTCCCTTCACGCAGAAGTTGGAAGGCCCAGTCCTGTGGAGCCCCGGACATCAATGAGATGGCTGAGCGCACTTTTACGGAGTCAGATCCATACGTACGGGGACAAAGAGAGAACATAAGTTCGCAGGCGGTGATAAAGGTGCGGTACTTTGTGCGATCACCGGAAAACCGTTCGGGTGCATTGGCTCTGGGTTCTGGAGCGAGGAGTTCGGCCTGTTGAATAACGGAACCGGAGGGTGAAGGAGGTAGTGCCGTGGCCTCGGCGCGACTCCTCTCTCTGTGGAGTAAGGTTTCTTGGCTGGTCTGTAGGTTCTGTACCATCTTGGCTAGGGCGGCCATCTGTTCGGTGAGGATAGCAAGAACCTGAGCGGTGCTTGCGGGTTCCATGATGATCCAGGTTCTTCTGTAATGCAGGGTTTGGATCCCCTGTGAAGTGTGTGTATGGAACCCAATGGCAAGCTATGGATAAGGAAATCAGGAGGCGATGGAGAGTAAAGTAATCTTTTAGTGAACCATAAATAGTAGTTGAAGTCCAGAAAATAATACAGTCAATAAGGTTGGAGTGGAATTCGTAAAACAAAGTCCCAGGAAGAACAACGGATAATAACGAGGATGATGGCGTGGTCGATGGTACAATCCGGGTCGAAGAGTGTAGAAGGCGGCGTAGTAGGTGGCACAATCCGGGTCGAAGGGTTGAAGAAGGTGGCGTAGTCGATGGCACAATCCGGGTCGAAGGGTTAAAGAAGGTAGCGTAGTCGGTGGCACAATCTGGGTCGAAGGTTGAAGAAGGTAGCGTAGTCGGTGGTACAATCCGGGTCGAAGGGTTAAAGAAGGCAGCGTAGTCGGTGGCACAATCCGGGTCGAAGGGTTGAAGAAGGTGGCGTAGTCGTTGGCACAATCCGGGTCGAAGGGTTGAAGAAGATGGCGTAGTCGTTGGCACAATCCGGGTCAAAGGGTCAGAGAAGATGGCGTAGTCGTTGGCACAATCCGGGTCGAAGGGTTGAAGAAGGTGGCGTAGTCGTTGGCACAATCCGGGTCGAAGGGTCAGAAGATACGTGATCAAGGAATACGAGGAACTCTAGGAAAACTGAGGCGGAAGGCACAGTAGAACCTGGATAATGTGCTGGGAAGGAAGGCGGATTTAAATAGGGTTCATGGGATCATGAGAATATCTCTCACCTGGTTCTCGTAGGTGGAGTTGAGGTACCTGGATCTTTGATAGGTCAATGGGAGGCATTCGAGGATCTCCAGAGCAGGTGTCCCGCAGTACCCTTAATCGGCCAGCCGAGGGCGCCAGAGTACCTGATTTTAAACTACATAGGAGGGTCTGTTCTCGCGCGCGTGCGCGCATTCCTTTACAGGGCTTGGATCCAGCCGGCGGCGTGGGGCGTCTCCTGGCTCTTCCTCTCCATCCTGCGGACCCGGAACTCGGAGCAACGCGCCACGAGGGACCTCGGGTGAGTAGGGAACCTCTCCAGCATGGCGGTGTGGGTCGGGGGAAGGCCGCGGAGCGGGGCATGACAGCACCACAGGCCACGGACAGCGCCATGGTGCCGTTCAGTGCGATTCAGTGGCAGTGAAATTCCCCATAGATTTTTAGTGGTTCATTCCACAGCTTTAAACAGGCGAATCCCATAGGTTTCAATGTAAAAAATATTCCCCATTTTTATTAAATATTAATTCAACCGTCTATTCTTTTTAGGGAGGAAAGTGTGGGGTACCCCTTAGTCAGGCGCTACTCGCTAGTCGTGTCTGTTAAAGTAGCGGTGTAATCGCTCTTAAGGAATTTCAACAATATAATGAGGTATAGCAATGCTAATTTAACAGCTTTGTGTACCATAAAAAATTAAAACCGAGTATGGAAAAAAGTGTAAATATTAAGAACATACGCCCTCTGGCTTCGGGGGTGATGAATCACAGTCTTTAAAAATCACAATAAATCAGTCTTTTATTATGATACAAACATACGCCCCCTGGCTTCGGGGGTGATGAATCTCAGTCTTAAAAAAGCACAATAAATCAGTCTTTGTGTTGCATAAAAAAGAGAAAGAAAAATAATTAAAAATAATTAAAAAATAATACTAATAATTTTCCTCTTAATGATTGAGTGTCCTTTTGGTCTTGACTGCTTCCGCTCCTCTCGTCCCTTCAAAATTCCTCCAAGAATTCCAATTGATGAAGCTGGCCAGCGAGCCGGCGAAACGCGTCTTGGAGACCCCTATGCCCACTTTTAAAGACTTTTTTTACCTCCTATGGACTTATGTTTTTTTTTACTTTCTAACTTTTTAAAAATATTTTTATTTTCCTTTTATCTTTGATTGCGTTATTATTTGATGTGAGCTGTCTTAATAAATTTTTGCACAAGCCAACCTCTGCTGCATCCAGTTGCCATCTTTTAACATCGCCAGCAACCAGAAGGCACCGTATAAAGGGAAGCCTTCTGCAGTAATCTGGACAAGAAAATTCTAAAGACAAGGCACGAAGGAGCAGATACAAAGAGGATTTCTGGGCAGAGCGCAACACACAGAGCAGCATCCATCACCGCACTAGCGTAAGTGTACCAATCCTTACTCTCTGGTTTATCTGACAGATGCGGACGTATCCTTAATCCCCTCTTTCTTTCTTGGAGGAATTTTGAAGGGACGAGAGGAGCGGAAGCAGTCAAGACCAAAAGGACACTCAATCATTATGAGGAAAATTATTATTATTATTTTTTAATTATTTTTAATTATTTTTCTTTTCTCTTTTCATGCAACACAAAGACTGATTTATTGTGCTTTTTAGAGACTGAGATTCATCACCCCCGAAGCCAGGGGGCGTATGTTTGTATCAATATAAGAGACTGATTTATTGTGATTTTTAAAGACTGTGATTCATCACCCCCGAAGCCAGAGGGCGTATGTTCTTAATATTTACACTTTTTTCTATACTCGGTTTTAATTTTTTATGGTACACAAAGCTGTTAAATTAGCATTGCTATACCTCATTATATTGTTGAAATTCCTTAAGAGCGATTACACCGCTAATTTAACAGACACGACTAGCGAGTAGCGCCTGACTAAGGGGTACCCCACACTTTCCTCCCAATCAACCTGTAGCAGCAACAAGGCTCTGCAACCACCCCTAAGGCTAGGGTCAGACTGAGGCAGTGCGAACGCGCGTTCTGGCGCACTTAATCACGGCCGCACTAGCAGCAGATGCCGGGCAATGACGGCCAATATACGAAGTACGGTCGCACAAAAGTCCGGCTGCGCAACGCAAGTGGAAAATGAACGCATTTTTTCGAGAACGTTAAACCACTAGTACTGACGTACAGAGTGCGCTGCGTCCGCTAGAGGCGTGTGTGCGTGAATTGGAGACGTCAGACGCTGCTAATGTCCGGCCAACATAACGTCCAGATGCACAAAGTGTTTTATTGATGATCCGTACAAAATCACGGATGAAACTGCGCATCGTATGACCGCTATTGCGTATTCCGTGAAAAAATACGTCCATTCTTCGAACGCACATTTTCACGGACAACGCGAAAAATGCGTTAGTCTGACCCTAGCCTAAATCGGCAGCACACCCGCACCATTAAAACACCATAATCTCAACACCGCACAGCGCCTTAGGATACCATTTCCTTCCGTCTATTCTTTTTACTTGGAGCAAAAAGTAAATTTTTTTGGGATTCTTTTGGTGACATTTTTGGATTCCTAATTAATTTTAAACAAGGTTTTTTTCTTTCCTTCAGTCTGGCTGCATTCGGCGGGGGCTGTCTATGGTGCTGAAACCTATTCAGGACCAAGGACAGCAGCCCCCTCGGGTTTCAGCACCAAAGACAGGGGGGATTACATATCTTTTTTTTCTTTTACCCAAATCCAAGTAATAAATTCATCCATTTCACATTACTAATGTAAATAGCTAAAAAAAAGAAATAACTAATAAGAACGAAATACGAATTGATCCGAAATGACTAATAAAACAAACAAATCGATCCGAAATACGAATCACAGTAACATAACGAATGCACCAAAATGAATTGAAAAACAGAACAAACCAAAATGAAACAAAATTTTAAGTTGTGCACATGTCTAATGCTTAAGATAAATATCCCCTCTAACCCACCACTCATTTTCATCCTAGAGTGTCCTTTTAAGGTCTCCATGTGTTAAAGTGTAGCACAAAAGTGGAACCTCTTTTTTGCTGTGTGCATAGATGGGTGTCAGCTAGACCTTCTTCATCGCCCCCAAGTAAAGTCAAAATGAGCAACAAAACTTCTGTATTACTTGGCAGGCATCAGTTCCAGACTACAATTTTGCTTGCAATGAGACTAATAGGCACATGATATAAGTTTCTTACGTTATGTCAAAAGTGAACACAATAGACACTATAGGCTGACTCTTGCTGAGTCAGGATGACCGCACAGATAATCTGACGGCTGGGAAACTATTATTAGGCTAGGGTCAGACTAGCGCACTTTGTACGGACTGTGTGTCCGTGCAGTACGGACGTACTTTCTGACTGACGACAAGGTAGTGGCCGCACAGTCCGTTTTTTTCACTGACGTATTTTTGACTGAAGTAGATGGGAAATGAAAAACCATTTTGTCCGTCAAAAATGCTGGACGTATAAATGCAGTCCGTCTGACTACGTTCCATCACTCACACACAAAGCTACGCGGACGTTGCAGACGTGGCGCACTCCGCACGTCCGTTCTAGCTGTATTACGTTCTTGCCTAACCTGTGTCCATTTGCCGTGTCCGTCATGCGTCCACACTTCTGTGCGGGGCTTCATTGGTCAGAATGTTATGCTGCCACAGACGTACAAATGTGCGGCAACACGGACCTGATAACTGCGCTCGTCTGACCCCAGCCGTCGTCAAAGTCTGAATTTGGCCTGCAAAGCTACCGATTGCAGTTCCAGTTAGAACATCATACCTTGAGGAGGAAGCGATACAGTGATGAGAGTTATTCAAATACTCTACCGTTTGGACATCTATTGATCACAGCCCCAGTGTGAGTACCTGATGCGGCTTTATTTTTGTGTATATATACATTTTTAACTGCACCTATTGTGTCTTTGAGGGCTGCTGGAGATTCTTGGGATTCCAATATACATGAATAGAGGCTGATGGGTGAGACCCTAAGATCCCATAGGCGAATACTGGCGAGCCCCATCTGGCTCTTGAGAGTGTGAGTTTAACCACTTATGGACAATATTTTCCTCTGCTCATTATAGAACGTCACTATATTTGTGCCTTTTTATTTTTGAGGTTATTCCAGTGGACTGTGTTCTACAAGGATAACCTATTACTGCAGTGTAAGACTCCTACCTTTAGTGTTTCACGTGTGCGCTGGGTCATCTGCTCTGTTTTTCACCTTTTCATTTTGTGCATGCTGGGGGTTCTGCATTTAGGTGATCTTCAAGCGACAGTGACTGTTTCCTTTTCAAGTGTGCGCTCCCCACTCCACACAGTGTTTTTCTTTGTGTTTGCAAATGTGTTGCAGACTAGGGATGAGCCGAACACTCCCCGAGTTCGGTTCGAAGCCGAACCCGAACTCTCCAAATGTTCGGATCTGAACCCGAACCCGAACTCGTCAATACAAGTCAATGGGGCTGAAAATTCGGTTTTTAGAGTGCCCTCCAAGAGGGCATATATGCTAGATATTTGCCATAAAAGGTGTATGGGGGTCCGGGTAGTGCCCTGGGGGACAGGAAACAAGGACAAAAAGTTTTAAAAAAAAGTTTTTAAAGGGACAGTGAGTTTTCCATGAAATAAGGGTTAAAAATAAAAACGAAAAATTCCTTCAAATATCGTGCCTAGGAGGTCCCCATAACCTGCCCGTGAAGTGGCGGATTTCTAGGATGTACAGAAATATGTAAAAACCAAAAAATGACATTTCAAATGACGGTAAATGCTTTTCCTTTAATCTATCCATAAACAACTGCTTGGGGCGGCAGTTTGTATGAAAAGAGGAGACATTTTCGCACACGCAGAAAAAGTTTAGTGATTTTTTGGCAGTGAAAAGCAGGAGAATAACTGGAGAATTTCTAGACCAAATAGCCGATTTGGAAAGTGAGATAAATGGGAGAATTTTTCTGGTTCGGCTATTTTGACCTAGAATTTTCTCTTCAGTCATTCTCCTGAGTTTCTCCTTTCTCTGAATAACCCTGTCAGGGTTATTCAGAGAGCGGTGAAGAGCAGGAGAATGACTGGAGAATGGAAAATTCTAGGTCAAAGTAGCCAAACCAGAAAAATTCTCCCATTTAGGCTAGGGTCCGACTAGCGAATTTTTAACGTGCGTTTAGGCGCACTTAATCACGGCCGCACTAGCAGCAAATGACGGGCAATGACAGCCAATATGCGAAGTACGGTCGCACGAAAGTCCGGCTGCGCAACGCAAGTGGAAAATGAACGCATTCTTTCGAGGACGCAGAACCGCTAGTACGGACATATAGAGTGCGCTGCATCCACTAGCGGCGTGTGTGCTTGATTTGGAGACGTCAGACGCTGCTCATGTCCGGCCAACATAACGTCCAGACAAGTTTCCTGGTTTGGATCCGTAAAAAATCACGCACAAAAATGGGCATCGTATGACCGTTTTCGCGCATTCCGTGAAAAAATAAGGCAATGCGTTCGGACGCACTTTTTGACGGTCGCTGTGAAAAATGCGTTAGTCTGACCCTAGGCTTATCTCACTTCCCAAATCGGCTATTTGGTCCAGATTGTTCTCTTTTCCTGCCATTCTCCTGGTTTTCACCTTTCTCTGAACAACCCTGAGAGAGAGGTGAAAGCCAGGAGAACTGGCAGGAGAAGAGAACAATCTAGACCAAATAGCCGATTTGGAAAGTGAGATAAATGGGAGAATTTTTCTGGTTCGGCTATTTTTACCTAGAATTTTCTCTTCAGTCATTCTCCTGAGTTTCACCGCTCTCTGAATAACCCTGTCAGAGCGGTGAAGAGCAGGAGAATGACTGGAGAATGGAAAATTCTAGGTCAAAATAGCCAAACCAGAAAAATTCCAGCCAAGTGGTTCTCCTGTGCTATGGACGTGCTGAGCGCGTCCATGCACAGGAGACAGTGGATTCCGGCAGATTGCTGCGCCCCCCCGGCGGCGCGATGACATCTAATTCAGGCGCCCCCCGCATGTGCAGAGGAAGCGCCTGAAAGGGAGGGGGAGGTCCTTTGGACCTCTCTCCCTCCCGATCGCCGGGGGGCAGAGGATTAATCCAGGCACCGTTTGGAAGGGCACAGCCTGCCCTTCCAAACGGTGGCTGTGATTAACCCCTGGGGAGCCGGATCACGAATCGGCGCTGAAAAGCGCCGGATCGTGATCCTCTCCTGGAGCTGGCCGACATCTTGGATGTCGGCCAAGCCTCCAGGAACTCCCCCTGAGTACTGGCGACATCGTGCATAGCACGATGACGCCAATCCTGGAGTTAACCCCTAGCTGCCACCAATGGTGGAGATAGGGGGTTCATTGGAACCCCCTATCTCCCGATCCGTGGCAGCTAGTGGTTAATGTTTGATATCGTTGGGTCGGCCAGAGCATGGCCTTTCCAAGGATACCAAACATGAGCATGAAAAATGTTTTAAAAAAAAATAAAAAATAAGAATAAAAAAATAAAATATTTTTTAAAAAAATTATAAAAAAAAATAAACAAGTTTTTTTGTTTGTTTTTGTTTTGTTAATGCAGCAATATTGTTCCCATTTCAATTATAATGTGAACAATAATGCTGCACTAACGATTTTTGTATGCGGTGCGTTTGTTAAAAAAAGCAAAATTTTCCCCAAAAAAAATGTAACGAGACCCCATTTCTAATTGTTTTAACAAGCGCACCCCATACAAAATATAACCGCAAACGATCGCATGTTAAAATGTGAAAAAAAACACTTTACACATAATAAATTATTGAAAATTCTAATTTTATTGCATTTTTTGTTATAATATACAGACATGACATAACGTATACATATAATAATGACATATTATGAATCTGCCAAGTCTGCCGGAAAGAACGATATATAATATGTCTGGGTCATATATCAAAATATGGCTACAAAACACGGTTAAACATGATGAGCAAAAGCGGTAAAAATGACCTCAGCACAGAGGTGTGAAAAGCCTCAGCAGCGAAAGGGTTAAATGCAGCATATTAGGATGTTTTAGGAGGGAAATTAATTCTCAAATCTCAATCAGAAACAGACACCACCCCACCCCCTCAGTACCTCCGTGTAGTGTACAATGTATCAAATTGATTACCAGACTAAAATCACCTGGTGTTATGCCCGTTTGTGAACAGAGGTCATTTAGAGTTGATAATCTTTCCACGTACACATTAGTTTTTAATTCCATATCTAATAAACCGTTGCTTATAATATTCTGCAGTAAAGAGTCTCTTTATTTCTAGATTTTTATAGTATTTTTTTTAAGCATTTTCTATACTTTTTTCAAAATTTCTTTTTTTTTCGAACTCCAACCGAACACACCCAAAAAGTTCGAAGTTCGCGGACTTTCGAACTGCCAAAGTTCGGGTCGAACTCCGAACCGTCCGAACCTGAACAGATCATCCCTATTGCAGACTTACAGATTTATTTTCTGTTCATTTGCTTTTGTTTGAGCCGCACTGCCTGGGTGCTTTGCCTACATCAAGCTCACTCCCACCACGTGAGGTGAGGAGATGGAGCCTCCGCTGTGCTGCCACAGTTTGTAGTGAGTTTCTGATTTTTCAAAGAGAGATTTTACTCACGGGAATTCTAAGTGCGATCATTTTTACAATTTCAAGGTTTAATAATTTTAATCTATAATCCTATACACTGCCCGGCCAAAAGAAATCGTCATCTGTATTTAACTAAGCAAATAAGTTGGAGCCTTCCATTGGACAATCACTGCAGTGATTAATACGTTTCAGATGGCAAAACATGAGATCGGTGCAAAGAACAATTGTCCCTGTAGCAACGGACACAACATTACAATTATAGGGGTTATTCAGAGAGCACCGAAATGTCACGGACATTTTGGTGCTCTCTCATTCCCCCACTTCGGAGAATCAAATTCCTGAGATGAATTCAGCATTCACCGCAGGGTGACTGAAGTTCGGGAAAAAGACGCTGAATGAATTCGACAACCTGCCGCAATCCCGCCGAACGTGTCCAAAAAAAGCTGACGACCCGCTGAATACAGCACCGACCAGCCACCAGAAAAAGCCAACAAGCCGACGAATGGGGTGTAGCGCTCACCCCCGGAGGAGCCGCTGTATAAACTTCAGGATAGTCTCACCACACTAGGAATTGCTATACACCAGCACTGTTGTGGATTTTCTATTTTATATACTTGACTAAAGAATAAAGTGTCATATAGTATACATGTCACGCGGGAAAAACACGTGGCGGAAAAGAAACGGTTAATATCTCGATTCGCAAGTTAAGTCCCGTTCAAAAGAGCTCAAAAAGTGGTGTCTTAGGGTACCCGGGTACTATATTCAACTGGCCAGTGAACGAACAGAATTATCTTCGACTAGTCAACATTGGGGCCCTGTGAATTGAAGCATCCATGCACAGGAGGCAGCAATCAGTCGGGATTCCGGCTGATTGCTGGCCCCCCAGTGCGGGCTGACATCTTAGATGTCAGCCCGGCACTCTGGGACCCTGGCGGGACTAACAGATGTCATCGCGCTGGCGCGATGACATCTATTTCAGGTGCCCCCCCGCGAGTGTGGAGGAGGTGCCTGAAAGGGAGGGTGAGGTCCTTCGGACCTCTCTCCCTCCCGATCACCGGGGGCCAGAGATTAAAGGCAGGCAGCGTTTGGAAGGGCACAGCCTGCCCTTCCAAACGGTGCCTGTCTTTAACCCCTTGGGGGCCGGATCACGATTCGGCGCTGAAAAGCGTCAGATCGTGATCCTCTTACAGAGCTGGCCGACATCTTGGATGTCGGCCAAGCTTCCGGGATCTCACCCTGACGACTTGGCGTCATTGTGCATAGCGCAATGACGTAAATTTTAGAGTTAACCCCTAACTGCCACCAATGGTAGAGATAGGGGGTTCCAATGAACCCCCTATCTCCCGATCAGTGGCAGCTAGGGGTTAATATTTGGTATAGTTGGATCAGCCAGAGCATGGCCTTTCCAACGATACCAAACATGACCATGTAAAAATTTGTAACAAATTATAAAAATAAAAAAATATTAAGAAAATAAACTAATAATAAAAAAATAGGCAAGGTTTTTTTTGTCTTTTTTTTGTTAATGCAGCAATATTGTTCCCATTTCAATTATAATGTGAACAATGATGCTGCACTAATAATTTTTGTATGGGGTGCGTTTGTTAAAAATCGCATAATTTTCCCCCCAAAATAATGTAACAAGACCCAATTTAAATTTTTTCTAACCAGCACAACCCATAGAAAATTTAACCGCAAATGCTTGCATATTAAAATGTGAAAAAAATCACTTTACATGTTATAAATGATTGAAAATTCAAATTTTATTGCATTTTATTGTTATAATATACAGAAAGGACATGATGTATACATATAATAATGATATATTATGTATCTGCCAAGTCTGCCGGAAAGAACGATATATAATATGTCTGGGTCATATATTAAAATAAGGCTTCGAGGGGCGTGGCCAGCCATCGAACAGAGCGGACGTTCTCTGGAGGAGCTCCGCATTGCTTTCTTCTTTTGGGGTCCTATCGCTGACTTTTTTCTGGCAAGTTGACTCACCTGAAGGGACCTGAATAGCTGGCCAACGGAATTGATTTGTCCGGGGTCCGCACTGCTCCCCCCCCCCGGACCAGAGACATACCCAGGCGCTGCTGTCTGCCTTCGCCACGCGGCCGGCAGCCATCTTGCGGCCTATCAGCCAATCCTGAATGTCCCCGCTGATCTGTGGAGCTCGACCCGTCCTAGCGTTCCGTTGGGGGCTGTGGAGATGTTGGGCCCATGTCTCCCGGCCTCTTTGGCTGACTGTTTTGCAGGAGAGTCGGATGGATCGGCGGTCGGGCGGCGAGGGAGCTCGTCTCCCCTCTCTGGAGGTACTGGGGCTTTGGCTTTGGGCCTGGATGCCTGTCTGAGGCTGCTGCAGGGTGAGGAAGACGATGCGCCACTCACCAGAGGCGTTTGGCGTCGCATGATGGCAGCGCTACGGGGAAGCACAGAGGAGGAGATCCTGAAAGCAGCCGTGGTAGTGTCTACGTCATTCCCGGGTCCTGCTGAGCCTTGTGTGACTGAAGCGGAGATTGTTGAGAGCTGTGATAGTGGTGGCGATCTGGATGGAGCGCAGGGCCAGGAGAGTTGGCCACCGGGGGTGACCCTGGACCGAGGTGAAGGAATAGAACCGGTGCCCGGTGTGATTCGGAAGCTGGTTACAGTGTGTGGAGCTGTTCCCTTTCGATGGCTTACACGGTTGGAGGTGTTTGAACTGGGACTTTGTCGACCTTTGCTTCAGGGGGAGATCGAGATGGATGAGAGGGAGGTTTGGAGCACTCGATATGCCCTAGGTGGACAATTTGTGACCGGCGGTGCTGCTGACCCTGTTTTGTGGCGGGATACAGGCTGAAGCAGACTGTTACCTGATGGCTTTCCCTCCTTCCCGGCCTAGATCCTGGCTCATGGACTTCGCACATTTTTGATTGCCCTTTTTTTTTCTCTTTTCTCGCTTTTCTTGTCGTCCCCCCCCGTGACACCCCACCCATTTCCCCATTTTTATTTTAAGTGGCTTCATCAGGATCCCTTAAGGGCGCAACCGAAGCCTGGTGTCTAGCTTGCCCCCTGGGTGCCTGGGCCTAATGCCATATACCCCCCATGGCCTTCTCCCATGGTCTTTGACCATTGGGGACTCCGCCAGGGTCGGCACGGTTTTTACCCCCCCTCCCGCTGACCTCTTTATTATTATTATTGCTGACTAGTTGATTTATATTGCCCTCTAGATGTTTTAAATGACTCCATGCTGCTGATCTTTTATAGCTGACGTTTCTTTCACTTTGATGTGTTTCTTAGGAGTGTGATATTTGGCCCTGCGAGGCCAACCTTGCTGGTTGATTCCTGACCATTTGATTAAAAATAAAAATCTTGAATACAAAAAAAAAAAATAAGGCTTCGAAACGAGGTAAAACATGATGAGCGAAACTGGTAAAAATGAGCTCAGCACAGAGGTGTGAAATGCCTCAGCAGCGAAAGGGTTAATAGATATTTAATAAAAATGGGAATATTTTTAACATTGAAATCTATGGGATTCACTTCATTAAACAAACCTGCTGAATGAAAACACCGAATATCAGGGCATTTCACTGACAGTTTACTGCTGTTAGGTGTTCTCTGAATAGATGAACCATTACTTCTCTATGAAGATTTCACCGCCGTCGAACAGCACAGTATTTCACTGGCAATTTGCCAATTCTTTGCGAATTGCCAGCTTTTCGAATTGCCGGATGGCCACGAAATTGCACTGTACCAGGAAATTCACAGTCCGGTGCAATTTCGGGGCCAGTTCGACTCCTTCTGAATAACCCTGTATGTGTTTATCTGTGTTTTCAGTGCCTATTACACATATCCTTAAAAACACCAAGAATCAAAAATCCTTCAGGGTTATCCAAAGAGATCCGAATGGCTGGAGAAAGGTAACCGAACGCTGAAAATCAGCGTTCGGTTACCTTTCTTGGCCATTCAGCTATCCAGAGAGCAGGCAATTCGCCAAATCCTGGCAAATTGCCTGCACCTACGGTGCCTGTTCGAGGGCAGTGAATTCCCCATAAAAAAGCACTGCTTCGACTATTCAGAGAAAAAAATAACTGCAGTGAAAGGTTCCCGAAATGCCCTGCCATTCAGTGGTTTAATTCGGCAGGTTTATTCAGGAGAATCTCATAGGCTTCAATGTTAAAAATATTCCCGTTTTAATTCAATATCTAATAAACCGTTCATTATAAAATTCTGCAGTAAAGAGTCTATTTATAGATTTTTTAGGATATTTTAAGCATTTTTCTGGATTTTAATTTTTCATTTAAAAAATTCCGATTTGTTTTTTTTTTAAGTTTACTTCTTTTTTCTGTAACAGCCCTTTTTATTATCATTCCTTGGACCTCATATGTAAATTTCAGACATTTTCGCTCAGTAGTTTTTTTGCAAACAGCGTTTCAATGTTCAAACATTCAAGCAAACTGTTTTACTAATTTATTCACTCCATTCGTCTGCGGTGTCGGCTTTTTCCGGTGGCTTCGCTGCGTGTGATCGGCTCCTGCTCGGGTTTTTCTGGTGTTTTCGGCGAGTTAATCAAGATGTTTTTGCGGGTTTTCGGCGTGCATTCGCAGGGTTTTGCGGTTCCTTTTCGGTGGGTTTACGGCGACCTTTCTCTGCAATTCTGGGACCTTGTGGTGCTTGCTGAATACACCGCTGGGTCGCCGAAATGGGATCGGCAAAACTAACCGAATTGAAGAGAACGAAAAGTCACTGAACGTGCGGTGACTTTCCGATTCTCTTTGAATTATCCTGCTTATCTCTTCTTGTACAAGCCTCAAATTTCAGTCACAACCTTGCTTTGTTGTATATGATCTTATAACACCTAATATGAAACAGGAAGCATAAAATACATGGACACATTCATGCAATATTGTTGTTTCCCAAAATATAGCTGGGCATAAAAATTATTGGTATCACTCACAAAATTAGAGCCTCTCCTTGTCTCTCTGTCAGCACCTTGTACCACTCTGGGGGGGCCTCACCCCTTCACTCTTGACCTGTTCAATTCAATGCATTCGTCGATCCGACTGAACATAGTGAAAGAGATATATATTACACAGACTTCCAAACTCCAGTTAAATGATGTATAGAAATATATAATGTACTCACATGTTCATGAGCCTTTCTGATAAAAGTGTCTCAATAATTCTTCTTGAGAGCGTTAAGGGGGTCTCTCCCTCTCACTCTCATATTTCATTGTGCCAGGCCCTTCTGTTTCTGCATGCACCTCCTCTTATTCCCCCAGAAGGAATAACCAGCAGAAGATCCAGTTAAAGATCACTATTTTTATTCTTAAACCTATTAAACCAAAGCGCAGAAAGTAAAATAAAATAGAGATGCGTTATGCCTGTCTTATCTGCAGGCTTTCTCAATCTATTATGTCCCAGGGAGTCCCCTTTGCGAAGGGTTGAGTCTCCCCCAGAGTGGTTCAAGATGCTGACTTCCAGTAGGACGGAAGCCCTCCACTTTGAAAAAGTGTCAAAGCCCCTGGGGGCAGTTGATACTCCTAACATCCCATAACCTTTTTAAATTCAAAGAAATGCTTACCAAGATTAAACGTCTCTTTTAATGGCTTCTCATTGTAAGACTGGAATAATCTGTCAAGTAGATACTTGATGGGAATTTTTGAGCCACTTACCAGCCATCATGCCAACTTTGTGAACCGGGAGCATGACCAGGTGGATCACCCTGGGTGTTGGTCAACTCTACAGTGGCATGTTCACTTGGTGAAGCACTAAACTAGATAAGGCCTGGAAGCCACGAAGAGAGCCCTAGTGTCTCTAACCCTGTGCAAGCCTGCATTGTTATACTACTCTATGTTCCTAACTTGTCATATTTATCATTTCTGATCCTGTGCTGCATGAAATGATCTTATACCTGTGTTGTATCTTACAGGGTTATTCAAAGAGAATCAAAAAGTCACCGCACGTTCGGTGACTTTTTGTTCTCTTCAATTTAGTGCGATTCGGCAATCCCATTTCGGCGACCCTGCAGTGTATTCACCAAGTACCACAGGGCCGTCGTAGTGCAGGGAAAAGCCGCAGCAAACCCGATGAACACTCACTCCAAAACCCTGCAAAAACAACTGGATTAACCCCGCCGAACACGCCGGAGAAACCCGAGCAGCCGCCGAGCAGAGCGCAGAGCAGCCGCCGGAAAAAGCCGACACCGCAGACGAAAGGAGTGAAAAAAAGAAAAAAACAGTACGCTTGAATGTTTGAATAGTGAAACGCTGTTTGCAAAGCAACCACAGAATGAAAATGTCTGAAATTTACATATAAGATCCAATGAATGATAATAAAAAGGGCTGTTACAGAAAAAAGAAAAAAACAGTACGCTTGAATGTTTGAATAGTGAAACGCTGTTTGCAAAGCAACCACAGAATGAAAATGTCTGAAATTTACATATAAGATCCAATGAATGATAATAAAAAGGGCTGTTACAGAAAAAAGAAAAAACGATTTAAAAATTCGCAAAAAAATCCTGAAAAATGCCTTAAAGATGCAAAAAAATCTATAAATAAAGAGACTTTTTACTGCAGAATATTATAATCAACGTGTAGTTGATATTGAATTAAAATGGAAATATTTTTTACATTGAAGCTTATGGGATTCGCCTAAATAAACCTGACGAATGAAACCACCGAACAGCAGGGCAATTCGACAACTTTTCACTGCTGGTTTTTGTTCGCTGAATAGACAAAGCATTGTTTCTCTATGGGGATTTCACTGCCCTCGAACAGGCACCGAACAGGCAATTCGCCGACATTTGGCAAACTGCCTGCTCTCCTGATAGCCGAATGGCCAGGAAAGGTAACCGCACGCTGAATTTCTCTGTTCGGTTACCTTTCGGCCACAATTCGGATCTCTTTGAATAACCCTGTTTGTGTTCTTGCCTTTCTGTTAAGAATGTCCCAATCCGATCTCTAGGATTATAGATGGATCATGTATTTATGCAGGTTTCAGGGATCAGCAATCAGCTTTATTATACTGATCTAATCCCAGAGTCCACCCAAAATGCACCGGCGTCTGTTTGCCGGCTCTGGCCCTCCTGCTTCATCCGCTGCATTCATGGCAGCAGCCAGTGAGTTTATCTCCGAGAGTGGTGTCTGCCCTGATATCCCTAAGCATGTTTCCAGGGCAGCCAGAGTGTGATGCGGCTATCATCTCATGCACTTTCCTTCCGACCATATGACTGAGCAGGAGAGAATAAGCAGCCACTGCCAGCACAGAATACAATTAAATGAGGCCAGCAGGTAAGTCATGTCCAGTCCGGAGGCTTGGAGGATGGTGGCATGAGGTGCTGTATGGAATCGGGAATAAATATTGGCCAGTCCCAGAAACTGCATCACTTGGTATGGGAGCACAAAAAACACGTTGGGACATCCCTAGTTTCTGTACATGCCTCAGAAATTTCCAGTTTATCTTCTGTTCTATCACAACCATAGATCGAGCCATGGTTTACTGTAGTAAACTCACCTCCTTGCCATCGCTTAAAATGAAGAAAAAGTCAACGATCACATCACAGACTACATTTACTCTTCAAAATATTGATTGCTCATGGAAAAACGCTTATGAAAAATGACACGAGGTGTCGAATTCTGAAGTATCCGACTTGGAGCGTCTTTTTCGATTCAGTGATTTAATCAATGCGTTGTTTTTATCCAAATCCACAAGGTGGCGACTTTACCAAAAAGGATTCCATGAGGTTCCACAAATTCTCTGCTTTCAATGCGCCTTGAGCTCGGCTTCAAAAATCCTGACAGTGTTTATTAACAGAAACCAATTGATATTATTGCTGAACTGTCTGATCTTATTAGTACTCAATCAGGCTATTTATTTTATACTTAAAGATTGAAAGAAAACCTCAAGGAATGGGACTGCATGTGGGCGAGCTGGTTACCCACATAATAAAGTTGCCAGTTTTCTTTCTTTCTTTTTTTTAAATCTCATTAGTACATACAGTATTTCAATCTGTGGGTGTCTCCATAAAACTGTCTAGAAACAGATGTACTTACATATTTACAAATCTCTAAAGCTGTTTATTTGTTTTTTACGACTATTAACTTGTTTCTAGTCCATTTGCTTGTCTTTGTTTTTTTTCTGTAATATCCATCATGCCACTCAATTTACATATATTTATATATACATTTTTCTTCTAGCATATTTCTTTGTCAAATTTATTCTTGCCAACAGGGAGAAAAACACAGCTATTTGATTTCTTATATTTGTACACCTGGTTGTTATTCTTTTTTTTCAACCTACACTGATTTATGGAAAAAAAACAGCAGGTTTTCTTGTTATAGTATGTAGGCCATTATTTTTAGGATTTGCTTGGGGTGAAAAAAAGGTTTAATAACGAATTGTCTAATGAAACTTAATATATTCAGTGTATGTGAATTTTTTTGTACATGTAGCATAATTGCTGCATCCTTCCGGGCATAAAGCGCATCATGCCGTTTAGTCAATAGGAATATATCTGTTCTATTATATATGTGATTTTATTGGTTTTTACTATAGAGCCACTGGCAAATTTTAACTACGTCGTTATCAAACTGACTACTCCAATCAGAGAGCGTCAAAGCACCAACTAAATACCTCCAACGTGTACACTACATCCAGGGCTGGACTGGGACAAAAAAACAGCACTGGACTTCATCCAGACCAGCCCACTCCAATATGCAAACACACAGGGCCAGGTTAATATATTGATATGGACTGGAGCAGGGTCAGCACAACACATTGTGCTGCCTGTATTCAAGGATGAAATACTGCCCCCCCCCCATGCCCTCCAAAACATGTTGATACGTATCACAACAATAGTGCCACAACAATAAAACTCACAGTAATGTACGGTGTGTATGAGCGTATCACAGAGCTCCACAGCAATAGAACTAAAAAATAATTATGGATTATTAAAATAAATTGGATTTTAATATGAATTATATATTCATGTAAATGTAATTTGAACAATTAATTTAAATTAGAATATTGATTAAATTATTTTATAAAAAATAAATCATATGATAAATATTAAAATATACTTTAATAAAATGTAATTAGGGTACACTTCTAAGACGGGGCTCAGAACTGTGACATACAGGGTTATTCAGAGAGAGGTGAAAACCTTGAGAATTGCCAGGCGAATGAACAATCTAGACCAAATAGCCAATTTGGAAAGTGAGATAAATGGGCGAATTTTTCTGGTTTGGCTATTTTGACCTAGAATTTTCCCTTCTCCAGTCATTCTCAATGTTTTCACCGCTCTCTGAATAACCCTGATAGTGTTGGAACAGTTAATTAAGGGGGTACACAGTGCTCTGAAAAGTAATCCCTGTTCAACCTCAGCCATGTAACAGACAGACAAGTCCAGAGAGAGAGAGTCCAGCTCAGGAGCTGCTGAATTTACAGTAATATGAATAGTAAAAGTGTACACGCTTCTCTAAATACGAGGCCAAGCTAGACTCTGTCCCTGGACATGTCTCCCTGCTACATGGCTATGGCTGATTAGCAAATACTTTCCTGAGCTCTGCAGACTCCTGTGATAATTAACCCCTTGAGTGCTCCTATAGAGGAAGCTCAGCACTGCCACACTGAGCTCTGGCTTAATAGGCCATAGAAAAGGTGCAGGGGAGAGGGGGAGGCCCAGAACCCAAAGGACTGTCAGATCAGAGGATCTGTCAGATTTACGGCTCCCTGCATGCCTGGCCAAGAGTCTGGCTGCTATACTGCACTCAGGAGACCAATCAGTGCCCAGGTATAAGACATAAGGGTGGGATTCACCCTCACTTGGCATGTTTAGTCAATACCTTAGGTATTTTCACATTTTGGGGATGGCTCCTGGTCACAGCAGACCACACAGGAGAGGTGTGTAGCAACATGTGGTGCTCCGGCTGCTGCTGGCTTCAAACTCTGAAGCCACCAGTCACTGGAAAGGGAAGCTATAAATAAAATGTGGAGCGGAATCCTCGCAGTCTTTGTGGATTCCGCTCCTTTACACACAATAAAGCCATAGCCAGCTCCTGAATCCATGTGTGGGTGTCCAAGGAAGCCCCACTAACCCACCCCTGCAATGCAGAAATCCTTCAGACCTTTGAAACAAGTGCTGACATTCCACACTTGTTTTATCCAGTCCGCTGGTTATACTAAGTGCTGGACTAAGTATACCAGCTGGGTGGAGTAGAGGTAACATCACTGCTCTGAGTGAAGAGAGCCTGTGGAGACATGGGTTAGATCCTGGCAAGAGCACCTCTCCAGTAAGTGTCCTTGGGCAAGATCCCTAACGATACATACTCGCCAACCAGGACATACTTGAAAACAAGAGAAATCTCAATGTATCCTTCCTGGTAAAATCCTTGTAAAAAAAGTGTTAAAAAAAGCACCCCCAGGCTCAGCCGGCCCACTGACCCATCGGCCCATCTGTATTCTCCCGGTGCTCCTGATGGCCAGCACATGCCTGACTACACCCAGATCAACAAATGTGCATACAAGTATAAGTATGTCAAAAAAACTTGAGGGGTTATTCAGAGAGCACCGAAATGTCACCGACATTTCGTTACTCTCTCATTCGCCACACTTCGGTGACTTAAATTCGCTGACCCTGCGGTGAATTCAGCATTTACCGCAGGTTCCCCGAAGAGTGGCGAATCAACCCACCAAACGCATCCTCAAAACGCCGAAACAAATGCATAAACTGACGCAAAAATCACCTAATCAGTTCCAAAAAAACACCGAACGAGAGTCGCAAACCTGACGAAAAAACTGACGATCTGCCGAACAGCCACCAGATAAAATGCGTTTAATTTTGCTGGCAATTCGCCAATATTTGACAAATCACCAGCTTTTTGAATAGTTGAATGGCCACAAAATTGCACCGTCAGGGGAAATTCACCATTCGGTGCAATTCCATGATCAATTCTGTGCGCTTTAAAGACCCCTTTAAAGTCAATGATACTCAATATTTTTAAGTAACCATGTATGTAAAGATAGCAGTTGAAACCTGTCCTTTATTAATGCTACTAGTACCTCCCCTTTTGTCTTTTCACCCATTGTTTTCCCACATTTCTAATTCCTGATTGGGTTATATGCTTTAGAACAGTGGTTCCCAACCGCAGTCCTCAAGTACCCCCAACAGGCCAGGTTTGCCAGATATCTGAGGCACAGCACAGATGATATGATTTGCTGCTCAGTGATTGCAGGATTCAGTCTGCTTTTCCCCAAGGTAATCCTTAAAACCTGTCCTGTTAGGGGTACTTGAGGACCGCGGTTGGGAACCACTGCTTTAGACCAATTGCATAAATGGATATTTAATACTGTTTCACCATAAAGGAGTGCCATAGACAATATTCAGCATTGGATATATTGTTCATAATGTATAAAAAAGTCGAACTTTTGAGTCCTTTTTCAAATTATATTACTGGATAAGTTATTTCCACAAGTTCTCCAAAGAATGAAAGTAGCAAACCTTTTTTGACTCCAATGTGGTACGAGAATTCTCATTGGGTCCATTAGTTATCAATACTGACCATATTTACGTTAAGATACATGTATCTCATAATCCCCCATAATTTCTTTTTTCAATTTTTAGAGACCGCTAACAAATTTCACCTATGTTATACCATTTTTTTTCTAAGGAAGTTCTGGCAAAGTGTATGCAATGCTGAATTAGAGATAGTCTCAGAGCAAGAGTTTTCCTAGAGTACTTTACAATCTACCCGTATTGATCTTCATCCAGCAGTAGGCTACTATCAATACCTGAGCTACATGAAACCCTGTACAGATACAGAATAAAATTATACATATTTCCCAAATTCAATTTAAAGCAGATCAGGCGTATCAAAACACTGATTTCTACATTTTATAAAGAAATAGACAAATCCCACTTTGTCCTGCATGCTAACAGTATCACATAGTGACATGCTAAGAACTTTGAAATAAAGTTTCTTCTTTTAGGCCAGGGTCAGATGAGTGCACTAGGTGCGCCCGTACTGACGTGCCTCCCAGCGTCCGTTGCAGCATTGTGACGCTTCGATGGGGCCGGTCACACGCTATATAAGGCCTTAAGCACCTAGGGCGTAAGGCCCTTAAATTGCCTCTGATGCCAGGACGCAGGGAGGATTTTTCTAGAAGGTTTTGCAGCGCGTGAGGAGATTGAGCGGGAGCGGTGTGGGAGGAGTCGACAGGAGGCGCTGTGGAAAGGCTCTGTGCGCCTTTTTCTCCTGAGGTGGAAATCCCCACCCTCCCTCCCTTTTTATTTAATTCAGGTTGGGGTGGTTTTTTCGTTAGAATAGTATTTTGTTGGGCTCCTTTGTCACGGCGGGGGCTTGTAGGCAGTGCTGGCTAGGGGTTCCTTTATAGTTAGGCTTACTTTGGTCAGATGGTTGGGAGTTGGGAAGATTTTTGGTGGTTGGAGGTGTGGGGAGTCCTCTTTCAGCACTGGATTATTGTTTTATTTTGTTATTAAAATTGTTATGTCATTATGGTGGGTTTTTAGTGTGGAGTTTTAGCTGTGGACTATATATAATAAATATATATATATTATTCCACAGTTATGTGTTGCGTATTTTTTGTGTGTTTGTCTCCTGGAGTCCGACCCGGTCATCAGTAGGCGACTTAAGCGAGCGAACGAATTGCCTGCGCTACAAGCAGACGTGCAGCAAGCCTTCCCATCAAAACGCTAGACGCGCGTTGGCCGGGGCTGCAAAGCGCGATCCTCCACAGGAGGATCGAGCTTTGCAGCACTGAGTGCACTAAGTGCACCCAGCGAGGTGGCCAGGCGGGTGTTAGAGTGGAAGGAAACCC
This sequence comes from Leptobrachium leishanense, assembly GCA_009667805.1. Lineage (NCBI taxonomy): Eukaryota > Metazoa > Chordata > Amphibia > Anura > Megophryidae > Leptobrachium > Leptobrachium leishanense. Next base: position 79,264,969 of record CM019069.1, on the reverse strand, counting down.
ACTTTTACGGACATTCCTTCTGCTCTCAAAGACGCCCATCTGATCCTGGCCTTATTATACAGAAGCATTCTTTATACATTCTGGTGACATTTTTAGGAAATCGCATTAGGACAAATGCCAACAGATAATCTACAGCAATGCTTCAGTGAAATATGTGCATCCTGCAATGAACCTTAAAGTATAGATGTCGTAAAGTCAAAGTCGTAAGACACCTGCATTTTATTATTTGTGTGTTATATCCAATTATGCTTCGAGACATTCAGAAAGCACCGAAATTTCGGTGACATTTTGGTGCTTTCTAGTTAGTTTTACATACTTCACTATTCACTGCAGATTCCCCAAAGTTTGCCAAACATGGAACCACCGAACTGACCGCTGGAAAAGAAAAAAAGAAACTATTTTACTAGGTGTTTAAACCAATAAAAATGCACTAAAATGAGTCTAAATAATAAAAACGGTCCAATAAAAAAGGTCCATTACAAAATAAACAAAAAAGCCTTTTAAAAATAATTGAATCAAAAATTTTGCCTTAAAAATACATAAATATTTTCCAAAAAAATAAATAAATAAGACTGCTGGAAATGAAAAGACTAAGGGCCCTATTACATTCTTCACGCAAAAACGCATGCAGAACACGTGAATTTTTGCGCGAAGCATTAAACGTTAACGCGCGTAAATCAACGCTGGTATTACAATCCTCGCGCATTTTTTCAACCATCAAAAAATAACCCGCGGAGAACGGACGCGCATAAACGCGCGCACAGCAACGTTGCGTGCAGAAATCAGGGTGCGGACCGTTTTTTTCACACGATTCAGAATTAAGAACCACAATTGTCTCACGTTAAGTTTTTGCGCCTGTCAAAGTCAATCTGCGCATCAATATATGCTGCATCAATAAAAAATGCACGCACAACTTCTCAAATTAATTAGTTTAGAATGTGTAACTATACTTTGCTGTTATTTTTTGGGCTGGGGTATTTGGTTTCTGCCAGGTTGATAGAATTTGCCTTTAACACCAGCTTTTAGGAGTTGCTAAAATTATGCGCGCAAAGGCTGTGCGTTACAAACTGCGCATAGATTGTAATACCATCCACGTACCAGCGCACAAACGCATTTGCACTCACAATGTTAAGTATAGGACGCGCGAAGTACAGTAAGCTCGCACAGCGTTCGCGCAGGTTCACCCACGGTAGACGTATACTCGCATTTGTTGCGCTGGCATTGTAATACGACGTTCAGCGCAAAGGGTTTTGCCCCTAGTGTTAATGCGTTTTTGCGCGGGTGCAAACGTATGCACGAAGAATGTAATAGGGCTCTAAATGGTTGAATAAAAAAATAAGATAAAAAACATAATATTTTTTACATTGAATCCTATGGGATTCGTCTGTTAAATCTGTCGAACTGAATCACTGAAAATCAGGGCATTTCACTGACACTTTGGTGCAGTTCGGCATTTTCGGAATAGATTAACCATTGCTTCTCTATGGGACAATTTCACTGCCTGCCGAATATTGCCGATCTGTGGCAAACCTCACCGTATTTCGCTGTCAAATTGCCATGAAACTGCATTGTACAGTGAAATTCACCGTTCGGTGCAATTCGGTGGCCTGTTCTGGGTTTATTGAATAACCCTTAATGTGTGTTTTTATTTACTTCCATTTTTCAGAATGTGCAAGTCAACTAATTGTAGAAAATAATACTTTATATCTCCCAATAATTAGGAAAAGGAGACATATACATGGAAAAGTTAAATTCGGTAAGTATCTATAAGGCTGGGGTCAGACGAGCGTGATTTCTACGGACTGTACGTCCGTGCAGTACGGACATCGTCAGTACGGATGACGCAGTAGTGGTCACACAGTCCGTTTTTTCACTGAAGTTATTTTTTGACGGATGTAGGAGGGGAAAATAAATTACAATGAAAAAACATTCTGTCCGTCAAAAATGCTGGACGTATAAATGCAGTCCGTCTGACCTCGCTCCATCACTCACACACAAAGCTATGCAGACGTTGTGGACGCAGCGCACTCCGCACGTCCGTTCTAGCAGTATTACGTTCTTGCCTAACCTGCGTCCGTTTGCAGCGTCCGTCGTGCGTCCGCAGTTCAGTGCGGACGTACTTCATGTGTCAGGCTCCAATGGACTTTCTTTCATGCTATCACGGACGTACTTTTAGGCGCAATCACGGACGTGAACACTACGCTCGTCTGACACCAGCCTAATTTAGACACACAAGAGAAAGTCAACATTGTGTCCTACATCTGTGGGCTACGAATAGATTTCATACTTCAAATTAATATCATACATAGATCTGTAATAAATGGGGAAAAGTATTAATGTAATCTGTCAAAGCAATTTATACATAGCATTTGATTGACAGCATAAAATCTGCTTTGCTCTTTGAATGAAGCAGCCCTTGAAGGTTCTTTTATAGTGACCTTGACCATATTTGTGCATGGTAATCATATTTGCCTCCTTTCTGAACGAGCATGCCAACGCTCATATGAAATCTTCCATGGCTTTCATTTTTTTTGTTCTTCCTGCACACTAACCATTTGTGATTGTTTACTTTGCATACGTTAGTAAAGGCCACTACATATTCAAATAGAAATATTTGCATACATGCCAATACTACAATACATTTAAAGTAGGACATGTCATAGGGTTCTACTATTACTTTAAGGAACGATTATTTTGTACTTAATCCTTTTTTTCCTATTATCAGTATACCTAGTAGTCATACACTCCTAAGCGCTTGTTAGGATAACAAAGGCTGCTGGAGTCACGTACTTTGCCTCTTCATTCCGTAAGCCTCTTAGCCAAGCTTATATTTTATCCCCTAAGTTACCTTAGTAGGTCTGTAATCTTAGGCTTCTTCTCACAGATCCTACCTTTTATAACTGCAGATCAGAGCTGGCCACCTCTGATAAAATGCCATTAACCCTTCTATTACATAGATGCTTCAGATTGGGTTTTTGCCTCCTTTTGGATCCACAGCAGTAGATGATGTGTGAAAGGCTGAACTTGATGGACGCACGTCTTTTTTTCAGCCTATTTATCTACGTGATTACATATACAGGGTTATTCAAGGAGCTCCGAATTGGGGCCGAAAGGTAAAAAGGTAAAAATCCTTCAGGGTTATCCAAAGAGATCCGAATGGCTGGAGAAATGTAACGGAACGCTGAAAATCCACGTTCGGTTACCTTTAATGGCCATTCGGCTATTCAGAGAGCAGGCAATTCGGCAAATGTTGGCGAATTGCCTGCACATACGGTGGCTGTTCGGTGCCTATTCAAGGGCAGTGAAATCCCCACAACTTCGTCTATTCAGAGAACAAAAACCAGCAGTGAAAAGTTGCCGAAATGCCCTGCCATTCTGTGGCTTCATTCGACAGGTTTATTCAGGCGAATCCCATAGGCTTCAATGTTAAAAATATTCCCGTTTTAATTCAATAATAATAAACCGTTGATTATAATATTCTGCATTAAAAAGTCTCTTTATTTATAGATTTTTTAGGATCTTTTAAGCATTTTTCGGGATTGTTTCGCAAAATAAAATTTACGATTTTTATTTTTTATTTTTTTTAAACGTTTTTTCTTTTTTCTGTAACAGCCCTTTTTATTATCATTCCTTGGATCTCATGTGTAAATTTCAGACATTTTCGCTCAGTAGTTTGTTTGCAAACAGCGTTTCATTTTACAAACATTCAAACGTACTGTTTTTTTTTCACTCAATTCGTCTGTGGTGTCGGCTTTTTCCGGCGGCTGCTCTGCGCTGTGATCGGCTCCTGCTCGGGTTTCTCTGGCGTGTTCGGCGGGGTTAATTCAGAGGTTTCAGGTGCATTCGCCTGAGTTTTGAGGTGAGTGTTTGGCAGGTTTTCAGCAGCTTTTCCCTGCACTACGATGGCCCTGTGGTGCTTGCTGAATATACCGCAGGGTCGCCGAAATGGGATTGCCAAATCGCACCGAATTGAAGAGAATGAAAAGTCACCGAACGTGCGGTGACTTTCAATTCTCTTTAAAAAACCCTGATAGTTAGGACAGCAACTCAAAAATACATATACAGATGTTAGCATGGTGGTTTATTTTGAAACTTCTTTTTGGAATGTAGGGTTCCGATGTATTAATTGTGTTTTGTAGAGAGCTCTTTAATAATACCAGTCCAAAAGAGCAACAGACACTTAGCTTGGCTTCTTCAAGACTTTGATGGAATGGCCAAGAGCCATTTGGACTAAAACACCTCTATCTCTATCTGCCTTTATCTCAAAAATGGGGATGTTTCTTAGTTGTCTTTCTATCATGCATGAATCCACACCTGTCATGGAAAATTCTTTCTGGTGCCTCACTTTGACTTATTGTAATGATTTTGGGTATCTTTCCTTAAACTACCCTGACGTTGGTATATTTGTCATGATCAGGCTGTCTGGTTTTCTTGTTGTGTCTCACCTTATCATCTAGGTAATCATATGATTAATTATTTCACTAAGTGCTCCCCTGAGTATGTTACATAATTGGTGTCATAAACATTTTGATTACCTTCACAAACATTTATTGCACCTGACCAGTAATGAAAAAAGGACCTGTCTTCTTGCTGTCATAGCCTACAAGGTTATACTTAAGGCTAGCAGAAGAACGCTTGTTCTAGCTGTCTGTGTGCATGCCCCAGTTAACAGAGGTAATATATCAAGGGTACCCCAACAAGATATGCGTGTAATGATAGTGATAAAATTACAACGCGACCTGAACGACTTTAGCAGTGTCAGAATAGGATTAATAGCAGTATGTAACATCATAAAGTTAAATGGAGATTTGATATGGAAAAAGTGCTTCTTGTTGACACATGGATTACATGGTTGAATAGTTTTAATTTAGTTGACTAATAATTTTCATCAAAGACAAGGTTTTGTCACTGAAAAAATGTAATCGACCAAGTTATGGTGGCTAAAACTATGACAAAAATATATTGACCATTTCATCAACTAATAAAAAGTAGACCAAGCAAAATGTTAGGGTGGGACTTGTTTTAATTTATTTTTAGTCATAGTTCTTTGACTAAAATGCCATTTAGCTTTAGTGATATTTTAGTCAATAAGTAAAATGATCAAGAAAATCTATTGACATTTGACTAAACCTATGACAAAACTCTGACTTTTTAGTCAACTAATAAAAACTAGACAAGAATGTTAGGGAGGGAGTTTTAGTCGTAGACCTTTGACTAAAATTCTATTTAGCTTTCGCCATGTTTTAGTCTATTAAATTAAGACAGTAAAGGAGGCTGTTCCAACTAAAAAGTGGGGTATGATCAAAAGAGTGTAAATAAATAGTAATGAAGGGAAGAGGTTTGTGAGGGTCCTGAGAACGAGCAACGGCAGTAATGGCCTGCTCTACGGTGGGGCCCACTCAGGTCTCACAAGGTTTTAGCTTGATTGGGCCATTACAGGAACAACTGTTCCATATGCAAATCAGACTGCAATCACCCAGAAAGGGTGGTCGGTACTGACTGCCAAGGGTGTCATCCCTGCACGAGAGGTGCAGAAACCCCCAACGATCGTTTCAGCCCTATTAGGCCTCGTCAGGAGGGTATAGCTGGCCCCCTCTAGGCACATTGAGCAAGGGGTCCACGTCTGCATACCCTGTAAACTTATAGTGAGAAAAGAAGAGTTTTGTGAGGGTCCTGAGAAGAACAACGGCACTAATGGCCTGCTCTAAATAAATAGTAATAGTGCAAACCAATAGATATTGGAGAAAGGATTAGGTAGCAAGGATGCTTTTATTTCAGATTTGGTATATCTGGGTGGTTTAGGGAAGAAACAGAGAAATGTAGTCGTGGTAAAAATGTTTTCACGCCCATACAATAAGTTTCTCTTTCTTGAAATTACCAAAAAGTGGCTTGAGTAATTATTTACGTGGGGTAAATCAAGTCCTACATTATGACTTCCAGGACAAACTCTGACCAAGATTTAAGTTCTTTTTCTTTTATCTCTAAGGAGGTGTTTAGGTTTGTTTAATAGCACTAGAAAGATTGGCATATGGGGTCTGAGTAAATTGGTGTCTCATGCCATGTTGTTGGGGGGTACACTACATTATAGTATTTTAACTTTGGTACTTTCCTGGCTCCTCATTTTTAAATAAATGGAATGCAGTGGTTTTCACCTTTCCATGTAGAATTTCAATGCACTCAGGCTTATATGTAGACAATATAGAGAGTCTCGAATGTGGCTGGAAATGTTGGCAGAAAAATAAAATGAACATGTCGATTCTGATTTACTCAGGTTTTGCTTTAACATGTCATCTTTCTCACTCTGCCACATCAGCAGATACATAGTGCAATGCCTCCATTTACCCATTTTTTGTTGCCTTTTTTGCGATTGATGGACTAAACCAGTAAATTACATTATTCCAATCCTGCTGGCATTTGGCAACCAAAAGCGATTATACTGTCTTCCAATAACGCATAGGGAAAATACTGTATCATAATGTTGATATAATCTTTTTTTGCCCCAATTTGGTTCCTGCAAAGGGATTTATAGTGTTTATTCTGGCTTTATGTTGGAAGGCCTATGATTTTACTTAACTCATTTTATCTCCCTGTGTAGCCTGTCTATAGTATTCAGATTCAACATTCACTGTAATGTTAAACAATAAGAAAAATTGTTTATTTCTACACTGTGGGTCAGGAATAAAAAGCACATGTTGTTTCACATAAATGAGATGCTGTTCCTTGTGAAGCTGGCAGCTCAGCATGACATCGTAAAAATAGATGTCAGTTATTCATATAAAGATATATTTGGATTTTATACAAATGGAAAGCTGAAAAATATTTATTTTCCCTGGCTATATTCCACAGCAGAAACACCTGGACACATTCCTTCAGATTACATGGGACTGGAATTGATTTTCTTAAACGTTGGAATTCCGGTGTTTACTATGAATCGCACGTTGTCCATTGGCTGAGCCGCTTCCTGGTCTCTCTCCAGACCAGGAAGTGGCACAGCCAAGGACATCATCTCCTTTTTCTCTTAACCGTCTAACTCCCTTTAACTTCCTATTGACAGTGAAAACAGAAAAAATATATACTGTATACCAAAAACCCAGTTCAATTTTATTTTGCTTGGGACGTCTATTCAATTTACGACAACTGAAATTTGAAACCATAAAACCAAAAGGGAAATGGCCTTTTCAAATCCAGAAGACTAACAAATAAGGAAAATATGGAACCAAATACAAGACTATTGGGATTATTCAGGAAACTGTGTGGCTTTGCTTGCTTAGATTTCACTTTTCTGAAATGCCGGCATTTGTTGGAACTACAACAATATCGATTTCTGTTAGACATGTGGATTCGTTTTAGTACAAAAACGATTTAGTCTGAATTTCGGGATAATTTAGTTTTCGTATGACTCAAATACGAAACTGCTCAGTACAAAAAACGAAAGAAACTAAAATAAAATGCACTACATTTTAGTTTCAGTCCTTTTTGTGATATTACATTGAGTGAAGGAGACCAGCAATGAAGAGCGCAACATCGCAAAGCTACAGAAAAGGTTTGTATGCGTAATCCTTCCCGACCCCTACCCGAAAATCTGACAGTGATAGAGCTCCAGAATACTCACTCGCAGCACAGACAGCCAGCAGAGGAGAGGAAACCTTTACTTAACCCTTGCATGTCTATGAGGCAGAGAAGATCATAAAAGCAGCTGGAGAAGGAAAACATTCAAATAAATCACACTGAAAGCTAATGACAGAGGAGGGCTGGATAGCAAAAACCCCTTTATAACAAGCAGCGCTGGGAGAAGAGAGGGACTTTATAAAACGTGTTATCTCTCCTCCTGCTCTGCATAATAGGGGCTTAGGTCTGATACATTTTATATTATCCAGGATCACTATCCCCCTTTCCTCATCTGTAATACACGTTTTATATAAAGTCCCTCTCCTCTCCCAGTGCTACTTGTTATAAATGTTTTTTTACATCTGATACATTTAGTATCCAGCTCTCACAGTTACTCTGTCATTATGAGCCTTCAGTTTGATTTATTTGAATGTTTTCCCTAGATTTAAAGTGCTTTATTTTATTATAAAAATAAATTTGCACCAGTCATCTTTTCTTTGAGCTTTCAGACCAATTTACGTTAATATTTTCCCTCTCCCCTGCTTTTATATTCCTGTCTCCCCCACAGAGATACAAAGTTTAAGTAAAAGTTCCCTCTCCTGTGCTGGATAAGCATTGCATTCCGAAGTTCTGCACCCTTCACATGCCACTGCAGTAGGATGTTCTATACAGAGAGGGGCATTAATTAATGCAGGAGGATGTTCTATACATTATACAGAGAGGGTATTAATGCAGGAGGATGTTCTATACATTATACAGAGAAAGGTATAAATTGAGGAGGATGTTCTATACAGAGAGGGACATTAATTCAGGAGGATGTTCTATACATTATACAGAGAGGGGTATTAATGTAGGAGGATGTTCTATACATTATACAGAGAGGAGACTTTTTTTAGCCCTTTAAATCCAGTGGCTGTGAGCGCTGAGATCGGTTGCTTGTTATATTATCTCTCAGTACAATCTATCGGGCTCAGCTGTTACAGTAACTGACTGTAACAACGTCAGAGTTTCAGTAAAACAAGGAAATAGTATTGTTCTAACCTCTTATATATAAAAATATTATTTACTAGTTTTACTGAAGCTCTGAGCGCTGTGATGAGCAGCAGTCAGTTACTGTAACAGCTTTGCCTGACACATTGTGCTGAGAGTGAGAGATACTGTAACAAGCAGCTATCTCAGCCCTCTGAGGAGCCACTACAATATTGTATCTGCTGGTTTTCGGATGAATGAAATTAGTTTTCATACTAAAGAACTGAAAACGAATTTCTTTAGCAACTAAATAAATTGCATTTTAGGACTAATCCATTAGTTCAAAACGAAATTTTGTGCTGTGCAAATGTCTAATTTCTGTATCATTTGCAAACTGCTCACTAACACTTTATTATCTTGTCTTCATACTGGAAGGCCATCTGAAAATGGATGTGTTTTGTCTGGACAGCTGAGATGAGCACCAGGGCCATCAAAAAAATGAACGAAGACATGCAACATGTAAATAGGTACGCATGTCATTGAGTGAATACTCAATGAAGTTCTCTACCTAGACGATCCTTCGATTTATTGGCAGTAAATAAAACAAGGCACGAGATATAATTCCCTTCTCAACATAATTGAATAACTGACGGAGAAGACCTTGAATCCCAGCGCAACATTATGCCATCTATGCCATCCTTGTCCTGGCCTCCCCCTGGATAAACATTAAGAAATAAATTATGGGAGAGAGGAAAATCAAAACATTAAACCTGTTAGGAATAAATATGCTATTAAACTGAGTGAGATCATTTCTGCCTAAAAAGCAGGTCCTCAACCCAGTTTGTAGTGTCTTACAGTCAATATTTATGTGATTTATCATGAACCAGATAAGGAGCATCCATAATGTTTATGCAGGGCAGGGGTCGTCAACCTACGGCCCGCCGTTCCTGTTAAGGCCCGCGGGTGTCTGTGATAAAATCACGGACACCCGGCCCGCGATAGTTGCCCAGTTGCCCCCCCAGAAGATGTTGCCGGCGGCCGCGTGCTTTTCCCTCCTATGAGCGGCCGCCAGCATGAATATCTGCCACTCGCCTGGGGTTCTATACACCAGCCAGCCGCGATAGCGATCTCGCGAGATCGCGGCTGGCTGGTGTATAGAACCCCAGGCGAGCGGCAGATATTCATGCAGGCGGCCGCTCGTTGGAGGGAGAAGCACGCGGTCACCGGCAAACCAGACAGGAGGTGAGATCTGGGTGCAATATATCCATGTGTGTGCTGCTGGGGGCAATAATATCCATGTGTGAGCTGCTGAGGGCAATATATCCATGTGTGAGCTGCTGGAGGCAATAATATCTATGTGTGAGCTGCTGGGGGCAATATTATTCATGTGTGAGCTGCTGGGGCAATATATCCATGTGTGAGTTGCTGGAGGCAATGATATCCATGTGTGAGCAGCTGGGGGCAATAATATCCATGTGTGAGCTGCTGGAGGCAATAATATTCATGTATGAGCTGCTGGGACAATTTTATTCATGTGTGAGCTGCTGGGGGCAATAATATCCATGTGTGAGCTCCTGGGGCAATAATATCCACGTGTGAGCTCCTGGGGGCAATATTATTCATGTGTGAGCTGCTGGGGCAATTTTATTCATGTGTGAGCTGTTGGGGGCAATATTATCCATGTGTGAGCTCCTGGGGCAATAATATAAATGTGTGAGCTGCTGGGGGCAATATTATTCATGTGTGAGCTGCTGGGGGCAATAATATCCATGTGTGAGCTGCTTGGGGCAATAATACCCATGTGTTAGCTGCTGGGGGCAATATTATTCATGTGTGAGCTGCTGGGGTCAATAATATCCATGTGTGAGCTGCTGGGGGAAATATTATCCATGCGTCAGCTGCTGGGGGCAATATTATCCATGTGTGAGCTGCTGGGAGCAATATATTAATGTGAGCTGGGAGGGGGGTACCTTGGGCCCATGGTATGGAAAGGGTTCACAGGGATTTATCTCAGAGAAGATGCCACGGTCACTGTCTGCGCTCCTGGGCTCAGATGAAAGAGATGCTGCTTTCTCCTGTGTGGCCTTCTTAGAGTTCTGGAGGAGGTGCCTGCCTGTTGGGGAATGCAGTCCCCCCAGGCCAAAAGTCGCCAGTCAGACCCTGGCGCCGCCGCAGCAGCATTAGCAACAAGCGAGCCACGCCGAACCCCGTGCGCAGGCAGCGCGTGATCAGCACGAGGAACTCTTCCTTTGTGACATCACAGGCTACGTGCCGGTCAGCAGAAAGACACGTGCGCACGATACGAAGACGTGCAGGAAGCCTGGAGGATGGGGCAGCGCGCATGCCCAGCCAAAAGAAATCGCAGGGAATTTTGACTGCCCGCATAGGATGAATCTGCAAGGCAGGCAGTCTCAGATACTTAATTCTAAAAAGCAAACCTTAGTTCCTTGCCTTTGTGGTTTATAATTCTTATTATTACATTATTTATCTTATTTAAGTTTAAAAAGTAAACGTTATTTAAGGCTAGGGTCAGACGAACGCATTTTCGCGTTGTCTGTGAAAAAGTGCGTTCGAACGAATGGACGCATTTTTTCACGGAGTACGCGATAGCGGTCATACGATGCGCATTGCATCTGTGATTTGTACGGATCATCAATAAAACACTTTGTGCATCTGGACGTTATGTTGGCCGGACATTAGCAGTGTCTGACGTCTCCAATTCACGCACACACGCCTCTAGCGGACGCAGCGCACTCTGTACAACCGTACTAGAGGTTTTACGTTCTCGACAAAATGCGTTCGTTTTCCACTGCGTTGCGCAGCCGGACTTTTGTGCGACCGTACTTCGTATATTGGCCGTCATTGCCTGGCACTTGCTGCTACTACGGCCGTGATTAAGTGCGCCTGCACGCGCGTTCGCACTGCGTTCGTCTGACCCTAGCCTAAAATCTACTGTGATTGTTGCGTTATTACAATATTATCATCATTTATTAGCTTTGTAGGTGAATGCGGCCCTCCAAGCATTCCCAGTTGCTGCATCCGGCCCTCAGGCAGAGAAAGGTTGCCTACCCCTGATGTAGGGGGTCAAAGTCAACCCTTCTCCCAACATTAGGGTGTGCCAAGGCACACCAGGCACACCCTGTGCTCACACCTATGATAGAGCTACACTAGAGAAACATGCAAAGCAGCTAACAAGGAAGATAAAAATCCATGAGTGTCAGGTCTATGAGAAATCAATATCAAATGACAGAGCTCTTCATTGGGCAAACAATTATAGAATTTAGCTAAGTATGACGATAAATTAGAATTTTAATAATAAAGACTCTGAAGCGAGTATTGCTTCTCTTTCTTGCTTTATTAAACATAGCAGCAAGTGGCAACTAGCAAGAACTGTGAAATATGAAAAATTTATATTGAATAAAAGAGAAAACATATATAATAACAGTAGTAACAGATATATATATGGTATTGTCCGACCCCTTCATTCCTTTGGACCGGTCCTCCTTCCTGTCAGTATCCATCAAAACTTAGCAACGCCCTTCCTACTTCCTCTTTCTTTGCTGTACGAGGTGATCAATGTAGGAGAGTAATGAACCCTAAGGGCAATCCACAGGAAACAAGGAAATCCTTCACGAGGCTGAAAAGGTCTTCAGGGCAGAAAAGGGGGTTTCCCATAGGGTCATAAATAATGCCCGGACGGGCTTTGGAATCCCCTTCTACGGGATTTTCAAAAATTCCTCATCAGAGGCATAAACATCAATGGCGTCGCTATTGTCATCCTCCTCAGAGTCAAGGTTGGGGTCCTGAAGCGGAGCAGGGACAACAGCAGTGTCTGGATTGGTAACGGTAGAGCCCTTAACTCGTTTAGTGGGAGATGACACCGTGTGTGCAGGAGCACGTTTACGGGTTGCAGCAGTGGGGGATGGGTGCACGCGTCCCGGCAGTGTCGCAAGGTTGCCAGCCAGTCACGTGTTGTGCTTGTTTCACGGACTGTTTCCCCGTGGCGGTGACCAGGGGGGTCTCGGGTGGGCCTCACCGCGGTGAGTGTATCGCCCATGTCAGAAACCGCCATTGGCGGGGGATCATCAAGGTGACTAGACTCAGCCATCACTTCTTTTAAATAGCGGGTGAAATCTGCTGACAGGACTGAGACAGGTTTAAAAATTGCAGAGTCAATAGATGCCTGCATGTATGGATCTAGGGTGGAGGGCTGGGAGAGAGCCATCTGAGCCTGGACAAGAACGGATGTATCATGTTTTTGCTGCTCACCCGAACTGTCCTCTGAGGAATGGTCTGATTCCTCAGCTGGGGAAGCTGGATGCTGCGGGGTTTTGCCTCGTGGCATGGCGCTGAAGTGAAGTGTTGGTAATGGTGCGGATAATCCCCACATGCGCTGACCTAGCGGCTAGTCCCGCCCACCCGGCCAGCGAGCGCGTGCAGCGTCTTGAGCAGGCAGGCAGACGGAGAGAAGCCGCGGTCTGGAAAAACAAACAAATGATTGGAAAAATTTGAACGCCGCAGTTAAAGCCGGGCGCCCGCTGAGAGAAACAAGTGAAACCAACAAAATATATACTTAGGAAATGTATCCCCAAATGCAATACCGACTATAAAACGGAATATAATGGGAGATAAAGTGTGTAATACTTAGGAAGTAGGAAGGGCGCTGCTCGGTTTTGACGGATACTGACAGGAAGGAGGACCGGTCCAAAGGAATGAAGGGGTCGGATGATACCATATATATCTGTTACTACTATTATTATATATGTTTTCTCTTTTATTCAATATAAATGCTTATGCTCTCTTTGTGACCCCTATCGCTCTATGATCCCTCTCTCACTCTGACTCCTTTCTCTTTGTGACCCCTCTCTTTTTCCTCCCTCTCTCACTCTGTGGCCCCTCTTTCTTTGTGACCCCTCTCTCACTCTTTGACCCCTCTCTTATCCCTCTCTCTCCTTGTGTTTCCCCTCTCTCTGACCCCCTCTGTGTACTGTTTTCCTACCCTCCTCCCTACCGAGTGAAATCAAAAGGAGAGCTGCAGGGGGGGGGCATGCAGGGGAGGAAAACACTGCCCTGCTCTCCTGCGCTGCTGTCTCCACGCCTACCTTCCACATGGCGTGGAAACAAGAAGGCGGTGCAGGAGGATTTGGAGAAGCAGCCGGAAGGTGTCTCACTCAGCATCTGATGAGTGACACCTACTGGCTGATCCTCCCCAATAATCCTCCTGCACGTCTTCCATTTATGGAGAGGCCAGCCATAAACGGCAGCAAAAATACGCTGCTCCCTGGAATTTGCTGCTGGGAGCCGTTGCTCCAATGGGCACCATGGTCGAGCAGGCCCTGAGAGTAACTGATGCCATGGAATACACTCCGGAAAGATGCATGCACCTTAAGGTTGCACATCTTCCAACACCAAACTTTGCCAATCAGTCATTGCAAATGCATTAAGGTAATGGGGAGCTGGTGCCTTGGAGATTGTTAGAATTAGAGGAATTGGTGCCTAGTTTGAAGGTATATAACCAAGCTAAAATAGGACCCACAGTTTAATGTTGGCTTCTAATGAAACAGTACCTTTCTGATAGTGTTGGGCAAACCCTATACATTATGGCCCACCTTGTCTCTGACCATTCGGTTTCATCCTAACAATATCTAAGAGGAAAGTCGACTTGGACTTTACTTATTGATATTGTGATTCCACACCTTCTCGCGTACTTAAACTATACTTTGTGTAGTTATCTTTTTGACCGTTGTAAGGACCAGTGGTTTCAAGTTTATCTTTGTTTCCTGTATGCGAATTAGTTCTGCTTATTTGCTACCTTGGCAATTCTACCCCAAACTCTCCAACACTGTTCTAATAATTTATAAAGTGTAAAAGACACTTTGACACTCTCCTTTCTGTACATGGAATCTAAAGCAGCAACCCTTTGTATTGTGGCTTCTGATATTATAGAATATGGAGGATGCCCATCACATAAGTTTTTAATCAATTTTTCATTTAATTTAATTTCTTTACACTTTGCATTCAATATCCTTGGGCAAGACACCTAACGGTACATACTCGCCACCCAGGACATACTTGAAAACGAGAGAAATCTCAACGTATCCTTCCTGATAAAATACTTGCTAAAAAAAATAAAAATTAAGTCATATGTTTTATTGTAGAATCAGATACACTTCCATTCTAGGTTAATCTTTGGCCACCTAAGGATTACTGTTTCCTTTACCTTTCACATACTGATTGTATCCAAAGGTTTAATCTCTATTTCTTTGGAAAGCAGTCCCTTCCTCCATCTTTTCTCACCTGTCAAACAGGGAACCCTTGTGTTCTCTGTTTACATTATGCTCACCGTCAATGATGATCAACAGTTTATGTCGCTATATATATATATATATATATGTATGAAATATGCTCATTAGTGATTTTATATATACATATATATATATATATATAAAATCACTAATAAGCATATTTCAATACCCAAAATGTGTCATTTTAGCAGATACATAAAATGGTGCATTTTCAGATCACATTGGGGGTTTCTTGCCTTTTTATATTGTGCATCCAACATTTAATGAAAAAAATTCAAGTACAATTCATTGAAAGCCACATGTCATTAAATTAATGACAGAATACATCAGGGCTTTATGCAGGGTAGAATAAACAGAAAACACTGAGTGCTGAATCAAACTCCCAGTTTGAAAATACTAAATAAAATATTAATTCAAATAATTAATGTACAAGACCATGAAAAATAGACAGCGATGCACTGCTTATACATATTAATGATTTTTTTTTTTAATTACCATTGAGCAATTGCTTGGCATGCTGTAGCTAATAGGAAATACATAAAAAAAGCATACCAGTATAATATATTCAACATAATACATCATATATTTTATCAGGTCATGAATCGATGCTGCCAGTCGGTGTGGTACAGTACAATGTGCTTAACAAAAGAGCCTGGCATTATCCATCAAGGACCTTGTTCTCCGAAACCCTTCGCACCATTGTTGGAAAGTAGAAGTGCAGTGAGACAGTGCCATCTAATGGCTACAATGGATCACTTCATGGAACTGGGAGACATTTGTTGTAATGCTTACATTACTTTATTTGGCATGCATTAGCTAATGCATCTGTCAGGCTGTATTTTGCAAATCTAGAATTATTGTTTAAAACCTTTGCGGTCTGTGATTACTAAGCAGTATTATTATGCAATCCATGTGAAAGTGCTTCAAGATGACAAACGGATTAACCAGCTCACTTCTAGACTGGTCCACAAGGCAATCAAAGGACATACGAGTATTAATCATGTTCTGCAATCATTTCTGTCAGTATATGTGTTTGTGATTCTTTCTGTGTGTGTGTATTATCAGTATATGCTTTTGTGTTGCTTTCTGTGTGTGTATAATACCAGTATTTATGTTTGTGTGTGTTCTGTATGTACAGTACAAGGTCAGTATATGTGAGATTTTATTTGGGGGTGTGTTTGCAATATAAGTGTATGCGTGCATGCTGCAATAACAGATACACACTTACATTGATAAACACTTAAACAACACCTAATTAACCCTCTGACACACACAATCCCAAACTAACACACTTGCAGACACTCACAATCCCAAATGAATAAACTGGCTGACATACATACATAGCCCCAAACTAACAGGGAGAGGGAGGTAAAAACAAGAGAGGGAGGGTAAAAGACGGGGAGAAAATGGGGATAAATGTGGCGTGTGAGAGAGGGAGGAAGAAAGGGGTGGGGGAGGGGAGAAAAGGAGAGGGAAGAAAAGAGAAGGGGAGAGGAGATAAGGGGTGGGGAGAAAAGGGAGGGGGAGGGAGCAGGGCCGGGTTAACATAGGGGCTGATGGAGCAGCAGCTCCAGGCCCATGCCCCAGAATAGGCCCAGAGAAAGGATAACTATGTCTGCATTGATGGGCATTTGAACCCCTGTATCTCCAACTCTATAGGAGCTACAGAGTCATGTGAGGGATCACTGGAAAGGCCAGAGCATTCCCTTTCCAATGATACCAAACATTACCAGTTTTTATATAACAATAAAAAAAAATATTTTTCAATTTTTTCTTTCTAACACAGCAACATTTTTCACTTTTCAATTATAACGTGAACAATGATGCTGCACTAACTCACCATCACATTTCTCATGTCACCAACAAGCATGGAGGTGATGGCACAATCTGTTGTTACGAATTGTTACATCAAAAACCTAAACCACCACTGCACTGCAGTGGAGGGCATAGGGGGGGCTTTGGACCCCTGTCACTAATATTTACACCACACAAGGTCAAATGAAGTGTCATTGGACAGGTCAGAGTCTGGCCTTTGCATTGATACCAAATGTGACCATGTAGAATCTAAATAAAAACAAAAAAGAAACATTTTAGTTGCAAAGTGATGGCATTGTCTATTTGTGTGCCTAGCCCCAGACGCTAGGCTCATCACAAAACCGGGCAAAAGGTTCAAAACCCATCCAGTCCGGGTGAGAACTCTAGGCTTACCCCCTGCTTGTAGTACGTATACCACAGGTTGAGAACCACTGCTCTACAAAATGATAACCTCAACTATAATTCTTGTTTCACTGAATGTAACTATGCTACTGTTGAACCCACTCTGTGAAACCATTTTGGAACAATTCTGTCAGGCGTTGTTAAACCCGGCTACAATGTATTGTGTTGGACAAGTGATTGACAGCTATCTTCCTTAGCCAAAACTCGATAATTTTGTATCTACTTCCCACCCATTCTGGGGAAGTTTGTACATCAACAAAATAAAATGTGTCAGTAAGGTATAACCCGCTTTTTAACATTTGTAAAGGATCCTCCCGTATCGTGTCCTACTGCTTTTATACACATGTATAAGATATAAATATTTCAGAATTATATGGCTTCATGTAAATGCCCTAATAGAGCTGTGGAAAGACTGATACACTGCACACCTCTCCAGACCATCAGTTCACGGATACATATGGGCTCTGGATTTTTTTTTTTCTGTTTTAAGACCATTTGTAAAATGTAAACTCTTCCTCTTCGTGCCCTTATTGTATCACAGTCTATTAAATTCTGTCTGTTAATATGCAATCTCATAAAGTTGGCAAAATACTATCAGGGTTATTCAAAGAGATCCGAATTGTGGCCGAAAGGTAACCAAACAGTGAAATTCAGCGTACGGTTACCTTTCCTGGCCATTCGGCTATCCAAAGAGCAGGAAGTTCACCAAATGTTGGCGAATTGCCTGCACATACGGTGCCTGTTCGTTGCCTGTTCGAGGGCAGTGAAATCCGCATAGAGAAGCAATGCTTCATCTATTCAGAGAACGAAAACCAGCAGTGAAAAGTTGCCGAATTGCCCTGCTGTTCGGTGGTTTCATTCAGCAGGTTTATTCAGGCGAATCCCATAGGCTTCAATGTTAAAAATATTCCCGTTTTAATCCAATATCTAATAAACTGTTTATTATAATATTCTGCAGTAAAAAGTCTCTTTATTTATCGATTTTTTTAGGATCTTTTAGGCATTTCTCTGGATATTTTTGTGAAATGTTTTTTCTTTTTTTTTATAAATCGTTTTTTCTTTTTTCTGTAACAGTCCTCTTTATTATCATTCATTGGATCTTATGTGTAAATTTCAGACATTTTCGTTCTGTAGTTTCTTTGCAAACAGCGTTTCAGTTTTCAAACATTCAAGCATACTGTTTTGTTTTTTCTTCAGTTCATTCGTCTGCGGTGTCGGGTTTTTCCGGCGGCTCCTCTGCGCTGTGTTCAGCGGCCACTCGGGTTTCTCCGGCGTGTTCAGCGGGGTTAATCCAGATGTTTTTGTGGGTTTCGGTGTGCGTTCGCCGGGTTTTGCAGTGAGTGTTCGGCGGGTTTGCGGCGGCTTTTACCTGCACTACGAGCACCCTGTGGTGCTTGCTGAATACACCGCAGGGTCGCCGAAATGGGATCGCCAAATCGCACCGAATTGAAGAGAACGAAAAGTCACTGAACGTGCGGTGACTTTTCGATTCTCTTTGTATAACCCTGTATATTTCATGATTTGCTTATTCTTGTTTAATTCTCATATTTTCTAATCTTATCTTCCAAATTCTACCTTAGAAAATACCAGTGTTTTACTAGTAGTGTTATGAAAGGTATCGGCTGCATGGTTGTGTCATTGAAACCATCCTCACAGTATACTGTGATAATTCGAATGTTGCTGAGTTGAGGGCGGCTCTGCCAATTGCGATTGATTTTAATGACAAAATAGCAGCTGTGTGACAGCATGGGTTAGGTGCAGCAGATGGGAAGGTTTTTAACATAAGCTTGAAGGCACCAAAGTTATAGTTCAACTGTGGCAATAAAAACTAATTTGCTGTGCCAATGCTTATACCTTCTATTTCCTATTCCTTGTTTAAAAATCCTATTCAGCAGCTCTGATCATCCTCTGCATAGCAGTGACGAAGTCTCCCCGCATTACAATTCATCCACTCTTACTTTCAGCAGCGCATTAATGTATTCTGAGGAGGACTCAGCAGGTTGAGGACCGTTCAACCTATCACTCGTAATGCTCCTCTATGTGAAACATTTGATTGCCTAAACATGTGATAACTTTGCACACAGTTAATCCTCTGTAGTGATGGTCTATAACAGTGATTGCCAATCGCGGTCCTGAATTCCCCCTAAGAGGTCAGGTTTTCCAGATATCTGAAGCACAGCACAGGTGATATGATTTGCTGCTCAGCAGTGGCGTCGTAACGTGGGGGCGGGGAGTGCGGCCCGCACCAGGTGACACCCGCCCTTAGGGTGACACCGTCACCCTAAGGGCGGGTGTCTCACCCTCCACCGCGTATCTGCTCCCTGAGAGTGTTCGAAGCATGCAGCTTCGGCGCTTGCCTGGAGGAAACACGTCACCAGCCAATCGCGGCTGGTCACATGGCTTCCCCAGGCGAGCGCCCAAGCTGCGCGCCGCCGGACGCTCAGAGGGAGCGAACACGCGGCCAGGAGGAGGTGAGCTGGGGGCAGTATCCATGTGCTGGGCCATTATCCATGAGCTGGGGCATTTCCATGAGCTGGGGCAGTATCCATGAGCTGGGGCAGTATCCATGTGCTGGGCCATTATCCATGAGCTGGGGCAGTATCCATGTGCTGGGCCATTATCCATGAGCTGGGGCAGTATCCATGTGCTGGGTCATTATCCATGAGCTGGGGCATTTCCATGAGCTGGGGCAGTATCCATGAGCTGGGGCCATTATCCATGAGCTGGGGCAGTATCCATGTGCTGGGTCATTATCCATGAGCTGGGGCATTTCCATGAGCTGGGGCAGTATCCATGTGCTGGGCCATTATCCATGAGCTGGGGCATTTCCATGAGCTGGGGGAAATCCATGAGCTGGGGCATTTCCATGAGCTGGGGCAAATCCATGAGCTGGGGCAAATCCATGAGCTGGGGCATATCCATGAGCTGGGGCAGTATCCATGAGCTGGGGGCAGTATCCATGAGCTGGGGCCATTATCCATGAGCTGGGGCATTCCATGAGCTGGGGCAGTATCCATGAGCTGGGGCAGTATCCATGTGCTGGGCCATTATCCATGAGCTGGGGCAGTATCCATGTGCTGGGCCATTATCCATGAGCTGGGGCAGTATCCATGTGCTGGGTCATTATCCATGAGCTGGGGCATTTCCATGAGCTGGGGCAGTATCCATGAGCTGGGGCCATTATCCATGAGCTGGGGCAGTATCCATGTGCTGGGTCATTATCCATGAGCTGGGGCATTTCCATGAGCTGGGGCAGTATCCATGTGCTGGCCATTATCCATGAGCTGGGGCATTTCCATGAGCTGGGGGAAATCCATGAGCTGGGGCATTCCATGAGCTGGGGCAAATCCATGAGCTGGGGCAAATCCATGAGCTGGGGCATATCCATGAGCTGGGGCAGTATCCATGAGCTGGGGGCAGTATCCATGAGCTGGGCCATTATCCATGAGCTGGGGCATTTCCATGAGCTGGGGCAGTATCCATGAGCTGGGGCAGTATCCATGTGCTGGGCCATTATCCATGAGCTGGGGCAGTATCCATGTGCTGGGCCATTATCCATGAGCTGGGGCAGTATCCATGTGCTGGGTCATTATCCATGAGCTGGGGCATTTCCATGAGCTGGGGCAGTATCCATGAGCTGGGGCCATTATCCATGAGCTGGGGCAGTATCCATGTGCTGGGTCATTATCCATGAGCTGGGGCATTTCCATGAGCTGGGGCAGTATCCATGTGCTGGGCCATTATCCATGAGCTGGGGCATTTCCATGAGCTGGGGGAAATCCATGAGCTGGGGCATTTCCATGAGCTGGGGCAAATCCATGAGCTGGGGCAAATCCATGAGCTGGGGCATATCCATGAGCTGGGGCAGTATCCATGAGCTGGGGGCAGTATCCATGAGCTGGGGCATTATCCATGAGCTGGGGGCAATATCCATGAGCTGGGGCAATATCCATGAGCTGGGGCATATCCATGAGCTGGGGCATTTCCATGAGCTGGGGCAGTATCCATGAGCTGGGGCAGTATCCATGAGCTGGGGCATATCCATGAGCTGGGGCAAATCCATGAGCTGGGGCATATCCATGAGCTGGGGCAAATCCATGAGCTGGGGCATATCCATGAGCTGGGGCATTTCCATGTGCAGGGCCATTATCCATGAGCTGGGGCATATCCATGAGCTGGGGCAAATCCATATTTGAGCTGGGGCATATCCATGAGCTGGGGCAGTATCCATGAGCTGGGGCAAATCCATGAGCTGGGGCAAATCCATGTTTGAGCTGGGGCATATCCATGAGCTGGGGCATATCCATGTTTGAGCTGGGGCATATCCATGAGCTGGGGCAGTATCCATGAGCTGGGTCATATCCATGAGCTGGGGCAGTATCCATGAGCTGGGGCAGTATCCATGAGCTGGGGGCAGTATCCATGAGCTGGGGCAAATCCATGTTTGAGCTGGGGCATATCCATGAGCTGGGACATATCCATGAGCTGGGGCAAATCCATGAGCTGGGGCATATCCTTGAGCTGGGGCATATCCATGAGCTGGGGCAGTATCCATGAGCTGGGGCATATCCATGAGCTGGGGGCAGTATCCATGAGCTGGGTGCAATATCCATGAGCTGGGTGCAATATCCATTAGCTGGGGCATATCCATGAGCTGGGGCATTTCCATGAGCTGGGGCATTATCCATGAGCTGGGGCATTATCCATGAGCTGGGGCAGTATCCATGAGCTGGGGCAAATCCATGAGCTGGGCAAATCCATGTGTGAGCTGGGGCATATCCATGAGCTGGGGCATATCCATGAGCTGGGTCAAATCCATGAGCTGGGGCATATCCATGAGCTGGGGCAAATCCATGAGCTGGGGCATATCCATGAGCTGGGGCATATCCATGAGATGGGGCAAATCCATGAGCTGGGGCAAATACATGAGCTGGGGCAAATTCATGTTTGAGCTGGGGCATATCCGTGAGCTGGGGCAGTATCCATGAGCTGGGGCAAATCCATGAGCTGGGGCAAATCCATGTTTGAGCTGGGGCATATCCATGAGCTGGGGCATATCCATGAGCTGGGGCAGTATCCATGAGCTGGGGCATATCCATGAGCTGGGGCAGTATCCATGAGCTGGGGGCAGTGTCCATGAGCTGGTGCAAATCCATGAGCTGGGGCATATCCATGAGCTGGGGCAAATCCATGAGCTGGGGCAAATCCATGAGCTGGGGCAAATTCATGTTTGAGCTGGGGCATATCCGTGAGCTGGGGCAGTATCCATGAGCTGGGGCAAATCCATGAGCTGGGGCAAATCCATGTTTGAGCTGGGGCATATCCATGAGCTGGGGCATATCCATGTTTGAGCTGGGGCATATCCATGAGCTGGGGAATATCCATGAGCTGGGGCATATCCATGAGCTGGGGCAAATTGATGAGCTGGGGCATATCCATGAGCTGGGGCAGTATCCATGATCTGGGGCATATCCATGAGCTGGGGGCCAGTATCCATGAGCTGGGTGCAATATCCATGAGCTGGGGCAGTATCCATGAGCTGGGGCATATCCATGAGCTGGGGCAGTATCCATGAGCTGGGGCATTATCCATGAGCTGGGGCATTATCCATGAGCTGGGGGCAGTATTCATGAGCTGGGGCAAATCCATGAGCTGGGGCAAATCCATGTATGAGCTGGGGCATATCCATGAGCTGGGTCAAATCCATGAGCTGGGGCATATCCATGAGCTGGGGCAGTATCCATGAGCTGGGGGGCAAATCCATGAGCTGGGGGGCAAATCCATGAGCTGGGGGGCATATCCATGAGCTGCTGGGGTATATCCATGAGCTGGGGCATATCCATGAGCTGCTGGGGTGTATCCATGAGCTGCTGGGGTGTATCCATGAGCTGCTGGGGCAGTATCCATGAGCTGGGCAATATTTATGAGCTGGGGCATTATCCATGAGCTGGGGCAATATCAATGAGAGGAGCTGGGGCATAGCCATTAGAGGAGCTGGGGCAAAATCCATGAGTGGAGCTGGGGCATTATCCATGAGAGGAGCTGGGGCAGTATATCCATGAGAGGAGCTGGGGCAAAATCCATGAGAGGAGCTGGGGCATTATCCATGAGAGCAGCTGGGGCAGTATATCCATGAGAGGAACTGGGGCAAAATTCTTGAGAGGAGCTGGGGCAAAATCCATGAGAGGAGCTGGGGCAAAATCCATGAGATGAGCTGGGGCAATATCCATGAGAGCTGCTGGGGCATATCCATGTGAGCTGGGGCATTATCCATGTGTGCTGGGGGCAGTATCCATGTGTGCTTGGGGCAGTATCCATGTGTGTTGGGGGCATATCCAATGAGAGCTGGGGCAATATCCATGTGTGAGCTGGTCTGGGGCAATATATCCATGTGTGAGCTGAGGCACAATATATCCATATGTGAGCTGGGGCAATATATATCCATGGGTGAGCTGCTGGGGGCAATATATAATTGTGAACTGGGGCAATATATCCATATGTGAGCTGGGGGCAATATATATCCATGGATGAGCTGCTGGGGGCAATATATCCAGAGCTGCTGGGGGCAATATATATCCATGTGTGCTTTCACTGCCTTCGAACAGGCACCGTACTTGCTGGCAGTTGGCAAAAATTTGTGTGAGCATATGAGAGAGCTCCGCAGCAATAAACCTCACTGTAATGTGCGCTGTGTGTATGAGCATTCAGTGTTATTTGGGAGTACTGATTTAGGAGTAAGAGTAGTTAAAAAAAATCTGTAAAAACTCGGGGGGGGGGGGTGACACCATAAATTACCGCACCGGGTGACACCAGTCAGTCTGCATTTCCCCAAGGTGATCTGCAAAATCTGGCCTGTTAGAGGTACTCTGGGACCGCAGTTGGGAACCACTGGTCTTTGAGAATCATTGGATGACAGGCATACTGACTACGCACTGAATGTTTTCTTCCCCCCACATTTTTTTTTCTACCGCATGGGAACGGGAGTTGCCCCAGGTGAGCCGTTTGGGAGACTACCATGGCTTGGTCCTCCCCATACGGCCCTGGGTCCCCCAGCCATGGGACTTTTTCCATTGCCTCTGCTCGTATCCCAGGCGAACAGAATGATCTGGGAATGTCACCACAAAAAATGGTAGTTATCCACGTTTTCTCTCCTCCCAATTCCATCTTGTGTGCGTTTCTGATTTTGCCCCAGTGGATCCTCTGGTCATTTCTGTTGACCAGCGCGCCTGTGTTGATAACTTGACTTTTTGTTTTTCTTCCCAATTTTTCTTTTCTTCCGTATACTGATTGTGATGTGATCCCCCCTCTTTTTTTTTTTTACATTTTCTGCCCCGGTTTCTTGATTGCTGTCCACACAGTTATTGTTACCTGTTGTACAGATGACATGATTTTCAAAATAAAAATTGGCCATACAAAAAAAAAATGGGGCCATCTGCATGTCAACTTGTGGACAGCTTGAAAATGTGCTTTAGAGATTTTCACATATATGTTCACTGTATGTTGTTTTCGATAAATCCACTGAGTCTATTAAGTGGTATTATGTGAAACAACTTTTTTCCTTTTTTTATAAAGTATTTTACCAGGAAGGATACATTGAGATTTCTCTCGTATTCAAGTATCAGGGAACGTCTATTTTTTTGACCGGCTGGGTGGAGTAGAGGTAACATCACTGCTCTGCATGGCGAGAGCCTGTGGAGACATGGGTTCGATCCCGGAAATAGCCTCTCTCCAGTAAGTGTCCTTGGGCAAGACACCTAACGGTACATACTCGCCACCCAGGACATACTTGAAAAAGAGAGAAATCTCAATGTATCCTTCCTGGTAAAATCCTTTCTCAAAAAGAAAAAGTATGTCCTGAGTGGCGAGTATGTACCGTTAGGTGTCTTGCCCAAGGACACTTACTGGAGAGGGGCTGTGGCTGGGTTTCAAACCTGTGTATCCACGGTTATAGAGCAGTGATGTAACTTGGTAATGAATGGATCAAATAAGAGGAGGGGGTTAATTGTTAACATTTACGTTTTTTTTGTATATATAGAGTTTAGTACTTACATCTGTCATTGTATGTACAAGGAATTTTACACAGGATCAAACACACAACAGTTCACTGGAGTTAGCCTTGTTTACCATTCCCAGATATTGTATCCTTACCCATCTAAGGCTAGGGTCAAACGAACGCATTTTTCGCATCGTCCGTAAAAAAGTGCATTGATGTATTTTTTCACGGAAGACGCGATAGCGGTCATAGGATGCCCATTTTCGTGCATGATTTTTGACGGAGCTATTAAAAACAAATGGACGTGATGTTGGCCGGACATGTGCAGCGTCTGATGTCTCCTAATCACGCACACTCGCCGCTTTGCCGACGCAGCGCACTCTGTGAGTCAGTACTAACGGTTATATGTTCTCGAAAAAATGCGTTTCTTTGCCACTTGCGTTGCACGGCCAAACATTCGTGCGGCCGTACATTTTATATTGGCCGTCATTGGACGTCATTTGCTGCTACTACGGCCGTAATAAAGTGCGTCTGCACGCACATTCGCACTGTGTTCGTCTGACCCCAGCCTAAGCAAAGATAAAATTAAATATCACCCATCTGATAGATTGTTTTACTAAACCTGAGAAGAGGTGATTTGTTCTCCTTTTCTATTCAGTTCACTCCTTATGTAAGTTTTGAGACTGTCAAGTCAATGCATGGTATACATTGGAACATCCATTATTATATTATCCCTTTCACTGCTGAAGACGTGTGGGGCACGTCCTCATTGATGCACGTTGCATGCTGAGGACGTGCCCCTCACGTCATCAGCTGTACGGGACCCCCGGCAGAGATACTCACCTCTCTGTCCGGGGTCCCACGGCGTTCTGACTTCAGCGTCCTCAGACGCTGAAGTCAAGCTACTCCCGGTGTAAATGACGCATGGCGCGATGACGTCATTTCCAGGCGACCCCCGGCAATGCCGGGAGATAGCCTGGAAGGGAGGGGGGGATCTGTTCAGATCCCTCTCCCTCCCGATCGGGAAGGAGCAGCGCTAAAAGCCAGGCACCGCTTAAAAGGGGAGAGTCTCCCCTTTTAAGCGGTGCCTGGCTTTAACCCCTCAAGTGCTGGGTTGCACTTCAGCGCCTTGCGGCGCCGAAGTGCAGCCTATCTCCGGTGGGGGCCGCCATCTTGGATGGCGGCTCCACCCCCGGGACTCCCCTCGCTGTCTGACGTCATCACGCATAGCGTGATAACATCAGATAGCCGGGGAACCCCTAGCTGCCGGGGATTTCCCAAGGAAATCCCCTGGTGGAGATAGAGGGTTCTTGTGAACCCTGATATCTCCAGAACCGTGGCAGCTAGGGTGTCATGGAGGGTGTCATTTGAAAGGCCTGAGCATGGCCTTTTGAATGATACCCAACATGACTAGGTAAAAAGTAAGGAAAAAAAATAAATAAATAATAAATAAATTTAAAAAAATAAATAAATAAATAAAAACATGTTTTTTTTGTGTGTTGTTTTTATTAATGCAGCAATATTGTTCACATTTCAATTATAATGTGAACAATGATGCTGCACTAATGATTTTTTTCTATGGGGTGCGTTTGCTAAAAATCACGTAATTCCCCCCAAAAAAAGTAACAAGTCCCCATTTCAAATTTTTTGTACAAGCGCACCCCATAGAAAACATAACCGCAAACGCTCACGTGATAAAATGTGAAAAAAAAACACTTTACACACTGCAGATGATTAAAAATTCAATTTTTATTGTATTTTTTGTTATAATATACAGGCAGGACATGACATATACATATAAAAATGATATATTATGAATCTGCGTAGTCTGCCGGAAAGAACGATATATAATATGTCTGGGTCATTTATTAAAATGTGGCTTTAAAATCGCGTTTAAACATGATGAGCGAAAGCGGTAAAAATGAGCTCAGCACACAGGGGTGAAATGCCTCAGCAGTGAAGGGGTTATATTATTGAAATATGATATAATCTGTTCTGTTTTCTAGGTCAATCTATGACCATTAATAAGAGCACTAATGGTCACAAAGTTTAGTTAGCTAGATCTCCATAAGCAAATCTCAAGGGGCTTGAAAATAATTTCTTCACACAGATACAGTATAATTAATTTTACACTATATCATTCATAGCCATAAATAATGGTAAAATTTCATACCAGAGACTACATTCTTACAGATCCTGACGCTTCCATAAATCAATTCTGATATGAACCGTATATTTAAAGAGCTCGCCGCTGTCTCTTTGAATCAAGGGATCACTGGATCTTCCTTTTTTTTTTTTAACATATTCAAAGTTTATTCAGATTAAGGCACTTTACAAAATGCAAGAAAACATTATATGAATCAAAGCATTAGCAGTTCAACAAATATATGACAGAGAACAAAGAAATGATAAAAGGAAAACAACACATAGCAGAGTTAACGATATATGCGAAACCGGTGATGATGAGAGGAAGTGAGGGGGAAGTGGAAGGGTGGGGAGCAATTTTGAAACAACTGAATAATAGCAAAAAACTGGTAGCAGTCAACACATTTCAGAGGGCATAAAGGGATCATGGGGTCTGGCGTGCTTCCGATAGCCAATAGTACCATTTAGCGGAGTAGTCTGTATAGCGATCACAGGCACGGAATGTTAGCTTGTCTACTCCACGTATAAATTCCACCTCATCTAACCAGACGGAGATTGGGGGAGAAACGACCTGCTTCCAAAACCTGGGGATCGTGAGACGTGCAGCATGGAGCAAGCATGGGATTATTGATTTTTTTGTAAGTCGAAATGCTATAATGCGTGTGATGTAACAAATAAACACTGGATCTTCCTTGTGTAGAAAACACACCTAAAAAATAATCAGAGGTTTATCCTTTAAGCTCCGGTGTTTGCCAGCATGCAAAAACAGGCAAATATCGCTAGTATTGCAGTGCCAAGAAACGCCAGCACTTCTCAAAATTAAAAGCTAAAGAGAAGCTGCACAGAAGAGAACGCATCTCCTTTTTCTTTTCTCGTTTTTTGTTTTGGAATTTCTGGCATTTCTTGGCACTGTATTACTGGCTATGGCTATTGTAGCGATTTTAGTGAGCGAAATCGCTTTTTGTGCACATTTGTATATTTTGTTGTATTCCCAGCCAGGTCATTTTTTTGCTGCTTTCCCTTTCCTTGTTTTCTTTTTCAGTCCCAAAGTGGAAATGTTTTGGTGAGGGTATAAATATAAACCCACCATTTGTCTCTTAGCTGAGAAGCAGCAGGAGTATATGTGGTTGCTTAGCCTGCGGTCACACAAGCGCACTGAGTGCCCCCGTGCGTCCTTTGAAACAGTTGCACTTTATAACGGATGAGATTGTGTTTACATTGTATCAATTAGTTATGACTGACTTTGAAGAAAAAAAAGCTGTATAGCATCAGTTTTGACCGACGTTGGGAAAAAGAGAGAAAAGCTGTATGCAGGGGTTTCTCTATGTCCTTTGTAGCTTTTTCACGCCGATGCTATTTTGGCGTCCGTTGCAACATACGTTGCCCTTGCGTGAAAAAGTGTGCACGTGCTTCGTGTGTTGTTCTGTTGACTCCTTTTGAACAGCTACGACAGACAGCAAACAGTGCGGTCAACTACAGTAAGAAAAGACCCCGGGGTCGGGTGTCTACAGCACCCAAAAAGATATTCAGAGATATACTTATCAGTTGCTGCTGGAGTGATGAAAAACCTCATGGACATTCCCAACCAAAGGTAGACAGATCTCCAAGGAAAAGAAAAACAGATCATCCAGCGCTGCTTTGCAAGGTGTCACTCGTGTCACCACATTTATTTTGTAAATAAGGAACACACAGGCAAATGTTTCAGGGATACAACCCTTTCCTCAGTGCACAGTGCGGTCAGACGGACGCGTAAAGTGCACTTGTGTGAGCGCAGCCTTAAAGCAATGTTTGGTTTCACGTGACATGGCAGGTGGCTTATTAACACTTCAATGGCCATTCAAGTAAACTAAAAACCTCTGTTTTTGTTTATCATGGAGCCATAGGAATTAGTGCAAATAACAACTCTTTTTCTTGTTATGTTTTATAAATGGAGTGGGCTGGATACTCCTTGTTTACGCAGCTGCATATTTGGCGATTTTTAGCTGTTTTTTTAGTTACAATAGCAAGCACCAATGCTTAGTGGATAACCCCTTACTGTCCTGTTTTGTGTAGCAAACCTGAAAGATGCGTTAGAAGAATATTAAGTAAACTACGTGACATTATTATTATTATTATTCATCTGTATCTACGGCGCTTTGAAAAAAAACAAACACTAATCCCTAAAAAATATATGTATGTGATAATCAATATTGACTGGCAATATCACTTCTTGGTGTTATTTTATTAGTAAGAATTTAGCTGCTTGTTGATCTAATGAGAGTTAGAAACCTTAATGCCATTTTGAGTAAAGAATACATATTTTGTCTTTGATATAAAAATTTCAAGATGGGCTTTTTTAACTAGTGACAACAAAGAGAAGAATATTGAATCCAAACGACTGCTGTCATCAATATCATTGTACCCATTATTGTGAACATAATATATTGTAGACATCTATATGATTTTACTGTATCACATATCAGTTACAATGTATCCAATGACGCTCTGGACTGAAAACTGCAAATATGCTGCCTGAAACTGTATCAAGAAGGCAAACAGCGCTTGTGCACGTCTCTTGCGGTCTTCTGCACAATAATATTTACACACTAGGAATGTTAAGGTGATAATTACAGGAAAAACGTGCAAAGGTTTTTCACCGTGCCTGAAGTGCCTCCCTCGTGTTTGTTGCTGTAGTAAGTAGAACTGCAGCTTTAATAAGGGATCATCGGATTAATTAAAGCGTGGCTTTCTCCATATGTGCGTTTTCTTTTGTTTGGAAAAGAACAGCTAAGGACCTAGCCATGCGCGCCATTCATTTGTTTAATTCTGTCACTATTGTTTTTAAAAACCTGTCTTCAAATCGTCACCATAATGGGCTTCGTTCAGACACGCTCCAGGGAGCCTGCTGATGCGCTGACATCAGCTCCCCGAGCATCGTGGGTAACCGCCGTATTAAAATGGAGCCAGGCACACAAGATTGTGGGCAGCTGGCTCTCGCCCAGTCTATCCCCGCTCCCAACAGATTGAGAAGCAAAAGAGGGGACAGCTTCAGCAGGTAAACATCTGGCATTTGTGTCTACTTTAACCTCTTAGCTGCCAGCCTACATCAGTGTGTATGTTTATATACTGTATATATCAGTGGGAAAGGTTGCGCTCATCCTAAACTAAGCATAA
This sequence comes from Leptobrachium leishanense, assembly GCA_009667805.1. NCBI lineage: Eukaryota > Metazoa > Chordata > Amphibia > Anura > Megophryidae > Leptobrachium > Leptobrachium leishanense. The sequence goes on along the minus strand of CM019069.1, from coordinate 79,234,579 downwards.
CAGGCAGGTACTTCTTAAGACATGTAAATACAACATACAAAGGGAAGAGCACTCCACTTCATTCCCTTGGTATGGGGTGTGTATGTATGTATGTAACTAATATATATATACACACACACTCTCTCCACAAGCTCAGAAAATTCTCATAAATGTAGTGTCCATATAGTAGTTGTGTAGTATACATGTAGTTGCTGTATCCAAAACTCTAAAACATGTCCATAAACATATATATATACATATATATACAGTATATATATATATACACACAATATCAGGGTTATTCAGAGAACGTGAAAAGCAGGAGAATAACTGGAGAATGAAAAAGTCTAGATCAAAATAGCCAAACCAGAAAAATTCTCCCTTTCATCTCACTTTCCAAATCAGCTATTTTGACCTAGAATTTTTCATTCTCCAGTCATTCTCCTGCTTTTCACGCTCTCTGAATAACCCTGTTAGTATTAGAAAAGATAATTGCTTCCACAATCAATAGTACTCAACCAATAAGGAAAATAAACTGGCCGCCTCTCTTAGAGCCGCTATGAACCCAACCCTACGTGGTGAGTACGTGTGACGTTTTTTCCGTGTAAAGCTGTGACATACTTATGCAATGGTTCCTAAGAAACCACAAGATGTGGAGAGAATACCACATGTATATATAAATTCCATGTGCTTGATGTGACATGCTTTTTGCAGTGGTTCCACAAAATGCTAAGTGAAGACCACATACATATGATAAACGAACAGGCAAAATTATTACGTAAAAACGGTAAAGCACATAAGATTAACTTCTATATTACAGTATATAGTAACGAGTATAGAAAGCATAATTTCTCAATCAGAAAATATTTCCCCAAACCTATATAAAAATCCACGAACCTATGTAATAGCCGATTTTTAAAAACAAGCACCTGTCTGAGCAATACAGAAAATGTGTAGCTATTTACCTATGTGGGAAGGTCACATACATATACTTTTCACTGCAATATATTCAAAAGGTCCAAAGCAACATCAAATTGCAATGCATTCGGGAAGTATTCCTTCATTTTTTTGTACATTGCAGCTCTATGCTGAAGTTTACTATACAAAATGAAGTGCAGCGCACCCAGTGTTTCCAGATTATAACACAGAACAGTATTTACCATATGACACAATTCAAATTCTTCTGTTACAATCTCTGTACATCGCATGTCAATCTTCAAGTACAATGTCCTCAATTAAAAATAGTATGCAAATCATAGTGTAACTTGCATATACTGTACATGTAGTGCATATATAACAATTGTGTGGAGTTCCACTCACATTTTAAAAAGCCAGAACCGGCTCTATAGTAGTCATCTGTGGGTTGTTAAATAGGCCACCCAGCAGCCCTTGTGGATATCCCAATACTCAATGGTTCCTAGATATGTGAAGCAGACAACATAGTGCAGATCAACGCATTCCAAAGGTTATTCCACTGCAATACCTTGGGATACTCACATGGTACAGGACCTCTCCCAGGTCCTAGGATGGTATGCCCAGAGGTTGTTCTATATGGGTACAACTTCCACGAAAACCCCCAGGATCAATCCAGGTTGGCAATGGTATAATAAAACGGTTTATTAAAAAAATAACAGTATACACCATAACTACATAAAAAAAATAAGCCAATACATGTGGCTTCCTCAGTTGGCGACACAGATCTACTGATCTCCTCCATCTTGAAAACATTAACCAAATTATAGCCATCCAATCAAAATCTTCCAAAACAGCAGTCTGATTTTGATATGGAGCAGTCAGCCTTGTAATGGTCCAATAGAGCTAAAACCTCGTGAGACCTGAGCGGGCCCCACCATAGAGCAGGCCATTAATGCCATTGCTCATACTCAGGACCCTCACAAACCTCTTTTTTCTCTCTCCTGTTTACTATTGCTATTTAGTACATTAAGGCAAATGTGGTGTGCATTTTCCATCATTAAGGGTTAAGGCAGGCACCCAGTGTGTTAAGCTGATAAAATCTACATTCAAGCCTCAGATGGATCTTGCTTTGGTCTGGCTTGTTTGACGCTCATCAAACTCAATTATCCAGCAGCAGGGGGCTTGATAACAGCCAAACTGTGTCATGCTTGTCAAGACTTCCCATAAGGCCCTCATCAGATTTACATACCAACATCAATAACCACTTGCCAGATTCATCTTGAAATTAACCCCACCCTCAATAGTTTACCTGCATCCGATAAACCTCTAGTTTAAAATATAGTATAATGGAAAAGATTGGGTTGCAAGGTTAGCCATGTTATCTGTGCTGCAGAAAATGTTTACATGCTATTTGGAGTAGGGGAAGAGGGTCAAAGAACTGCTCCCCTGCAGTATGGAGAATTCTTAGCCTGCAGGAAGGAAACCCAATCGCCTTAAGTGATTTGACATCCTTTCTCCAGTTAGTGCTGCATTGGAGCCCTTTTATGTGTGGTCTATTAGCGGGTAGAAATCATGTGTCACAATATACTGTATATGGATATCATTCTTTAAATAACTCCACAGCACAGCAGCCTATTAACAGATAATATAATTTTTAAATGATGACCATCAATACAATACATATTTGTAGGGATGCACCGAAATTTCGGCCACCGAAATTATCACCCGAAAATTGTGCTTTCGGCCGAAATGGAAAATTCAGCTGGGGGAGAAAAAAAATTTGTCCGAACATTTTCCTTTCAAAATAGGGCCTGGAGGCCCGGCCGAGCTGGGGGCTCACCTGAGCCTGGAGACAGTTCCCGCTCTCCGTCAGATGCAGGGATGATGTTGCGGAGGCAGAAGTCTTTGACCCGGCTGTCTGCAGGGTCAAAGGCTTTAACCTCTGCAACGTCATCCCTGCGTCTGACGGAGAACGGGAACTGGCTGCTGCAGGACAGTCACCACGGGACTGCCACCACTGGAGCTCAGGGCCGAAGTAGGAGGATGTAGGTGCAACCAATCAGCCATCTGAACCTGGGCCTGGAGGCCAGCCGAGCAGCTTCCTCGGCCGGCCTTCGAGATCAGGCGAGTCCCCGGCTCGGCCCGGCCTCCAGGCCCAGGTTCTCATGTCTGATTTTCGGTTTCGGTATCGGTTCTCGGTTACTTCTTTCTTTATTAGGGTGTTGCTGATACCCTACCCACCCCCCCCCCCTCACCTTTATTCTTTTTGTAGTTAAAAAACTGTATAATGGAACCAATCCTCTCTGGAAAGAGATGACATGAAACATAAACTTTTCGTCACCTAGTCTTACTTTATAACAATCCAGATTCACTAAATAGGTCCTCCAAATTGCACCAGCTGGTGAATTTCACCGTTCGGTGCAATTTTGGGGCAATTTGTCTATTCACTAAGCTATCAATTTGCCAAATACTGGCGAATTGACAGCAAACTGCGGAGCATGTTGGCGGCACCAAAATTGCCTCATAGAAGACCAACTTGTGTTCTATTCACAGAACGCCGAACTACGCTGAAATTCCAGTGAAATGCCCTGATTTTCGGTGTTTCAGTTCAACGGGTTTAAATATGGGAATTATATTTTATTCAATGTAAAAACATAATATCTTTTTTAAAAAATCCTTTATTCTTCTTTTTAAGCAAAAACACTTTTTATTATTTTTAGAATATGTTTTGTAATTTTTAGACAACATCTTTGTTGTTTTTTTTTTAAAGCCTTTTAAAAGCAATATTAAAGACTTTTAAAGGCAATATTCCAAAGTTGGTGCTAACGTAATCAGAGCTGTGGTAAACTTAACAGAACCATTATAGTCTATGGAGTTATTAAGTTTACAACAGCTCTGGTTAAGTCAGCACCAACTTTGGAATAGTGCCCTTTTTAAAAAAATATTTTGTAACAGATCTTATAATTTTTTTAAAGGACTTTATTATTTGGACACATTTTTACTGATTTATACTCCTATTAGGAGAATAGGAGACTCCTTTTGTTTTGCAGTTCGATGGAATTCGCCAATGTCAATTCGGCGGTTATTGGTGCAATTCGGCAGTTTTCACTGACATCCAATAACTGTTTCGGCGACTACAATTTCGACAAAATACAGTGACCATTCACTAAATAATGAATTCAACATATTTTCGGTGACATGGAATCGCCAAAATGCAGCAAAATGGGCCGAAACCAAAGCATCAAAATTGCACGCATTTTCAGTGCTTAGAATAGACCATTAACTTTTTGAGGCACAGAATTATTCAAGCTTTCTCTCAAGGAAATTTTGGATTTAAATCTCCATAAGGTCAATGCTTTGGAGTTTTTTGCCTTCACACCAGTTCCCATCTAATCTTTAGTGAAGTGCTTTCCTCCACACCATTCAATGAACAAATTTATTACATGATTTTTGCATTATAGTCACATTAAGGAGCAAAATCTGACTGTAATGTTGTGTCACTGTTATGTTCATAACTAGCCAAACACAGTGGGCCGCATTACGTTCTTGGTACTAATGTTAGCACTCACCTGCGTAAGCGTTAACGTTAGCCCTGGTTGCCCTAACACGGGCCACCCATATTACAATCCATACGCTAACAGGATAAAAAACCCATAAGCGTTTGGTATCTTGCGCTGTACTGTCCGAGGTTACTGTACTTTGCCCTCCCTGTGCTTAACATGGGGAGCGCAAAGTGTTAATTAGCCTTAGTATTACAATATACTAACGCTAATTACCGTCCGGCTGTGGTTACCAGAAAGTTAACCACAGCCTGTACCTGGTGCTAACGGATTCCGCTTCTGCAGAATACGTCAGCACCAGCAGTAACCCCCCCCCAATAAATTCAGATACTCACCTACTGTCCCATGGGGGGGGCGCTGCTCCAAATGCCTCCTCCGTCCACTGGGAGCAGGGAGAGACTGGGGAAAAAGTCCCCCAGTCTTCCCCCTGCACATCACCACGCCGACCTGCCGGAGGCGAGATCCAGCAGGTCATGTGACCGGCGCCATCTGCCTCAATGGAGTCCTATGAATTCCATGGAGAAGATGCACGCGGCCGCGCTTAGCACCCGATAACAATGCAGGCAGCTTTTTTAGCGTCTGCATTGTAATATGGCGCCAAAACGTGGGCGCAAAAGAAAAACCAGGCGCAGGTTTTTCTCCCTAGCGTCCCCGTTTTAGCATGATGATTGTAATGTGGCCCAGAGTCTTTGGATTCTGCAATATCATTAGTTACTTAACCGGCTGGGTGGAGTAGAGGTAACATCACTGCTCTGCGTGGAGAGAACCTGTGGAGACACGGGTTCGTATCCCGACGAGCACCTCTCCATTAAGTGTCCCTGGGCAAGACACCTAACAGTACATACTCGCCACCCAGGACATACTTGAAAACGAGAGAAATCTCAATGTATCCTTCTTGGTAAAATCCTTTCTCAGAACAATACCATCGAGTTTTTTTTTTTTTATCAGTCTGATAAGATTCATATGTATTATAGTTTTTCTTCTTTTGTAGCTATGACAGTTATGTCATGGGATTTCCTGGTTCCTTGTATCATTCTGAGTGATCAACGGTAAAATAATATATTTGCCTTTTGTGTAAAGATCATATAGACCATTAGTTGCTTTCTGACCTGGCATCAATACACTAAACTGTATTTATTTATAGCGTATTTTACCAGGAAGGATACATTGAGATTTCTCTCGTTTTCAAGTATGTCCTGGGTTCAAGAACATTGTATTTCTGTATCAATTGAAACAATTAATCATTGATATTCCTTTAGAGTAATTGGTATGTGTAATGTTCTTACATTTATCAAGGAAACATCAGCACAGCATCTGTCTCTATGTTCTGTCTATTGAGTTAAATTGAACCATTTGGAGGATACCTGTTGCTGCGACCATATGAGGTCCTCCTCATTGAGCGGTTATAAATCATGAGAGTGTAGAGGTTGACATTGATCCCTTCTCAACTACATTTTATCATATTCTCATTCACTGTATACCTTCTCACGCTACAAAATAGGAATATTAATACCCAAACATGTGCATTCTTTTTGATCTGAATTGATTTTTGAACAAAACATTGTTGGTTTGGATGCACATGAAATTCTGAATTGACCAAAAACTGTAAAATGTAGTCAAATAGAGATGGATTTTTTGATTAACTCAAAATAATTTTGCAAACTGAAAATAAATTGCACTTTTTGTGCAATACTAGCCCTAGCTGAAACACAAACTGTAAACCTAACATTAACCCTAGCTATTTGGGGTATATACCAAAAATCAGCAGGCCACACCAGGAGCTTGAGCTTGACCATATAAAAATATTTATTGTGGATCGGCCACAGGGGTACTGGATTCAAGTGACATTTCGGGTGAAGTATCTTAGTCATGGGAGGCATGACTAAGGCTGGGTTCACACCGTGCTCTAAAACGCTGAGACACGGAAATCCCATGATTTCCTATGGGCACTTCGCCGAAACGTCGCTTAACCCCTTCCCGACCGCGGACGTACCATGTACGTCATTGCAGCGGGTCTCTCTTAGACCCGCTGACGTACATGGTACGTCCTGCCGTTTTTGAGCTGCTGGAAGCGATCGGATCGCTTCCAGCAGCTCAAACGCCATTGCAGGATGCCTGGGAGTCCAGGCATCCGTGCAATGGCCGTTAGAAGTGCCGGGGCACCATGTGATCGCTCCCGGGAGCGATCTACATCCGGTTGCACCGGAGAGGTGCCCGGCACTTCTACAGAGCGCTGGAAGCGATCGGATCGCTTCCAGCTGCTCTGAGCATATTACAAGGATGCCTCGACATCGAGGCATCCTTGTAATATACTTACCTGCCGCCGGTCCGTCCGTGATCGCTCCCCCCGAGCGATCACTTCCGGTAGCGGCAGGAAGTACTGAGTGCCACGAGGTATCGTGGCACTCAGTACAAAATCGATCACTTCAGTGATCAGGTGCTCTGCTGGGTGCCTCGAGGGATCAAGGCACCCAGCAGAGAAAAAAAAAGTGTAAAAAAAAGTAAAAAAAAAAGTAAAAAAAAGTGTGTAAAAAAGGGTAAAAAAAGAAAAATAAATAAAATAAACTGACAGTTAGGGTTAGGGTTAGGGTTAGGGTTAGGGTTAGGGTTAGGGTTAGGGGTAGGGTTAGGGTTAGGGGTAGGGTTAGGGGTAGGGTTAGGGGTAGGGGTAGGGGTAGGGGTAGGGGTAGGGTTAGGGGTAGGGGTAGGGTTAGGGGTAGGGTTAGGGTTAGGGGTAGGGTTAGGGGTAGGGGTAGGGTTAGGGTTAGGGGTAGGGGTAGGGTTTAGGGGGTTAGGGTTCTAAGGGCAGGGTCAGGGGTAGGGTTAGGTTCTAAGGGCAGGGTCATCTTGGGGCTGAGTGGGATGTTCCTAGCCTGCCTCATCAGAGAGGCAGGCTAGCAACATCCAATCAGAAGTTAGAAAAAATCAAAATAAAATTTCTAATTTGTCAGGTCAGGCCAATATTTTGTAAATATTGGCTCTGACCTCTGTGATTCTCCCTCCCTCTCCTCACTTGTGTTTTGGTGAGCGAGAGAGAGAGATCAGATTTGACAGGTTAGAGATTTTAGTGAGATTTAGTGAGATTAGAAAAATTGAGGCAGATTTAGAGAGATTTTAGGGAGATTTAGAAGAATTGAGGCAGGTTTAGAGGGATTTAGAGAGATTTAGGTGTTTATTTGTATTTTCTTGTGAAACCCAACGGTTCTTCTAAGAACCAACAATCCGCTTATATATATATAATAATTATAAAATTTTATAATCTATTATATATAATGTCTGAGAGGGTGTACAGCGCCGAGGAGGCATATGCCATCCTGGCGTCAGAATCTGAGGCATCTGCGTCAGACTCAGACCCTCATTTCGACCCCGCTAACTGCTCAGAGGCGTCGCTAGATACATTATCTATGCTGGCTGATGTATCTAGTGATGTTTCTGATGCAGATCCTGGGTCACCACCTGCCAGCAGGAGACGCACAGCTCCAGCTGAGGAGTGGGTAGTGCCTCATCGCCAGAGGCCAGATATCCCTCCTTTCACGGCAAATCCTGGCATCAATATTGATGTTGCAGGATTTACCGCCACACAGTTTTTGCAGGTGTTTATGGGGGATGATTTGTTGGGCCACATCGTGGCCCAATCAAATCTGTATGCCCATCAGCATTGTGCTGCGAAGCCAGACTCCTACTTGGCAAGGCAGCAATGGACCCCGCTAGATGTGCCAGAATTTCTGAAATTCTGGGCACTTACTATGCTGAGGGCATCATAAAGAAGCCCTCAATTCGCTCCTGCTGGAGCAGTAGCCCCATCTGCTCTACCCCCATTTACCTCCAATCAATGTCACGTAGAAGGTATGAAAACATTTTGCGTTTCATGCACTTCAGTGACAACAGCCTGTGCTCCCCTAGAGAGCATCCCCAGTTTGACAGGCACCAGACTTTTACATTTTATTCGTACATTTTTATGTTCTACAATTGGTGCTGTATTTTGCCAAAATCTTTGCACACCTATGCATGGGGGGCATGGGTGTACTCAGGAGATCTTGCAGAAAACAACCTGGAGAGTTTTCATGCAGTAAAAAACAACAGTGTCTGCTAAGGCTAGGGTCAGACGAGCGTGATTTCTACGGACTGTACGTCCGTGCAGTACGGACATCGTCAGTACGGAAGACGCAGTAGTGGTCACACAGTCCGTTTTTTCACTGACATTTATTTTTGACAGATGTAGGAGGGACAATAAATTCAATTGCAAAACATTTTGTCCGTGAAAAATGCAGGACGTATAAATGCAGTCCGTCTGACCACGTTCCATCACTCACACACAAAACTATGCAGACGTTGCGGACGCAGCGCACTTTGTGCGGCCGTTCTAGCGGTTCTACGTTCTTGCCTGCCTTGCGTCCGTGGGCCGCGGCCGTTGTGCGTCCGCAGTTCAGTGCGGACGTACTTCGTGTGTCGGGCTCCATTGGACTTTATGTCATGCTATCACGGACGTACTTTTAGGCGCGATCACGGACGTGAACACTACGCTCGTCTGACCCTAGCCTAAATCACAGTCCAAAACTACTGTGGGCGTAAAAATCTGAAATTTGAAAAATTACCGCCACACACCTTGTTGCCAAATGTTTTGGGCTAAAACCGTTGCATCCATGGCATCAAAGCACTCCATATGCAATACCTTGGGGTGTCAACATAACAAATATAAACAATTTTCTGGCAATAATTCAAACTGGGGTATGCGGTAGACCCAAAACCAAAGATAGGCCTAGCTGAAGAAATAATCTCAATTTCAACTCTAATGACAAAGTCATAAAAATTGTATTTGAACCTTCCCAAAATCCTGGCAAACCTAGGCATGGGGGGCATGGGTGTACTCAGGAGATCTTGCAGAAAACAACCTGGAGAGTTTTCATGCAGTAACAAACAACAGTGTCTGCTAAATCACAGTCCAAAACTACTGTGGGCGTAAAAATCTGAAAATTGAAAAATTACCGCCACACACCTTCTCAAATGTTTTGGGCTAAAACCGTTGCATCCATGGCATCAAAGCACTCCATATGCAATACCTTGGGGTGTCAACATAACAAATATAAACAATTTTCTGGCAATAATTCAAACTGGGGTATGCGGTAGACCCAAAACCAAAGCTAGGCCTAGCTGAAGAAATAATCTCAATTTCAACTCCAATGACAAAGTCATAAAAATTGTATTTGAACCTTCCCAAAATCCTGGCAAACCTATGCATGGGGGGCATGGGTGTACTCAGGAGACCTTGCAGAAAACAACCTGGAGAGTTTTCATGCAGTAAAAAACAACAGTGTCTCCTAAATCACAGTCCAAAACTGATGTGGGTGTGAAAATGAAAAATGACCACCAAACAGTATCTAATTTGTTTGGAGCAAACGGATGCATCCATAGCATAAAAACACTCCATTTACAATACTTTGGGGTGTTAGCTTACCAAATATATGCACGTTCATAAAACTGGGGTATGTAAAAAGGCCCCTAAAAAGAAGATAAGCAAAGAAGATACTGTATGTCAAATTAGAAAATTGACAAGCACATGTCAAAGATTGGCGTAGCACCCCAAAAACAACAGAACAAATCTATATATGGGTGGTATCAATTTACTCAGAAGATGTTGCTGAACATATTTTGGGGTGTTTTTTGGCAGTAACCCATAACTGGATTTGACAATTCATGCCTAAAGTACAATGTGTGTGAAAAAAAACAAAAAAAGTGACTACCTGAAAGATTGACAAAGAGCTAGTGCATGGAAAGTGTTAAAATACAACTCTTTGAAGCACCCTAGGGTGTGCCCTTTCTAAAAATATATGGTTTGATGGGGGTAATTACTTTGGCCGGCTTCAAAAATGTCCCAAATAGGACAGGGCAAATGATGACGAAATGTGATGAGAAATGTGAAAATTCCAAGTTGGAAAACTGAAATGCGCACCCCCCAAATAAGGCCTTTTAGCCCCCAAATGACCCGACATACCTATACATGGGTGGTATCAATTTACTCAGAAGATGTTGCTGAACATATTTTGGGGTGTTTTTTGGCAGTAACCCATAACTGGATTTGACAATTCATGCCTAAAGTACAATGTGTGTGAAAAAATAACACAAAAAGTGACTACCTGAAAGTTTGACAAAGAGCTAGTGCATGGAAAGTGTTAAAATACAACTCTTTGAAGCACCCTAGGGTGTGCCCTTTCTAAAAATATATGGTTTGATGGGGGTAAATTACTTTGGCCGGCTTCAAAAATGTCCCAAATAGGACATGGGTGCATGATGACGAAATGTGAAAATTCCAAGTTGGAAAACTGAAATGCGCACCCCCCAAATAAGGCCTTTTAGCCCCCAAATGACCCGACATACCTATACATGGGTGGTATCAATTTACTCAGAAGATGTTGCTGAACATATTTTGGGGTGTTTTTTGGCAGTAACCCATAACTGGATTTGACAATTCATGCCTAAAGTACAATGTGTGTGAAAAAATAACACAAAAAGTGACTACCTGAAAGATTGACAAAGAGCTAGTGCATGGAAAGTGTTAAAATACAACTCTTTGAAGCACCCTAGGGTGTGCCCTTTCTAAAAATATATGGTTTGATGGGGGTAAATTACTTTGGCCGGCTTCAAAAATGTCCCAAATAGGACATGGGTGCATGATGACGAAATGTGAAAATTCCAAGTTGGAAAACTGAAATGCGCACCCCCCAAATAAGGCCTTTTAGCCCCCAAATGACCCGACATACCTATACATGGGTGGTATCAATTTACTCAGAAGATGTTGCTGAACATATTTTGGGGTGTTTTTTGGCAGTAACCCATAACTGGATTTGACAATTCATGCCTAAAGTACAATGTGTGTGAAAAAATAACACAAAAAGTGACTACCTGAAAGTTTGACAAAGAGCTAGTGCATGGAAAGTGTTAAAATACAACTCTTTGAAGCACCCTAGGGTGTGCCCTTTCTAAAAATATATGGTTTGATGGGGGTAAATTACTTTGGCCGGCTTCAAAAATGTCCCAAATAGGACATGGGTGCATGATGACGAAATGTGAAAATTCCAAGTTGGAAAACTGAAATGCGCACCCCCCAAATAAGGCCTTTTAGCCCCCAAATGACCCGACATACCTATACATGGGTGGTATCAATTTACTCAGAAGATGTTGCTGAACATATTTTGGGGTGTTTTTTGGCAGTAACCCATAACTGGATTTGACAATTCATGCCTAAAGTACAATGTGTGTGAAAAAATAACACAAAAAGTGACTACCTGAAAGATTGACAAAGAGCTAGTGCATGGAAAGTGTTAAAATACAACTCTTTGAAGCACCCTAGGGTGTGCCCTTTCTAAAAATATATGGTTTGATGGGGGTAAATTACTTTGGCCGGCTTCAAAAATGTCCCAATAGGACATGGGTGCATGATGACGAAATGTGAAAATTCCAAGTTGGAAAACTGAAATGCGCACCCCCCAAATAAGGCCTTTTAGCCCCCAAATGACCCGACATACCTATACATGGGTGGTATCAATTTACTCAGAAGATGTTGCTGAACATATTTTGGGGTGTTTTTTGGCAGTAACCCATAACTGGATTTGACAATTCATGCCTAAAGTACAATGTGTGTGAAAAAATAACACAAAAAGTGACTACCTGAAAGATTGACAAAGAGCTAGTGCATGGAAAGTGTTAAAATACAACTCTTTGAAGCACCCTAGGGTGTGCCCTTTCTAAAAATATATGGTTTGATGGGGGTAAATTACTTTGGCCGGCTTCAAAAATGTCCCAAATAGGACATGGGTGCATGATGACGAAATGTGAAAATTCCAAGTTGGAAAACTGAAATGCGCACCCCCAAATAAGGCCTTTTAGCCCCCAAATGACCGACATACCTATACATGGGTGGTATCAATTTACTCAGAAGATGTTGCTGAACATATTTTGGGGTGTTTTTTGGCAGTAACCCATAACTGAGGATTTGACAATTCATGCCTAAAGTACAATGTGTGTGAAAAAATAACACAAAAAGTGACTACCTGAAAGATTGACAAAGAGCTAGTGCATGGAAAGTGTTAAAATACAACTCTTTGAAGCACCCTAGGGTGTGCCCTTTCTAAAAATATATGGTTTGATGGGGGTAAATTACTTTGGCCGGCTTCAAAAATGTCCCAAATAGGACATGGGTGCATGATGACGAAATGTGAAAATTCCAAGTTGGAAAACTGAAATGCGCACCCCCCAATAAGGCCTTTTAGCCCCCAAATGACCCGACATACCTATACTTGGGTGGTATCAATTTACTCAGAAGATGTTGCTGAACATATTTTGGGGTGCTTTTTGGCAGTAAACCTTAAAGTTCACAGTACATGTATTCTTAAATTGCGTTCAAAAAAAAAAAATCACCAAAATTTTTTTTTTTTCAAACTTTGGCATAGATTTGTGGTAAAATGGTTTGCATGGAAAGAGTCAAAATACCCCAAGTTTAATACCTTGATTTGTGTACTTTAAAAAAATATGTATATGTGGAGGGTTATTCAGGAATTAGTGACAGATATCAGTGTTACAATGTCACTATCACTAGTTTTGAAAATAAACTCTTTGGAAATGGCAAAGTGCTACTTGCACTTATTGTTGCATAAATAAGGAAAAAAGCGAAGAATATGTAAACATTGGGTATTGCTAAACTCAGTACTAAATTTAGAAACTACTAAGGAATAAATTTTTTTTGACGGTTGTTGATACATAAGAAATTTTGGGGGTCAAAGTTCGAAAAAGTGGTGTTTTTTCAATTTTTGTGTCATATTTCACAATATTTTTTATAGTAAATTATATGAAATGATGAAAAAAATGGTATCTTTATAAAGTCCATTTAGTGACGAGAAAAACAGTGTAAAATATGTGTGGGTTACATAAACGAGTAAGAGGAAAATTTGACGTAAACACTAAGAGCGCAGAAACATAAAAACAGCTGCGGTCACGAACGGACGGATTTGTGTAAAACCGCCCGGTCACTAAGGGGTTAAATCCAGTACCCCTGTGGCCGCTCCACAATAAATATTTTTATATGGTCAAGCTCCTGGTGTGGCCTGCTGATTTTTGGTGTACACTATTGGTGGACTACGGATCCCAGACAGTCGAGCACCCCAGCGCTGACCCGGCATTTGGTGAGTCCCCCTGTGTTAGCCACGCTGTGTTTGACTTTCCTATTTGGGTATAGAGGGCAGGGATATTGGGTGCTGGGTGTAGTAGAAAGGGAGAGTTATGAAGAAGGTAAAGGGTGGTCACTTTATAGAGAGAGGAATAGGGGCTAAAAATATTCAAGCATGCAAAGCTTTGGATCGAAAATATTTGGATCGATCCCAATTAGAAAATTTTGGATTCCAATATATTGAGTTGTGCACATGTCCACTAAAGGTCTCCTAATGGGAGGGTGCAGTAATTCATGTGTAGCGCTCACTCCCGGAGGAGCCGCTGAATTTGAACCTCGGGTCAGTCTCCCCGCACTAGGGAATAAATATACTCCAGCACCGTCGTGGATTTTATAAATTATATAGTTTACTGAATAAACTGGCATATAATGAGTAACACGGTATACGTATATATATTTACAGTACTTCGTAATGCGGGAAACGCGCAGCGGAAAAGAAATACAATACTTCGTAATGCGAGAAACGTGCAGCGGAAAAGGAAAAAAAGTATTTTTAACCCCTTAGTGGTTGGAGTGTGAGTCCCGTACAGGTTATGTCCCAAGGAATGTATGTGTATGTGTGTATTGGTACCCGGGTACAATATTCAACTGGCCAGTGAATTATTATGAGGTATCTTCGACTAGTCACGTTGGGGCCCTGTAGGTTTTGAACAAACTGCAGCGTGCTTTAGTGTTTTACAGTGGCCTGGAAGGCCTCTCACCCATCAGCCAGATACTCTGCGCTCCGCTCGACCCAGGACGTCTCTCCGCTCGATTTTGACTGGGATTCTCTGTGTCACTGGATCCGCTGTCTTGCTTTTCTGTATTGGCCACAAGATGTCCAGCTCACCGCTTGCACTCCCTGTTAGATCGTCTGCGGTTCTCCTAACTCGGGGTCCTTCAGCTTACTAGGTATCAGTGTGAGATTACTAGCGGTGGATCACTGGGTCTTCGGTTAATAATGAGAGAAACCCGATCTCCAGCTCTGCTAGGCCGCACCTGCGCTCTGGTCTGGTCGTAACCACACTCGGCTCTTCTGCGTTTTGCTCCTCTCACTCCTCTGCGCGCTCTGCCGGCTCTTTCCACGAGGCTGCGGATGTCAGTGTCTCTCTCCCACCCACTTCCTGTTCCCGCCCGCAAAGCATGCTGGAAAATGTAGTCCCAATGTCCAGTGTCTTACATTGCGCTTGTCTCCCTCCGATGGCCAAAAACAAGTACTACAACGACAGGGAATTAAAACAAGCACTACACTCTCCCCCTCCTAGAACTCTTCGGTCTCTCCAAGGAGGTACAACAATTGCATTACATTTCAACATATATTAGGCAACATATACAGGCTCATCAGCAAGCATACAGTGGGATAGATATACTTCCTCAAGTTGACTCATGCTTTGGACTACCTCAGCTAACATAGCAGACATTTCGGGCAACCTTCGCACTGTGGTGACGGCCTCTTCAGTGCTATGTCCTGGTGAGTCGTAGGTGAGTCACTGGGGCGGTCGAACAGAGCGTTTTGGTTCTGGCTCAATCAGTTCCTCTTCAGGTGGAAGTACTATAGGCGCGGGCTCAGTTCTTCTTTCTACCACTGGAGCAGACATCTCTTTGGAGTATGATCCTTTCAGTGAAGGCATAGAGCTGTAGTCATAAGATTCGGCTTCAGGAACTACAGCGATTTCAATAGTCTCAGGGACTTCTAACTGAAATTCAGGAGCCTCAGGCCTCAAATTACTTTCCCTCCGTTCAGGAACTGAGATAACCTCTTCAGGCTCTGGTGAGCATATCCAGTCCAGACAAAAACTTTCTTCCTCACTGTCCCTTTCGCTCTCTTCGATAGCCCGGGTCTGCTGAGACCGAGTAATGGGTGTCAAACGTGGAGCAGGCGGATTCGGCAGAGAAAGTTCGTCCCCAACTGGTATCCTCACAGCCTCTCTCAAAGGTAATAAATGATTCTGGTGCCAGTTCTTAAGAGGCCCAGCCTTTCCATCTGGCCGGATTTGATACACCGGCAGACCCGCAGTTGCTTGCAGACAATGTAGACTTTGAGAGCTCCATCTATCGCCAAACTTGTGCCTCGCAGCAGCACCAAGTTCTTCAACAAAACCCTATCACCGGGTTATAGATCCTGTATCTGAACTTTCAAGTCATAGTTCCGTTTATTCCTTTGTTCCCTGTTTCCTGAGGTCAAACGGGCCTGTTCAAACGCAGAGGCCAGATTCTTTCGAAGTCTATCCACGTAATTTCTATGGGAAGCTACCGACGTCTGGTCCAGAGATAGCCCAAACGCCAAATCAACCGGCAGTCGAGCTTCTCTTCCGAACATAAGACAGTAATGGTGAGTTATCAGTGGCGTCACTCTCCGTACTGTTATATGCATGTACTAGTGTAGCTATGTGACGACTCCAGCTCTGCTTCTCTGTGTTTGACAGTGTCCCCAGCATATTTAGTAGTGTGCGATTGAACCTTTCGGGCTGAGCATCACCTTGAGGGTGATATGGTGTAGTTCGGGTCTTTTGGATTCCCAGCAGTTCCAGTAATTGCCCAACAAGCCGGCTTTCAAAGTCTCTATCCTGATCAGAGTGTATTCTCCTTGGTAGGCCGTAGTGAACAAAGAACTTTTCCATCAGAACCTTCGCCACTGTCGGAGCGCATTGGTCTTTTGTAGAAAAGGCTTGGGCGTAACGTGTGAAGTGATCAATCACTATTAGAATATTTCCCTGCCCACTAGCATCCGGCTCTAAGCACAGGAAGTCAATGCACACCAAATCCATGGGTCCTTGACTTTGCAGATGGCTCATTGGAGCGGTTCGGGCGGTAGGGTCTTCCTTTGAATACACCTCAGACATGAATGGCAGTAACTTTCCACTTCAGCTCTCATGCAAGGCCAATAGAACCTGTCTCGCACCAGCTTAAAAGTCCTTTCTGTGCCCAAATGTCCATGCTCATCATGTAGCGATCGCAGTACACTCTCCCTATGTTTAGTGGGAAGGAACAACTGTTGGGTCTCTTCAGCATTGGTTGAGGGCCCCTTCGGTAGACCACCCCATCCAACATCTTCAACCGTTCCCACTCTTTGTAGACCAATCTGGCTCCATCTGGGGAATTGGTCAGCAGAATTTCCCGCTGGTTCGCAGTTAGGGCCTTTATGGTTAACGCAATTAAAGGGTCTCTAGCCTGATCAGCTTTCAGGTCCTGTTTTGAAAAGGTAGGCAGACTTTCATCCCTCAACTGCGTAGGGTTGCAGTAGAACTCCGGAACAGCCGCAGCCATGACTCCTATGGCCTCCGCTTCAATCCCTCCCTTGACCCGGCGCTCTGCTCCTTGACACAAAGCTTGTACCCTGTCTGGAGTTAACTGAGTCCATTCTGTAGTGTAGGGTCTTCTCGACAAAGCATCAGCATCTCGATTATTCACCCCAGGGCGATACTTCAGGCTGAACCGAAACCCTGACAGAGCGGCCAACCACCGATGTCCCGTTGCATCCAGCTTTGCAGTAGAGAAGGACGTAGGTAAGAGGATTGTTATCCGTCTTTATCACAAACTCGGCCCCATACAGATAGTCCTTTAGCTTGTCTACCACTGCCCACTTTAAGGCTAGGAACTCCAACTTGTGGTTAGGATAGTTATTTTCTGAAGGCGTAAGGCTCCGGCTCACATACGCTACAGGCCTCAGCAATCCACCATACTTGATACAGGACCCTCCTAGACCTTCTCTGCTGGCATCCACATGTAGCTTCATATGGCTTGTGAGGGTCCGCATTGGCCAAGACAGGAGCTCGAGTTAAACTCTCTTCAGCTTCGTAAAGCACCTTCGCATTGACTGGTACATTCTCCCTGGATGGACTCTCGAGCTTTCCTTGGCCCTGGAGCTGACGGATTTCGGTCAGAGACCTTGTGGCCTTCTTCTGTGCTTTCCTTCTGTAGGAGTTGTTCAGTGGTTGAGCTATTTTGCGAATCCCCTACGAATCTTCGATAATAAGAGCAGAACCCCAAGAAAGATCTAAGTTCAGTAACGTTTCGGGGTCTAGGCCAGAAGCTACGGCCTCCAACTTCCGAGGATCTGTCGAAACGCCTTCTGCTGAGACCACATGTCCCAGATACGTAACAGACGGTAAACAGAATTGACATTTCTCCAGAGATAGTTTCAATCCCTCTTCATGGAGCCTCTTCAAGACCTTCTCCAAACGTTGTTCATGTTCTTCCAGAGTCTTCCCGAACACAATTATGTCATCCAGGTACACTAATACTTCGATCAGATTCATGTCCCCGACTGTCTTCTCCATTAACCGTTGGAACGTGGT
This sequence comes from Leptobrachium leishanense, assembly GCA_009667805.1. Taxonomy (NCBI): domain Eukaryota; kingdom Metazoa; phylum Chordata; class Amphibia; order Anura; family Megophryidae; genus Leptobrachium; species Leptobrachium leishanense. The sequence continues at coordinate 79,216,628 of CM019069.1, read as the reverse complement.
GGAGCCCCCGTAAGGCCTTGAGGCATTCTGTTGAATTCGAAGAACCCCAATGGGCAGATGAACGCAGTCTTCTCTTTGTCTTCAGGATGCATTGGTATCTGGTGATACCCACTTCGCAGGTCTAGTACACTAAACCATTTTTGCTCCAGACAAACACTGTAAGGCATCTTCTATCCGAGGAGTAGCATATTGATCTGGGATGGTTCTCCGATTCAGCGTGCGATAGTCTATGCATAGACGGACAGAACCATTCTTCTTCCGGACCATGACTATTGGAGATGCATATGGGCTCCTGGACTCTTGGATCACCTTGGTTCTTTGCAGTTCATTCAGCTGTTCTCGTAGATCATCCAAGTCTCCCAGCGTAACTCGTCTTTACCTTTCACGAAACGGCTTGTCCTCTTGTAATCGAATGCGGTGCTCAGTACTTTTAGCTAGGCCCACGTCGAACTCATCTTTTGAGAACAAGTCTCTCCACTTTAGAACTTGGGACTGAAGACGTTTCTTCCATTCAGGTGAAATGGGAGCGTCCTTGGGGTAGAACCTTTCATCTGGAATCTCTTTATCCACTCCCCCTCCTAAATCGGTAGGAGAGAGGGGCGTAGCGGACGCTACTTGCCCGATAGGCATTCGTGCTTTAAGGACTACTGGAGAATCAGACACATTGCACACGCTGACTGAGACTCTTCCTCGTGTTCTTTTCAAAGCTTTAGTGGAGATTATTTCAGAGATTACTTCTACTCCGGCTTCACTCCCATGATTACAATCGGTTTTCAGTACTACATAGGGCCCTGGTTGCGATCCGTTCAACTTGACTGAAGCCCGGAAACTCGTTACTTCTCCTGCCTGCAGAACCTTCTCTGTTCCTTCCAATCTCCACAGGTGCCCCACTTCAGCAGGTGCCTTCTGTTCTTCGACCATTCTCTGATAGACTGGACGTAACATTGGGTGTACTCCTTTAGTAGAACCTTCTTCCAGTACGATAGGCGTCAGGAGACGTCGCACCAAATCAGTATTCGTCCCCACTATCATGGAACTCCTGTTTGCCCCTGAAGGCCGAGGACACACAATGGCCAATGCATCACAACCTCCGGACTGTCCGATGACTTCGGATCCGATCTCCAACTTCACCTGTAGATACCCGTCATAAGGGAGTTTCTCAGTTCCGATACCCCAGATTTCCAGGTCCTTCAATTTCTGTAGAGGGATGTGCTTCAAGTGTTTCTCATAGAAATCTCTGTAAATCAATGTCACTTTGGCCCCTGAATCCAACAGAGCTTTAGTGTAGACTCCCTCCACTTGGATTGGCACAATAGGGTAAGGACCTATCAGCTGGTCAGGAAACTTGGTGGTGGCAACAGGACATTTAGACCCAGTTTGTTGTACCCTGGCCTTCTTCTTGGCCTGTGTAGGTTTGGGGGTGCATTGCTTCCCCATGACGTAGGTCCGGATGCTAAGGGAGTGACTCTTTCAGTCCTGGCAGGCTCGGCAGTTGGCCAGACTTTGGGCCCTCTCGCCCTCTTAGGCACCTAGGTTGCTCCTTCACTTGTGCCCTCTGGCGTTTCCCGCCGGTGAGGTAGATAACAGCCCTTCCAAGGCTTTCAAGAACTCCTCTACTCTATTTCCTTCAGGCTTTTGGCTTTTGCATTGTGCGCGGAAATGGCCCATTTCTCCACAACTGAAACATCTCCTCTTTGAAGACGGAGACGCATTCACCCGCTGCGATTCGGTTGAAGGATCCTGGCTAGACACCACAGCAACTCCGGTTGTCTGCATGTCTGTAAGGAACTTCTGCATCTCTGTCACCTTCAACAATACTCGGCACAGTTCCGCGTGCGCCTGTTGCAATTCAGCTTGAGCTTCTTGTACCTTCTTAACAGTTTTGTGCAACTCACCATGTGCAGAGAGGTTTAATTCTTTGACAGCCTTCTCTGTGGATTTAAAAGCGATCAGATGCTCTTGTTCGTCCACGTCGGATCCATAGGTATCCAACGAGTCACTTTCAGGCTGCAAACATTCGTTATGCCTCACTGGTTGCGCGTAAGCTCTTTCTCCTCTCCTGAAGGATTTTTCTTCCAGTAAAGCCTCCTCCTCTCTGACAGCTCGGATCAGTTCCAGTTCTTGACTACCTTCCCTGCTTCTTAGCTGCAGCATCACTGGATCTAGAGGTTGAGCGCCCCTCAGGATCTGCTGTATTCGGATCTTATCTACTTCTGCCGGTTCGGCCCCTTTCTTGAGGAGTATCTGGTGCAGAATCTTATCTAGGCGCCTCATATATTCGGTCATTCTCTCACCTTTTCGCTGGTAGGTGTGTTCATACTGATACGAGCTCTGCAGCCTTTTCCGTTCGCCCAAAAACTTCCTCCAGAACATTTAGATAATCTAAAGCAGTGCAGTCTTTCTTACTCAATTTTAGGTTTCTCACAGCCTCTGACGCAGGTCCCATTAAGCTCTCAGTAATCCTTTGCTTTTTCTGTGCTTCAGGGACGTCCCACTCATCCAGAAGCTGCATCGCCTGTTCCACCCATTCTTCGAAGGTTTCTTCTCCCGCCGGAGTTGGTACGTTTCCTGTAAAATTTCTCAACCGTCGATAACCAAAGTTAGTGTGCGGAGGGCTTGTTCTTTGACATTTAGCCAGAAAATCTCCACTAGCCACTATAAATTAAGGCCCGATCATGGCCAACGGACTGGGCGTGGGAACACTCGCGGATATTCGCCACGTGGTGCACTTGGCTGAATCAGTTGGACTTCCACCTCATCGGTCAGCTTCACGCTCGCGCCCTGAAAACACACTGGAACACCCTTTCTCCACTCAAAAAAACATACGTGTGAGAGGTATCTGGGTTATCTTTAATGTCCAGGATTAACCCCCGATGGTCTGGTGTCAGCGCGGCCACGGCCTGGCGAATCTGATCTTCGGCCCAAGTGTCTGCAGGAATATCCATGACTATACACAATTCTAACTGACTACTGTGCTCCTCACACCATTTGGCAGCAGTGTCTGGATCCATATTTAACCCTTTAAATGCGTTTTTTCCAGAGACTGGATCCCGGACAAGCCCCCACGTTTAGCGCTCACTCCCGGAGGAGCCGCTGAATTTGAACCTCGGGTCAGTCTCCCCGCACTAGGGAATAAATATACTCCAGCACCGTCATGGATTTTATAAATTATATAGTTTACTGAATAAACTGGCATATAATGAGTAACACGGTATATGTATATATATTTACAGTACTTCGTAATGCGGGAAACGCGCAGCGGAAAAGAAATACAATACTTCGTAATGCGAGAAACGCGCAGCGGAAAAGGAAAAAAAGTATTTTTAACCCCCTTAGTGGTTGGAGTGTGAGTCCCGTACAGGTTATGTCCCAAGGAATGTATGTGTATGTGTGTATTGGTACCCGGGTACAATATTCAACTGGCCAGTGAATTATTTATGAGGTATCTTCGACTAGTCACGTTGGGGCCCTTTAGGTTTTGAACAAACTGCAGCGTGCTTTCGTGTTTTACAGTGGCCTGGAAGGCCCACCCATCCGCCAGATACTCTGTGCTCCGCTCGACCCAGGACGTCTCTCCGCTCGATTTTGACTGGGATTCTCTGTGTCGCCGGATCCACTGTCTTGCTTTTCTGTATCGGCCACAAGATGTCCAGCTCACCGTCTGCACTCCCTGTTAGATCGTCTGCGGTTCTCCTAACTCGGGGTCCTTCAGCTTACTAGGTATCAGTGTGAGATTACTAGCGGTGGATCACTGGGTCTTTATTTAATAATGAGTGAAACCCGATCTCCAGCTCTGCTAGGCCGTACCTGCGCTCTGGCCTGGTCGTAACCACACTCGGCTCTTCTGCGTTTTGCTCCTCTCACTCCTCTGCGCGCTCTGCCGGCTCTTTCCACGAGGCTGCGGATGTCAGTGTCTCTCTCCCACCCACTTCCTGTTCCCGCCCGCAAAGCATGCTGGAAAATGTAGTCCCAATGTCCAGTGTCTTACATTGCGCTTGTCTCCCTCCGGTGGCCAAAATAAGTACTACAACGACAGGGAATTAAAACCAGCGCTACACATGTCTAACATACATTACTTGGGTATGATGTCTTAATTCTAAAACTAACAATAAAACTATTTGCCCATCAAAATGACTAGTTCCATAATGATATTTCTAGTCACAGGAGGTTATGTATTTGTCTGCACAATACCTTTGCACAGGCTAGAGCAGGGTCGCTCAGCATCAGCAACCTTGGCTCTCCACATGTTTTGGAACAACATTTCCCATAAGGCTCTGACGAATGCAAAGGAGAAAAGGTGACAATCCATGGTGCCTAGTATGTAAATATACAGTCAGGTCCAGAAATATTGGGACATCGACACAATTCTAACATCTTTGGCTCTATACACCACCACAATGGAGTTGGAATGAAACAAACACAATGTGCTTTAACTGAAGACTGTCAGCTTTAATTTGAGGGTATGTACATCCAACTCAGGTGAACGGTGTAGGACTTACAGCAGTTTGCAGATGTGCCTCCCACTTGTTAAGGGACCAAAAGTAATGGGACAGAATAATAATCATAAATCAAACTTTCCCTTCTTAATACTTGGTTGCAAATCCTTTGCAGTCAATCACAGCCTTAAGTCTGCAATGCATAGACATCACCAGACGGTGGGTTTCATCCCTTGTGATGCTCTGCCAGGCCTCTACTGCAACTGTCTTCAGTTCCTGCTTGTTCTTGGGGCATTTTCCCTTCAGTTCTGTCTTCAGCAAGTGAAATGCATGCTCAATGGGATTCAGTTCAGGTGATTGACTTGGCCATTGCTTAACATTCCACTTCTGTCCCTTCAAAAACTCTTTGGTTGCTTTTGCAGTATGCTTTGAGTCATTGTCCATCTGCACTGTGAAGCGCCGTCCAATGAGTTCTGCAGCATTTGGCTGAATGTGAGCAGATAATATTGTCCGAAACACTTCAGAATTCATCCTGCTGCTTTTGTCAGCAGTCACATCATCAATAAATACAAGAGAACCAGTTCCATTGGCAGCCATACATGCCCACGCCATGATACTACCACCACCATGCTTCACTGATGAGGTGGTATGCTTAGGATCATGAGTAGTTCCTTTCCTTTTCCATACTCTTCTCTTCCCATCACTCTGGTACAAGTTGATCTTGGTCTCATCTGTCCATAGGATCTTGTTCCAGAACTGTGAAGGCTTTGTTAGGTGTTTTTTTCTTTTCTTCCTGCTTGATTTTAATCCCCCACGCAATACATCTGATTGGGAGAGCCAGATGATCCTCCAGGATAACTACAGGATATCAGGCAGAAGAACCTTCCTGGTGGATAGCGAAGCAGACAACCGAGAAGGGTTGTTCCAGCTTCCCGCATGTGGAGGACGGTGCCATCCCTTTGATCGGCACATCGCACTTATACAGAGCCAATATTTTATATAGGCTCTGGGCCACGTGAGTGATGATTTATCTATATATATTGTAACAGGGCATCATGTAGAGAGCAAGGAAAGGTCCTGTCCGGGGTTTATGTGTCACCCAGATTTCTCTCTTACACCTTCCGGAACCTCTAAGCACCTGGTTTTGCACTTTGCCTCAGTGGCAATTTAGTGCAGGTGAGGCAAACAGACATCGCTCTGGAGTCTGGGGAGCAGACGGTCTCTATCTGCTGGAGCACAAGGTTGGTCATGCTGGTTTGCTGAAGCCTAACAAACACTAGGTTTGCAAAGGTTGTTAGTCAGGGCTATTGTATGTTTAGTTAGTGCCGGGACACGGCTAGGAATTTTCTTTGCTTTTGAACTGTTTATTTTGAGCAATATACAGTGTGGTGTATAACCTGTGGGTTGCTGCAATAAATGTACCACCGTTTGAAGAAAAGTTACTGGTCTGGTCTCTGAACCTTGCGAGAGTGCTCACCCCAGAGAGCAATTGCACCCGCTACCTGTTTCCCAGCTCACAATATATATATATATATATATATATAAATATCACGATATATAAACTGAATTGCGCTATATTTCTTTTTCTCCTCTCCATATATTCATTGATGCGAGAACTGGAGAAAGGATAAGCACAGTTTACTCAATATAAGTATATTTTCCCTACTTTCACATATCCACACCGGTGTTGTATTGATTTGCACAAATTGTATTTGCACTTAGGACAGAGTAACATTGTGGGATCTGACAAAATGAATGCCTGAACATCATGGTACATATACAGGGTAATTCAGAGAGAGGTGAAAACCAGGAGAATGACTGGAGAAGTGAAAATTCTAGGTCAAAATAGCCAAACCAAAAAAAATTCTCCCATTTATCTCACTTTTCAAATCAGCTATTTTGACCTAGAATTTTCACTTCTCCAGTCATTCTCCTGGTTTTCACCTCTCTCTGTATAACCCTGATAGTTTCAAAACACTGGGATTTGCCAGGGTTGCTGACCCCTGAGTTAGTAGATGACTTGCCATATAGCTAGTTTGCTTTCCAAGACATCTGGACTGTGACATTATGTAGGAATCTGCAGAGTTTCTAGAAATCCTTCTCTGATTGGGTAGCTGCAGACACACTATCTACATTTAGAAAAAAAAATGATACCGATACAGGTAATTCTATGCTCCATTTGTTCTTAGCCCATTTCCATCTAGCCATGAGGCAATTTAGTTTTCCTGTTGATAGGAGATGACGCCATACTACATAATTTCGGTGGATTTATGTAAGCACTGTATGTGAATCTAGCAGTCCTGTAGTTATTGCTGTCTGCCTACATTATTAAAATCAAATAAATATTCCCAATCCTTACAACATTCTCTTTTTAACATAAAGTATATTGCTTTAACCTCCCTAGCGATATTCTCGAGTGTGACTCGGGGGGTTAAATTTCGCTACCGCGAACAGTAGCCCCGAGCCACACTCGAGCTGCATACTCACCTCATACTGCGCTCCCTCGCTGTCCCCGCAGTGTGATCGCGGCGACTTGCTTCCTGGTAACGCTCCATGCGAGTCACGCGATGCAGGGGGTGGGACCAGGCAGCAAATTAGAGACAGTAAAAAAAAAAATTCTATGTAAAATCCCTACCAGCATGACTCTCACGAACGGCCACTAGGTGGCACTAACAGATCAGAAACAGACCATACACTGATTATAAGACTGAACTGTATATATGGTTTGAAGATCTCTTCTATGAAAATATAATTATTGATAGACTGTATGCATTATGAATGTTGCTGTATAAATAAGAGTGTACATAATTGAAATAATATATCATACCAAGGATGTTTACAGGGACTAATATTGCACCCTTGTTTTCTGAAAGATTTCAGTGTTTTTGGTTTGATTATATTATTGAATATAATTTATTTGCATTATGTTGGATAATTATCTTTGGGATAATAAATTATTATTTCGTGTTTCAAACTTTATCTGACTCAGTGTGTTTACTAGACTCTTGTTTGCACGGATTTCAGTGAGTTATTCCTAATTATTACAGGCTTACTAGATAAAACAACACGTTTCCTTTCCAAAAAAATTGAGACGCTTTTAGACACAAACTTTTGAAAAAATTAGACCGCCAGGGAGGTTAATTTCTCTCAATATACCTATTGGATTTTAACTTTGGTAGATTAGTTTGTATTACTAACTTTTCTACATCCGATGTTTGACTGATTTTAAGTACTTAAGTAAAGTTGTATGTTCTCTTAATTTTCCCTGCTTTTGGCCACTTAAGAAGTGTTGGGCTCCGAATTACCCTTAACAGTGCAATTTCTGGGCAATTCATCAACTCACTAAGCTGTCAATTTACCAAATACAGGCGAATTGACAGTAGAATAATACGGTGCAATTCACCGGCATTGAAATTGTCCCATAGAAGACTATCAGATCTATTCAAAGAAAGGTGAAACTCAGGAGAATGACTGGAGAAGTGAAAACTCTAGGTAAAAAAAAAATTATCTCACTTTCCAAATTGGCTATTTGGTCTAGATTCTTCTCTTCTCCTGCCATTTCTCCTGATTTTCACCTTTCTTTGAGTAGACCTGTAGGTGTCTTCTATTTACAGAAAGCGAATTGCACAGAAATTCTGGTGAAATGGCCTGATTTTTGATGTTTCAATTTGACAGGTTTAAACAGGCAAATCCCATAGGTTTCAATGTAGAAAAAGTAATTAAATATTTTTTTTAAGACCGTTTATTCTTAATTTTTTGCAAAAAAACATTTTTATTGAATTTTTTAGAAGACTTTTTTTACTTTTTTAACCTCCCTGGCGGTCTATTTATTCAGCAAATTCTTTACTGAAAGTGGTCAGTTTTTGTTTGCCCCCCTAGCGGCATCCTGAGTGTGGCTCGGGGTTAAATTCCTATGTTGGAAGCGGTAACCCCGTCAACACTCAGGATGCCGCTGGATACATCACCTCTCCCTGCGCTCCCTCGATGTCCCCAGCAGCCTCCTCCGGCGATCGCGACCTTATACTTCCTGGTTTCCTCCTCGCGAGAAGGAATCCAGGAAGTAAAATGCTGCGATCGCCGGAGGAGACTGCAGACATCATCGAGGGAACGCATGGAGAGGTGATGTATACAGCCCGAGTGTGTCTCGGGGTTACCGCTCTCAGCGGTGAAATTTAACCCCGAGACACACTCGGGAACACCACCAGGGAGGTTTAAAAAAAAAACATTTTTTTTTTTATACAGTTTGATGGAATTCGCTGATGCCTATTCGGCAGTTTTCACCGACGCCCAATAACTGGTTCAGCGACTCCAATTTTGGCAAAATACGGTGATCATTCGCCAAATGGTGAATTCACTGTATTTTTTGCGAAATGTAATCGTGAAATACAGCGAAACACAAGCAATTTAAGTGCTTTGTGAAAAGACCCTTTAATGTAGTGTTTACTTAGAAACTTTGGTTGCTAAGGATCCATTGCAGCAGCATTTCATGGTGTCATATGAAATTCACACCACATGCACTCACATCCAAAAGGAGTCATTCACAAAGTACCGGTATTGCAGCGATGACAAATGGCAGCATTTCTCAAAACTAAAATCCAAAGAGTGACAAGAAGCGTTTCCCTGTCTTTGGATTTAAATTTTGTAAAATGCTTGTGTTTTTTTTGTTTTTTGAGAACGTATTTTACCAGGAAGGATACATTGAGATTTCTCTCGTTTTCAAGTATGTCCTGGCCGAGTATGTATACTTACTGGATAGGTGCTCTTGCCGGGAACCTGTGTCTCCACAGTTATAGAGCAGTGACGTTACCTCTACTCCGCTCTGCTGGTTTGACAGTAGTGCAAAACCAGTGATTTTTGCCGGTATTGCAACATCGGCGCTTTGTGAATAACCCATCAAATGTTTTGATTTTCAACTTCAGAAAATTAAAACTAACCAATCTACCAGGAAACCAGCAATTTTTTAAATATAATTTCAGATCATAAACATAAACAGATACTTCACATTGAAATCCAGATATATCTGTGTCTGCTCCTGAATTGAACCACAGTTTGATGACCATTGTGTAGTTTTGAGTGAATCTTGAGAAATCGGCCCATGTGCCCTTTACCTCTGATATTTCTTCCTCTTTGTGATGTTTCAAAGGTTCGCTTAGGAGATGATAAATGAGATCAGGTCACTGCACTATAAATAAATCGTTCAACCTTAGCATCAGGAACAAAACCTGCCACAACCATTTACCGAAACACTGTGGAAATATTGAAAATCAGGAGCTTTGAAGAATCCACGCTGTTAGGTCAATGACTTGTGTTTCATGCCTGTAGTGAACAGAAAGGTCCAGGATTATAGGACACCTCCATTTTTCCAGGCAGATTTAGATTCAAAAATGTTTTCTAAAGTGTTTCTTTGAGATAAACCTAATATACTAAATGCATTTGTGACATTCTGGGGTTCAATCTTAAGGGTCTATTGACAAAGCACCGAAATTGTATACAATTTCGGTGATTCCATTTCACCAAAAATAATGTGAATTCGCTATTTTGCAAATGGTCACTCTATTTTGCCGAAATTGGATTCGCAGAAGCAGTTATCGGACGTCGGTGATACCTGCCGAATTGAGAGTTAACATTAGGCACAAATTTTGGGGATGGTGTGCATGATAGTTGAATAGTTGAATGAAAGGGATATACAATGACATTACCGAAGGAAAGCATTACGACCTGTCAGGCAGATGACCCTATGCGTTAAATGTACCTCAAGATATGCCAGACGTATAATGTAAGATACACATGGGTTATGATGGCAATGATGAATAGGAACACCGTTGTACTAAGTCAAAAATTTTTAAGGCAAACCTGATGAGGACTATCCCAAACATGGGATAAAATAAAATATAAGAGCCATTGGAACAGGTGCAAAAAAATCTATTCTACATAGATATATACTGTATGTATTCAGAAATGCATTGGACGAATAGAACCTTATGAACCAGAACTAAGCGTATATGGATAAAACAAATTAACCACTGAGCCATTTAACCTCTGTGTGCTGAGCTCATTTTGTGCACATCATGTTTAAAAGCAATTTGAAGTCAGGTTTTATTTTACGACCGAGACAAAGTATATATCCTTTTAACGGCCTGCTCAACAGATTCAAAATATATCATTATTATAGGAATATGTCATGTCCTGTCAGAATGCTCTAACAATTTTTTTTTAAAAATATCATTTCCATTCAGATTTCAATCATTTGCAGCGTGTAATTTTTTTTCACATTTTATCATCCAAGCCTTTGTGGTCATATATTCTATGGGGCACTCTAGCTAAAAAAAAATGGGAACCTGTTACAATTGTGTATTTTCTCAAAAAAATGCAGTAACTAAAATTGAAAAAAAATGTGCCGCATTGTGTTTTATGAATAATATGACTATATAAAACACTGAACTTGCTCGCGGCATGGGAAATGAGAAGGTGAGTAACGGCAGTGGTGTTGCTCATTTTATATGTGACAAACGGACATTTTACATGGTCATGTTCGTTCTCATTAGAAAGTTCAGACTCTGACCTGTCCAATGACACCTAACTTAACTTTCTATGGTGTAACAAATGGACGATCTCCTCACAGCAATGAACCGACTTGTGTTTTAGGCCTAAAGTGTAATAACGTATTGCGCCAACACCTTCATATTTGGTCGCGCATGAGAAATGATTAGGTGAGTTAGTGTAGCACCATTGTTTGCTTTATAAGTAAAAGCACATAATGCCACCACCTTAGAATAGACGACAAAAAGTTAATTTTTCATAAAAAAATTTCTATTTTTACACATTACGTGGTCATATTTGATATCAATGGAAAGGTCAGACTCTGACCTTTCCATTGACACCTAACTTGTTCTTATACGGTATAAAAATCAAAGACGAAGGGTTCCCCCTGCGACCCCTGCGGCAGTTTAGCTTTTCAATAAACCAATGCTCAATAACGCATTGCGCCATCGCCTTCAATCTTACTGGCATCGTGGGAAATGAGAAGGTGAGTTAGTGCAGCATCATTGTTCACAGCATAATTGAAAAATTAACAATAGTGCTGCATTAGGGGGAAAATATATAATTTGAATTTTTACATATAACCTGGTCATACTTGGTATCACAGCAAAGGCCTTGCTTTGGTCTTTTCAATGAGAACTTGCACCAAAGGACCCCTGTATCTCCACTAGAGGGAGTCTGATGTTATTGAACATGCTCAGTGCAGTCACTCACAGTTTTGTGAGTGGATTTCAATAAGCCCTTATCCACATTTTTATTAATCATATAAAAAGCACTATGGACTTTTTAAAATTTATTTTGCAGATACTGATTATTTTGTTCACCATTGCGCAGTATCTGTTAGCAGTCGCCTTGCCACCGCGGTGGTCTTTAACCCTGTAGTGTTCAGCTTGGTTGATCAACGTCCTCAGAATCCTGGGAAACCACGCAAAATCAACAAACACAGTGGACACACTTGGTGGATTTTCTAGCAGCTTTAAAAGCTTTTTTTATTGCAGATCAGGATATAGTTTTCAGCGGTGGGGCTCATTTTTATCCAGGTCCACTATGATCACTTCAATCCATCCCATTTGTAATTTAATGTGCACTATGTATATCTCACAGAGCTGCACGACAATAAAACTCACAGTAATGTGCTTTATGTATGAGCATATCACAGAATCCACAGCAATAAAACTCCCAGTAATGTGTGGTGTGTATGAGCGTATCACAGAGCTCCAGAGTAAAACTCACGAATAAGTATAAAATAAAATATTATTAAAATAATAATAACTATTTAAATACAATTAAGATAAATATAAAAATTATTATATTACCATAATTTATAATAAAAAAATAGATACTTCTTACGTTCCGTAACTCTTTTTGCAGGGAGGGGGCTGAATTCTGAGTGGCCTAGCTGAGGCCGCGGCCGATTATGGGGCTCATTGGACTTAGGGGCCCGGGTGCAGTGGCACTCCTGTGCAGTGCACCCCAGGTAGTTATGCCCCTTGCCTTACATCCCCATGCACTTGTATCCATATACTCACACAGATACTTATATGGCAACACACACCTCCCTATTTGTATGAATTTACACACACTTGCACACACATCTACAAAAGTCTTTACCAGTTTTGTATATCTGAATCTCGCAAAACCATTCATCTCAGTAAACTTGTTCAAGCTCTGGATGATGATATGCATTTCTGCAATTATACAGGGGTCAAGTCCTGGGGAAAAAAGTGAGGGAACTCGCCCAATAATTCCACAACCTCCCATTACCTGAAGAAGAAAAAAAAGGATGTATATATACACCCGCCCCCCGAGAATCATGTGTAACCAAGCATAGACCCCCTCAGAATTATATATCCAGCACAGACCCCAGAATTGTATATAATAAGCAGACCCCAGAATTATATGTATCAGCAGACCCCAGAATTTTATATACCAGACAGAGCCCAGAATTTTATGTACCAGCAGAGCCCAGAATTTGTATATCAGCAGAGCCCAGAATTGTATATCAGCAGAGCCCAGAATTGTATATCAGCAGAGCCCATAATTTGTATATCAGCAGAGCCCATAATTTAGATACAGCAGAGCCCAGAACGTATATACCAGCAGAGCCCATAATGTACATACCAGCAGAGCCCATAATTTATATGCCAGCAGAGCCCATAATTTATGTACCAAGCAGAGCCCAGGATGTATATACCAGCAAAGCCCATAATTTGTATACCAGCAGAGCTCAAAATATAAATACCAGCAGAGCCCAGAATGTATATACCAGCAGAGCCCATAATTTATGTACCAGCAGAGCCTAGAATGTATATACCAGCAGAGCCCATAATTTATGTACCAGCAGAGCCCATAAATTGTATACCAGCAGAGCCCATAATTTATATACCAGCAGAGCCCAGAATGTATATACCAGCAGAGCCCATAATTTATATACCAGCAGAGCCCATAATTTGTATACCAGCAGAGCCCATAATTTATGTACCAGCAGAGCGCATAATTTATGTACCAGCAGAGCCCAGAATGTATATACCAGCAGAGCCCAGAATGTATATACCAGCAGAGCCCATCATTTTATATACCAGCAGATCCCAGAATGTATATACCCAGACAGACCCCAGGATTATACTTACCCAGTAAGACAGACCTCCTCCCGCATGGTCCTCCGAGCTTCTGCATGCTGCCACCGGCTTCTTCTGATGTGAAGGCTGTGACGCGAACTCGCGAGAGCCTTCACAAGGCTGAAGACCATGGCTGCGTGAAGGAGCAGACAGGAAGCGCTCCGGGAACATGGGCCAATCAAGGGGGCTGCTAGTGGAATGCGGTTAATGCATTCCGCTAGCAGCCCCAGCGATAAACTATGTCAGCCCACAGCCCTCCGCTGCGGAATAAGTGCGGAAACGCCATTTCCGCACGTTCCTGCAGGACTCGAGCCCTGACTAATACATAAAATACTTGTATTAATCCAGTAATTCTTTCTCACAGATATGCTTTTTGGCCTTCCTCAAAATGAGCCATGAGAAACAGGTAAAGCTTGTTCAAAGGAGAAGTCTTTATGTTGCCAAGTTTTATGTTGAAACACCACAAATTGTAGGGAGTTGATTGTTTTACTGTCCTAGATTTTCAGTTTTGTGAATTTCAGTTTCTGGATTCATAGACATGAACGGGCATGTGCCTGAGGATTCACTCCAGACACACCCTAACCTAGACTTGCAGTAAGGTGAATGTCTGGGGAGGCTCACGCTGTGAAGTGAGCAGTGAGACAGTGTTGGTACAATCATTTTTGGGCACACAGGTGATTGTCCACCCCCCAGCTCCTTTCATTTTATTCCCCCTGGCAGGGCAGGTGGTTGGATGGAGCCATGTGGCTGGATGGAGCCATGGCTCCAAGCAGCACTTTGCCAGGGGCATCATTTTGGGCCTCAATTAGGCACACCACACATTACAGTGAGTTTTATTCTTGTGGAGATCTGTGACACGTTCATACACACCGCCCATTACTGTGAGTTTTATTACTGTGGAGCTCTGTGATACATTCATACACACTGCACATTACTGTGAGTTTTATTACTGTGGAACTCTGTGATACGCTCATACACACTGCACATTAATGTGAGTTTTATTACTCTGAACCTCTGTGATATGCTCATACATGGCACATATTTTGTTGTTTTTTTGGGGGGGGCATTTCATCTTTGGACTGAGGCAGCACAGTGTGTTGGGCCGGCCCTGCCCCCAGGGATGATACCAGGGCCCTACTCCACTGTTACTGGTAAGAGGGTGCCGTTAAGGGAAAAATCGCCTCAAGCCAATATTCCTTACTTGCTGCCTGTTACCAGGTCTATTTTGACCCAGCCGCTATTTTCACAGCTCGTCATAAAAACTGTGAGCTGCAAACAGATACTGGAGGCACCATGCCACATTTGCTGGTATGAGCTCCTGGAGTCCATGAGACTCCTTGAAAGAATGCCTGCCTCTACTTCAAGGTCTGCACAAACTCAAAAGAGCATAGATGGCAGAAGAACACTGGGAACTACTTTGTTTCCAGTCTTCTGCTGCAGATGATGATAGGAATCAATGGATTACCCCTCCCTTATCACTGCTAGGGGTTAGAGACAAGTAAAGAGTTTTTAGGGTATCTTTATTCAGTTATGTGATTTTACAAAATTACTAAATAGGCTCTGAGAGTTGGTATTATTTGCAGAATACCAGCTCAAGATGAGAACCGCGAGCTACCATGAATGAGCTCACTGTTCTTGTTTAGTCTTAGTAGTTAACAGCTCCTATACAAAGTTTAAGAGCCATTAATGTACAATAAGGAGTCACAGCTCCAGCCAATAACTTTACGGCAAGATCAGCGTAGGGCCTCAGATTTGGGAAACTGGTAAATTTTCTTATTTGCAGACATGCAGTTGACTTACAATCCACGTTGAATCACTCGTAATTCACTGGTTTATTGCACATTATGCACAGTTGCTGTGAATTGACTTGGAATAGCAGAGTAGCTGTTAATATTTGCATGTGGAGCTGTAAGACTTAAGGGCTCACCCCTACATGTTACTGGCTCATCCTGCACCAACCGCACGGTATTTGCTTCTTTGTGCGTGTTTAATGAAATGATGAAAGATTCCTTGTTCTGGTCAATTAAAGAAGGAATACAGAGCAGAGCATTGTTTATAGTTCCATATACTCATAGACCATACAAAAATCGTAATCCATAATCTTATAGTGTGGGGATAAGTTGCTCAACCACTTATTCTATTTTTTTGCTTTTAATATGACCTTCGATGTAAAGAATTCTCATAAAAGAGTCAATAATTATTTTAAACATGAGCACAATTCTACAAAAAAACACAACAAAGGGAAAGAAATTGATTACATAATAGACTAGTATCCTATCAGGTCTATTCAAAGAAATGTGAAACTCGGGAGAAAGACTGAAGAAGTGAAAATTCTAGGTCAAAATAGCGAAACCAGAAAAATTCTCCCATTTATCTCACTTTCCAAATCAGCTATTTGGTCTTGACTGTTCTTCTCTCCTGCCAATTCTCCTGATTTTCACCTTTCGTTGAATAGACCTGTATGTGTCTAGATTAGGGATCTCAAACTCTGCCCCCCCCAGATGTTGAATGCCTACAATTCCCAGAATTCTTTGAATGCAGAATATGGCCTGAGAATCATGGGAGTTAAAGTTTAGAAACATCGGGGGGGGGGGGCAGAGTTTAAGATCCCTGGTCTAGATGCTTTAAATCATCTAGCTCCCCTATTATAATAAATTGAAGATGTTTGAATTGATAAGAGGCATTAGGAATGGCATTTAAATTATATGGGAATCTAATGTACAAATATCTTCTCCATTTCTATGAATTCATTTATAAAATAAAGTCTTGGGTCAATATACATTAGAATTGTTTTTAGTCCAGAATCCATACATGGCACACATATGAATGAGCAAAGATATCCTCTATATGCGGTAAGAACTAGATATTTGGGTGCACGGGCATAAACTTTGGGTTGTAAATTGCATTTCTTCCATAAATTACAACTGCTTTAGTTCTTTTGCCAAGCAGCCCATCTGTTCTGAACCCAGTTTAAAACAATGCATTTGCAGGTGCACTGACGTAAACCAAAACACTGCGAATCCTCTGAATCTGGGGTATTCAACGTTTCATCCAATGTCTGTGATTGAATTTATGAGGAATTACTCAACATATGTGGATAAGAACACACTATATTGCACAGTTCTCGATCACCATTACAACTACAGCCTTTCAGATTGAATTGAAGGATTGCGCCTTCCTCGATCAGAGTGGTTTTAAATCATGTGTTATACTGAGCCCCGTTCAATACCTCAGCAGCTGCTGAATTGCTGCAGCGCAGCAATTCAGTTTGCTGCAGCAGTGTCATTGAACGCTTTTTATGCGAATTTCGAATCCAAAATGGCCGATTTCATGATGAAAGATTCAGATTGTTTTTCGTATGACTCGGACAACAGTTGAGGTATATATGATAAAGAAAAGCAGTCAGCATAATAAAGAACATCAGTCAGTCACAATTCCCTTTTGTATGCACACACCACAAATGATAGTTTTTTATTGAATAAACGTTATGTTTACTTCTGAAACAAAATATAATTGAGCTGTAATATATGTCTATGTGCAGGGGTAAATAATAAATAAATATTTTGTGCTTGGTGAACAAAAACCTCACAATTAACATTGCCGTACGGAATTGTTACTTGCTTCATGGCGGCGGCCATCTTTACTACGTCACACTCAGCTACTCGCAGCATCTCCTCGGGTCGCTGCAAGTGCTAAGTTAGCAGTGCTGAGCGCTGAGCGGCAGAACGCCGTTCAATGGCAAGTTGCTAACGTAGCGCTTGCAGCAGCTGAGGTATTGAACGCACCTCAGGTGTATGGTGCTTTGCATGAGAATGAGACCTATAACCTGTTACGCTTTGATGCCCTTCAGGTTTTTAATTTTTTACTTTTTCTATGCCTGTAATCCTTAAAATATTTTTGACCGTACTATTCCTGGAATCTTATATCAAGCTGTCCTAGATTTGTTATTTTAAATTTATTTGTTTAGATTTTATTTATGAATTAATAAATGTATACACTTAGGGTTATTCACTATTCAGAGAAATTTCGGTGCTCTCTCGTTCAGCGCACTTCGGTGCACTTCAGCGATTTCATTTCGCTGACCCTTCGGTGGATTCACCACAGGGTCCCTAAGTGTGCCAAATGGGGTCCACCGATGAACAGACCGCCAAACGCAACCAACGAACCGCCGCACTGACCGCCGATCAACTGCTGAACACTGCCGAAAAAAGCCAATTAGCCGCCGACCTGAGGGTAAAAAGATAGAAAAACACAAAAAAAAAATTAAAAGGCGTTTAAAACAATGAAAATGCATGGAAATAATGAAAAGGTCCTGTAAAAAAATAATGAGGTCTTTTACAGAATAAAAAAAGTCATAAAAAAATGGGAAACAAACATTTGAGCCTAAAAAATCCAGACAAATACCTAAAAAAATAAATAAATCATGACTTTTTGCTGCAATTGAAAAGCATAAACGGTTGAATAAAAAAATGAGAAAAACTGACTTTTTTTTAAAAAAAATTGAATGCTAAAGGGAATCGCCTGTTTAAACCTGTCAAACTAACTGAAAATCTGGGCATTTCCGTGCAGTCTGTGTTTTCTCAAAATATTAAATAACTTTTCTATGGGAAATTTCACTGCCACCAAAGGTCGCCGAATTGCGCGATCTGAGGCGAACTGCACCGTATTTCGCTGGCAGTTCGCCAATTTGGCGAATTGACAGCTTTCTGAATGGACGAATGGCCATGAAATTGCACCGTATGGTGAATTTCACAGGTCAGTGCAATTCGTTGGCAAGTTCGGCTCTTATTGAATAACCCCTTTAATGTCTACGTATTATATTGGGTTGTGTATATTATTACACTTCTTCAGTGTGGCTGCATAGTACTAGTGTTTGTTATCTCTATTATTAATCCATATTGGGATTCCTATATTGTTTTTATATGCTATAACTTCCTGTTAAACTTTTATTGCCTCATCTCATATGTGGATCCTATTTATATTACGATCATCTTCTGTGATGTATATTTCTGTGGAGAAACCCTATAAAAATCACTGGTTAAAAATTTCCCCCAGGGGTAGCATTGCTTTATGTTTTCTGTGTTGCCATGACTCTGAACAATTCCTAATTTACAGATCAACAACCAAGTGAGATCAGATTGTAGGTTCAGTTGCAGCTGTATGAACTGTACGAAGATTTGGCTGACAGAAATTTTCATCACTCAGCACAGAGAAGGCAGTTGTACTGGCCTGGCTGGGTAGTATTTGTTCCATTGTAGACCAGTGGTGAAAGAAAGTGTTCAAGTGCTTTATATTCTAAGATCAATGCAAATCTCCAGCTTGCCTTATTCGTTTATAGAAACCATGCTGCTAATGAAGGTATTTCCTTCTGTTATTTTTCACGGATTTACTGATCTTTTGCCAACTGTTTAATTTTCTCTAACTCTGCACAAGTTGTGGTATATTATACAAAAATCCAAACCAAAGTCTGCACGCCGACAAAGGGTTAATGAAAGAAAAAAGATGCACTTTGATAAAGACTTCGGTCAAAACACGTTACTGCGTGTTTTATGGGTGCTGGACAAAATCCCTACAAAATCCCTAATGCCAACATCCCGACGGCCAACTTCCAGACAGAACAAGTGCCGGACATCCCAACTTCCCTACACGGCCAACTTCCAGACATCCAAGATCCCAGCGACTAACCCTGTTACTAACACCCTAACCCTTAGGGAGTTAGGCTTAGGGGTTATGGTTAGGTTTAGGGAGATAGGGTTAGTGCTAGGTTTAGGGGGGGTTAGGCCTAGGTTTAGGAGGGTAGGGTTAGGTTTAGGGGTTAGGGCTAGGTTTAGGGGGTTAGGGTTAGGGCTAGGTTTAGGGGGGGTTAGGGCTAGGTTTAGGGGTGATAGGGTTAGTGCTAGGTTTAGGGGGTTAGGGTTAGGGGGTTAGGGCTAGGTTTTGGGGGCTAGAGCTAGGTTTAGGGGGTTAAGGAGTAGGGTTAGAGTTAGCCGCTGGGATTTTGGATGTCTGGAAGTTGGCCGTCAGGGAATTGTCTGTGTAGGGAAGTTGGTCGTTAGGGAGTTGTCTGTGTAGGGACGTTGGCCGTCTGGATTTTGGCATTAGGGAACCTGGTTGTAGGGATTTCGACCCAAACCCGTGTTTTACGTATCTTTTTTAATAAAAAAAATTGTGGACCTGTTATGAGGTGATCTTTATTAACACCTTCCTTGGAGATTTTCACTAAGTGTTGGATTGCTTCAGGGGAGCCTACAACGGATCTAAAAAGAAGCTACATGCCTGATGGTGGTGGGGAGGATTTCTACCAGCCACCAAATGTATACTGTTTATGTGATCACAGCTTAGAGCCGTTTTACGTTGGCTCAAACAAAAGTGAGTTTGCTACAAAACACTTTTTTGTGTGTTTTCCTGCATTCAGGGCGTACCGCGCAATGTATGTCCTGTTTTTATTTTGTAGAATATCTGAAAAACAAGACCACTTTTTGGACCTGCACGTATGCACGAGGACTCTTTTTGTATTTCTATTCGTTGACTTTTTGTGTGCACATTGGGAGGGAGTATATACGGGACCTTGTGCTACATATTGATTTATACCTCTTTCTGATCTACGACCCCACTACTATTTGACTTTGCAAAGAAAAAAGTTATTTTATGATCGGCCAAAGTTTCAGTTCCATCAGGAACTTTTTCAAGGTCTTAAGGTCATAGACCGGGGTCAGGCGAGCGTTTTGCAGAGTGGAAAGGAACGTCCGTGAGAGTGGACGTTCCTTCTACTCTGAGTCCTGTCTGATGCCCATCTGGCCACCTCACTGAACACAGTTAGTGCCTCTTATGGAGGATCGCGCTTTGCAGCCCCGTTGAACACGCGTTGTAGTGCTTCGCCTGGGAGACACGCAATTCGTGCGTGTGCTACAGCGTGTGGCTGGCTCTGTCGAAGCGTTACAATGCTGCGACGGACGCCAGGAAGCACACCAGTACGGGCGCACATAGTGCGCTCGTCTGACCCTGGCCTTAACCCTTTGTCGGTGTTGTTTTAGATTTTTTGCATACTACGGCCCCAGCCCAGGACCAGATCTTAAACCTTAAAAACTTTGAGTATTGCTGGAGTGCGGGGTGCTTGTTTTGTTGTGGTATATTATAGCGTAGATGTTTGAAAACTATTTAATCTTCCACTGCTGATTAATTTATCATGTTAAATGTTATGCAGTTGGTGGTGGTGGAAATGGAGTGGGAGGAAGAGTGATTAGAATGCAAGGTGTGTTTATCAGTTATGTAATATGTATCACCAAGTAGCATTTCATCACAACAAATGAACAGGGATGAAAAACTAGACCTGTTTGTTTCAGTTCCAACCAAATTATTGTTTACCTGACTATCAGAGATATTAAAACCATCTGAAACGCATCCAAAGAGATTATTACTGAATAAGTTTGGAACAATCAAATTTGTGATATATTCAATTGCATTTGTTTAAAAAATTGCCTTGCTATTAGCCTGTAGCAAAGAGCTCTTTTCATATCACGGACATGGAATAAAATACTTTAAATCAAAATTCACTCCTGCAATAGGTCAGCTTTTCTTCATGAATTGAACACTGAAAACTTGCACTCAGTATCATCTGAGTCTTTCTGTTGGATCAGATAACTGGAAAAACTATCAGGGTTATTCAAAGAGATCCGAATGGCTGTCGAAAGGGAACGAACTCTGAAAATCAGCGTTCGGTTACCTTTCTTGGCCATTCGGCTATCCAGAGAGCAGGCAAGTCGCCATATCTTGGCGAATTGCCTGCACGTACAGTGCCTGTTCGAGGGCAGTGAAATCCCCATAAAAAAGCAATGCTTCATCTATTCAGAGAACAAAAGCCAGAAGTGAAAGGTTGCTGAAATGCCCTGTCAATCTGTGGATTAATTCAGCAGGTTTATTCAGACGAATCCTATAGGCTTCAATGTTAAAAATATTCCCGTTTTGATCCAATATCTAATAAATCGTTCATTATAATATTCTGCAGTAAAGAATCTCTTTATTTATAGATATTTTAGGATATTTTAAACATTTTTCTGGATTTTTTTTTAAATTATTATCATTCCCTGGACCTCATATGTAAATTTCAGAAATTTTCGCTCAGTAGTTTCTTTGCAAACAGCGTTTCACTTTTCAAACATTCAAGCAAACAGTTTTTTTAATTTATTCACTGCATTCATCTGTGGTGTCGGCTTTTTCCGGCGGCTACGCTGCATGTGATCGGCTCGTGCTCAGGTTTTTCCGGTGTTTTCAGTAATCCAGATGTTTTTGCGGGTTTCGGTGTGTGTTCTCCCTCGTTTTGCGGTGAGTTTTTTGGCGGGTTTTCGGCGACTTTTCCCTGCATTTCGGCAGCCCTGTGGTGCTTGCTGAATACACCGCAGGGTCACCGAAATGGGATTGTCAAATCGGACCGAATTGAAGAGAAAGAAAAGTCACCGAACGTGCGGTGGCTTTTCAATTCTCTTTGAATAACCCTGTATATATTGTCAAACTTTGAGTGTAACATTTTTAAATCTTTTTTGTCTATGACGTGAAAAGGGCTACCCTTACCTATTATTCATATGTTCAGTATAAGGTTGCAGTGTGCAGTGCATGAAAAGGGCAGCTCTATTGTATGAATGGTGGTTTTTAGTCTTGTTGTCCCATGTGTAAGACATGAAAAGGTATCCGAATTTTCTTAAATGCACCTGAATTTATCAAACTCCTGATATTTGTGAATTATTAAATTTCCGTAATATCGAAAAGTTGAGTCATCTGAAATGGTTGGTTCCGAATCCAAAATATCTGTAAACCGAAGTCTGTTAAGTTAAACCTTTTCTGTTTGGCCATACATATGTCTTTGAAAAAGTACAATCCATTCTGAATGCCTCTGCCAGGCTCATCTACCTCACCCACCCCTCTGTTTCTGCAGCTCCTCTCTGCGGGTCCATTCACTGGCTTCCCATCCGCTGTAGAATTAAATTCAAAATCCTTACCCTGACCTACAAAGCTCTCACTAACTCAGCTCCCCACTACCTGTCCTCACTAATCACCAAATACACTCCAGCCGGCTCCCTGAGGTCGAACATTGACCTGCGCCTAGCTTCTCCCCGCATCACCTCTTCCCCTGATAGACTGCAAGATTTCTCACGTGCAGCTCCCATCCTCTGGAATCTGGCTCTCCCTCGTGCTGTCAGACTTTCTCCTATTTTCCTACTCCCTTAAGACTTTCCTATTCAGGCAAGCCTACCACCTGACTCACTAATACACCTCAATACCCCAACCAGTCCATCACTCTCACCTTGCAGTCCTCTCCTCCTGTTTCCGCCCCCAACTCTTCTAGATTGTAAGTTTCCACAGGAATAGGGCTCTCGTCTCCTCCTGTACTAGTTTGTCAAAATGGTGTTCAGTCTCATTGTATTCAGGGCCGGATTAACATAGGGGCAGATGGAGCAGCAGCTCCAGGCCCATGCCCCAGAATAGGCCCAGAGAAAAGATAAATTTGTCTGCTTTGATAGGCATTTGGACCTCTATATCTCCAGCTTCATAGCAGCTACAGGGTCATGTCAGGTATCACTGGAAAGGCCAGAGCATGACCTTTCCAATGATACCAAACATGACCAGGTTTTATGTAACAATAAAAGTAAAATAATAAATATTTCTTTATTTTTTATTTTTCTTTCTAACACACACATATTTTTTCACTTTTCAATTATAAAGGGAACAATGATGCTGCAGTAACTCAACATCACATTTTTCATGTCACTAACAAGCGTGGAAGTGATGGTACAATCCATTATTACGAATTATTACATCAAGAACCTAAACTGCCGCTCTGCAGCGAAGTGCACGGGGGGGGGGGTTTGGAACCCTGCGCCACTAATCTCTACACCTCGCAAGGTCAACTGAGGTGTCATCGGACAGGACAGAGTCTGGCCTTTCCATTAATACCAAACATGACCATGTAAAATCTAAGAGAAAAGAAAACAAAAAACGTTTTTTATTTACTTATTTTTGTTCCAAAGCGATGGCATTGTCCATTTGTCACGTATAAAATGAGCAATACCACTGCTATTACTCACCTTCTCATTTCCCACGCTGGGAGCAAGTTCAGTGTTTTATACATAGTCATATTATTCATTAAACACCATTATCCAAAGCACATGGGAAATATCAAATTTTTGGGCTAAAATTTTATATTTTCTCATAAACATGCAGTAACAGGTTCCCATTTAATTTTTTTAACAAGAATTACCTATAGAATATATAACCACAGAGGTTTAGATGGTAAAATATGAAAAAATTATTTTACACGCTGTGATGATTGAAATCTGATTGAAAATTTACTCCCTCAGTATCTGTCTGGTTAGAAATACCGGTATCTGCACTGTTCAATAACCTAAAATAGGTTTTCATTTCACTAAATTCCAAAAAAAGCCCACCAAAATATTCAGCTCCAGGCCCATAGAGATCTTAATCCGGCCCTGATTGTATTGTAACCCTTTCTAAATTGTGCCCATTGTTCAGCGTGCAGAATACACTGGCGCTATATAAATAAAGAACCATAGATACTCGAGTATAGCGCGACCCGAATATAACGCGATGGATAGAGATTTATTACGGAAATGAGAGAATAGTCAAGACTCGAATATAATGCGAGGAGCAAAATTTTACTGTACCGGTAAACAATTAAAATCTTTCGAGGTTCTCTTAACACATTCAGGCTCCCCCTCAGGCCATGGTGCTCTGCTCTAGAATAATTTCAGGTGTAGCTAAGTATGAAGCCACCGGCCACCCGTCTTCTTTGCTAGCGATTGGATGGCTGGTGGAGGCGAGTGAGGTGAAAGATTGGCTTAAACCTAGTGTGCCCTCTGGCCGTGATGGATCCCACCTCTCCCGAATTCTGGAGTTCCTGAAGTGTTTGCAAGCATCAGGGAGCCTGCATTCACTTCAGTGAGACTACTGGAATTTGCGGTGTAGATGTCTCGAATATAACGCGACCCCATCAATTTTAAGGTAGATTTTTGTCACCAAAGTCTAGCGGCATACTCGAGTATCTACAGTAATATTAATATACAAAACAAAGTGTAAAGTGCCCTAATCAAGTCAGCAGAAGGAAGCAGAATGTTCCGTCGGATTTTTCTCTGCAAAATTTTTGTGTGACAAACCACTTTGTGGTGAATAGGCCCCACGTGATAAGACATAGTTCACAGCTTCGTCTTGTGAAGCTTGGTCTGTTAACGTTCTGGAACATGCTGCTTTTCCCTCAACGTTCAAAAGATTAACCCAGGATTCTACTTTTAGTCCTTTGCCCCTGTTGACAGTAGCTGCAGTTGTTACATGCTCTCTGCCAATTGTCTGCAAAGAATTTTGCAAAGTAATCACACCACCTTTTCATTATCAAATGCTCGTTAAACATTTATAATAACAGGGCATTCTCTGGAGCCAGAGTAAAATGAAGGGCGGAGTAACCTACATTAGGCAGAGGCCGGTTTATGTTTTTTTTTTTTTTTACTTTATATTGTGTGCTCCTCATCCGAGCAAGACAGAGGATCCACTCGCACTTTCATTCGGAGCCAAAAGGAACTGAAGACCTATTGTTAGTGCAAAGCTCATCTCGAATGGTAACAAATGATCATTCCTATTAAGGATTTAAACAATGCTAGTTAAATAAAACATCTACGTGACAGCCGCATCTCTGCATGCCAAAATATCTGGAGCATCAAAGCAAAGAGGGGATTAATCTGCTATTGTCCGCGTGAGTGATGTTTTCAGTGGAGCCTAGTTCATCACTCATGAACAACTGCAGGTTAAGACCTCAGCTGTGAAGTCACGGCGTGCTGTACTGTACATGTTTAGTGGAATGGAATTACATAGTTTAAGTGTAAGAGCATCAACCACTCCGTACACATTGTATATCTGGCTCGTATCTTTGCACAGCTCCACGATGTATCTTCTCCTACTGAAGGCTGGCATCCTTGGTATTCTTCTATCACCACAGGTGCTCGACGGGAAGGAACAGTATGAGGGGTAAGAATTTCTATTTTCTTTTTCTGATTTTCTCTATATCTTCTTTCTATATACGGAAATAAAAGGGATTGAAGAACTTCTGTATAGAGGACAAGTTTCTAGAGAACTTGAGGTTACAAGTTACCTGCATTTAAAGTGTTAATAAGATGGGAATCTAGTGATTTGTATGTAATGTTCTAAAAAATAAAATAAGTGCAGGAACTCACCAATATGTCTGCTCTATAATTCATCCTTGACATGTCATACTTAACCCGCTGCCCTCAAATGTGATATTAATGCTTAATTTTAAGGATAAGTTTGGTTTCAGGGAATCATTATATTTCTGGTGACTTATTAAGGGAACATATAATTGAAAATGAATAAAAAGCTTTTCAGAAGGAACTATGTTCCCTTGAAAAAAAGTGCATGAACGGTTTTCCCTAGAGTTCGTGCTCGACCTGACCGCTGACCATAATTAAATCAATGTAGTAAGTAAATCACAGGATTGTCTACTTGGATGTTCAAAGTGTTAGGCGTAGTGAGGGTATGCTCCTCACCTTCCCCTTTTATCTCAAAAGGACTAACTTGACTATTAGCAGTAATCCAGCCAATATCATCCCTATAAAATCTATTAACTGAATTTAATGCACATTCATAGACAGGTAGAGACCCAATACAACAGGTCCCCTCTCATGTGGTGGAGCTGACAGACACCAATCTTTACTCCATGCAAGAGGGTAGACACTTGTGATTGACTTATGTATCAGTAACTTGTGATACATCTGTATGTGCCATGTGATGAGTGCATGAGTTGTGATTTATATGCGTGTCTTCTGATGTATCTTGATGATGTACAGTATCTCACAGAAGTGAGTACACCCCTCACATTTTTGTAAATATTTTGTTATAGCTTTTCATGTGACAACACTGAAGAAATGACACTTTGCTACAATGTAAAGTAGTGAGTGTACAGCTTGTATAACAGTGTAAATTTGCTGTCCCCTCAAAATATCGCAACACACAGCCATTAATGTCTATACTGCTGGCAACAAAAGTGAGTACACCCCTAAGTGAAAATGTCCAAATTTGGCCCAAAGTGTCAATATTTTGCGTGGCCACCATTATTTTTCAGCACTGCGTTAACCCTCTTGGGCATGAAGTTCACCAGAGCTTCATTGGTTGCCACTGGAGTCCTCTTCTACTCCATGATGACATCACGGAGCTGGTGGATGTTAGAGACCTTGCGCTCCTCCACCTTCCATTTGAGGATTCCCCACAGATGCTCAATAGGGTTTAGGTCTGGAGACATGCTTGACCAGTCCATCACCTTTACCCTTAGCCTCTTTAGCAAGGCAGTGGCCATCCTGGAGGTGTGCTTGTAGTCGTTGTTATGTTGGAATACTGCCCTGCGGCCCAGTCTCCGAAGGGAGGGGATCATGCTCTGCTTCAGTATATCACAGTACATGTTGGCATTCATGGTTCCCTCAATTGCTGTAGCTCCCCAGTGCCAGCAGCACTCATGCAGCCCCAGACCATGACACTCCCACCACCATGCTTGACTGTAGGCAAGACACACTTGTCTTTGTACTCCTCATCTGGTTGCCGCCACTCACGCTTGACACCATCTGAAACAAATAAGATTATTGTGGTCTCATCAGAGCACAGGACGTGGTTCCAGTAATCCATGTCCTTAGTCTCCTTGTCTTCAGCAAACTGTATGTGGGCTTTTTTGTGCATCATCTTTAGAAGAGGATTCCTTCTGGGACAACAGCCATGAAGACCAATTTGATGCAGTGTGCGGCGTATGGTCTGATCACAGAAAGTCTGACCCCCCCACCCCTTCAACCTCTGCAGCAATGCTGGCAGCACTCATATGTCTATTTCCCAAAGATAACCTCTGGATATGACGCTGAGCACGTGCACTCAACTTCTTTGGTCAACCATGGCGAGACCTGTTCTGAGTGGAACCTGTCCTGTTAAAACGCTGTACGTAGGTAACATCACTGCTCTATAACCGTGGAGACACAGGTTCGAATCCCGACCAGAGCACCTCTCCAGTCCTTGGGCAAGACACTAAACAGTACATACTCGCCACCCAGGACATACTTGAAAACAAAAGAAATCTCAATGTATCCTTTCTGGTAAAAAAAAAAAAAAAAAATACATATACGTTTCAATATATCACATGGATTTCTGTATATAGCATATGGTTTCAGTATTTGACATATATGTCAGTAAGTGCCATGGATTTCAATGTATGACATACAGATTCCAGTATATGATCTATGGATTCAGTATATGATATATGGATTTCAGCATATTGCATATACATTAAAATATGGGAAATATGTATTTCATTATATAGCCTAAGCATTTCAGTATATGATACATGGATTTATTTCAGTATATGACATTGATTTAAGGAAATAACATGAAATTCAATCTATAACATATGTGTTTCACTATATGACATCTGGATTTCATCCTGTGCTATATGGATTTCAGAATATGATATATTAATTTCAGTATATAATCTATGGATTTCAGTATACAGCATATGACATTCTTGCTATAATATATGGATTTCAGTATATTTCATATGGATTCCACTATAATGTATGCATTTCATTATATGATATACACTTCACACTGTATGTGTAGTTGATTCTGTGAAAATGTGTAAATCTAAGTATATGCAAAGCTGAATTATGCCCCTAAACAGCCCTTCATAGTTTACCACAATAATATATATTGTATAGAATACCCAGTGCAAAATATACTCGGACATACAGATATATTGGAAATAAAGAAAACAAGCACAGACTTCGTTCCTATAATTTTTAAAGCTATAATATAGATTCATATTCTTAACCCAAAACCTAAAAATAGATATAAATATGTTGAAACTGGAAACTAGTGAAAGAAGGAAAATGGAAACTAAATCCTAAGCTTCAACAGAACTAAATAAGGTCATGGGAATAGGTTCCTTGAGGCTTCCTGCAGGAATGTAGCAGCTCTGTTTCTTTTGTCTGTCTTGCTTTTCAAGAGGCTTTTGCAATTGAACAGGAAAGTGTTATTCTGTCAGGATGACTTCCAGATTCAAAACATGTGATTTTGAAGACAAAAAGAGTCTTGCGCAACATAGTGCTGGCAGTGTCAATGTAAAATAGATTTAGGGGTCTATTCCCTAGTGGGCGCTAACGTTAGCGTTCGGATATGTAAGCGTTAACGCCAGGATAAGTGACTTTAACGCATGCTTCCCATGTTACCTTCCTGACGCTAAACCCGTAAGAAATGACTTTGCGCATCGGTTGCTTTCTGTACTTTGCGCATCCTTAACATTCACTTAACATATACTTAACATTCATTAACTATAGTTTTGATAAGTAAGGTATTACAAAGCGCTCGCACTAATTACTGTTAGGATGTTCAAGGCAAAATTTTAGCTACTCCTAAACGCTGGTGCTAAATGAGTTTGCATTTGCAAAATCATTTAGCATCCCCAAACCACTCCCCCCCAATAAATTCCATACTCACCTCTCATCCCGCGGCAAGAACGTCGGCCCGACCTACGGCTTCTTGTTGCCGGGAGAAGAGTGAGACTGGAAATAAATAGTTCCCAGTCTCCCTCCACGATCACTGCGCAGTGCTGCACAATCTCCAACAGCGAGATCACGCAGGGCTCACGGCCTGGAAGTACAAGCCTCCATGGAGTCCTATGGACTCCAGGAGGTGATACTCGCCCCGGAACACAGTGCTAACCACTGGGATACTCGCAGTAGCACTTCTGCGCCAACGCAAGATGCTGAGGCAGCACCTGACCCGGAACATCAAGCAGATTTTCCCTATTAGATTTTCCCTATTTGCATTTCAGTGCAAACTAGGAAAAAGTGCTCTTAATGTCCATAGGTTAATATTCTTTAAATTAATGTCATTCTTTTGAATGACAGTAAATGATTATTAACATGAGCAGACAGGGACTTAATGGATCACTTTCTTTATTCAGACCATTTACTTCGCAGAACACAAGTAAAATGATATAGGTCTTTATTTGTATCCTTCCTACACGCACTTTACTTAAATGCACTATTGCAAGAGATATGATGGGTGTGATGGAAAGTCACCCAAGGTCAGTGATAGTAAACCTGTTTGAGCCTGAGTGCCCAAACTGGATCACCAACTTATGTGTCTCAAAGTGTCAACCCTACAATTAGTCCAACTAGACTCAAACCACTGTACATGCGCCTACACACACCAGTGTTATATACCTATATTTGAGCGTACACACCCTTATTATATTCCTATACATGCACCTACACACCCCTATTATATATTAATATTTTATATATATATATATCACCAGCATATTCCGCAGTGCTGAACAATGGGCACAATATAGACAGGGTTACAATACATTGAGACTGAACAACATTTTGATAAACCAGTACAGGAGGAAACGAGGGCCATATTCCCGTGGAAAATTACAATCTAGGAGGGTTGGGGGTGGAAACAGGAGGAGAGGACTGCAAGGTGAGAGTGATGGACTGGTTGGGGCAGTGAGGTGTATTAGGGAGTCAGGTGGTAGGCTTGTCTGAATAGGAATGTCTTAAGGGAGTGTTTGAAGGAGGGCAAACTAGGGGAAAGTCTGACACTACGAGGGAGAGTGTTCCAGAGGATGGGGGCTGTGCATGAGAAATTCTGCAGTCTATCATAGGAAGAGGTGATGCGAGGAGAAGCTAGGCGCAGGTCACTGTTTGACCTCAGGGAGCGGGCTGGGGTGTATTTCGTGATTAGTGAGGACAGGTAGTGGAGAGCTGAGTTCGTGAGAGATTTGTGGGACAGGGTAAGGATTTCGAATTTAATTCTCCAGTGGATGGGGAGCCAGTGAAGGGACACACAGAGAGGAGTGGCAGAGACAGAGTGGTGGGTGAGGTGGATGAGCCTGGCAGAGGCATTCAGAATGGATTGTAGGGGAAGAGAGGTGGGATAGGAAAATGCCAGCTAGAATTTTTTTTACAATAGTCAAGTATATTTTTTTAAATTTAATTTCTCTGATTTATATGAGGAGATTATTACTTCTCTGATTTATATGAGGAGATTAAGGAGAGTAAGAAATGGCTGAATTCTGGGGCTATTACATAATTGGCAGCGGCAGGAGGAGGAAAGAGACTGAATGTGGGGGATGAAGGGAAGAGCAGAGTCAATTGTAACTCACAGACAGTGAAGCTGGCTTGATGGGGAGATAGTGATACGATAGAACATGATAGAGATGTCAGGAGGTGGGCGGCATTAGACGGAGGAATTCGTAGGAGCTGAATTTTCAACATGTTAATCTTTAGGTGGTGAAAGGCCATCCAGGAGGAAATGCCAGATAAGCAGTCACTGACTTTGGAGAGGACAGCATGAGATCAAGAATGGAGTGGTAGATCTGCATATCATCAGCATAGAGGTGGTAATTAAAGCCAAAGCTCTTAATTATTTTTCCCAGGGAGGAGGTGTAGATGGAGAAGAGCAGAGGACCTAGGCCAGAGCCTTGAGGTACACCAACTGATAAAGGCTTTGAAGAGGATGAGTTACCAGCAAATGACACATATTTTAAGAGTCAATCTAGGAGAGCGCAGTGTCACAGAGACAGAAAGAGCGGAGAGTCTGTAGAACAAGGGGGTGGCTAACAGTGTCAAAAGCAGCTGAGAGGTCAAGCAGGATGAGAGTAGAATAGTGGTGGTGTTTTTTTGCAGTTAGGAGGTCATTGGTGACTTTGGTGAGGGCAGTTTCCTTTGAGTGTAGGAAGCCTGATTGCAGGGGAACAATTAGAGAATTAGAGGACAGGAAGAGGGAGAGGTGGTTGAAAACTAGTTTGCTTAGAGATAAACAGAAGCAGGGTTACAGACCAGTAATTGGATGGAGAGTTGGGATCAAGCTAGGGTTTCACCCAGTTTTATTAATAATTTACACACGGCGGCCCATGTAGGCTGTCGACTATCTGTGTCCTGTGGGCGGCTGATATAATTCAAAAACAACTGCCAAGATATATAGATATTTTGTAAATGGCAATGTGTGTGTACATAATTTTTATTGTGAATAGAATTTGAAGTGGTTTGTTTTCAGTTTTAGACATTTTATTAATCATTTTATATCTTATATGTTAAATAATATTTAACCACTTCGATGCGGAGGGCGCGCTCAGTGCGTCCTCCGCATGGCTGCTGCTGTGCTGAGGACGCGCTGAGCGCGTCCTCCCTTTGGGGTCAGCGTTCGGCCGAGTTCCGGCCGATCGCTGGCCCCCCCGGTGCGGGCTGACATCCTCGATGTCAGCCCAGCATCCGGAACCGCCGCCTTCAGACCTCTCTCCCTCCCGATCGGCGGTGTTGCGGGGGTTAACCCAGGCACCATTTGTAAGGGCACAGCCTGCCCTTCCAAATGGTACCTGGCATTAACCCCTGGGGAGCTGGATCGCGAATCGGCACTGAAAAGCGCCGGTTCGTGATCCTTTCCCGGAGCTGGCCGACATCTTGGATGTCGGCCAAGCCTCCGGGAACTCCCCCTGAGGACTGGCGTCATCGTGCATAGCACGATGACGCCAGTCCTGGAGTTAACCCCTAACTGCCACCAACGGTGGAGATAGGGAGTTCCAATGAACTCCCTATCTCCCGATCCGTGGCAGCTAGGGGTTAACGTTTGGTATTGTTGGATCGGCCAGAGCATGGCAGTTCCAACGATACCAAACACGAAAGTGAAAAAAGTTTGTAAAAAAAATTAAATAAATAAAATAAAAATAAAAAAATATTTTAAAAAAATTATATAAAAAAAAATAAACACTTTTTTTTCTTTTTTTTTGGTTTGTTAATGCAGCAATATTGTTCCCATTTCAATTATAATGTGAACAATGATGCTGCACTAACGATTTTTGTATGCGGTGCGTTTGTTAAAAATTGTGTAATTTTCCCCAAAAAAAAATGTAACGAGTCCCCATCTCTAATTTTTTTAACAAGCGCACCCCATAAAAAATATAACCGCAATTGCTCGCATGTTAAAATGTGGAAAAAAAACACTTTACACGCTGTAACTTATTGAAAATTCATATTTTATTGCATTTTTTGTTATAATATACAGACAGGTCATGACGTATACATATAATAATGACATATTATTAATCTGCCGAGTCTGACGGAAAGAACGATATATAATATGTCTGGG
This sequence comes from Leptobrachium leishanense, assembly GCA_009667805.1. Classification (NCBI taxonomy): domain Eukaryota; kingdom Metazoa; phylum Chordata; class Amphibia; order Anura; family Megophryidae; genus Leptobrachium; species Leptobrachium leishanense. The sequence goes on along the minus strand of CM019069.1, from coordinate 79,183,831 downwards.
TCATATAATAAAATAAGCCTTCAAAACACGTTTAAACATGATGAGCAAAACCGGTAAAAATGAGCTCAGCACAGAGGCGGGAAAAGCCTCAGCAGCGAAAGGGTTAAAGAGAGTTGAAAATAAGACATTATGTTATTGTCCTTCAGCCTTTAAAATGCTTCTATTGTAAATACATGATTAAGGCTTCCAGCCGAAACGTTGTATGTTTTACCCCCTGTATGCGGAGAGACATGAAAATTACTGAATAAAGAATTGTTGGCGATTTAAAGATTCGGTGTGGCCCATCCTTTTTCTAAAAAGTATAGAGGAAGGCGGATCCTTTGATGGTGCACCCGGTCTTTCGTCCACAGAAATTTCTTGCTTTCACGGTGCAGCCACGCACCATATCGTTGTTTCTATTGTAAATAGATACATGTTAGTGGATAAGAGGATTAAAAAGCACTGGGCATTTATTATTTTATAAACAAGACAGAATTCTGACCAAGAAAGCCTCCCTAATGCAGCAATAAAAAGTGAATGAGGCTTATTATTATCCATCAGCAATTAGACTACATAAACTACCATCACCTACTTATTATAATGGTATCTTACCTCAATTAATGTTATTTAATTATGTTGACTATGTTTGTTGATGCAATGGCTAATATTTTAAAATGGGAATAACTTTACTTCGGGCAGTTGGAATTGTAACCTTGATGTTACCCACACTATAATTTTTTCCCAATATTGCTTATATTTATTTAATGACAAAGTGAAATTTTACCATGTACAGTATTGTATAACTAGCCGAGTAAAGGGGTTATTCACTAAGTGCCGAACGTCCTCCAAATTGCAACAACCGCTGAATTTCACCACACGGTGCAATTTTGTGGCAGTTCGTCTATCCACTAGACTGACAGTGAAATGCGGTGCAGTTCGGCACAGTTCGGCGCAGTTCTGCGATCTTTGGAGGTTTCAATGTAAAAAAATATTTTATTTTCATTTCATTTTCAGGAAAAAGTCTTTTCATTTATTTACTCTTTTTTACCACCTTATTATATTTTTTGGCCGAAAATTTTTGTTCCCCATTTTTTTTAAAAGGAGTTTCTTTTTTTATTCTGTAACAGAGCTTTTTATTATTTTTTAAAAGGACCTTTTTATTATTTAGACTAATTTTAATACATTTTTTTTAGGTTTACACACCTATCAAAAGAATAAGAGCGTTCCTATTTGTTTGGGGGGGGGGCTTTTTTGCAGTTCAGTGTATTTCGCCAACGCCAGTTCGGTGGTCTTCAGTGCTCTTCGGCAATGTTCTCCAACATTTTAATAGGGCTTCAGCAACATCATCTTCGCATTACTGTCATCCTATGGTGAATAATGAGTTCACTGTAGTTTTGGCAAAATGAAATCAACTAAATGTTTTCTCTGCTGTGTTCAAAAGGTTGAGAGTCTTGGAGTTGGAAGATTTCCATTTATCTTTGGCCCAACAATATGGAAACAAAAACAAGGTTTAGGAGAACCCTGACAATGGGCAGCAGCACTAGTGGCCTTTCGTACAAAAAGTCCTTGCTCGGGTCGCATATGTTTTTATCTCGATTGTGCCACCTCAGAGAAGATTACATCATATGTAAATCAGACTATCACCCAAAAAGGGTGGCCAGTACTAAAATGTCAAGGACATCTCCTGTACTTGAGAGGTGCATCATCCTCACATCGTTTCAGTCTTGTAAGGTTTAATCAGGAGGGTATAGCTCAGGCGTTAGCAACCTTGGCTCCCTGATGTTTTGGGAACTACATTTCCCATGTGGCTCAGTCAGCCACATGGGAAATGTAGGTCTCAAAACATCAGGGAGCCAAGGTTGCTGACCCCTGGTATAGCTGAAACCACTCTAGATACCTGAAGCAAGCGCTTCACGTCTGGATTACACATTTTATGCAGCTTAAATTTGCACTTATCCACTTTCCCACTTCCTCTGCCAATCCTACGTGGCACCCATGTATCTGAGGAAAAAGCTATGATAAGAGTTAACCCTTTCCTTAGACACCTGGGTGCTTTTGTGTTCTGGTTTGGCTTAATAACATCTCAATGTACAGTAATGTTATATTGTAATCGATGATGCCTTCTTGCCCTCAACTTTCAATGCGTACACTTCTTCCCCTTATGTTCTCCTTTTCCGCTCTGTGATATTGTTATTTAAGGCACCACAGATATGGAATAACCTCCCAGACGCCATCAAATCTTCCCCAGCCTAGAGTCACTTAAGAGATCTCTATTAACATACCTCGATACAGAATGCGCCTGTAAACATGTATCATAATGAATATATTTCCTACATATTTATTTTCTGTGTTAATCTGTATGTTTGTGTTGTTTTTTAATATCTTGCATTTTATTTCTTTATTTCTGTAACAATTCAATGTTCTTGAACCCAGGACATACTTGAAAATGAGAGAAATCTTAGGCTAGGGTCAGACGAGCGTGATTTCTACGGACTGTACATCCTTGCACACGGACGTACGTCAGTACGGAAGACACAGTAGTGGTCACACAGTCCGTTTTTTTCACTGACGTTTATTTTTTGACGGATGTAGGAGGAAAAATAAATTAAAAAGCAAAACCATTTTGTCCGTGAAAAATGCTGGACGTATAAATGCAGTCCGTCTGACCACGTTCCATCACTCACACACAAAGCTATGCAGACGTTGCGGACGCAGCGCACTTTGTGCGGCCGTTCTAGGGGTTGTACGTTCTTGCCTGCCTTGCGTCCGTGGGCCGCGGCCGTTGTGCGTCCGCAGTTCAGTGCGGACGTACTTCGTGTGTTGGGCTCCGATGGACTTTCTGTCATGCTATCACGGACGTACTTTTAGGCGCAATCACGGACGTGAACACTACGCTCGTCTGACCCCAGCCTAAATGTATCCTTCCTGGTAAAGTACTTTATAAATAAGGCCTCCAATGGGTCACTGACTTCTTGACATGGAGCCAGGTCTGCATAACTCAGCATTGTATATGATGTGCCTTTTTTATTTTACGTTAATAAAAGTTTTTCGTGTTGGCAAAACTGCAATCAAATATATATATTTTCTCGAAAATGGAAAGCTTTATTACTTATTTAAAATTTTACAAATTTTGGCCTGAGCAAAAAAAGTTTTTATCCTTTTTAAAAGAAAACAAATGAATTACATATGTCAGGACAGTGGTGTTACTGTTCAGATTAGGGTTAACCTTAACATTCTGCTTCATTTTTAGCCAACAGGTTCTGCCCCTTTTTTGATTCGAGAGCAGCATCAGAAGAATGGGCAGACTCTGTTGCTTAAAAGTGGAGCGGAATGTTAAGTTTATGCTTGGACTTAACACTACCTCAAAGGCTGTGGTCACACGAGCGTTTTTCAGAGGGATGTCCGTGAGAGAGGACGTTCCTTCCACTCTGACGCCCGTGTAGCCACCTCGCTGACTGCAGTTAGTGCTCTCAGCGCTACAAAGCTTGATCCTCCTAGGGAGGATTGCGCATTGTACCCCGTCTGCATCTGTCGTAGCTTTTTTCCAGGGAGGGCTTTTGACGTCTGGTGGTAGCACGCATAATTCGGCATGTGCTACCGCGTGTGGCCCTCCCCGTCGATCCGTCACAAAGCTGCAACGGACGCAGGGAAGCGTGGTCACACAGACACACTCAGTGCGTTCATGTGACCGCAGCCTAAAGCAAACACAAGTGGAACCGTAAACCTAAATTTTAACCCTAACCTTTGTTTATGCGTATGACATTCCAATTTGGGCCAGAGTGTCCAAATTTGACCACGTCCAAATCTAACTTTTTTAAGATGTGATTTTTCACACATTGTAGTTTTTTTTTCGCTCTGTCTTTTCAATAGGATACGTTTCAGAAACAAACGCAACTCTAAAATGTCCCATTTCTATTGTTTACATACGGACAAGTCAGGATAACAATTACATTTTACAATGTTTACAATTTTATTTGGTTTATCTCTAAACATTCCGTTCAACTGTTTGTTACTTCTTATCTATTCCATGTGCCAAACTAAATATTATCAGTACCAATTTGTTTAGTTTCTATAGTGAGAGTCACTTGTCAATGAATGGGGTTAAAACATTTATATTTGCTTTAAGTTTGATACCGTAATTCTCAATACGCTCTTATAGCCGGCATCTCTTCTAAATCTCTGGAGCTTAAGTAAATGTACCCCACTGCTTGCAAAAGGAGCATGTTTAAAGACATAAATGTCTAATCTGAGCAGCACTAAAAATACATTTTCCTGTATATTACAGAGCCTCTCTACAAATACTATAAAGGCTCCAATTTGTAGAGACCACTTAAACCGCATTCCCCCTGGATAAGCCTCAGATTTAGAGCTAAATTTTAGTACAGTACTAAGCATATTAATTGTTCCCTTAGAGGGTTAAGAACGCCTCTTTTTTTATATTGATCTGAGCAGAGATTAGTGTCTGAGAATTTGAAATGAGAAGGAAGATGAAAAGGAACCTTAGCGAAATTCTCAAGGTCGTTCCAGTTATTAAATGAGCAAGGAATGAATGTATTCATAAAGGATTCATTACCACCAGCATCTAACTGGGAGGAGTCACTGTGTGTCTCGCTTAGATTTTGACTTTTCATATACTCTGCTGAGACTCTGAAATCCAATGCATTAAAAATTCCTATATTTATCGTTATTTCAATCCAGTCGTGCATTTAAAAAATGATGTTTTCTAGCTCATTCAACAAACAAATGTATATTCCTTTCACCGTCACTTATGTTTTCAACTTCTACATACTTTGCTATCATCCATACCAGTATGAAGGGTTAAAATCCACCCTTTGTCTCCATTGATCCTCTCTTTGTTCTTCCAATGTCACACATTCTCACACATATCTATAAGATCCCTACAATGTTGTTCATCTCCGCCGCTATTTTATCCGTTAACCCAGGCAAAGGAGATTGATTTTTCACTAAAAAATGCATCCTGATATGTCTTTTAACTATCCTTTCACTCTTTAGACACCAGGTCTTAGAGGTGGTTCCACAGAATGAAGTCCAGGTCACGTGCTTGAAGGACATATGTCGATCATCGCTGGTAAGTATAAGGCAATAAAATGTCCAATAACTGCATGTTTGCTGGAATCCATTGCTATTCAGACACAGATCTGTTATCAAAAATGTTATCTTTGTTGATCGCATTTTTATGCTATTTTTATACACTAAGGGCCACATTACAATCTTGGTGCTAACCTTAACGCTCACCTGCATGAGCATTAACAATAACCGTGGTGGATACTGCATATTACAATCCAAATGCTAATGGGTTAAGTAACCCGTTTGCGTTTGGTACCTTGCACTTTTCAGCGCGAGGTTACTGTACTTTGTGCTCCCTATACTTAACATGGGGAGCGCAAAGTGTTAATCAGCGTTAGGATTACAATCTACTAGCGCTGATTAACGTCCGGCTGTGGTTAGCAAAAAGTTAACCACAGCCAGGTCTTGGTGTTAACGGATTCTGCAGAAGCGGAATCCGTTAACACCATCCAAAAAAATAAAAAAGTGATCGTATACTCACCCCCTGTCCCGCGGCGAGGACCACGGCTCCAACCGCCTCCTCCGTCCGGCAGGAGCAGGGATAGACTGGGGGAAAAAGTTCCTCAGTCTCCCCCTGCGTATCACTATGCCGAGATCCGGCAGGTCAAATGAACGCTGGCGTCTGGCTCAATGGAGTCCTATGGATGCTAGCGGCAGCGCTCAGCGCCGCCGCGAGCATCCCGGGGCTTTGTGCCTGGTAACGATGCAGGCAGCTATTTTAGCACCTGCATTGTAATTCCACGCTAAAACTGGGGCGCTAGGCGGGCGCAGTTTTTCCTCCCTAGCACCCCCGTTTTACCGTGGAGAATGTAATTTAGCCCTAAGTTTGATACTACAAAGTTGGTGCTAACTTAAAAAGAGCTGTTGTAAACTTACCACCAGGGCCATTATCGTCTATGGAGTTGTTAAGTTTACCACAGCTTTGGTTAAGTTAGCACCAACTTTTTAATATTGCCCTAAAAAGGTACATAGAAAATCTGGTCTGTAGGTGGAATTTTTGCAAAATGTGGGCCCTTTTATAGTTGACCCATTGATACACCCATTAGTAAACCCGTTAAGTTTAATGGCTTAACTCATTTATGTTAAAACTTCCCCCTATTCCATCTAAGCTGCAAACTCTTCTTTTACTTACTGTACGGTAGGGCTTCTTATACTATGTAAAGGAACATGCGGCAGCTGGAGAATAACAAGCAATTTGCTTATAATTCTCGCTTGCAGCTGGCAATATAGTAAAATTACTGGTTGTCAAGTGATTTCGCTTAAACAAATACAAATAATAATCGAAAAACGAATTAAATGGAGTTAAGAGTTACACGTCAGCTGGAATGAATGAAGAATGTAATAGGCGGGTTGTTATAATCAATCCAGATCTAAATACTTGGTTTTGTGAAAAAGCTAATTCATATTTCTGGTTCTTTGTTCGTCTCAATTGTATTGCTTATGATAAATATAGACATGTTATAAAGCACAACAGGTAAATATGTGTCACTACAGTATTACATGTTCAAACATTAATACTATATATATAATAACAAGTTAATAGACGTCTTCTCCAAGACCATGAAATGGAATTCCATGGAATGCTTATACAATGTAGTATTCTTTAACCCATTAGATTGTAGGTGACTAAATCTACTTTAGATTAAGTCAACAAAAATCGGGTGATATTTGGTCGACTAAAACTAATTCAGATGACTGAAATATGTATGACTAAAACCAAATAGAAAGCTATTACTAAAAATCAAACCTTGCTATCAAAATTAACATTGGATGGGACAGAGGCAAATGGGGATGAGAAAAACTCAGGGCAGAGGCGCAGTACTGGTGAGAGTCTAGACCAGTGTTTCTCAAACCTGTCCTCGTGACCCTCATTTTGTAGATCACCTTGGGGAAAAGCAGACTGAATCCTGCAATCACTGAGCAGCAAATCATATCACATGTACTGTGCTTCAGATATCCTGCAAATCTGGCGAGGCGGCGGGTCCTGAGGACAGGTTTGGGAAACACTGGTCTAGACACAAATGGAGTTAAAAGGGAAAGGCTAAAGGCTCCCCATAATCTCAGCTCCAGGCCCAAAAGCCTTTTGTCCTGCCCATGGAAAGCCAAGGCATCGCTGTTTTGATGATATTGTGTGAAAAACATTTCCCGCCGCAGCACATACCATGCCATCAATGTGGCGGGCGGGCTTAGAAGATGCGGGGCATACTAGTATGCTCCCTTGACTTCTATGGGCCACCTCGGCCCAACCCCGCAACTGGTGCGCGACGCGCATCGTTGGCTGTTGTGAGATTCCATGAATACAGGATGTCCCCCTGCAGCCAATGACATGTGTTGCGCGTCAGCTCCGTGCGTGGGCCAAAGCAGAGGCCCGCCACAACACCTGGCGTCGGGGCGTCCTAGTTCGCCCCGCTGACATTAACACCCTCCCAGCAGGTGCCACGCATCTGTCCGTAAAATGTTAATGTCAGATACAGATTCCCAGGTAGCATGAACACAATGGGTGTTTATAAGAGGCCAACTGAAGTAGGAATTAGTTTGGGTATCGCAAGAGTTTCCTTTTAATAATTCACAATACACTAAATCCACTACAAATGCTCAAATTGTTTTAATAATGCCCACTTCCCTTTTGAATACGCTTTTCTGCTACTTCTTTTGAATGATTGCTCTGTTTGGCATCACATTGACCTACCATTGTTCGTTCTCCAATTTTTCACCAGCTGATTTTTTTTTCTTCATGTGGAAAACAATTCTACCTTCATGTGTCTGATTGAAAGTGTTGCGCATTTGCTAACAGTAAATCTGTATTCTGATTCAGTTACTTACACACAGATACACTGTAATTAATGATGCAGCAATCTATCTAGATGGGACGAGAGTATTTTTTCATAGATTTCGATTGTGTCTCTAGATCTCCATGGAATTCTAATGAGATACGTCTTAGGCTGGCGGCACACGAGCAGATTTTTTGCGTCCGTCGGTGCACGCAATTTGCCGTTCGTCGTAGCTTTTTAATTGAGTCAATGAAGAACACTGCACGATTCACCTGCACACTTGTTCAAGACACGGCATTCGCGTTTTGGTACAGACGCGAAAATGGCATGGACGTGAAAAAGCTAGGCGTCCCGCAGGAGCTACGTGTAAATATTTACGATCGCAAGTGTGAAGGCCAGCACGCTGAAGCATCTGCTCATGGCATTACTGATAGTCTGTTGAATACAATATCTCCCGTTAAAATGTGCGTACGGTGAACACACTACATACTGTACAACATCTTCTGTCAAAAAAAGCGTACGTAACGGACACACTGAACGCAGTACCTGAACGCGTGTGTCCCGCAATGCCTTAGGCATTTACTTGTTGCAAACTGTATTCCGTTGGTACTTACTATGTTATGTGTCATTTCTCATTTTCTTTTCCCAACAGTTGGATCTTTGGATACCTTTAGAGCCAGATGGTATCAGAGTCAGAACCAAAGTGCATGTCAGGATCCCATCCACTGCTCTGCAGTCCGTGAAAGAGGACCTGCTTCGCTGTTCACTAGATTTTAAGTAGGTGAACTGATGTGTGTTTGGAGGTTTTAATCTTATAGACTGCGGTTACGTTTAAATTGAATCTCAGCCATGAAGAATAACGCATTGAAAAGAAGGGAGCGCGTATCAAATACAGTGTCAGGATGGTACGGCAAATCATTGCAAGCAAGATTGCTTTGCAAGCAAGATTTGCCTTTAATAGTCTCGGCACACAGCCCTTGTCTTAATGGATAATTAAGCATTTGAGCTTCAGGTGCTGTCTGCGATTTGTACACCTTCTGGCATTCGATGAGTTAAGACTGGGAGATTGACAGAAAAATGTCACATTAAAATAAAAAGCTTGTCACAGTAAAAAGTTGAAAGTTATTTGCAATACCTTGAATCCTCTAAACAAAACACAAGTAGTAGATACAGGGCTCTATTACATCCCCAACGCAAATCTTAACACGTGCGCAAAAACGCATTAACGCGGGGAAAAACCCTTTGCGCTGAACATCGTATTACAACGCCCACACAAAAAATGCGCGTTAACGTCTAACGCGGGTGGACCTGCGCGAACCATTTGCGAGCGTAATGTACTGCGCGCGTCCAATACTTAACATTGTGAGCGCAAATGCATTTGTGTGCTGGTATGCGGATGGTATTACAATCAATGCGCAAATTTTAACGGACAACGTTTGCGCATACTTTTAACGTTTTTGAAAAGATGGTGTTAATGACAAATCTGAACGACCTGGACGAACTCAAATATACCAGCCCAAAAGAAAATACGCAGCAACGTATAGTTACACATTCTACACATACCCAAACAATAAAATCTAGAAGTTGTGCGTGTTTTTATTATTGCTGCAGCATATATACACAGATTGATTTTGGCAGGTGCAAAAACCTAACAGGAGACAATTGTGGTTCTTAATTCTGATTGGCTGAATCGCGTATAAAAACAGTCCGCGCAATGTTTCTGCGCGTCTTTTTACGCGTGTAATTTTTTTGAGGGATGAAAAAATGTGCGTGGATAGTAATACCAGCGTTAATTTACGCACGTTAGTTTGTGCGCGAAGCGTTAAATGTTAACGCGCTGCGCAAGCTTTTTTATGCAAAGAATGTAATAGAGCCCACAGTGTTTTTTTAAAATATATTTATACATTTTTTTTCATGGTATAAGAATTGAATTTTCAGTTAGCATTTTTCCTCAGAATGACTTTCAGCATATTTACCTAAAAGAGGGATTATACCTCTATTAAGTTATTATTAAATTTTCCACCCTGGTGCCCTATTCCCAATTGTCACTAAGACATAACATCTCCTGTAGTTACCACAATGGGAGTCATTATTCCAGTCTTGCTGCAAACTGGGCTTGCGGCTCGAGTATTTCTATTCTTTATGCGAGTTACTGTAAATTAATATTTCCTATACCCTGTATAGGAGACGATGATTTGGACCTATGAATGGAAGCACCATCTATTCCTATTGCACTTATACCCAGGAGATGGTATTTCACTGAGAAACAGAGTTTCCCTAAAGCTAGTGTTAAGTGATTTTGCATTTGCCTCATCAAAACAGTGTTCATTTGTGGTAAAAAGACAATATGCTGGGCACTGCAGCAAATATGACTTGGCTCAGGTTGCACAATACAGATTTAGTACGCATAAAAATTGGTCTTCTAATCCAGAGATGTTTTTATATTTTTGGCATAATGATTGTAATAAGACACAGTATCTAGTGGTTGCCACTTTCAAATGCACATTAAACCTCGATCCTATTATTTTCGTTAGTTTTTATTCTATTGTTTGATGCCATAAAATAAAGCATTTTTGCATAGCTGGTTGCCCAGTCCTGTGAATACTATTTGTATTTTGTTGAATTTAAACTACTGAGTTACTGGAATAATCTCCCGGACAGGTCGTTAAAATACCATAGAAACTCGAGTATAGCGCGACCTGAATATAACGCAATGGATATTTATTATGGAAATGAGAGAATACTCTAGACTCGAATATAACGCGAGGAACAAAAATTTACCGTACCAGTAAACGATTAAAATCCTTCCAGGTTCTCTTAGCAGTCAGGATACCCCTCAGGCCAGGGTGCTCTGCTCTAGAATGATTGCAGTTGTTAAGTTTGAAGTCGCCGGCCACCTGTCTTCTTTACTAGCGATTAGATGGTCGGCGGAGGCGAGCGAGGTGAATATTTGGCTTAAAGCGAGAGTGATGGATCCCACCTCTCCCGAATCCGGGAGTTCCTGAAGTGTTTGGAAGCATCAGGGAGCCCGCATTCACTTCAGCGAGACTACCGGAACTTTCGGGAGACTTGGGATCCAGAGCAAGGCAAGTTGTGTGAGGTTTTTGTTTTGTTTTTTTTACATGCGATGCAGATGTCTCGAATATAACGCGACCCCTACAATTTTAAGGTAAAAGATTGTCACCAAAATCTAGCGGTATACTCGAGTATCTACATTTCTATATACTCGAGTCACTATTTAGTTCTCCTGGTTTTTGTTTAATTCTTTTAAGTGGCTTAGTCCCATGAATGTGAAGTACTGAAAGGAGGAGGTCTTGACACGTAGCCAAGGCATTGCCATACAAGCAATCCTCACACTCTAGGCAGGCAAGCAGACGACATTTACACAACCTCTGTGGAAAGTATGTTCTCTGTGTAAGGTATGCCTGATGGCACACTGACTGACTGACACCAACTTCAGCGCCAAAGGCCAATCCCACTTTACTGTGGGATGACCCCCAGTTCACTTGGTCCAAGGATTTTAAAGCATTGCAATACCCCCTCCTCATTTTGTCTCATTCTCCCACTCCTCATTGTGATTCTATCTCCCCTTATCTCTTTCTTGTGTCTCTTGTTCCTTTTTTCCCTCTTCCCATGGTTACATTTGGACAGCCTGAAATAGCCGTTCCCTAGGACTATTTTTGGACATAAACCTAGAACTGCAGCTTCATCATTCCATGTTATTCTATTTCTGCTTACCTTTCCTCCCATGAGCTCAGCTGTCATGGCTGGGGTTCCATCGGATTGTTGTTGGCCAGCAGCACTGTCCTTGTTGGCCGGCCACCCAATTATATTTCCGGCTCTCGCAGATGCCGAGAATGCAGGGAATATGGCTTGATGATGCATTGCCTGCCGGATTCAAAAGCTGGAATGTTCATTTGCCTTATTGCCCTGTCGTGTGTCAGGAACCGTGCCTGCTCCAAACCAGCTGCATGAAAAGTGCTGCCCTCATGGTCAGCACTAACTACCAGCAAACACAGTTAATGCACAAAACACCACACCTCTACCTGTGTCCATAAAGGACCACTCCCCCCTGTGTACCTCGCCTCAGTATTGAGTCTGTTTCCCTACCTTATCAGTCATACTGTATCTGTTTGCTCCTGATTCATTGTGTACCAGACCCTCTGCTTTGCCCACTGACCACCGATTACTTGTCTTCTGCCAGCCACTGACCTCAGATCACCCATTGACCACTTTCCTGATTACTCCTTTGTACTGTACCTCTGGAATCATCCTGAATCTGCTTACACCAAGGTGTGTTTGTTTCCCTGCATACTGGACTCTGACCCCCTGAACTTTGGGTCCCACCATGGCCCACGCCAGGTGCCTCCCTGACATCATGATTCCTACCAGATGGCACGGTCTTGTTCTCCATTATACTGTTTTCTTGAGTACTGACGTCTCTGTTCTGACCACTCTCATGTCATTAACCCTTGTTATTCCTGTTTACCGTGTATTGACCTTGGCTCCGTTTTCAGACCATTATCTTCGCTGTTATATATTTGTTTAACCTCATGTACTGAACCCTGGCCTGTCTGACTACACTCTCTGGCTTCTGACTCCGGCTTGTTCTTAACCCTGTTTTTTCTGTATGTCTGACCTGTTGCTAGATTTCTGACTATTCTAATGACTGGCAGTATAGGTTTTGTAGTGTCTGCATGAGGGTATCAGGGATATCCTTTACATCAGCTTTGCATTGGTCTGACAATAAAAAGCACACTATATGGACAAAAGTTTTGAGACATCTGATCATTACACCAGCAGGGACTATTATGACATTGCAATCAAAACATATTGACATTAATATAGAGTTGGACCCCCTTTGCAGCTATAACAGCTTCCACTCTTCTGAGAAGGCTTTCCACAAGATTTTGTACTTTTTCTGGGGATATTTTTGCCTATCATACAATACAGTATTCGTTATGTCAAGCACTGATGTTGGACAAGAACCCCTGGCTCCCAATATCCTATCCACTTTATCCCAAAGGTGTGTGATGCGGTCTGAGGTCAGAGCCCTGTAGCATTTTCCAAACAGACACATGAGCCGTCACTCCACAGAACACATTGTCACTGCTCTAGAGTACTGTGACGACATGCTTTATACAACTCCATCAGACACTTGGCATTGTACTTGGTGATGTGAGGCATGCATACAGCTGCTCGGCCATGGAAACCAATGCCATGAAGCTCCCACCAACGCACAGTTTTTGTGCTGATATTAATGCCAGTGGATGTTTGAAACCCTTCAGCTATGGAATCACCAAAAGACTGGTGACTTTTACACACCATGAGCCCCAGCACTCAGTGACCCTGCTCTGTGACTTTATGTGATCTTCTGCTTCATTGCTGAGTTGCTGCCATTCCTAAACACTTCGGACAGTATTACAAAGTTGGTGCTAACTTAACCAGAGCTGTTGCAAACTTACCAGAGCCATTATAGCCTACCACACTTAAATACACTAATCTTTTCAGAACGACAAAATTTTGTACAAAGTTTGAAAATGCGGACTGCATGGCTCGGTACTTGGTTTTAGGCTAGGGTCAGATGAACGCATTTTTCACGTTGTCTGTGAAAAAGTGCGTTCGAACAAATGGACGCATTTTTTCACGGAATACGCGATAGCGGTCATACGATGCGCAGTTGCATCCGTGATTTTGTACGGATCATCAATAAAACACTTTGTGCGTCTGGACGTTATGTTGGCCGGACATTAGCAGTGTCTGACGTCTCCAATTCACGCACACACGCCGCTAGCGGACACAGCGCACTCTGTACGTCAGTACTAGCGGTTTTACGTTCTCGAAAAAATGCGTTCATTTGCCACTTGCGTTGCGCAGCCGGACTTTTGTGCGACCGTACTTCGTATATTGGCCGTCATTGCCCGGCACTTGCTGCTAGTGCGGCCGTGATTAAGTGCGCCTGCACGCGCGTTCGCACTGCGCTCGTCTGACCCTAGCCTTATACAGCTGTGGTGATATTGCATCTATTCTGAACCACCTCAAATCAATATTTTAGGGGTGTCTCCTAATACTTTTAGGGCTCTATTAAATTATTCGCGCGAATGTTAACGCGTGCACAAAAACGCATTAATGCGAGGGGAAAAACCCTTTGCGCAGATCGTCGTATTACAATGTCCACGCAAAAAATGCGCGTTAACGTCTACCGCTGGTGAACCTGCGCGAACCCTGCACGAGTGTAATGTGCGTTGCGCGTCCTATACTTAACATTGTGAGCGCAAATGCGTTTGTGCGCTGGTACACGGATGGTATTAAAATCTATGTGCAAATTTTAACACCAGCGTTTGCGTGCATAATTTTAACGTCTTTTAAAAACTGGTGTTAATGGCAAATCTGAACGTCCTGGCCGAAACCAAATACACCAGCTCAATAATAAAATACAGCAAAGTATAGTTACACATTCTACACATACACAAACAATAAAATTGAGTGGTTGTGCGTGTTTTTATTATTGCTGCAGCATATATACTCAGATTAATTTTGACAGGCGCAAAAACTGAATGGGAGACAATTGTGGTTCTTAATTCTGATTGGCTGAATAGCGTGAAAAAACAGTCCACACACCGATTTCTGCTGGCAGCGTTAAAGCCGGCGCATTTATACGCATCTTTTTTACGCGCGTTATTTTTTGACGGTTGACAAAATGCGCTTGGATTTTAATACCAGCGTTAATTTACGCGCGTTTATGTTTAACGCTTCGCGCACAAATTAACGCGCTGCGCGAGCGTTTTTGCGCAAAGAATTTAATAGAGCCCTTAGTATTTAGTATCCATATCCATATACTAAATATTGGAAGAATGGTTGGGGGAAGCATTCTTTCCCTAATGTCCAATCTACTGCCCTAGGCCTGGGCCTAGTTAACCCTAAGGCTAGGGTCAGACTAACGCATTTTTCGCGTTGTCCATGAAAAAGTGCGTTCGAACGAATGGACGTATTTTTTCACGGAATACGCGATAGCGGTCATACGATGCGCATTTTCGTCCGTGATTTTGAACGGATCATCAATAAAACCCTTTTTGCGTCTGGACGTTATCTTGGCCGGACATTAGCAGCGTCTGACGTCTCCTAATCACGCACACACGCCGCTATGCGGACGCAGCGCACTCTGTACGTCAGTACTAGCGGTTTGATGTTCTCGAAAAAATGCGTTCGTTTGCCACTTGCGTTGCGCGGCCGCACTTTTGTGCGGCCGTTCTTCATATGCTGCCTGGCATTGGACGTCATTTGCTGCTAGCACGGCCGTGATTTAGTGCGGTTAAACGCATGTTAAAACTGCTTTCGTCTGACCTTAGCCTAAGCAAGACTACATCCCAGAGTCATCGTAACTTAGGTTTGGCTCATTCCGTAGTGAATTAATGGCTAGAGTAAACTCCAATTAACATTTTAATCAGAATTTCTCTCACAACCAGATGCTAATGATGATAGACTAATGCCAGGTAAGCAAAAACCTAATTTTTAAAACTTACATTCCAAATCTGAGTGTGTTAAATAAATATGTTTGCCTTTTATTCTGCTTTTCCATATCAGAATATTATGTGGAAAGATTACATTATTTTGATTGATATTCTCTAGTCTCCAAAGCCTTCTGTGAAATTACTGAATATAAAGCAAGGTAAAATAAGGCTATTTGGCAGATCTAGGATTAAAGGAGCTGCTTATGCAAGCTATCAGTGGGCGTTATGCATAGGTCTATATATACTTCTCCGTTAAAGCACAATGGGTTTGTAATGTTCTTCGCAGTGACATCCCAAACAATGGAGATGTTATATAAAGCATGTGCTTAAAAGAAAGGGGTCATGAAATTGAATGATTCTCATTGTAGCGAGACCTGCGATAAATGAGATGGATAAGACTTATTCGAAGGAATAAGACGCCCTCATTTAAATAGAGTTGGGAGGCGGGTTTGGACTTTTTATTTTAATGCGGCAATATTTCGCCGAGCGCATTATATGAAGTATCAGGGGACAGCTTATGCTAGATGAAGCATTTTCCATTTAACAAGCACTGCTCATTTTAATAATAATACATTCCAACTCTCCCATATCTGGGTGGCATTTATGATCAGAATTGATGTTCCAAATTATAAAAAAGTGTGAAGTTAACCAGGTTGGTACTTTAACAGCTGTTAAATATATCGTAGCACAAAAGCTGCATTTCTCCCATACGTATTGCAATAGTTAATTTGCATCTTACAGGAAGCGTTACCAAACCTGTACTTATCTGCTACATGTATAAACATTTATTTCATTAGTCTCAATTTACTTGTCAGATCTTTAACTGCATTACAATAACTGATGCGAACGCGAAGCTGCCTCTCATACTGGAAGAGGTCATAAAGCAATGCAAGGACTAACAAGTGCTGTGGGAATCGCCCTATGCATAAACGTTTGCTGTAGATTCTTGCGTATGTATGGCATGAGAGCAAGGGGCGGCTTGTATCGCCAACCAAGGGCTCGTTATGTACATATGAAATTTGACTTCGGTGTCTGATATTCCCCTTTGCAAACTGAGTGCCCTGAAAAAAAAATGCTTAGGAGGTTGGAAGCCAACACTATTTAGGATTTATAAAGTCTTTTTTGGCCCCCCCCCCAAAATAATTGCTGTATGTGTTGACATAGAAAGAACTAAAAATGTTTAACTAATACTTTTTAATATGTTAGTAAAAGAAAAAACCACAAACCACATATACTGTATATACATACATACAGAAAAAATGGCGTCGCTTGCACCTGTACTCACCAGAGCGGCAGGGCCGGACTGGCCTACCGGGATAGCGGGAGGAATCCCGGTAGGCTGCTTCTTTTTGGGGCCGCTGGGCTGAGAGGCCGTTTCAGAATCAAAAGTAGTTTCACTTTCAAGCTTTTTTTCCCCCCTTCAGTCAGCTGCCTGTATTGTACTGTGGGGGGCGGAGCTAAGGCCCCTGGTGACTGACAAGCTGAAAGGGGTGTGTGTATGGCCTGCTTTCTCTGCGCAGCCTCAGATCCAAGCAGGAAGCTGCCTGCTCGAGTGCATGCATGGCCGGCTTTTACCATGTGCGTAGTGCGCCCAGCACCCGGCCCCATGCTTTCAGCAGCCCCGCTCAGTAAGTGAATAACACAGGCACAAACACAGTGAGAGGGAGTCTGTGTTTCAAGTCACTGAATCCACCAGAGGTGAAAGAAGCATCCCCTCCTGAGTCCTGCTGCAGCTGAGTGAGCTCCCCCTCCCTAGACATTCCTCATTGAGGGCCAGAGATCCAGCAGCAGATAATGGCACACTGACCAGTCCAGACACCCCGGAGACATCTCTGCCTGAAAACTCTAGTGTTATAAAAGGTGCTTTTTTTAAATTTGTTTTTGCTTTTAAAATGCTGGGAAATCCAGGCTGGTCAAAACCACATACTGTACCTGCTGAAGGTGTATTTATCAGAAGGGAGGTGGTTAACAGCCCAATGCTCTTGTTTGTCCTCATATCCACAGAGAGTCTTAGATCGTTCTTTTAAAAATATCAATTTCAAGATATTTGCTTTTCTCAAGGCAGAGATGAGAAACCAAGTCAGCACTAGCAAGTACCAAAAAACAGACCCCCCCCCCCATAACTTTCATTGTTTTTTTCTGGCAATGAAAGTGTTAAATGCAAGCAGCTATGTTAATAATAAACCTATAATGCGTGTAACTGTGTAAATTAACTATTATTCTCATAACTTAAAATCATCCTAAAAGGGGTTTATTCATAGAGCACCGAAATTTCAACAGAATTTCAGTGCTTTCTCCTTTGGCAAACCTCAATTTGCTGACCCTGCGGTGAAGTCACCATTCACCGCAGGGTCATTGAAGAGAGCCACTGACTGAACGCCGCTGAAAGACCAACCAAGCAGACTGCCGAACACAGACAGAAAAAGCTGAACAGCAGCCGAACAGGGGTAAAAAAAAAAAAGGACGCAACTTTGAAAGGGCATTTAAAATTAAGCATGGGAATAATATATTATCTAGACTGTAAACTGCTATGTACAGGGCCCTCTACACCTCTTGTTTCCTTCCTATGTCCATTCATCTGTATTTCGTTCCCTTTGGTTATTGTAAAGCGCTGCGGAACTATTGGCGCTATATAAATGATAATAATAATGTCCTATGAATAATAATAAAAAGGTCTGTTACGGAATTTAAAAAAAAAAACGCTAGGTAAACAAATCTGAATAATAAAATTTGCCTGAAAAATACCTAAAAAAATTCTAAATAAATTAATAAAGAGACTAGAGGCAACCCATGTTCTACTCCCTCCTCATATCTCCATGTCACCATGTATGTAAGAGGCATGTTCTCCCTAGCAATACACAACCTGCATGACTAATTATCTAAACCTTGATGGCCCCCATGATGTTAAAACAACTGTTAATTAATGTTCATACACAGCGCACATTAATTTGTTTTTGTTTTTATTATTATTATTATATATTGCTGTGCAGCTCTGAAACGTATCGTTTTCGTTTGCACTTATCACAATATAGGGCTGGTCTAATTTTTTTCCAGGGATGCTTTTTATTCCCAGTCCGGCCCTGCAGAGCGGCTGCAACAGCAAGGAGTAACAACCCAGTTCATGTATAAAACATAACAGGAAATGTTTTTTTGTCATCTGCGCTCGTTTCTATACAATTCCATGTGCAATAAAACACTATCAGAGGTTTTAGTTTGCTTTAATGGCCATTGAAACGTAAGCTCACTCGCCCCATCAAGGCACCTCTTTGTAGAGTGAGTCCTAGCCAATGTACCAAAAGCTGCTCTTCTGAGCAGCTGCATGCGCTCCTGCTGCTTTTCAGCTAAGGAGAGGCAGAAAAATGGTGGGTTTTATTTATACCATATACTGTATATGTACTGTATATGTATTTCTGTAATTAAGAGTTAGGAATTTGTACTCTGGTTTCACACCAGATTACCCATTTCATCCTGGATCATAAAATACAGAAAATCATAGATGGAGGAATTATTCCCTTCTATATTTATCAGCATCTTTGCATCCTGTCATTGCTATGTCTATGTGTGTAAGAGTGCAATGCTCCAGAAACAATTGTAGCAAAGAGCAACGCTCATCATGTACCGGGGCCAGTCGAGCGGCGCACTACGTGTGCCTATTCTGACGTGCCTCCTGGCGTCCATACGCAGGGCTGTGCCATACGCTTTGACGCGCGTATGAATTGTGTGTGCTACAGCAGACGTGCTGTGGCCGTGCTAAAAGCCTCCCTGTCGAAACGCTACGAGGCACGTTCGACGAGGCTGCAAAGCATGATCCTCCATAGGAGGATCGAGCCTTGCAGCGCTGAACACACTAACTGTGCTCAGCGAGGTGTCCAGACGGGTGTCAGAATGGAAAGAACATCCACTCTCACGGATGTTCCTTCCGCTCTCAAAAATATATACTTTTCTTTAGGTTACATTCTGTCCTTCCCCAGAGGTTCCTTTGTAAATCTGTAATAATTTGCCTTGTTTAACTCATTAAATACCAAGGTATTTTCCATAAATCCACTGGCAGGACTTGGTGGTTTAATGGAAAGTGACTTTCCATTACCCACACAGTAAATATAGACAGCGGCGTCCCACTGTATAGGTTCTCCGTAGGTTAGCCCTTTGACGAGGTTGAAAAGTACTTCTACATTTACATTGTAGTTTTAGCTTTGTGGTTCTGTAAAGTAAAAAAAGGATCTCAAATAATTTCAACAGATCAGCTGACATGTGTTGAAATTGTAGGGGCTTATTCTGCAGCCCATTTTTAAAAAATAATTTCCATTTGCATTGCACCGGATTGAGTATACTCAATATTGGAAGATCAGCAAGTGCTTTTGAAGAATAAGTATACCCAATGGTAATGAAGGGGTTACAGTAATTAAAAGTGCATAAAACCAGAGAGCAATGGCAAGGTGTACTGTAAATATTGTTAATGAAAAGCAAGTCTTGTACAATTGAGCAAAAGGAGACATAAGTATTGCCCGTTTTCAAACCACATATGCATTTAGCAGCTAACATCACAAACAGATAATCGTGTCAGAAAGGTAAGTGCGTGCATTTATGTCAGGACGTAGACGTCTCCAGACTCTTCTTATAAATGTAGACACATTGCTAGACGTAGGAATTGAATTTTAGGTATAAATTTAAAAATCTTTGGTTTAAACGTGCTGATTTGGTTTAGGAAAATTTCAAAAAACGTTAACGTTCCTCAAATATATTTTTTATGGAATATATTCACTATGAATTGGCAAATCTTCAGGAACATAATGTTCATAATTTGTTTAATAGCCATGGTTGCCTTTTGTTTGATCCCTCATGAGAGACCCATAGGATGCCCCTTTTCTATCTGGTTGGTGTGTTTGAGATGCAAAGATAAGATTTCACCATGAGAGATTATACCTCCGTGGCTGCTTAACACTGGTTTGTTTACGAGTCAGCTGTTATAGCGACTAGGCTCGTAATTATTACATCCCGGAAATCAGTACCGGCAAAAGTGCTGTGAACCATCACTCGTATTCCCTCTTGAAGTCTGGAGGACTCTACGAAGAACTGTGCATATGCAATTTCAGAGGATTGTTCTTTAAGTCACCAGAGTATTATTGTTCTGTGTTTTACCATTTAGGAAAACCGTAGGTGCCAGATCTCACCCTTCTCTTCTTCTCTTCACCAATGGACAAGAGATGACTTTTAATTGTATTTATTGCATAAAAATGAATTTTTTTCTAAAAGTATCCAAGAATTTTACAGGTGCATTTAACACCAGTTTTTGGTAGCCAATATTTTTTTTTCTACAAATATCCACATGATTAACAAGCAACTCGGCATTGCTTGCTATTCACTGGCTCCAACTACATTTGTACTGCCTATACAAAAAGTACAATATAAGTGTAAATTTACAATAAGGCTAGGGTCAGACTAACGCAGTATTAACGTGCGTTTAGCAGCACTAAATCACGGCTGTGCTAGCAGCAAATGACGTCCAATGCCGGGCAGCATACGAAGAACGGCCGCACAAAACAAGCGGCAAACGAACGCATTTTTTTGAGAACGTGATACCGCCAGTACTGACGTACAGAGTGCACTGCGTCCGCTAGCGGCATGTGTGCGTGATTAGGGGACGTCAGACGCTGCTAATGTCCGGCCAACATAACATCCAGACACAAAAAGTGTTTTATTGATGATCCGTACAAAATCACGGACGAAAATGCGCATTGTATGACCACTATTGCGTATTCCGTGAAAAAATGCGTCCATTCGTTCGAACGCACTTTTTCACGGACAACGCGAAAAATGCGTTAGTCTGACCCTAGCCTAAGTTGCACAAGTTGAGACGTATCAGGAATGGCAGTGGAGCTGATAACATTTGCAACATAAGAATTAATGTCTCACTCTGAAATATTACCGGTTCATCCAGAACTGAGCAGATTATCTTCCACCCTTTGCATGTTACATATCCTGTACAAAAGATGCATGATCATAGAGTTCAGCCTTTCACACATCACCTACTGCTGTTGATCCAAAAGAAGACAAAAAACACAGTCTGAAGCGCTCGCTGAAAATGCATCATAATGGGGAAAAAATGCCTTCTTGACCCCTGTATGGGGTCAGATTTCTCCTTGGATCAAGAAGCTTTAACCCACATATTAAATATCATGACCCTTAATATTCTGTGTCTGCAGGAAGTCATCCAGTTGTTGTTTAAAAGTCTGTACAGTCTCTGACAAGACCACCTCAAAAGGCAGAGAATTCTGAGCTTTATTGTTCTCACTGTAAAATAACCCTTCCTATGCTTTAGGCTGAATTTCCTTTCATCAAGTCTAAATGGGTGACTTTGTGTCCTGTGTATAGGCGTTGTAGCGGATCCCCGCTACCCTGCCCGGGTAGATCCGCCGTCAGCGCCGAGCTGGTCTGGGGGTGTAGAGTCAGGGGTAGCGGGCGGTAGGGATTCGGCGGTGGTTCAGCGTTTCTTTCCACGGTCCTTGCAGCGTCGCGGTTCCCCAAGCCCTATTATCCCCAGTTACTAGCCGAGGCAAGAGTAAAGGTTCAAACAGGAATGAGTTTTAATCAAAAGCAGAACATACACGGTCCTTTTATATGGTACAGTCCCACTGTTCTCTCCCATGCCCACCCCCAGACCCCTGGAGTGAATTCTGCACAGGGGCTAGCCATAGCCCAGGTTCTGATTGGTTGGTTCCAAGACCATTGCAGGCTTCTCTCAGGTCCTCTCAGTCTTCACTTGGGTCCACTGGTTGTATGCAGATGAAGTCTTGACCTCACAGTGATCACATACAGTGATTTACATAATCCATTGTAAAGGGAATCAGATAGTGGGTGGCTGAGACAATGTGACTCCCAACCCTTCAGAACAGGTAAACAGATAACAGATATCCAAACAGAAAGCACCTTTGCACAATCCACAAGCCACTCAAACCTATTGTATATTCTATACAAAGGAAAGCATTTGACACTAGTGGCAGGTAGGGTTTTTAAAAACCACATTTAACTAAAGAAATATAAGTCTATTTAAAACTAAAAATGAGCGATTGACAATACATTTAAAACCACACAATATAACTGAGCATAAACTAGCAGGATGGTGCAGGGGAAAAACATGATTAATTAGAAGTCTAGCAACAGTTTTACATTAAATCTACCAAAGGAAATTAGTTTCTATAAATAAAGGGTGGACGAAATATAACAAAATAAGAATGAAATTAAACTAAATAAATCCTGTGGCGGCCCTTCCGTCACATAGCTCTCCCAGTCCCATGATGGCAGACCCGGTGAGACCCTCTACGGGTCCGCCTGGGGATGTCCAGGTGTAAGTGTCTTTAAAAAGTCTCAAGTTTGGGTTGCTGGGGCAATGCTTTGCCAACCCCCGATAGTCTTTCGGTCCATAGTCCGTAGGGAGGAGGCTGGCCCCCGGGCTTCTCCAACTGCCCCCTTGGTTTGGACCGGTATCCGACAGACCATACAGACACCCAAGGCTGGTACCCTGCCATGGCGAAACAATCGGCCCTGGTGGGACGTTGAGGGTTTTTTCTCTTCCTGGTCTCCTAGCCCCTTGCTGGTGGGCAGCCTTGCTGACACCATTTCCTGGGGCAATGACCCGCTGGGGTGGGGTACCGCCTGTACCTTCTCCCGGTGCCACAGTCAGCCGCGGGAAAAACGGGCCGATAGCACCCTTTCCTGGTGCCTCGGTCAGAAGCTGGGTGGGAGATGGGGTGACCGGTGTCTCCAGAAAAAAGTGGTTGTGGATCTGGGCCGTCTGCCCAGTGTCTCGGGGTCACCCAGTTGCAAATCCCAGCACCATCAACAATTCCACAATGGGAGTCTCCCACATCCTGGGGAACGGGAGCAGCAGCACACCGTTGCTTGGCACAGGGGACACCTCCACCCTCACGCTGGGGCTCAAAACGTTGGGGAGCAAGACCTGCCATCTCCCCTTCTGGGATTATTACCTGTTGCTGGGGAGAGGTACCACCAGTACTCTCTACCTGGGGTAGCCGCTGCTGTGGTGGAAGGAGACTGACTGACTCCCCACCCTGGAACTCGTAATGCGGTGCACCATCACAGGCACTGCGTTCTGCTGATAGCTCCTGATGAACTGTACTTGCCCAGTCTGATGCTTTCTCCGGCCCAGATGGCATGCTGTGCTGGAGTTGTAGTCTCTCTGCCTCCTGCGTAGCAGTGGAGGCCAGTAGCTTGGTCTGTAGTTCTGGAGAGGAGCGGATGGTCAGTCCCTGGGGCTCCTCGGTGAGAAGGTAGCTCTCCTCTTTCTCCTCAAGTTCTGCGGTGGCAGGGCAGGGGTAGAGGTTAGCGGTCCTCTGCCGCGGTGACAGTTTTTCCGCTGAAGTGGGGGGCCGCTCCCCCATGTATGAATGGCTATCCTTGATCCCTGATGCCACCAGCCAGGGCCCCGGGCTAGCTGACCTGAACTTCTCAGGCACCGTGGAAAATACCATAGCCTCATTCACAGCAGGCCGTAGCATGTCCGCTGTCCCCCGCTCCTCTATCCATACATGGGTAGGAGCGTTTGGTTGGGGCTCGGGGTTCCCTGCCGGGTATGCCAGCAATTGGCACGGGGGGGGCCTGAGTCTCCCCCTCCCTCGTCTGGCACCCGATATTCTCCCCGGTTTCTGGAGCCTCCAGCTGGGGGCAGAGGGTAGCCGACCTCTGTCCCGATGCCAGCTCTGCTGCTGGGTTGGAGAACCGCTCCCCCATACATAAATTATCCTCTTCACGCACTGAAGAGCCAGCTGATGCAAGTGGTGAATCCGGGCAAACGGCCCCACATCTCCTGGGCTCCGTGGAAAGGACCGCAGCCTTTTCCTTGGCGGGCCATGACATTGTCGCTAGCTCCTCCACCCATCCCTGAGCAGGAGCACTCCATTGGGACTCTGGGTCTCCTGGTGAACCCTCGGGCCATCTGCCTGGGTGGGCCTCAATCTCACCCATTGTCCTCCAGTTCTCCTCTTTCCACAGTGGACCGCTGTCCTGACGGCTCTCGTTGGTGGAGACCGCAGTCCCATCAACCGGTGCACTTCCACTGACCTTGGTAGGTGTCCGAAGTACTTGGTCACTCTGCTCCGCTGCAGGTTCTGCAGGAACGGTACTTGCTGAGTCCTCTGTCTTTTCCCCGGACGGCATGCTGCGCTGCGGCTGCAGGATAGTCACCTCCTCTGTAGCAGTTGAGGCCTGGGATGCGTTCTGCAGCTGGGGCGAGGGGCCGACTGCCTCCTCACCCTGGTGCTCCGAACCAGCAGAAGATCCTGAAAGTAGGTTGGCACCACCGGGTTCTGTTGGCAGCTCTTCTGCCATGTCCATCGGGGTGAGAGCGAGCGGGGGAGCATCCTCAAACAATCTCCTGTATCCCTGCTCCAGCTCCCACTCTTGGGTGGTTAGCCAGTCCAGATCACTGCTCAGCCCGAGGTCGTCAAGGTGCTCACTTTCCCGAAGGTCCCGGATCTCTTCCCATCTCAGTTTAGCTGTACTGCCAAAGGAGGGGTCGTCTTGGAGAGCGTCAAATATTATCTCCCGGGCAGCCGTAGTCATAGCCCGCCATAGGATCTTTCCTCTCCATCTTTGGACACCGGTTGGCAGCATACCATTCCAGTGCCCGGTACCCGTCCTCCAGCCATAGCTCCGTCTGGATCAGGTTCTCCAGTTGGGACAGTCTTTCTACCTGGGGTTGCACTCCTAGGAATGGCACCCGCAGGTCCCACAGTCTCCAGTATTTCTCACCCAAGGTAGGAAGAATCTTACATAACATTTTGATTTACATAACCCATTGTAAAGGGAATCAGATAGTGGGTGGCTGAGACAATGTGACTCCCAACCCTTCAGAACAGGTAAACAGATAACAGATATCCAAACAGAAAGCACCTTTGCACAATCCACAAGCCACTCAAACCTATTGTATATTCTATACAAAGGAAAGCATTTGACACTAGTGGCAGGTAGGGTTTTTAAAAACCACATTTAACTAAAGAAATATAAGTCTATTTAAAACTAAAAATGAGCGATTGACAATACATTTAAAACCACACAATATAACTGAGCATAAACTAGAGGATGGTGCAGGGGAAAAACATGATTAATTAGAAGTCTAGCAACAGTTTTACATTAAATCTACCAAAGGAAATTAGTTTCTATAAATAAAGGGTAAACGAAATATAACAAAATAAGAATGAAATTAAACTAAATAAATCCTGTGGCGGCCGTTCCGTCACAGGCGTATTAATGAATAGGTTTCCAGGCAATGGTTTATAATGGCACCGTATATATTTATATAAAGTTATCAGATCCCTTCTAAGATCCCGTATATATTTATATAAAGGTATCAGATCCTCTCTAAGATCCCGTATATATTTATATAAAAGGTATCAGATACCCTCTAAGGTGAAGTTTCTCTAAACTAAACATCGCTACCAATGTTAAATACAAAAATTGGCAAATTTACGATAAGTGCAAGGAAAAATAATTAAAGCTCCCGCTTTCTATCTTTACCACAATAGTCACTTAATCTATTAACAGGGTTATTCAAAGAGATCCGAATGGCCGGAGAAAGGTAACCGAACGCTGAAAATCAGCGTTCGGTTACCTTTCTCGGCCATTTGGCTATCCAGAGAGCAGGAAATACGCCAAATCCTGGTGAATTGCCTGCACATACGGTGCCTGTTCGAGGGCAGTGAAATCCCCGTGAAAAGCACTGCTTTGGCTATTCAGAGAACACAAACCAGCAGTGAAAGGTTCACGAATTGCCCTGTCATTCGGTGGTTTCATTCAACAGGTTTATTCAGGAGAATCCCTTAGGCTTCAATGTTAAAAATATTCCAGTTTTAATTCAATATCTAAAAAACCATTCATTATAAATTCTGCAGTAAAGAGTCTCTTTATTTATAGTTTTTTTTGGATATTTTAAGCATTTTTCTGGATTTTTTTTTTTTTTAAAAAGTCTTATTTTTTTTTATTTTTTAAGTTTACTATTTTTTCTGTAACAGCCCTTTTTATTATCATTCATTGGATCATATGTAAATTTCAGACATTTTCGCTCAGTAGTTTCTTTGCAAACAGCGTTTCACTTTTCAAACATTCAAGCGAACTGTTTTGCTAATTTATTCACTGCCTTCTTCTGCGGTGTCGGCTTTTTCCGGCGGCTTCGCTGCGTGTGATTGGCTCCTGCTCGGGTTTTTCCGGCGTCTTCGGCGGGTTTGCGGCGGCTTTTCCCTGCGCTTCGACGGCCCTGTGGTGCTTGCTGAATACACCGCAGGTCACCGAAATGGGATTGCCGAATCGGCCCGAATTGAAGAGAACGAAAAGTCACCGAACATGCGGTGACTTTTCGATTCTCTTTGAATAACCCTGTAAATCTTTTATATTGCATGGAGTTCTGATATATCCCATTCACACTTGGGCATGTGTTGTATATTTTAGCCTGAAGTTTAACTGCTAGTTAAAAAACTCTCTTTATCAATCGTCTAATTGTTCTCATTCACTCTTACAGAATCCTAATTGAGAATGTAAAGGACATTGTGGGAAGGATAAAGGAAAACAAAAATGTCAGACATAAGAGGTCCCTGGAGAACTACAATTATGAGCAATATCATCCAATGGAAGAGGTAAAAGGAAATGATTGATACCTTAGTCATGACATAGACTACTGGCAATTAGACAATAATGCTACGTTTAAGGCTGGGGTCAGACGCGCGTCATTGGAGAGCGGAAGGAACGTCCGTGAGATTGGACGTTCCTTCCACTCGATGCCCGTCTGGCCACCTCGCTGAGCGTAGTTAGTGCGCTCAGCACTGCAAGGCTCAATCCTCCTATGGAGGATCGCGCTTTGCAGCTCCGTCAACGCGTGTCCTAGCGCTTTGACGGAGAGGGCTGCTGCATGGACGCAGCACGGCCACTGTTGCACGCGCAATTCGTGTGTGCACAACATAGAAAAATGTCGGCAGATAAGAACCTTTCGGCCCATCTAGTCTGCCCAATTACATGGATACTTTACCTGGATTTATCTTTTGTTTAGGATAGCCTCATGCCTACAACAGCGTGTGGCTGGCCCCGTCGCAATATCACAATACTGCAACAGATGCCAGAAGGCATAGTACGCTCGCCTGACCCCAGCCTTAGATGGTTGATATTTATTGCTGGTTTCTTAGATTAACAAAATTTAAGTAATTACGTTCTTATTCTGGTTGAAGCACTAACTAGTTTCTTTTAAAAATTGTAATATTTTTTATTTTTATCTCCAGCTTGTTTTCTGGCTTCATAAATCCCCATGGCAGCAATCTCACCATCCATTTTCAACCCACATCCCAGAAAAATGTTGTCATTTTCTATCTATAGGGGTTATTCCAAGAGAGTCGAATTGGCTCCAAATCTCCGTACGGTATAATTTCTTGGCCATTCGGCTATTCAAAAAGCAAGCAGGTTGCCAAATATTTGTGAATTGCCAGCGAAATATGGTGCTGTTCAATGGCAGTGAACTCTTCATAGAGAAGTAATGGTTAATCTATTCAGAAAACACAGAACAGCACTGACATGTCAGTGAAATGCCCTGATATTCGGTGCTTTCATTCGGCAGGTTTAATCAGGCAAATCCCATAGGTTTTCCATGTAAAAAATATTCCCTGTTTTAATTAAATATTTATTAAACCATTTATTCTTTTAATCTGCACCAAAAAGTCTCTTATTTTTTAGGAATTTTTTGGGGCATTTTTTGGAAATTTTTTTGGTTTTTATTTTTAAATAGGTTTTTTTTTTCTGTAGCAGACCCTTAATAATTATTCGTAGGACCTGATATATTATTTCCAGGCATTTTCATCCAGTAGTTTCTTTCACACGTAAGCTCATAAGTCGTTCAGTTTTAACCCAGCACCAGATGAAAACAAAGCCTCCAAGAATATACTACTGCGTATAACACACTGGTCAGACTGTTATTTCAGAATACTTTCTATATTGTTAAAATGATATGTGTTATCTGTACGGTTATACACATATACAGTGACATGCAGTCAGGATATGCAGGGGAGGTAGAGCACATCTCTGATATTCATTAATACCGGGATGAAAAGCAGTGACAAGGTCAGCCTCTCTTTCCCCAACCTGTCACAAACGTGAATTGGTAATCTAATCTTCAACCCCTTGACCCTTTAAATGACCCCCCAACCACTCGTCTTCACCTTTCCTATGTACCTCCAAACAGTCTACGCATGAGTAGTCAACTTGATGTGCTGGAAATCACCCACATCTTTTGCTTTTCCATAAAATCTATAATTCGACTCTTGAACATAAATTAACATTCCAATGGTGCATACTACAATTGCAAACAATATAGTGTTGACATATACAGCTTGTTGCTGCCTCACTTGGCAAACTTCATACGATGTGAACCATATGAGATGTGTCCAATGAATAAGCACCTGGTGCTTCTTTAGTGTACCATTTACACCAAACTGTCCGATAAGGTATCACAAAGGCTGCTGTCAAAGAGCCATTGGGCTCTATTAAATACTTTGCGCAAACGTTAACGCGTGCACAAAAACGCATTGACATGAGGGGAAAAACCCTTTGCGCAGTACATCGTATTACAATGTCCGCGCAAAAATACGCATTAACGTCTACCGCTTGTGAACCTGCGCAAACCCTGCGCGAGCGTAATGTACGTTGCACGTCCTAAACTTAACATTGTGAGCGCAAATGCGTTTGTGCGCTGGTATGCGGATGGTATTACAATCAATGCGCAAATTTTAACGGACAACGTTGCGGGCATAATTTTAACGTCTTTTAAAAGCTGGTGTTAATGGCAATACTGAATGTTCTGGCCGAAATCAAATACACCAGCCCAAAAAAAACAAAACAGAAAAGTATAGTTACACATTCTACACATACCCAAACAATAAAATTGAGAGATTGTGTGTGTTTTTATTATTGCTGCAGCATATATACTCAGATTGATTTTGACAGGCGCAAAAACTGAACGGGAGACAGTTGTGGTTCTTAATTCAGATTGGCTGAATCGTGTGAAAAAACAGTCTGCCCACCGATTTCTGCACGCAGCGTTAATGTGCGCGCGTTTTTGCGCGACTTTTTTACACGCGTTATTTTTGACGGATGAAAAAATGCACTCGGATTGTGATACCAGCGTTAATTTACGTACGTTAACGTTTAACGCTGCACGCAAAAAAAATTGCGCTGCGCGAGCGTTTTTGCACGTGGCAGTTAATAGAGCCCATTGTGTCTGACGCTCCTAAAATGAAGTGTCAAGTTAAGGAATTTGCTGGAGTGCTGGTGAGTCTTAGGCTAGGGTCAGACTAACGCATTTTTCGCGTTGTCCGTGAAAAAGTGCGTTCGAACGAATGGACGTATTTTTTCACGGAATACGCGATTGCGGTCATACGATGCGCATTTTCGACCGTGATTTTGTACGGATCATCAATAAAACACTTTTTGTGTCTGGACGTTATGTTGGCCGGACATTAGCAGCGTCTGACGTCTCCTAAACATGCACACACGCCGCTAGCGGACGCAGCGCACTCTGTACGTCCGTACTAGCGGTTTGACGTTCTCGAAAAAATGCGTTCGTTTACCACTTGCGTTGCGCAGCTGCACTTTTGTGCGGCCGTTCTTCGTATGCTGCCTGGCATTGGACGTCATTTGCTGCTAGAACGGCCGTGATTTAGTGCTGCTAAATGCACGTTGATACTGCGTTAGTCTGACCCTAGCCTTAATCTTCAATCTGAAGGTTTAATCTCTGGTCTGTGAAGAGGGCATAAAATGAAAGCAGGCATGTCATGGGGACATAATGACATGGGATATAAAACAAAATAGGAGCATTAATTGGGTATAAAATGCAGGGAATGATGAATAGTGTGTCTCCATCCATTGGCCTCAACACACACCCCTGTCAAACACATACATACAGTATCAATGAAACCTTAAGATAACTAGGTTTGCTGTCAACATCAGCTGCAGGATATGAAGATAGAATATATTGGTGTACATTTAGTAGAAATGTGTATTTATACATATTTGCCTTCTTTGTGTCTGCCTGCCTCATGTAAAGGTACATTGCTGCTGTATACACTGCTCCGTGTCACATTGCTATAAATTGTCATATATGTTAATTGCCACATTTATGTGCTTGGAATGAATGTAATGCAACCACATACTCAAAACACTATCCAAAAGCAGCATAGCATTGACATTTCACTAGACAGACATTCTGGTCATCATTTAGCTGTCATATTGCTCCTTTGCCTCCATTATTCACATATATATTTCACACTGCCACTTTGAAGAGGAACAATGAAGAATTCACTAAAATGATATACATAATTAATGTAATTTTGTTATTGCAGATTTATTCGTGGATTACCCAAATGGCAGATAATAACAAAGACTTCATAACTCAGCATTCCCTGGGTGAAACATACGAATTAAGACCCATGCAGTATCTGAAGGTATAGGGTTTGCAGCTTCTTTCACAACCAAATCCACTCATCCTCTCCAAAATAAATTCTTAAAATGTTATTGTATACCAATTCTTACAGATCAGTCAGCCATCGAGCCAACCCAAAAAGATTGTGTGGATGGACTGTGGAATACATGCAAGGGAATGGATAGCACCCGCATTCTGCCAATGGTTTGTCAAAGAGGTCAGCATTCCATCATGTCAACAAAGACAGGGAGACGTAACAGACATCAAACAGTAATCCATTAGAGCATGACCATGACACATGACCAATGTTTGCTTTATTAATGTTTGTTTTTGTTTTTAGCTGTCAAGTAATACAGTTCAGGATCATATAGGCCTGTTTTTATTTATTTTGGACCTTGCAGAGAACCATACTTCCCTTTAATGCATCAATCTTACATAATATTTTAGATTTGCTGCAGAGTTTTCAAATGATGAAGATATTTTCTTAATAGCACATTTTTTTTCTAGATTGTACAGAGCTGCCAAAGTGATCCTAAAATGAAAAAAATCCTCAGCAACGTGGACGTGTATGTCCTTCCTGTTCTCAACATTGACGGTTATACCTACACCTGGACACATGTAAGTCAGATGGTCCACTTTGCACTGTGAGGATTATCGTACTTGAATACTTAGATAAATATTTATTTGAAATATAAAGTATAATTTTGTTCAAAGTATTTTTATTTGGTAAAAGCAAATCAAAATGATATTTTAAAGCTTCTTCACCCTTACAAAATACACAAAGCAATTTTCTTGTAGTTTGGTGAATCAAGGTAATTTCAGAAGTACTGAGTCCATCAGAGTTATTTAGAGAAAGGTGAAACTCTGGAGAACATTTGGAGAAGTGAAAATTCTAGGTCAAAATAGCCGATTTGGAAAGTGAGATAAATGGGAGAATTTTTCTGGTTTAGCTATTTTAACCTAGAATTTTCAGTTCTACAAAAGTTCTGCAGAGTTTCACCTTTCTCTGAATAACATTGCATTTCTGTTTGTGAGGTGGAATGGTCAATTAATGGTAAATCAGCTCAACATACAAGTAGTGATTCAAAGACTGCCGAACTTGCCACCAAATTGCACTGAACAGTGAATTCCACCATACGGTGCAATTTAGTGGCAATTCATCTATTCAGAAAGCTGTCAATTTGCCAAATATTGGTGAATTGCCAGTGAGATACGGTGCAGTTTGCCTCAGATCGCCACCATTCCGCGACCTTCGTCAGTATTGAAAATGTCCCATAGAGAAGTAATGGTTAATCTATTCAGAGAACGCTGAACAGCATCGACATGTTGGCGAAATGCCCAGATTTTTGGTGCTTCAGTTCAACAGCGAATCCCATAGGTTTCAATGGAAAAAAATACTGTTTTTATTATTTTTTTTACTCATTTGCAGCAAAAAGCCTTATTATTTATTTAGAATCTTTTTAGGCATTTTTCTGGATTTTTTTGGCAAAATTTTTAATTCAGATTTTTTTTAAAATGGCATATTTATTTGTAACAAACCTTTTTATTATTATTCATAGGACCTTATTTATTATTTTGATGAGTTTTCATGCATTTCTTTTTTGTTTTAAATTCCTTTTTTAAAATTGTTGGATTTTTTTTCCTTACCCTCAGTTTGGCGGCTGATCGGTTTCTTTTTAGCAGCTGATTGTTGGCGTTTTTGCAAAACTTGTATACGTTTTTGATGATTTTCCCATACCTCACAAAAACTATTTTTTATTGCAGTAATTCTGTTTCTTTCTGTCTCAAACTGTTTTTTATCTTTTATTTTAATTATTTAAAAATTTTTTAGGAAAGGCTCTGGAGAAAGTCCCGCTCTAAGTATCACAATGGCACTTGCTACGGAGTGGATCTTAACCGGAACTTTGATGTAAATTGGTGTGGTAGGTGACCTGTATTATGTAGGTAAGGTGAGGAGTAAAGGTGAATCTTGGAGGTTGCTTGCATTAAGGGATGACATTTATTCAACTTTTATTTTACAATACATAAAATAAGTGATATAATGTTGGAATTTGTATATTTAGCTTTGGACACCGGTGTGAGCAATCCATGTCATTAGGGTAATGAATATTGGATTATGGATTATGCTAATTATATGACAGGTGATTAAGTATAAACTGCATAAATAAAGAGTTATTCAGGTTAGGTTTTTTTCTATGTATTATGGTAAATAAATCTTCATAAGCAGAGGATGAGAATATATAAAATCTAGTATCTTATGGTATGTCGTATCTGAATGCGTAACATTGGAATGATCAGAAGTCGCTACTCAAGATTATTTCATTCACTATGCTTATAGGAAACTTTAATACTTTACTAATTAAATAATTGATATTAATTAATTGATATTATCAATTAATATTAGTTGAAATTAATAATATAAATTTCTATATATTTTTATTTACTTAAAGTTGAAGGCTCTTCTACGAACTGCAGCTCAAATGCTTTCTGTGGGGATTCTCCGGCATCTGAGCCCGAAACCAAGGCATTGGTGAATTTTGTGGAGAAATGGAAGTCTGACATTATCTGCTACCTATCAATACACTCCTATAGTCAACTCATACTGACTGCATATGGATACACCACAGAGCTGCCAAAGAATTATAATGAAACGGTAGGAATCATTGATGTTACATTTAGAAATCTGATGCCATTCTGGGATCAAGAAGGAATTTTTTCCCAGTATGTTGCATATTGGTGAGCGTTTCAGACTGGGTTTTTTGCCTTCTTTTGGATCAACAGCAGTAGGTGATGTGTGAGAGGCTGAACCCGATGGACGCATGTCTTTTTCCAGACTATGTAACTATGTATGTAACTATAAGCACTGTATAACTGCTAATGTAGGACAATTGGAGACATAAAGTTGGTCAAAGTTACAAATGTCCATGGGACTTAACATTTTTTAAAGGACACTGTAGTCACTGTGACCACTTCATTGCATTTAAATGGTCTTGGTGTGCTGGGTGTCATCCCTCTACTTTCCTCCAGTTTGTTCCTGTTTACTGTGAAAGCTAATGAGGTTTTCCTTCTGTCTCGAAAGCTGTTACTCAGCTCCTGCTGAACAATCTCGTAGGGTTTGAGTTATTGCAGGATAATTAAGTCAATCAACCCACACATTCCCCGGATGTCTCCCAATGCCTCTGCATGGAGAATCATCAAATTGACTGCTTGTGTGCTAGTTGCGTATATGCTGATCATTCGGGGGTGACACCATGGGACGTCTTGCAGAAGGTGCCATCCAGCTACAAAAATGCCGAGGAGGACTACATTGGTGGAATTCTGATAGTTTGTATAGCACAGACATATTCCACAGGGTGTAAGTAATAATTAACTCCTCTGCTTAATTAACTCCTCTTCTTTGGACACAAACCTGAAAATAGTTAGAATTAAATAGCATAATATTCATAAGTCACTGTGACTTTATTAACTATAAGGGCCACTACCAGCAAAAAATGGAATGTGTTTGTTCTAATAATTCTACGTTGGTGATATTTTATATGTCTTTGTTTTTATCTTGTATTTGTATTTAAGAAAATGTTACTCTATATGTGTTACTGGGTGCATCAACTTTGTGATCTTTTGTGTTGTTAACTGTCCCCCCAGTATCTTTACCTCACTTTGTCCTCAGTTTGTGGTTGTGGTCATATACCGGGGTCTATTGGTCAGGCAGCCTACTCACATCATTGTATTATGTGGGATGTATTCAAAGGACATCACCAGGGGGTAGGTTAGAAGTTGTTTAAGCTCCATGTCATATCTCATTCAGCTGCAAGCTCTTATCTCAGGTAGTATGGAGAACATCAGAATTTTTGCCCTCAAAAATTGACTTTTTCTTGCTATGTTTCTGCTTATATATGATGATACCTCATGTAGACCCCTTCCTTCTGGTTTTAGGGGCTCTGTATGTATATATATATATATATATATATATATATAACCCTTATAGACACTTACTTACCTATGGTCCAAGCATCCACTGCAACTGGTCATGCCTGCCTCCTAGCTGATGAAGGTTCAACAAACCTGAAACAGCGCTGTCCTAGGAGTGGCTTTGACCAGTTGCATAACCTTATCTCTGCTACAAAGCCACAGTGTGGCATAGCATTGATTTTAGGGCTCTGTGTAATAACAGATCCAGGATGTATAAAATTGAGACAGAGGTCATTTGCATATCCTACCCAGAATTCCTTGCTGCATATGGGGAATGTGGCACAGGAGCTCTGGGATGCAATTCCTTGAATTGCTATGATGTGCAGGTGGCTTCTGCAATATTAAACACACTATATATATATATATACATACACTCTTTTTTAAAATTTTATTTTACTCCATCAATTTGGTTTAAAGCTGAGCAACCTTGAGATTTCCCCATTTGGGATACTGTCTGACTCCCAGCTTTGGTTCAACACCGTACCATGTTCGAAACTCGTTTACAATTTGTTGGCAGCTCCATAACTGTCCATTTAATTTATATATATATATATTAATCCAGCACCTGCCCTATTAACAGAATCTCAAACGAGAAAAAGCCAAACAATAATCTTGGTGCTCAGCCTTGATGTAGTTAAATATGATTGATAATCGAAACATCAGTCTGTGTTTTACAAAATTATTTAAATACTTAGGCCTGTATTACGCTCTTGGTGTTAAAACGCAGGCGCAGGGGAGGAAAAACTGTGCCTGCAGTTTTCCCCCTTGCGCCCGCGTTTTAACACCAGATTACAACGCAGGCGCAAAAAATGCTGCCTGCATTGTTATCGAGCTTTAAAGTTAGAGATGTGCGCCGCAGCACTGGGCGCAGCCGCACGCATCCTCTCAATGGAGTCCATAGGACTCCATTGAGTTCCTCTCTGCTGGTCACATGACCGGCCGGATCTCGCATCGCGAGATCCGGCCGGTCGGCGTAGTGATACGCAGGGAAAGACAGGGGGACTTTTTCCCCCTGTCTTTCCCTGCTCCCGCCGGCCAGAGGATGTGACCAAAGCCACGGTCCTCGCCGCGGGACAGAGGGTAAGTATGTAGCTTGTTTTTTTTGGCTGGTATTAACGGATTCTGCAGAAGCGGAATCCGTTAACACCAGGTCCTGGCTCTGGTTAACTTTTCGTTGACCAGAGCCAGGGGTTAATCAGCGCTGGGACATTGTAATCCAGAGCTGATTAACACTTTGCGCTCCCCATGTTAAGTATAGGGAGCGCAAAGTGCACTAACCTCGCGCAGAGGAGCGCAAGGTACCAAACGCAAACGGGTTTTTTAACCCGTTTGCGTTTGGATTGTAATAGGCAGCTAATACCGCAGCGAACGGTAGTGCACACGCAGGTGAGCGCTATCGTTAGCATTAGGTATGTAATAGGGGCCTTACTGTTTTTATTAACCCTCTCCCGCCGCAGGGTGTACCATGTTGTCCCTGCGGGAAGTGGGCGTTGAAGGCATGGGGCATACTAGTATGCCCTGTTTACTTCTATAGGCCGCCTCGGCCCCGCCCAGCCGCCGGCGCATGCGCCATTGGCTGCTGCAGGATGGCCAGAACTCAGGCCATCCCCCTGCAGCCAATAACATGCATTAGTGGCTGAAGGCCCACTCAAGAGGCCGGCATTAACCCCCTTCTATCAGGCACCACCTGCGTGGTGTTAAGGGGTTATCTTCCGAGTGCGGTCAGTGTGTATATATATATATATATATATCATAATAAAAAATAAACATTATTAAACCATAGCAAACCATTTCCAATTCCACACAGCACATAATACATTAAAAAAGCCAGCACGTTTCCTTGGAAAACAATTGCAATCCTGAGAAATAAAAATTAAACCGCCTACAAACATACAGCATATCAAATCCCATGTAAAAACAACAGACACACTCTTATAAAATCAAAGCAAGCCATGAAACAATTAAACCGAAAATTCATCGTTAAAAAAGCCGCCAAATATTAGCCAAAAAACAAATAGCATAGATAGATCCGAATAGGTGGGATTTGAAAATACACATATTATACATTCAAAAATATGAAAAATATCAGCACCATTAATAAATACATTAGAATAGATATATACACCGATGTCACGATCTCTCAGATCACTCCTTTACCTTTAATGAGCGGGTTACAGCATTATGCAACAGTCTCTAACTTTAAGGCTAACCTTTCCAAATGTGAAATCCTTGGTCGGGGTACCTAGACCTATGCATTTGCATCTCAAGCTACCCTTCTCTTTCACTAGATGTTAGAGATGAAAAGCATCAACTGAACTTACAGTTCTGTAGGCCCAGTCGCAGATAATGCGCAGATCAACAAGGTTTAAGTTCAGCCACGTACGCGCAGAGCAACACGGACGAGCTAGGTTAACTTACGAGGGTTCGGGGTGATCTCCTTATTCTGGTTGTCCGCAGTGCTCCTCTGTTTGAGGGTCTACATAACTGTGCATCCAGATGATCTATGTAGGCTTCAATCACTATAAGCCCCTCTTAAATTTGAGAGAATACAAGTTAAGAGAATGGAATAAACCACATTTCACTTTGTTTGGCCATGTGAATATTCTAAAAATGTATATTTTCCCCAGGCTCCTGTATTTATTTCAGACGGTGCCAATACAGGTTCTGCCTATCTTTTTTGCCTGCCTCAAAACAGCCTTTCTTTCATTTGTTTGGGGTCATAAAAGACTGCGACTCTCTTACACTCTATTGTCACTCCCGGTACAAGAGCGAGGTCTTAGTTTACCACACATTGGCCCCTATTACATTCTTCGCGCAATTTTGAACGCGACGCGCAAAACGAAGTGTAATACGCGCGCAGTAATGTTGGGCACGCAAATCAGTGTGCGGACTGTTTTTTTTCGCGGGATTCAGCCAATCAGAATTAAGAACCTTAATTGACATCAATTTACCTTAATTGACTCACTTAAGTTTTTGCGCCTGTCAAAGTAAATCTGAGTATACATGCTGCAGCAATAAAAAAAATGTGCACGAATTCACAATTTTATTGTTTGAGTATGTGTAGAATGTGTAACTATACTGTGCTGTATTTTTTTTTTTTTTTTTTGGTGCTGGTGTTTTTCGTTTCGGCCAAAACGATCCGATTTGCAGTTACCACCAGCTTTTCAAAGACCTTAAAAAAATGCACGCATACGTCGTTCGTAAAATGTTGTGTGAACATTGTAATACCATCTGCGTACCAGCGCACGAACGCATTTGCGCTCACAATGTTAAGTATGTGATGCGCGCATGAAATTTCGTTTGCGCAGGGTCACTCGCGTTAAACGTTAAAGTGCATCATTTGTACGAACGTTGTAATACGACATTCAGAGCAAAGGGTTTTGCCCATCGCAAAATGCGCATTTGCGCACACAAAACACACTGCGCGAAGAATGTAATAGGGGCCATAGAATATTATTACCTGTCGGCCATGTTTATGCGCTTTAGACTGGTCAGTGTCTCCTCCAACTAAGCTGTGGGTTTTACTGGAATAACAGTTTTTAGCAGTCCAGATCATGTTGACACTGTGGCAAGCAGCCAGGTTCCCACTGATTTGCCCCACATCTGACTTTATGGTCTCCCCAACTTTATGCTTATGGTGCAGGTATAGGAATGAATGGTTCTGGCACCCTTCCCTTCTCCTCTTACCCCTGTCACGTATAACCTGGACTTTCTGCTGCATTTGAATGCTACATTTCTAATGCAAGCCCTTACCTATAATCAAGACACTGGGTAGAAAAAAGGGGCAGTGTCTTGCCCCTTTTAACTCTTCATGGTGGTCGTGTCCCATATCCACTAGACGGATATTGCTTTGCACAATTAACCCCCTTCAACACACATAACACCTAGAAGATGCCCTTACACACCTCTTATGCCTTTTGAAAGGTTGTGTGCAGCGCACCCCTAACCTTCACATCTTCTCTCCTAACTATACACTATAATTCTGGGTCATATGCACACTGACCTCCCCAATTATACAAAATGATGGGACGTAGATTTCCCTACGCCCCTCTCAGATGATGACTTTCCAAATCACTTTTCACAAAATTTAAGGTTTTAAGTCGATGGCATGTGATCCCAACAGGGCTTCACTGTTCCCCCCCATGGCTGGCGAAGCCAATCAGCTCTCGGCACGTTTCTACAAATATGGTGGGAATGTTCTATTATTGCAACATACTGGTAAACAGTGTTTGGTAGCATACAGGGGATTACTGGTTTTGACCTGCCATTGTCCCTGGCAAAGGCCCTATTGCATATGGTAACTTTCACAGCCTCCATGTATCAGAAATCTTTATTTATACATGTATTCAACACTGCCAAGGTATTGATCCCTATGCTCTGTAGGAAACCCCCCCACCACCTATTTTTCCTGGTTCTATAAAATGTGGTTTTGGTGAGGAGATTATTTGCCAAAGCGACCTCCCTGACCCTCGAGTTCAGTTGTCTCCGCAGCTCAGCCAGTCTGACCTGGCCTTCCTTATACACCCATAGGTGCTTTATTCTGGGTACAAATTGAACAGTATATATTTATTGTTCTTTCTTATTATGATGTATTACTGATACTGTCTGGTACCTCTACTTACCTTCCTTTCACCCTTCCTTGGTTTAAAATGTATTATGTGGGGAAACGAAGCATGTCCTTTGGCAAAGATCCTTTTCTGACTGTCGTACACATGCTCTGTATACACTGGACCTGTATAAGCATATGCGATGATTGTATGGAGTCTATATTTCATAAGCTGTCATTGATTTTCTATAAGCTGAGCCACAATAAAAATATTTTGTTAAATTACATACTAAAACTTTGCCCACGCCTTTCGCATTTTATCATATTTCACGCGTAGCCACTTTCTATGACATCACTAAAATTAGTTGACACTGTAAAAATATTTCCGAAATCCATAGGTCTAATGTTGTAGCCATAATCTTTATTCTTAGCCTAATTGCAAAATTTAGGACACATTTTACTTGTCTTATAAAATGTTGATTGCAAAGTTATCTTCGCATGTATATTATTATTATTATTATTGTTAATTGACAAAGATCTGAAAATGTTGTCTGACGTATATATGGAACAAATATTGTATGCACCACTATGTCCAGGTAGTAAAACTATTCTAAATTTTTTTCTTGCCCTTAGGTCAAAGTAGCACAGATGGCAGCTTCTGAGTTAAAGAAGATACATGGTACAGATTACCTCGCAGGAACATTTGCTGAACAACTGTGTAAGTTGAGTTCAATATACATAAATGTTTAAAACCACAATCACAGAAATCCAATGTTCAATGTTATTTTCCATAAAACCACTAGCAGGATCTGGTAGTTTCACGGAAAGTCA
This sequence comes from Leptobrachium leishanense, assembly GCA_009667805.1. Lineage (NCBI taxonomy): Eukaryota > Metazoa > Chordata > Amphibia > Anura > Megophryidae > Leptobrachium > Leptobrachium leishanense. Next base: position 79,143,667 of record CM019069.1, on the reverse strand, counting down.
CTTCCAATCAGCCACACAATAAAAATATACAGAAATGTAACCACTGTATATGTTTACTGGACCTATTTGACAGGCAGATGGCTCCTATTGCTGGCCAAAGGGCACTATTATAATGTACATTATAGCTTGGGCTCTTGTTTCATTAAAGGAAAAAAAAAATCAAAGCTTTTCAACCAATTTCAACACATTGGCCTTCATGTCTGATATCTTAATACTTTAAGGTCACATTCTGCGGTCCATTTGCAAACGGATTTGTTTAGAATAAACAAAATTCCTTTTCTATTTCTCGTTAATAATACCAAATTGCGTAAACGCGATGTTGGGGCACATTCAGGAGCTTTGGAAAATATAGTATACTCAACCATGGTAGTAAGAGGTTAAAGGGATGCTCTGCTCATCCTGAACACTTTGTTTTAACCCCTTAAGGACCAATGGCGTACCAGGTTCGTCTAAAGAAATGGTCGCTTAATGACAAAGGATGTACCGCATACGTTAGGTCTTTAAACCCCCTCCCGATACTCACCTCTCTGGACTTCCTTGACGTCAGACCACCGCTTTTATGGACCCCGACTGTTGCACTGATGTCATCGGGCAAGATGGCGTCAGTTTCATGCGTCAACCCGGCACATCCAGGAGAGTGCCTGAAAGAAAGGGGGGGTCTTTTGGACCCCTCAGCCTCCCGATCAGTAATGAATTTAAAAAAAGAGAGGCATTGCTGGAAAGGTCACATTCGGTGCTGGATCGTGTACTTCTCCCAGAGGTTGCTGACATCTTGGATATCAGCCAAGCCTCTGCGGCCTCCCCCCACCCACTGACATCATCGCACATGTGCGCGATGACATCAGTTGAACAATTAACATCTATCTACCAAGGGATTTCCTATGGCAATCCTTACAGTGGAGATAGGCGGGTCGTTTGGACCCCTATATCTCCCAGTTGGTGGCAGCTAGAGGGTTATTTTCGGTATCATTGGAAAGGTCATAGCCATTATGCTCCCACCTCGATCCATGTAGCCGAGCTATTGCTTCATATATCCCAAGAAGGGATGGGCAAACATGTTTTACTGAATATTATTTGTCCCGGATAAATTCTGATTAAATAACATCTACCACTAAGGAGGGTCTCCAAGGTACCAAAGGTACCGTCACCCGAATAAGGTAACAGTAATGAGTAATGCCTTAAAAGCCAGTCCTGTGAATGGAGCCAGATTTGTCATGCAGACACTTTTGTCCTTACTCCTGAAGAGTGGATCAGCGAAACGCGTCGAGTAGATATTTGATAGAACTAGTTGTTAAGCCTGCCCGGAGGGCAGTCTATTGTTGTTGTTGCCAGCTCAGAATCCGTGTCCCCATATTTGCTTTTCAATGTCCTATCCAAGAGTATCTCCATATATAAATGCGTTTGTAACACATCCGCCGCCGTCCCGTCCGCGATGGGAGGGCCAAGTGAGCAGCTGTGATGGGTGAGCGCGCAGCTGACAGCGCATTAAAAAGGCATTTATATATTAGAGCAGGCTCCTCTTCCCTCTTAGATTGTAAGCTCACGGGAGCGGCTCCTCTTTCCCGTTAAATTGCAAGCTCACGTGAGCGGCTCCTCTTTCCCCTATTAGATTGCAAGCTCAGGGGAGCAGGCTCACCGTTCCTCTCTTAGACTGTAAGCTCACGGGAGCAGGCTCCTCTTTTCCCTCGTGAGCAGGCTCTTTTCTCTTTTAGAATGTAAGCTCATGTGATCGGGTTCCTCTTTTCTCTCTTAGATTGTAAACTCATGTGAGTGGGCTCTTCTTTCCCCTCTTAGGGCCATATTACATACTTGGTGCTAACTTAACCAGAGCTGTTGTAAACTTAAAACCTCCATAGGCTATAATGGGTAGTTTACAACAGCTCTGGTTAAGTTAGCACCAAGTATGTAATATGGCCCTAAGATTGTAAACTCATGGGAGCGGGCTCCTCTTTCCTTTTAGATTGTAAGCTCACGTGAGCGGCTCCTCCTTCCCCTCTTAGATTGTAAGCTCGCGGGAGCAGGCTCACCGTTCCTTAGATTGTAAGCTCACGGGAGCAGGCTCCTCTTTTCCCTCGTGAGCAGGCTCTTTTCTCTTTTAGATTGTAAGCTCACGTGAGCGGGTTCCTCTTTCCACTCTTAGATTGTAAACTCACTTGAGCAAGCTCATCTTTCCCCTCTTAGATTGTAAACTCATGGAAGCGGGCTCCTCTTTCCTTTTAGATTGTAAGCTCACGTGAGCGGCTCCTCTTTCCCCTCTTAAATTGCAAGCTCGTGTGAGTGGGTCCTCTTTCCCTTCTTAGATTGCAAGCTCACGGGAGCAGGCTCACCGTTCCTCTCAGATTGTAAACTCACGGGAGCAGGCTCCTCTTTTCCCTCGTGAGCAGGCTCTTTTCTCTTTTAGATTGTAAGCTCACGTGAGCGGGTTCCTCTTTCCACTCTTAGATTGTAAGCTCATGGGAGCAGGCTCCTCTTTCCTTTTAGATTTTAAGCTCACGTGAGCAGCTCCTCCTTCCCCTCTTAGATTGTAAACTCACGGGAGCAGGCTCCTCTTTTCCCTCGTGAGCAGGCTCTTTTCTCTTTTAGATTGTAAGCTCACGTGAGCGGGTTCCTCTTTCCACTCTTAGATTGTAAACTCATGTGAGCGGGTTCCTCTTTCCGCTCTTAGATTGTAAACTCACGTGAGCGGGTTCCTCTTTCCACTATTAGATTGTAAACTCACGTGAGCAGTTCTTCTTTCCTATTAGATTGTAAACTCACGGGAGTGGCTCCTCTTTTCTCTCTTAGATTGTAAAATAACGTGAGTGGGCTCCCCTTTTCCCTCTTAGATTGTAAGCTCACGAGAACAGGCTCCTCTTTTCCCTCTTAGATTGTAAGCTCACGGGAGCGGCTCCTCTTTTCCCTCTTAGATTATATAGGGTATAGGGGGTTGGATGTATATGGGGTTGGATGTATATGGGTCGGATGTATATGGGGTTGGATGTATATGGGGTTGGATGTATATGGGGTTGGATGTATATGGGTCGGATGTATATGGGGTATAGGGGGTCGGATGTGTATGGGAGGTATATGGGGTCGGATGCTTGTGGGAGGTATAGGGGGTCGGATGTGTGTTGGAGGTATAGGGTGGTAGGATGATGCCTGCTGGTGGTAAATGCTGGCAATCACCTTCCCGGGAGCTCTGCGTGCTGGCCCTGGCTCACACAGCTGCAGGAGGAGGAGGCCTGTGTCGATACTGGTGGCTGGAGCAGCCTGTCGTCGGCCATCAGCAGGACACAGCATGCCGAGGGACAGGCGCTTTGTGCACGGGAAAAAAAAAATGTCGATCCGTTGGAGAGGTGCTCACAAAGTGCCTCTACAACGGATCAACTTTTTTTCCTTTTTTTGTCCCTCGCGAAACGATAGCCGGCAGTTTGTTTTCCTCACGCATGCGCACGCGCAGGTAAACTTGCCTGTGGCGACGGACGCAAACGTTTTTATATATGGAAATTATTTGCCTCTAGGTTTTTAGGGCATTTACGAGCTTTTAGGGCATTATGCCAGCAGGGCTAAAACTTTGGGGGCACCTTCTGTAGCTCAAAAGCAAACAAAATGCATGTGCTTTTGGGCTGCAGATCTACAGATCGAGATGTCATGATTTCAGGGCACCTGATGGTGCCTTTGAATCCAGAGATATCTCGATCTCGGTAGCAAAGGGGTTAATAACAAGCTACTCACTGCTATGCTGTTACATTGTTTTCTAATCTAGACTGTAGGCAGTTTTTGTTCCAATGCTGGCGGCAAGTGAAAATGAGGTATATTGGAATCACTTGTTATTTTCTGACTTCCTTAATATCAGTGGTTCCTGTGCAAAGTATAGGAAGCCCAAATGTACAGTAGCCTTCCATAACAGAGTTTTGAGCATTACTGTATTAGCAAGAGATCCATTAGTATTAAAGGGATACACACTCTGATCACTTCAGCTCTTTGAATTGAGAGCTTTATAGAGTCCCCCCCCCCACCCTATGTTTCCAAATTTTGAATTCCCAGCTGCCAGTCACCAGATTGGTCACTGGTAACATCAAAACTCTCTGCGATAGCCGGTGTCCTGAGAAAGGCAGCAGATGGACTGGTTCGGCACATGCGTGTGCAGCTCCGATCTGTCGTTCTGCGCACGCGCTATATTACTTGCGTACCTAAAGTTCAGAGTGAAGCACACTTGTGTTGCCTTTGCTACGCAAAATGCGAAGCTGGAGGCGATTCTGTGTTTCGGAAGCCCCTGAGTTGCAGGGGAGGAGCAGCGCATGCCGAGGAAAAACTGTAGTTTTCTGCGCCATCCCTTAAAATGCATGTACTGTACATACAAATGCTGTTCTGATTTTCTTTTTTACACATTTAAGAACAGTTCATGCTATAACGCTTAACTGTCTGGGGAAAAATAAGATCTACACATCTGAGTGTCAACAATACGACACAAATAGCATTTGTGTTTATGTTCAGGTGTAAATAATATGTGTTATACAGTATATTTCATAATTTTTAATATTGCTATTCTTGCACTATATATAAAAATAGGATGTATTGTAAAACGCCTTGCAATTTATATTAAGTCATGGTTTCCAGCAAAGCTTCCAAAATACTATTGGATGTCTTTTATTTGTGATTGAAGACTAAATGGTCATCTTTCAAAACTGTTATCTAGTGTGCCAATTTACAGAACCGGGTCAATCAGTAACTGTACTATGAGTGAGAGCATCAAAGTATAGAAGTATAAATGATCTCTTTTAGCACCAGAGACACAGGTTCAGTATTGATTTACTTGTCAAATAACATCACAGACACTTGACATGACTTTCAGTAACAATTTATCTCTTACTCACCTAATGAAGCTAGATATTGGGGTTGACATAAAAAATAGTTAAAGTAAATCATTTGTGCAAGCCGAAAGAAATGCTATATCCTAGAACAATTTACCGCATGTGCTTACTGTGTGATTCATCCCTTGTAGCATGTTATTTCTTTTCAGTTATAACACAAGCAACAAAACAAAACATGGGGCTTTCCACCACCCTGCATAGAAGATATGTTAGGAAAACATAAAGGAACTGCTTGTTTTTGAACTGTGCTTTCTTTATTCAAATGCTAACTGAAGCAACTGCGTAAGGCGATATGCCCCATTGTACTGTTAGTCAGAGTGTTATTACTTGGTTATTCAATGCTCTATATAGTTATTTAAGCATGTTTGTTCCCTGATGTATCTTTCTAATTTGGTTACATCCTCAGTGTTACCTAGAGGGTCGTGGGAAAGGATGATGCAATGTTGAGAAATGTGGGGAGAGACAAGATCAGGGCCGGCCCGACAAGGATGCAGAGCAGAGCCAGAAATTCAGGGGCGGAAAATTTCAGCCACCGGCGCCGCTGCTGCGCAGCACTATTTTTTTTTATCGGTGGCAGGCAGATCCTGCGGCCGCCGCGTTCATTCCTTCAACGAGCGTCAGCCTGCATGAGTATCTGCCGCTCGCCTGAGATCCATCCTCCAGCCTGCCGCGATCGAGATCACGTGAAATCCGCGATCTCGCGGCAGGCTGGAGGGTGGATCCCAGGCGAGCAGCAGATACTCATGCGGGCTGCCGCTCATTGAAGGAACGAAAGCAGCGGCAACACGATCCGCCCCTCGGAGCCTGGCAGAGGTGAGCCTGGGGCAATCTGTCCATGAGTGAGCCTGGGGCAATATATACATGAGTGAGCCTGGGGCAAATATATCCATGAGTGAGCCTGGGGCAAATATATCCATTAGTGAGCCTGGGGGCAAATATATCCATGAGTGAGCCTGGGGGCAAATATATCCATGAGTGAGCCTGGGGGCAAATATATCCATGTGTGAGCCTGGGGGCAAATATATCCATGTGTGAGCCTGGGGCAAATATATCCATGTGTGAGCTGGGGCAATATACCCATGTGTGAGCTGGGGCAATATACCCATGTGAGCTGGCCTGGGGCAATATATCCATTTGTGAATAAAGGAGTATTTATTAGGACACGAAAAATCATAATAATAATCAGTTTTTCCCTGGGCGTGAGAGTACCCCCACCTATTTTTCCAGAAAAAAGCACTGGGTGGCGGCATCTAGTTTTGCAGGCTACCGAACAGTAAATGGAGCCCAGCAGCCTGACGAGGATCAGCCCACACGCGCGCCGTAATCCTGCACTTCCATTTCCTGGCATAGCTGGCCAGCCGGGTCTAGACTGGAAGTGCGGGATTACTGTAGTGCGCGTGTGAGGGGTTCCTCCAGACTGCGGCGGCAATTTCTCTCCTCTTGCCGGGTCCCGGCTGGGTATGTGACGCTGGGCACTGCTGGGTATGTGACGCTGGGCACTGCTGGGTATGTGACGCTGGAAACTGCTGGGTATGTGACGCTGGGCTCAGTTATATACACCTCACATTACTGTATCACAGAGCTCCACAGCAATACAATTCTAATGTACGGTGTGTATGAGTGTTTGAATTTTATTGCTGTGGCGCACTGTGATACTCTCATACACACTGCGGGTTTTTTTTTTTGGGGGGCAGCATTTCATCCTATGCTCCACGCAGCACAATGTCTTGGGCCAGCCCTGGACAAGATGGCAACAATAATCTTAGTGTAGATTATTTTGTTACCAAAAACTGTGTATAAAAGAGAGCACCGTACTAAAGCTTCATTCAGCGTTCACCCTTATATGAGTCCTGTCTCTGGCTTTGGGTACAGCTATAATCACACTGTTCCTTGCAGGACAGCTACCTTGCCGTAGGGAAGCCGCTTTGGCTAAGTGCCCCCTGAACAATGTACTATAATCACTGCTCCTCATCAGATGAACTGTGCAACAGAAGCGGGTCCAAAAGACCGACCTGAAAGGGGGAGTTCTTCTCGGAGCTTGGAGCCCCGTAGGAGGCAATTAATCAGAAGTGAATGTACTGTAGCCCTGAGTTCCTAATGCAGAATACAGTGATACAGATAACAAGATGTATGTTACTTTCATATTGAAATTTTACACTTATAGTGACTTCCCGTTGTATAGCCATTGTTTAAACTGTTAAATAATAAATGCATGTTTTTTTGACAGATAAAGCTTCAGGAACCTCACAAGACTGGTTATGCAATCAAGGGATCGATTTTTCATACACTTTGGAACTGAGAGACAATGGAACCAACCAGTTTATATTGCCAGAGGACCAGATCCGTCCCACTTGCGAGGAGACTATGGCGGCTGTGATGACAATCATAGAATATATCAACGACAAATACTTTCCGAATGTTGCGTCAGTTTCTTCTGTCTCTCTCTGGCTCTTCACATTTACAGCTCTTCAAATAGTGTTATGTGGTCTTTATTGAACTTACTCTTGAAGGGAAGAGTCTTTTGAGGATTGACCATTTTATTGATAGAATTTTCCAAATGCAACCACATGTTGCCCTCATAGGATAGATGATGAAATACAGGATTAGAAATGTTACATAATATCCACTCATCATCCACATTCTGCTGCAAAACCATAAAGCACACATGTTGTTTATACTCGGGTATCTCTAGAAATTCAGCTCCAAAAAATGGGACGTGTATGTGTTTTTTATATGTATTGTGTGTATTTTATAGCATAAAGTTGGGACAGGAACAGGGTTATTTTAAAACCCCTCATTCACTCTCGTGTATAAATGTGAAATGTAATTACTTCAGTAATGTTCTGCTTAAAAAATGTTTTCTGACTGCCTGGCTTTAATCATACTCTTTATCATGTGCTCAGAACCTTATGGTATAATCAGGGTTATTCAAAGAGAATCGAAAAGTCACCGCATGTTCAGTGACTTTTCGTTCCCCGCAAATCGGCGATCCTAGTTCGCCGACGCTGCGGTGTATTCAGCAAGCACGACAGGGCCGCCGTAGTGCAGGGAAAACCCGCCGCAAACCCGCCGAACACTCACCGAAACCCGCAGAAACAGCTGGATTAACCCCACCGAACACGCCAGAGAAAACCCGACTAACCGTCAATCACAGCGCAGAGCAGCCGCCAGAAAAACCCGACACACAGACGAATGAGGTGAAAGAAAAAAAAACAGTACGCTTGAAAGTTTGAAATTTGAAACGCTGTTTGCAAAAAAATTACTGGACGAAAATGCCTGGAATTTACATATAAGATCCAATGACTGATAATAAAAAGGGCAGTTACAGTAAAACGAAAAGACGATTTAAAAAAAACAAAAAACGGATCCTAACAGATCCTAAAAAATCTATAAATAAAGAGACTTTTTCCTGCAGAATTTAATATTAAACAGTTTATTAGATATTGAATTAAAACGGGAATATTTTTAACATTGAAGCCTATGGGAATCGTCCGGAACAAATCTGTCGAATGAAACTGACGAACAGCTGGGCATTTCGGCAACTTTTCACTGCTGTTTGATGCTCTCTGATTAGATTAACCATTACTTCTCTATGGGGGATTTCACTGCCCTCGAACAGGCACCATATGTGCAGGCAATTCGCCAAGATTTGGCGAACTGCCTGCTCTCTGAATAGCCGAATGGCCAGGAAAGGTAACCGTACGCTGAATTTCACTGTTCGGGTTACCTTTCGGCCACAATTCGGATCTCTTTGAAAAAACCCCAATGTTTTTTCTTTTGTGAGAGTTCTGGCTGACTGCTAGTATGGTGTTGCCACCTGAGATTGATGGGAGCTGAGCATATAACCTCGTGGGGTGTTGTATTTCTCTAGCAGCCAGCCTAATCCCATTTGCTGCTTGCCTCTGCCACGTTTTCTCATTGGGCTCCAGTTGGGGAACTTCTAGAACTGGGTATAAATTTTTCACCAGTTAGGTGTCTGAACTGAAAGATACCAGAGACGTCACATTGGACATTACGATATTGGCTCCTTTCCTATAACCCCATCACTGCCATGCCATTTCACCCCTGTGTGCTGAGCTCATTTTGTGCTCATCATGTTTAATCGTTTTTAAAGACGTTTGTTTATACAAAAATTGTAATGAAATGTTAATTTCCATTCATTTACAGCTTGCAAAATATTTTTTTCACAGTTATCATCCAAACTGTTGTCGTTTTATATTCTTTGGGTTGCTCTTGTTACAAAAATTAGAAATAGAAAACTGCTACTGCATTTTTCAGAGAAAATACACAATTTTAAGTAAAGCTGAAAAAAATAATTTTTGGTGCATTGTGTTTTATGAAAAATGTTCTATGTATAAAACACTGGCCTTGCTTGCGGCATTGGACATGATAAGGTGGGTAGTGGTATTGCTCATTTTATACATGATAAATGGACAATGCCATTGCTTTGGAACAAAATAAATATAAAATTATTTTTTTTACATGGTCATGTTTGATATCATTAGAAAGGCCAGACTCTGACCTGTGCAGTCAGACTAACGTGACTTTGTGCAGTGTATAGAATGGAAATACAGGGATCCAAGGAACCCCCGCTCTCCTCGCAGCGTTGCAGGGTCTTGTGTTTTAGATGGCTTTGTGCCATCACCTCCATATTTGGTCCCAGAGTGGGAAATAAGAAGGTTAATTCAGTGGCGTTGTTTGCTTTAGAAGCAAAAGCACTTAATGCATCTGTCTAAGGCTAGGGTCAGACTAACGCATTTTTCACGTTGTCCGTGAAAATGTGCGTTCGAAGAATGGACGTATTTTTTCACGGAATACGCAATAGCGGTCATACTATGCGCAGTTTCATCCGTGATTTTGTACGGATCATCAATAAAACACTTCTTGCATCTGGACGTTATGTTGGCCGGACATTAGCAGCGTCTGATGTCTCCAATTCACGCACACACGCCTCTAGCGGACGCAGCGCACTCTGTACGTCAGTACTAGTGGTTTAACGTTCTCGAAAAAATGCGTTCATTTTCCACTTGCGTTGCGCAGCCGGACTTTTGTGCGACCGTACTTCGTATATTGGCCGTCATTGCCCGGCATCTGCTGCTAGCACGGCCGTGATTAAGTGCGCCAGAACGCGCGTTCGCACTGCCTCAGTCTGACCCTAGCCTTATACTATTTTTTTCTTTTCCTATTTATATTTTGCATTCAATATTATTTTCTTTTTTTAATTTTTTTACACATACAATTTGGTATAGTTCGAAAGGCCAGAATCTGTTCTTTCCAATGACACCTCAATTGGCCCTGTTTTGTAAAAATCAAAAACACAGGGTTCGCTGTAGTGAGGCGGTTTAGGTTTTTGATGAATCAATGCGTAATAACGCTTTGTGCCATCTCCTCCACACTTGCTGGCATCATGGGAAATGAGAAGAGGAGTTAGTGCAGCATCATTGTTCACATTATAATTGAAAAGTGAACAATGGTGCTGCATTAGGAAAAAAATGATTTTTATTTTTACATATAACTTGGTCATGCTTGGTATCATTGGAAAGGCCATGTCCTGGCCCTCTACCTATTATGGTTCAGGAGATACGGAGGTCCAAAGGACCCCTGTATTTCCTCCATAGGGAATACGGAGGTCCAAAGGACCCCTGTATTTCCTCCATAGGGAATTCCTTGGGCAGCTGGGAGGAGAAGTCCCTTTCTAACGTTATTGTGCCCATGCGCGATGAGGTCAGTGTACAGGGGGAGCCCACTCCAGGAGAAGTCGGTGAACAGTGCCAAGCCACGGGACTGCAATGACTTGCTGAGTGAGTCCTCCACACCCTAGTGGGAAACCTGAGGACACACTCAGGGACACATTACATAGTTGGTGCTAACTTAACCAGAGCTGTTGTAAACTGAAAACCTCCATAGGCTATAATGGCTCTGGGAAGTTTACAACAGCTCTGGTTAAGTTAGCACCAACTATGTAATATGGCCCCTAGTGTGTTGTCCACAGTCAACTGGGTAAAGATTTTCACATTACACTATTTTTTTTTGACAAATTCTTACGGTCTCAGATCATGTATACAATAAGAAAAATAGTCACACAGATCCAACATGAATATTAGAATAAGCAATAACTGAGAAAAGAACATTAAAGACAAGGGATGCCAAAGCACCCCAAACTGTAGGTGTTGCAGAGAAGATATGGTGCTTAAAGCTTTCTCCTTCCCTTTTCCATCAGGTGCAAGGTCATGTTCAACACCTTGCGTATCCAAAGCTATAAATACATTCTTTCTGCTACCAGACAGCGCCATGGTTCTTTTTAACTCTGAGAAAGGGGATACAAATATCATGTGGTAAACCACTTCTATTTTTTGTCTTGCAACCTCCTATTGTAAAATGAAGTGAATCTCTCTCCGTCACCTATTCAGCTCTAATAAAGCAACCTAAATTCCCTCCCCCTGCTAAGAACAAGGAAGATCAGGATCGCAGGTGCAGTCAGCAGGATCCTGAGGGCCGCTCAATAGGATTAACTATGTAATTTACTTATTGTACATAGCCTGTCTAGATTGCTAGAATTCCTAGTTTACTAGAGAAGTTATCTTGGCTATGCATTGGATATGTGTCACCTTTCAATTTATTAAGACTTACTGTAGATACTCGAGTATACCGCTAGATTTTGGTGACAAATATTTACCATAAAATTGGAGGGGTTGCGTTATATTCGAGACATCTACATCGCCTGCAGAAAAAGAAAGAAAAAAAACTTGCCTTGCTCTGGATCCCAAGACTCGCAGAATTTCCGGTAGTCTCGCTGAAGTGAATGCGGGCTCCCTGATGCTTGCAAACACTTCAGGAACTCCCGGATTCAGGAGAGATGGGATCCGTGATCACCAGAGGGCACGCTCGGTTTAAGCCAATCATTCACCTCGCTCCCCTCCGCCGGCCATGTAATCGCTAGTAAAGATGGGTGGCCGGCGGCGTCATACTTGGTAACAACTGCAATCATTCTAGAGCAGATCACCCTAGCCTGAGGGGGAGCCTGACTGTGTTAAGAGAACCTGGAAGGATTTTAATTGTTTACCGGTACAGTAACATTTTTCTCTTTGCGTTATATTCGAGTCTTGAGTATTCTCTCATTTCCATAATAAATCTCTATCCATCGCGTTATATTCGGGTCGTGCTATACTCAAGTATCTACGGTACCTTAAAAAAAAATTAATAACTAGGCTGCCCATTTAAGCTACTTGCAAAGCAGCCCTTCATCCTAGCGTTTTTGCAGGCCAAGGTGATATTATTACCACCCAGTGAGATTATGACTGTATTAGACACTCTCTCCACTCCCCACGAATAGGAAGGTGAATGCTACAGACAAGGCCAGCCCAAGACATTGTGCTGCATGGAGTGAAGGTTGAAATGCTGCCCCCCCACCACCACGTAACCCCAAAATACACCCACGTTCATTATGTTAAATCATGAAAATTAAACTAAATGCAACTTCATGCTCATTCTCTTCCGTGTTCACAATTGTGAGGTCTGCTGTTCTGTGCAAGTAGAGCATTGATAACGGGTTACAGAGTGAAGAGTGAAGAAGCTCATATTTTTCAAGCTCAAGGTTTTCAGTTACCATTGTATTCTACAGCTAAACATGTAGCAGGGATATCAAACTCCAGCACTCCAAGATTTCAATTGCCTACAATTCCCTTGAATTCTTTAAATGCAAAAGATGCCAAAGGAACAAGGAATTGTAGTTCAGACACACCTGGGGCCAGAGTTTGAGATGCCTGATGTGGAGTGTCAATATTTGGTAAGCCTCTTCAACGAGAATAAAAATGCAGTTGGCAGAAGATAGAATATACACTATATTGCCAAAAGTATTCGCTCACCTGCCCAGCTCCTGATTTGGATGGGTGAGTGAATACTTTTGGCAATATAGTGTATTTAGAGAACATCAAAATACATCTAGAATATTCCGCTAAATATGAGCGTCCCCTCTGTCCAGGTGATCAAATTGCAGGGTGGATAAAAATGACATGGCATTATGAACCCACTTTTACTGTAGTGGACTGTCCATTAAAAAAAGTGATAATAACAGTTTGTTAAATGAAAACCCTGTAATGTACAGGTTTCTTCAATAAGTACAATCCTAGAATTTCTCCAAGCAATTGATAAGTGCTTGGATAAGAATTTGATGGTATTTGAGTTTTGGGACGTCTAGGAAGACTGCCCCATCAAAGGTCAATTTAGGCATGTTCCTTTTGCTCCCATAAAGGGCTTGTGATTTAACGTATTGTGTTTTTGAGGCAGCACTCCTCACCTGCCCCAGTGCAATAATAATGTCTATCTCCCAGAAGAAATTCTGGTAATTCTTCTCAACAAAGCAATCAGAAATAGGGAAAAGAATACTACAAATACAATAAAATGTAAAAGATAAGTATTGATATATAAATGTATATTATCACTCTGTGCCCATCTACCACGGCAGTCCCTGTCCCATTTTTGTAAGGATGTTACAGACAAGAAAAAAAACGAAAAAAGGAGGGGGAACCTCTAAACTATGGGATTCACCTCAATGAACAGGAATGGCAGACAAAACTTTAATAGTATAAATAAGAGATATTCACAGTGAAAACAAAAAAACTGTAAAATCTAAAGACACATGGGAAAATTGTTTATCAATCTTAATGAGAGACATAGGTCATAATATTTTCATCAATGGAACATCTTGAAAGACCAGTACATGCCATCACTGAAGCACATCGGAAGTCCAAAATCCGCGCCATAATTACTGCTATACCACCGCATATACAGGCGTACTAACAATGAGCATGTACGCAGATAGATAAACAGAGGCTGACCCTTATAGTCTCAAGATTTCTGCACTTTCCCTCACAAGAATACAAAGGACCAACACATAATTAAAAACAAGTATAGCTCACGGTCGACACGTGTTTCGCCGGCTAGCCGCCGGCTTCAACTGGAGCAAAATTGTGACAGGCTGAGGCGGCAGACACATCATATAGTGACAGGTTACAGAAGTGGTATTATACACTTATTTTTCGCTCCATAAGATGCACTTTTTCCCCAAAAAAAGTGGGGAGAAAAGTGTGTGCGCCTTATGGAGCGAATACTGCAAAGTGCACGTTGCAGTGTCCGGCTCCCTACGAGCGTGCTCGCCTGGGGGAACCACGTCACCAGCCAAGCTCTCGTGAGATCGCGGCTGGTCACGTGGCTCCCCCAGGCGAGCGCCCAAGCTCAATGCCACTGGACGCTCAGAGGGAGCCGAACACGCGGCGGCAGGAGGTGAGCTGGGGCCTGGGGGCAGTATCCATTAGAGCTGCTGGGGCAATATCCATGAGAGGAGCTGGGGCAATATCCATAAGAGGAGCTGGGGCATATCCATGAGAGGAGCTGGGACATATCCATGAGAGGAGCTGGGGCAATATCCATGAGAGGAGCTGGGGCATTATCCACGAGAGGAGCTGGGGCAATATCCATGAAAGTGTTGCAGACCCCGTTCAGAGGGCCAGCAGACAGATGTAAATACCTGTAAAAACAGGAAAGAATGAGGAGACAGACAGATTGGCTGCTTGTTCCATAGTATCCTCGTGGTTATGTCTTTATTAAATGCATATTTTCCAAATGCTTTTAAAACAATAACATTTTCATTCTAAATGACCTATTAGCATGTCATCTTCATTTTCGCAAAACATCTAACTTTCCCTGTGGAAAGTTGTGAATCCGTCTCACAGACTATACATCCTATTATATACAGTGTGCAGCGTGCTACAGCTATTCCTTTTCCTTCTGCACACAAGGGGATGTCATATCTGCCAAGACATAGAACAATTCCTTTCTAATAACAAATAATAATGCATCTAAGATTTCTGCATATTGAGTACATTTAAATGTACATAACTGACTCTGCATCAGGAAATACTGCTTTTTACCATTATTATTGCAGAGTACCTGGAGCCTCCACCCTCCTAGTGTTTACATTAAGGATATCTCTTATTGTCTCCCATCTGACTCTCTGCACAGTTAATACAGCTGTATATAACATGGATTCTTTATTTTAAATGTTTGGGAGTTACTTCCTGCTTTAGGCTTACCTGTAAAAACAGGAAAGAATGAGGAGACAGACAGATTGGCTGCTTGTTCCATAGTATCCTCGTGGTTATGAGGGTAAGCAGGAACACATCACCAGTGCCACACCTATAATCTTCCCCCAATCCTTCCTGAACATAAGACCCTGTGCGTCATAATAACAGTCCCCTGCTGCTGCAGCAGAGAGCTGCATTCTCATAGTGACTTGTTATAGGCACCATATACCACATAGAAAACATAAACACATACCTTTCAATGTCACCACTATACATGACAATTACTTACTTTATACAATTGTGCACATACCTCGTATGTGTCACATCCTCCCCGACAAAATAAAATGGGCACCAGCTACAAAAAATATATATACACTCAGGCGCAAGATTACTATGTCCAGAACACCACTTTCTTAACTTAATATGCTGCCCCTGTGGGAATGCATGGTACCATATTGTATGAGTCGTGAAACGGGTAGTATGAGAGTGGTGGCATATAATATGGTGTAGCCAATACAGGTAAGTGAGGAAAGGTATATGCTGCTACACTGTAGAGCATAGTCTGTGGTTGTAGCGATGGTTGACCCAGTGTTTCGTACGTAAACACTTGTCTTGGCTTACTCCCTCTCACTGACCGTCTTGGTTCGATACAGCTTTCTGATGTCAGACTTTCTGCTTCATCAGGCAGGGCACATTCACTATCACTATCTCCACTGACTTCAGGTGGAAATGTTGAATTCAGGATCAATTCTTCTGGTGATTGAGTCTCGATCAAACTGTGTCTCTGTTCCTGTGGGACTTGGACTTGATCTCTTTCTCGCATGGTTCTCTCAGGTGATGGTGACGTCATTTCGACAAGAGAGTTCTCATGGTTCAGTTTTGAACCTTGCCGGTAAGTATGCTGTCTCTTATGCTCTGTCCAACTCTCAGGAATTCTCAACCAGTATCTTTCAGAGCTTTCCTCATCTGAATCGGTGATGTCACTGTGGTAGGTAGGTTCTCTTGTCTTCTCCCTGTTACCTTGTCTGCTTTGTTTCTGGTTCCCGTGTTTCAGTGGGTGTGATGGTGTCTCCACAGGCAAGTCATTCACCAACAGTAATAGGTTTCGGTGCAGGGTTCTAGTTCCACTTTTGTTCCCATTCTCAGGACTCACCACATAAACCGGATTGTCTGCTACTTGCTCTTTCACCACATAGATGATCTTCTCCCAGTATGATCTTAGTTTCCCTGGGCCTCCTCGCTCTCTCAAATTTCTAACAAGAACTCTGTCTCCAGGCTTCAGAATAACACCTTTGACCTTCAAGTCATATTGAGCTTTGCCCCGCGCACTTGATTGCCTACTGTTTTCATTTGCTATTTGATATGCTTCAGCCATCTTTCCAGCCCAATGATCAGCAAATCCCTTATGAGTTAATCCCTCATCCTCTTCAACGAGCCCAAATATCAAGTCAACAGGAAGGCGAGGGTGGCGTCCAAACAGTAAATAGAATGGGGAATACCCAGTTGACTCGTGACGTGTACAATTATATGCATGGACGATCTGGGGAAGGTGATCTTTCCAACGTATCTTTTCCTTATCAGCCAAGGTCCGGAGCATTTGGAGGAGAGTCCGGTTGAATCTCTCAGCTGGGTTACTTTGAGGGTGATACGGAGAGGTCCTCGAATGGCGTACTCCAGCAAGGTTCCTGAAAAGCTCATTTTCAAATTCCCTGCCCTGGTCATGGTGTAGCTTTCCAGGGTAACCAAACCGAGGGATAATCATTGAAAAGACGCTCAGCTGCTGTACGGCCAGACTTGTTTTTAGTAGGATAAGCTTGCGCAAACCTAGTAAAGTGATCTACGACCACTAGAATATACTCATACCCACCCCGGCTTGGCTCTAAGTGCAGGTAGTCGATGCAAACAAGTTCTAGAGGTGAGCTGGATGTTATACTCCCCATGGGTGCTCGGACATGGGTCGTTGGTTTCTTTTGCTTAATACAGGGACACTTCTTTGTGATATACTCCTCTACTTCCTTCTTCATATATGGCCAGTAGAATCTTTGTCTCATCAGATGAAGAACCCGTTCTGTGCCCAGATGTCCCATGTTGTCATGTAAGTGCTCCAAAGAAAGTTGCTTATACTGGGTTGGGAGAACAAGTTGTTTGTTTTGAGCTGTTTGCCTATAGAGACATCCATCCTCTATAATTAGTTTGTTCCATTCATACAAAAGTTTCTTGGCCGCTCCAGTCACGGTTTTCCTTAGACTTTCATCTGGCACCTTGATTTCCTCTTTCATCTTCAATATCTTGGCTATCACTGGATCCTCCCGTTGAGCTTTGGAGAGTTCATCTTTATTTATTCTTGGCAACAATGAACCTTGGGATGTTGGGTCAGTTTCCATAGACGACATACTGAGTGCTGCAACCCAAGCCACATCTTTCTTTTTGGCTGCGCGAGCTCCATCCCAGACTGCTCGCACCACTTCAGATGACAATTGCTCAGTGCACTCAGTGGTATACTTTTCGATGTCAAGGGGGATACGCGACAGTGTGTCAGCATCAATATTTATTTTACCAGGCCTATATTTCACATCAAAGTGGTAGTCGGACAATTCTCCCACCCAGCGATGGCCAACCCCATTCAGCTTCGCAGTGCTCATTATGTAGGTCAGGGGATTGTTGTCTGTGTAAATGGTAAAATGTGGAGCATAGAACAGGTAGTCTCTGAATTTTTCACACACTGCCCATTTAAGTGCAAGAAACTCAAGTTTACCACTATGTAGGCAGTAATTTCTTTCGGCCTGGGACAGTGTCCGGGAGCCATACGCAATGACTCTTAATTTTCCATCCTGACTCTGGTAGAGTATAGCCCCAAGGCCCCTTTCAGATGCATCGGTGTGCAGCGAGAATGGTAAATTGAAGTCTGGATAGGCAAGAATTGGTGGCTTTATCAACATGTCAATCAAGGTTTCAAGAGATTTCTGATGCTCACTTGTCCACTCCACAGGAGTCCTGGAAGGCATTTGGGCCTTTGGTCTTTCTCCTACTGGACTCAACTGGTGCCACCCCAGGCTTTGCTTGTAGGAGCTCATACATAGGCTTAGCTACACCTGAAAAATCTTGGATAAACGAGCGATAGTAGCTTAGGAAGCCGAGAAGCCTTCTTACCTCACCGACGGTATGTGGAGTATGACTTTTGAGTGACATAACTGCTTGAAGATCTTTGGGATCGATCCGCACACCTTCGGCAGACACAAGACGACCCACGTATCGGACTTCACCTCGGAAGAGCTCACATTTTTCAGGCCGAAGCTTGACTCCATGATGTTGGAGAGCTTGAAGAACTTTGCGAAGTCCTTCCACGTGTTCCTCAAAAGACTTGGCATAACATAACACGTCATCAAGGTACGGTATACAACATTCATCTCTGAGAGAATCTAGCATTTCTTCCATACTGCGCTGGAACGCTGCAGGTGCATTGGACAGGCCGAAGGGAATTCTTATCCACTCATAAAGTCCCCAGGGAGTTATGAAAGCTGTCATGTGCCTAGAACCTTCGGCTATGAAGCCCTGATGGTAGGCTTTTCCTTGGTCGAGAATACTGAACCATGCATAACCCCCCAATGTGTCAAGCAAGTCTTGAATTCTTGGCAGAGGGTGCCTATCTGGTACAGTCTTTTTATTGAGGAGGCGATAATCTATACACAGGCGAAGTGAGCCATCCTTCTTTCGGACGCAGACCACTGGTGCAGATAGGGGGACTTGGACTTCACAATCCACCCTTTTGCCAGGAGATCTTGTATATAATCTTTCACTTCTTGGAATAAAGGTTTAGGTACCGATGAATATGACCGCTGCACTGGTATGTCGTCTTTGAGATTTATTGACATTTGTAGGCTCGGAATGCAACCCATGTCACTCTTATCTTGAGAAAATGCCACAGACTCTTCATACAGCATTTTTCTTACCACCTGCTGCTGTTCCTCACTCAAGTGGCTTAGATCTACAGGTGGGTGCCACCGTTTCAAGGTTTCTTCAGTACCTGAGGTAGTCACACCCTCGACCGATACCTTAGACTTCAGTTCTTCTGATCGCTCTGCCTCCAGTACTTTTTCAATTGGCTGAATATAACCGAGGATTGTGTTACCAGGCAGTGTTATTTCACATGTGGAGTTGTTACCAATTGGAACAGAGACATAAGGCCTTTCCTGGTTCTGTACTTCTAGGAGCCCCCCTCCTATATCCAGCTTTTCCAACTGCACATTGTTCTCCTCTGGTTCAAACAGTATGACTGGGTCGGGCTGATCCATGTTAGGTGGTATTTTACACTTTACCCACATCACTTGACCTGCTGGAATGACAACGCCACCACTCTTTACCTTCAAACGTCCCCACTGTTCATTCAGCTCAGGGGTTTGGACACAGCTTACCAGAGTTTGAGCTTTCTCGTTTGACATAGAGATGGCTCCTGATAGAAGAGAGACTAAAGCCTGCACAAGGCGCTTGGGTTGTCTCTGAATTAATTCTTCCACTATGTTAAACCCAAGTAGTGGCCTTTCAATTGGCAGATGACTTACTAAAAAAGGAACACTGATAGAGAGGTTAGGGTCATTGTTTCCTTCTAAATTAACAGTAATAACAGCCCAGCCATCGAATGGAATGACATCCCCAGTCACAGAATACACTTCCAGCTTCCCCATAGTTCCCATAAGTTCAGAAAGAGGTCTCAAGTCCACAGCTGGCAAATATTTATCTTTCCAAGCACGATCAATGATACTGACTTGAGCTCAGTGTCAAGCAAAGCACTTACTGCTAGGCCATTGAGGTTGCACTGTGTCAAAGCCTTCCTTCCTATTAGATTGACAATGGCCTCATTCTTTTTCCTAGGGACAGAGAAAGTAGAAGTCTGATTAAGCCATTCCTTGTCCTTGGAAGTTTTGAATGTCGTATAATGAAATGGTTTCGTTTTGCTTTTTGTAGGACCAGGTTCATCCTCTGATCTGTCATCATTTGTGCCATGGGACAGGGAGGACTTGGTCACTGGTTGCCCCGTTGCAGTGACCGCTTCCCGTTTCCCTGCGGGTTACGTTTCCGGAGGCATCCCCTGGACAGGTGCCCCTCTTCCCCACACTGAAAACAGTGAGTACAGTTTTGCAGACCAGCTTCCACACACTTTAAACAACCATGACGTTTAGCCCCTTTCTGTAGAGGTGGTCGACTCATAGTATACTGAAAGGTAGGATCAGGCTGTGTTGGATTTCTCATGGAGTCTACCATACTGCTAAGTGCTTCGACACGTGCTGTCAGTTGTTTAATTGGATCATCCACATTTTTCTGCTCATGAATTTCTCTCACAGGTTCACTTTCTAGCAGGGTACAACTTGCAATGCTCTGCTTATGACGTGTTACAGGACCCAGCCTTCGGGCCCTCTCATTCTCATCGCTGGTGATTCTTGTTACATTTCTTAGTATTTCCTCATCTGCGACGTTGCGGTTGGAAAGCAGGGGTTTTAACTCCCTACGAATGTCTGTATATTTGTGCCCCAAACCCTGGTAGACCGTGTGAAGGTATACATCCTGAATAGTTTCTGTGCTGTATCTCACTTCAGTGTCAGCCTGTTTTGCAGCAAAGATGATTTTCTGTTTAAGACCCATTACTCGATACAAGAACTGTTGAGGCGTCTCATTCTCATTTTGTTTTGCACACATTAATTCCTGGAACAATTCTGTGCTATTTTTGTCTCCTAAATGCGACCGAAGAAACCCTTTGAGTTCCTCAACCGTTATGTCTTCTTTATTCATCAACATGTCCTTGAAACTGCCTGCTTTTATTATCCGTAGTGTCCCCCTGACTATGTCAGCATCACTGTAATTTTCTTTGATTCCATCTTCAATTTGTCTGCATACACTTGTGTATGTGATGTCAGATGTGTAATCACAAATTTGTCCTCCTTGTATCTTAAATTCGCGACGCTGGAGGTAGGAGAGGTCCCTGAGGGAGACAACCTTCTCTGTCAGTAACTGCATGGACCGTTCAGGGTTGTTGCTAAACTGTGCATTATCACTGCTGCGTGTTTGTTGTGATAGTCTGGTCAAAGGTTGTTGCAACGTCGAATTTTGTGTATATGCTACACTAGACCCTTTGTCAGCAACAGCTGTAGACGATGCGGTAGGAGCAGTGTCATCATTCTGTTGATGAACAGGTGTAGACGTAGTTTGAACATGCTCAACAGAGTCAACGATGTCTCTCAAGTTCAACAGTTCAGCCATACCTCTATCCTCTGAGTCTAGTAAGTCTGCACTGTACATGAACGCATTAATGTATTCAAAGCAGCCTTCTTGGTCTCCAGCATCTAGTTCAGTAATGTTCCCGTCTGGTACCGTAACAATGCTCTGGGCGATCTGAAATAGTTCACCAGCGGACAAGGTGAGAAGTTTTTTTCTGATGTTCCACACCACGCTCTTCCGTACTTTATCCGCCATGATGACCCTTTTCACGATCCCTCATGTCACCGTCACCAGCCAGCCAGGACGCGCTTCTCACAACCGACTTTTCTGGATCACAGCCGCTGTATCCATACTCTGTTGGTCCCGAAGATCATAAGTATCCCGGACGAGCCCCCAAGAATCTGTTGCAGACCCCGTTCAGAGGGCCAGCAGACAGATGTAAATACCTGTAAAAACAGGAAAGAATGAGGAGACAGACAGATTGGCTGCTGTTCCATAGTATCCTCGTGGTTATGTCTTTATTAAATGCATATTTTCCAAATGCTTTTAAAACAATAACATTTTCATTCTAAATGACCTATTAGCATGTCATCTTCATTTTCGCAAAACATCTAACTTTCCCTGTGGAAAGTTGTGAATCCGTCTCACAGACTATACATCCTATTATATACAGTGTGCAGCGTGCTACAGCTATTCCTTTTCCTTCTGCACACAAGGGGATGTCATATCTGCCAAGACATAGAACAATTCCTTTCTAATAACAAATAATAATGCATCTAAGATTTCTGCATATTGAGTACATTTAAATGTACATAACTGACTCTGCATCAGGAAATACTGCTTTTTACCATTATTATTGCAGAGTACCTGGAGCCTCCACCCTCCTAGTGTTTACATTAAGGATATCTCTTATTGTCTCCCATCTGACTCTCTGCACAGTTAATACAGCTGTATATAACATGGATTCTTTATTTTAAATGTTTGGGAGTTACTTCCTGCTTTAGGCTTACCTGTAAAAACAGGAAAGAATGAGGAGACAGACAGATTGGCTGCTTGTTCCATAGTATCCTCGTGGTTATGAGGGTAAGCAGGAACACATCACCAGTGCCACACCTATAATCTTCCCCCAATCCTTCCTGAACATAAGACCCTGTGCGTCATAATAACAGTCCCCTGCTGCTGCAGCAGAGAGCTGCATTCTCATAGTGACTTGTTATAGGCACCATATACCACATAGAAAACATAAACACATACCTTTCAATGTCACCACTATACATGACAATTACTTACTTTATACAATTGTGCACATACCTCGTATGTGTCACAAAAGCAGCTGGGGCATATCCATGAGAGCAGCTGGGGCATTATCCAGGAGAGGAGCTGGGGCATTATCCATGAGAGCAGCTGGGGCATTATCCATGAGAGGAGCTGGTGCATTATCCAAGAGAGGAGCTGGGGCAATATCCATGAGAGCTCCTGGGTCAATATATCCATTAGAAATCCTGGGGCATATCCATGAGAGGAGCTGGGGCAATATCCATGAGAGGAGCTGGGGCAATATCCACGAGAGCTGCTGGGGCAATATCCATGAGAGGAGCTGGGGCAATATCCATGAGAGGAGCTGGGGCAATATCCATGAGAGCTCCTGGGGCATATCCATGAGAGGAGCTGGGGCATTATCCATGAGAGGAGCTGGGGCATATCCATGAGAGGACCTGGGGCATTATCCATGAGAGGAGCTGGGGCATATCCATGAGAGGAGCTGGGGCATATCCATGAGAGCTGCTGGGGCAACATCCATGAGAGCTCCTGGGGCAATATCCATGAGAGCTGCTGGGGCATATCCATGAGGGAATATCCATTATTACACTATTTGATTCAGAATATTTTTTTTCCTGTTTTCCTCCTCTAAAAACTAGGTGCGTCTTATGGAGCGAAAAATACGGTATATATGGAGTGTGATCCAGGAAATGAAATCCCCCGGGTCGAATTGACATGTTTCCAGGAGTAGTTACAATATTCTCCTTTGACGCTCCCTCACAAAACCAAATCATTTTTATAACTGTAATGGATGAATGCTGTCCCTGCAGTCCAAACTTTCTAATTGGCTTAAGTTGTTATAGTGCCTAGATTGGCCTTTTAAATCAGATTGTAGTATTGCATTAGATAACCCGTTCATGTTTAAATCATTATTTGCTTACTTATGAAGCAGTTTGTAATAGTCTGGATTAGATCTTTACTGTTTAACTCTGATTTTGCTTTATAAAACACTTCCTTCGTAATTCATTTTATACTGATCCATGACAAAAGATCGGCTTTAACCCCTTCACTACCGATAGAGATATCTCGGGCTTCAAAGGCACCATCTGGTGCCCCGATATCGATGTGCTAATAATCTGCAGCCCAAAAGCAAATGAAATTTGTTCGCTGAAAACGAATTTCGTTAGCTTTTGGGCTGCAGAAAGTGCCCCCAAAGTTTTAGCCCTATGGGCATAATGCCCAAAGAGTTAAATTATAAAAACGGCACCTGAAAGCTCTGAAATATTAGGCTTTCAGAAGCTGTCAGCAGCTGATGCAGGAGAAAGAAGAAAATAGATCTGCGGTTGAAAAACCTCTGTAACTCAATTTGGCAGTACATGGCGCCATCTACTGGCCAAATTTACAGATTTACAGTAATAGGTATTACTGTACAAATTATTAAAAATGATTTTTCAAAATCCATTGGTTTCTGACAGTGTTTTTTGGAAAATCACTTGGTAGTGAAGGGGTTAAGGGGTGAAGGGGTATAGAGATTAAAATTTGAATGTCCTGCCATGTTCAAATTTTTACAAGCTGAGAAACCCACTCACTTGATTTAAGACAAGCTGAGGTGTATAATGCAAGGCAGATGTCATCACTGATTTCACAGAGGCTATCCATAAAGTTCAACCTTCCACAAACCCCTATGGCTGCTGTTGATCTGAAAGAAGGGAAACAAAAAAAACCCTATTGCTGCATTTTGATCCCTTATTCGATTTCTCCCTGCATAAACAATACATAACAATTACAATTGAGATATGAAAACACATTAATAGTTTACAATTATATATCACATTTTAGGATAAAAAAGGAAAGCATGATGCAGTGGGTTAACAGATGGAGAATTTCAATCTGATGACAGACCGATGTAAACGAACAAAGTGATGTTTAGCTATTCCCCTCCGTATTCTGCACACCCCCGGGCCTAAATCTAGACGGGCATGAATCTGATTAATGAATTTGTCCCTATTACTGATTGAAGTATTAATGTTGTTCAGCCTGTCTGGGTCACGATGCTGGGGAATTTGAATATTCATTGACGCATGTTTAATAGGAATATGCCTCTGGACTTGCTTATCTCCAGTCTCGCTTTTATGTTTTTAAGCAGTAAAGGAGTTAAAATTTTAGATGGTTGGCGTAGATCAGACAGTTTTTGTAATCCAGGGGTATGGTGTAAAGGTCCTCCCTTTTTAGATGCATGATCGAAACCACAAGAGAATACAAAATGTTTGATTCCACTCTGTTGACAGTGGACTATGAAAAGGAATGGGATTCTTATGAGAGAACAATTCTGGATTATAATAAAAAAAAACTTTACACGTTGGAAACCTCAGAATATGCATGTCATTCCCATTAAATTTACATACTTTCAAATTGGGGTTTTCAATAACTTGCAGTAAACTAAAGTCAGGGCAGGACTGGGAATAAAAAGCAGCCCTCGAAACATTTGTAAACCAGCCCTTTATTGCATCAAGTGCAAACGTCAAATGATACTAAGATATGAAAACACAATTCATGAGGTCAGAGCAGCCTGTTGTCTCAAGCAGTGGCGTCGTAACGTGGGGGCGGTGGGTGCGGCCCGCACCAGGTGACACCGTCACCCTAAGGGCGGTTGTCTCACCCACCCACCGCCACCGCCACGTATTCGCTCCATGCGAGCGTCCGAAGCATGCAGCTTCGGCGCTCGCCTGGAGGAAATACGTCACCAGCCAATCGCGGCTGGTCACGTGGCTCCCCCAGACGAGCGCCCAAGCTGCACGCCGCCGGACGCTCAGAAGGAGCGAAAAACGCGGCGGAGAGGTGCTGCCTGGGCCGCTATCCATGTGCTGGGACCAGGACCAGGAGGTGAGCTGGGGCAAATCCATGAGCTGCTGGGGCAAATCCATGGGGGCCTGGGGCATATCCATGAGGAGCTGGGGCAAATCCATGAGCTGCTGGGGCAAATCCATGAGGTGCTGGGGCAAATCCATGGGGGCCTGGGGCATATCCATGAGGAGCTGGGGCAAATCCATAAGCTGCTGGGGCAAATCCATGAGGAGCTGGGGCAAATCCATAAGCTGCTGGGGCAAATCCATGAGGTGCTGGGGCAAATCCATGAGGTGCTGGGGCAAATCCATGAGGTGCTGGGGCAAATCCATGGGGGCCTGGGGCATATCCATGAGGAGCTGGGGCAAATCCATAAGCTGCTGGGGCAAATCCATGAGGTGCTGGGGCAAATCCATGAGGTGCTGGGGCAAATCCATGAGGTGCTGGGGCAAATCCATGGGGGCCTGGGGCATATCCATGAGGAGCTGGGGCAAATCCATAAGCTGCTGGGGCAAATCCATGAGGTGCTGGGGCAAATCCATGAGGTGCTGGGGCATATCCATGAGGTGCTGGGGCATATCCATGAGGAGCTGGGGCAAATCCATGAGGTGCTGGGGCAAATCCAGGAGGTGCTGGGGCATATCCATGAGGAGCTGGGGCAAATCCATGAGGTGCTGGGGCAAATCCATGAGGAGCTGGGGCAAATCCATAAGCTGCTGGGGCAAATCCATGAGGTGCTGGGGCAAATCCATAAGCTGCTGGGGCAAATCCATGAGGTGCTGGGGCAAATCCATGAGGTGCTGGGGCATATCCATGAGGTGCTGGGGCATATCCATGAGGAGCTGGGGGCATATCAATGAGCTGGGGCATATCCATGAGCTGCTGGGGCATATCCATGAGCTGCTGGGGCAGTATATCCATGAGCTGCTGGGGCAGTATATCCATGAGCTGGGGCAAAATCCATGAGAGGAGCTGGGGCAAAATCCATGAGAGGAGCTGGGGCAATATCCATGAGAGGAGCTGGGGCATATCCATGTGTGCTGGGGGCAATATCCATGAGAGCTGGGGCAATATCCATGTGTGAGCTGGTCTGGGGCAATATATCCATGTGTGAGCTGGTCTGGGGCAATATATCCATGTGTGAGCTGGTCTGGGGCAATATATCCATGTGTGAGCTGGTCTGGGGCAATATATCCATGTGTGAGCTGAGGCGCAATATATCCATATGTGAGCTGAGGCGCAATATATCCATATGTTGAGCTGGGGCAATATATATCCATGGGTGAGCTGCTGGGGGCAATATATATCCAGAGCTGCTGGGGGCAATATATATCCATGTGTGCTTTCACTGCCTTCGAACAGGCAACGTACTTGCTGGCAGTTGGCAAAAAGTTGTGTGAGCATATGAGAGAGCTCCACAGCAATAAACCTCACAGTAATGTGCGCTGTGTGTATGAGCATTCAGTGTTATATGGGAGTACTGATTTAGGAGTAAGAGTAGTTAAAAAAAAATCTGAAAAACTCGGGGGGGGGGGGGGTGACACCATAAATTACCGCACCGGGTGACACCGACCCTAGTGACGCCACTGGTCTCAAGTATTTAGTTGGGAGCAACAGGGTGCACCAGATCTGTGTTTGTGTGGATCTATGTGTGTGTATATAAATATGTATATGTTACGGTTAAAGTCCGAAGTGCGGTTAATCCTAGGATTACCTGGGTAATCCTGACATTACCCAGGCGTTATTAGCAAAAATCTGAAGTGAAACGAAATTTCGGACTTTATCCGGGTAATCTGCAAAGTATCCAGAGGCCTCTGGGTACTCTGGTTTCCTGCTGTGTTTTACCTGGGTAAAACACACATTACCCTAGTGTTGCTGGATAAAGTGCGACGTGCAATGAAACATCGGATTTTATCCAGGTAAACTGCAAAGTATCCAAACACCTCTGGGTACTCCGCTTTTCTTTGGTTTTCAGCAGGTTACAGTTGACTGAATTTCGAGGATTACCCGGATAAAGCTGCAAACTGTTATCTGACCGATAACAAAATAGTGTTGTTATTTTTAACCAAATTGTATCCACAGTCACAAACCACATTAAATGACTGTCATGTAACTCTGTGTACTATTTGTCTGAAAATTAATTTATAAAGATATTATATAAAGAGTAACCTGATGGGTATTATGTTTTATAAATGATATATAAGCATATATGACACATAATAAAGATCATGTTACTCGTTCACATTCATATAAGAAACATATCCTGTTACTCTGTATGTTCATTATATCCGCATTACATTTTAATGTTTGTCTTTTGCCATTTTCCTTAAATAATAGAAAAATTCACTTTCACCCAAGCGGGGTTGGATGCTCTGCAGATTACCCAGGTGAAGCTGTGGATAGTCCTCAGATTACCCGGGTAAAGCGTCAGACTTTTATCTGAACAATAACAAAATTTGTTTTTTAACCACATGGGGTTGTATAGTCTGCAGATCATCCGGGTAAAGTGCAAAATTTTCAGCTCTTCCAGACTGTTACCCAGGTGAATGTTACATCCTCAGCCCCCGCTGTGCCCCCTGGGGGGTCTGGGCAAGAAGGGGGACCGCTGACTTTCTGCTGGCAGATCGGCATCTGAGGGGGTGGGGTCAGGTGTGGTTACCAGGAGCCGTCGGCTTTAAAACAGGGCTCGAGGAGTTGCCTCGTCGCCCTGTTGTGGAGTTTACTTCACGCACCGCTACTTCCTGAATCTGTTTGAATTTACTGTTGACGACCCTGCTTTGAGATTCCTGCTCCTGTTATTTGACCCAGCTTGGTTTTGACTACTCTCTCTCTATCGTGTATATTACGCTGTTTGCGTGTTTTATCCCATGCTGGTTGCTGGGTTGATCGCTCGCTGTTTGGGTCCTGTCCCATCACGTTTAGGCTGCTGTCAGACGAGCGTAGTGTTCACGTCCGTGATTGCGCCTAAAAGTACGTCCGTGATAGCATGAAAGAAAGTCCATTGGAGCCTGACACATGAAGTACGTCCGCACTGAACTGCGGACGCATGACGGACGCTGCAAACGGACGCAGGTTAGGCAAGAACGTAATACTGCTAGAACGGACGTGCGGAGTGCGCCACGTCTGCAACCTCTGCATAGCTTTGTGTGTGAGTGATGGAGCGTGGTCAGACAGACTGCATTTATACGTCCAGCATTTTTGACGGACAGAATGTTTTTTCATTGTAATTTATTTTTCCCTCCTACATCCGTCAAAAATAACTTCAGTGAAAAAACGGACTGTGTGACCACTACTGCGTCATCCGTACTGACGATGTCCGTACTGCACGGACGTACAGTCCGTAGAAATCACGCTCGTCTGACCCCAGCCTAAGGGGTATCGTTTGTAACCCTCTGGGGTCCCTTTACCCAGGCTACTACTCATGTTAATGTTGTTGCAAAGACCACGATAACAAACGATTGTTTATTTCTGTTTGTTATTTCTAATCGCATCTCTGTACATATTAGCAATAACAATCTTGTATGCAAGTCAGTACCTTCCGAGAGTCGCCAGGTATTTACTAATCTCAAGTATTTACCAGAACGATTGGTTTCTGCATCTCTGACTGCCCTGCACCTTGAATACTTCACGGACTGTTGTTCCACGTATGGTGTTTCTGAGCATGTCCTAGACTTTCTGTCGGTCTTTAAACCCTCGGAACCTAGAGGCAATTCAGCTAGTCCTTTGAGTCCCCTGGCTCTTGAGTTACAACCTGTATTTTATGCAATTTGTGTGTTAATCAAGAAAGTATTGTTGCCCGTAAGGAATGGATCTCAACTCCGCTACTCTTGGGGAAGCGATATAGCTACCATTACAGTGAAGCTGTGGATAGTCCTCAGATTACCCAGGTAAAGCTTCAAACTTGCACATTATCCGGGTAAAGGGAGAATTTTTCAGCTCTTCCAGACTGTTACCCAAGGGCAGTTGGTTAGTCCTAAAATTACTCGGGTAAAGTCTAAATTTTTCATTTTTTTGCAGCTTTACCTGGCGGTTTTGGGTAATGTCAGGATTACCCGGGTAATTTTAAGATTAACCACGCTTCGGGCTTTAACCGTAACATTGATGAGATATATATATATATATACTGTATATCAATGTATTATAGCAGTGGTTCCCAACCGCGGCCCTCAAGTACCCCAACAGGCCAGGTTTTAAGGTTTACCTTGGGGACATGCAGACTGAATCCTGCAATCACTGAGCAGTAAATCATATCACCTGTGCTATGCTTCAAATATCTGGAAAACCTGGCCTGTTGGGGTTACTTGAGGACCGCGGTTGGGAACCACTGTATTATAGAAAAAAATATGTGTACTCACCCCTCATGTGAATGACGGACATGCAGGAAATGCCGGCATTCCCAGATTGGTAACTCTAATTTACATTTAGGCATAGGCATCTCTACATGGGGGGCAATTGCCCCCCCTAGGTTATCCTTGCCCCCCCATGTGCCCCTCCACCAGGGATCAGCATCCAGCTTCCCCCACTTAATCAGGACTGCAATATCTCTGTCCCCGTGCATCGTACATGATCGGTTGAGGTGTCATTGGAAAGGGTAGAGTCTGGCCTTTCCAATGATTCCCAACATGACCATATTCAGCATAAAATAAATATCATAAATAATAAAATAAATATGTAACTTTTTCCACAGGGGTGAAATGGTGCAGCAGTGAAGAGGTTTACGGTCACATTATATCAGGGCTCAAAATTTCCACTCGCCTACTAGCATTTGGCGAGTGGAAATTAAGTGAGGGCGAGTGGAAATGCAAACGCAGGCAGCAAAATAAATAATTTCATGCTGCATATTCACCCTTCCCCAGGCTGCACGGTGGCAGGGATCAGCTGCCTAACCTGACCCAGCTCGTCTCTGTCACTGACAGGAGGTGGAGAGGAGCTTCCCTGCCCCCTCGCTCTGCTCACACTGGGCTCTGATGACCAGGTATACATGCATCTGGGGTCTGATGTCTGGGTATTAATGTTTTTTTGTAACTTTATTCTAAATAAAACCTTTAACAGTGTAATTTCATAAGATAATTTAAGGGGGTGTGTTTGGGGGCAGATTTAAGGGCGGGGTAGGTGGAGCAACCGGTGGCGAGTAACTCTTATGGCCTGGTTACTAGCTTGGGTCTTGAAATTTTGAGCCCTGCATTATATTACATTGTGTATTACTTTCGTTTTTGCCATGTTTTAGTGATATATTAAAGGTTAATAGGTAGGCTTCATCCCTCACTGTATACATTTTATATATTCCTTGATTAAAAGCATTTTAGGGGTTAATGGGTGAGCTACATGCCACACAGTATATACAGGTCATTGTTTCCCTTGATTACTGTCATTTTAGGGGTTAATGGGTAGGCTACATGCCACAATGTTTATTATTTTTATTGTATTTCCCTTATTATGGAAGTTAGAATCTAAAGAGTGTTCATCTTTAGACCCTTTGCTTGTCGTCACATTTCGGGGAATCCATTTTGCAGAAAATATGAACTCTCTATTTAGCGAATGGTCACAGCAATTTGTGAAAGCTGGAGTCACTAAAGCAGTTATCGGACGTCGGCAAAAACCGCCAAAGAAAATACTGAATTTATGTATCAGGTTAGTACAACAGAAAGGTATCATTACTCTGGGATTTTGTAATCTTATTTATAGATACTTTGTTTTTTTCAGTGGTATGATTTATTGGTAAAAATTATTAGTGCCCCCGTCAATATTGACTGTGGTATCTAATGTGCCGCCCTATATATTGTTCCTAGTGTCGCTACTGCATTTAAGCGTTACTACAGGGTTATTCAAAGAGAATCGAAAAGCCACCGCACGTTCGGTGACTTTTCGTTCTCTTCAATTCGGTTCGATTTAGCGATCCCATTTCGGCGACCCTGCGGTGTATTCCGCAAGCACCACAGGGCCGCCGAAATGCAGGGAAAAGCCGCCGCAAACCCGCCGACAACTCACCACAAAACCTGGCGAAGGCACACTGAAAACCAGCAAAAACATCTGGATTAACCCCGCCGAAAACGCCGGAAAAACCCGAGCAGTAGCCGATCACACAGAGCTCAGCTGCCGGAAAAACCCGACACCGCAGACGAATGGAGTGAATAAATTAAAAAAACAGTTCGCTTGAACGTTTGAAAAGTGAAACGCTGTTTGCAAAGAAACTACTGAGCGAAAATGTCTGAAATTTACTTATAAGGCCAGGGAATGATAATAAAAAGGGCTGTTACAGAAAAAATTAGTAAAAAAAAACAAAACAACAAATCGGAATTTTTTGTAAAAAACAAAATCCCCAAAAAATGCTTAAAATATCCAAAAAAAATCTAAAAATAAAGACACTTTTTACTGCAGAATATTATGATGAACGGTTTAGTAGATATTGAATTAAAACTGGAATATTTTTAACATTGAAGCCTATGGGATTCGCCTGAATAAATCTGCCGCATGAAACCACCAAATGGCAGGGTAATTCGGCAACTTTTCACTGCTGGTTTTTGTTCTCTGAATAGCCAAACCATTGCTTCTCTATGGGGATTTCACTGCCCTCGAACAGGCACCGTATGTGCAGGCAATTCGCCAGGATTTGGCGAATTGCCTGCTCTCTGGATAGCCGAATGGCCAAGAAAGATAACCGAACGCTGATTTTCAGAGTTCGGTTCCCTTTCGGCAGCCAGTCGGATCTCTTTGAATTACCCTGTACAAATTATATGGTTTTTTTTCTTAAACTCGCACCTAGTGGTGAAAAGGTTAATCGAATGCAATGATCAGCCAGAGTAAACAAACAGAGGGAAATTGTCTGGTAAATACGGCACTCGTGTTGTAAAAAATTTTCACATCTTCATAAAATCGTTGTAAATCATCACTAAGATGCATCCTTGGTGCCCTTTGCTCTATCATTGATTGTTGTGAAATGCTTTGCGTGAACGATATCAGCACTTGGTTTTGAAGCATCTGATTACATTTGCACATTCCAAACCAATATTACAATTTTCCCTTCAAAAATAAGTTATTTTTATTAATATAAATACAATATATAATAACTATATACAAAAAAATTCCAATTCACAACGTATTAACATTATGACTTAACTGATCCTGCAGATTCTAGCAGTAAAATCCAACCACATTTATGTAAGTTTAATTATAGCTTCGACCTACTGAGTGTATTGCTATTTTATAATTAAGAAGAGTATAATTTGGCAGGAACACCCCTAACACTGCCACCAGAAAAGAGAATTTCTATGCATCATGATGCTTACAAAGTCACGTGACCCAATGTCATGTTCTTCTACAGCAATTCAGCAGCACCACCTACAGGATACAAGGTGTTAATAAACTGGTAGAGTGTCAATACACTTTTTCTATCAAAGCTTATTTAGTACAGTTCGTCCACTAATACTCCATATGGGAACTAGCTGTAAGCTATTTTAGGTTTCATTTTAAAGCCACATTGCCGACCTACAACCTTTACAAATAGCAGAGGTATTGATGAAATATGCATAAACTATCGAAAGGTGATGAGATGAGAATAGGAAAAAAAACATACACTTTTCAGCCACAACATTAACCCTTTTGCTGCTGAGGCATTTCACGCCTATGTGCTGAGCTCATTTTTACCTGTTTCGCTCATCTTGTTTAAACTGCGTTTTGAAGCCTTATTTTAGTATATGAGCCAGACATATTATATATCATTCTTTCCGGCAGACTCGGCAGATTCATAATATGTCATTATTATATGTATACGTCACACCCTGTCTGTATAATATAACAAAAAATGCAATAAAATTAGAATTTTCAATAATTCACAACGTGTAAAGTGTTTTTTTTCACATTTTAACATGCGAGCAATTGTGGTTACATTTTGTATGGGGTGCGCTTGTTAAAAAAGTTAGAAATGGGGTCTCGTTACATTTTTTTGGGGGGAAAATTACGCCATTTTTAACAAACGCACCCCAAACAAAAATCGTTAGTGCAGCATCATTGTTCACATTATAATTGAAATGGGAACAATATTGCTGCATTAACAAAACATAAAAAAACTTTCTACATGGTCATATGTGGTATCGTTTAGGGATGTGCGTTTCGGGTTTCGGAATTTCGGAATTTTCACGAAATTTCCCGATTCGTGTTTTCGGATGCGGCCGAATTTCCGAAAAATTTTAGATCCGAAAAGTTCAGATCCGAAATGTTTTCCGAGCCGAAACGAAATATTTTCGGATTTTCGAATGGGCTTGAAATGTGGCAAACGAGGAGAACAGATTTTCCGAAAAACGAAAATTTTCCGAAAAACGAAAATTTTCCGAAAAACGAAAAGTCGATACAAAAAACGGGCAAAATGACACGAAAAATACGAAAAAAGGTCGATATGCCGAAAAATGTGCAATTCCGAAAAACGAAAATTTTGTAAAAACGAAAATTTTGTAAAAACGAAACTTTTGCAAAAACGAAAATTTTCTGAAAAACGAAAATTTTTCGAAAAAACGAAAAGTCGATACAAAAACAGAGCACAGTGACACGAAAATACGAAAAATGGTCGAAATTCCGAAAAAAAATGTACCCGAAAAACAGGTCGAACAGAATCGAATCGAAACCGAAATCGGTCGAAACGAGCCGAATCGAAAAGTTTAAAAATCCGAAAAATCGAACCGAAAAAAAAATCGGTGCACAACCCTATTTCCAGAATTCGGACATTTCTTAACGCTGACACCACAAAGCATCTCCTCCACGCCCTTGTAATCTCCCGACTTGACGATTGTAATAATCTTCTAGCTGGTCGCCCTCTCTCCCGCCTCGCCCCCCTACAATCCGTTCTGAATGCCTCTGCCAGGTTCATCCACCTCACCCGCCGCTCTGTCTCTGCCGCTCGTCTCTGCGAGTCCCTTCACCGGCTCCTCATCCACTGCAGAATTAAATAAAAAATCTGTTCTCTGACCTACAAAGCTCTCACTAACTCAGCTCTCCACTACGGGCTAAATTACAATCTTCACGCAAACGTTTGCGCCGGCGCAAATAATCATTAATGTGAGGAGTGAAACCATTTGCGCCGAATCCCATATTATATAGTCAGCGCAACAACCGCATGCAATCATCCACCCCGGGTGAACCTGCGCGAACCCTGCGCGAGCTTACTGTACTTCGGAGTCCTATACTTAACATTGTGAGCGCAAATGCGAATGTGCGCTGGTACGAGTATGGTATTACAATCTATTTTGCGGTAATTACAGCATTGGCCATTGCGCGCATAATTTTAGCAACTCCTAAAAGCTGGTGTTAATGGCAAATCTGACCGACCTGGCCGAAACAAAATACACCAGCCCATAAAAAATAATGCAGAAAAAGTATAGTTTCCCATTCAATTCATACCAAACCAATAAAATGAAGAAGTTGTGTGTGCATGTATTATTGCTGCAGCATATATACTCAGATTGACTGCGTCAGACGCAATTTCGTAACGTAAAATAATTGTGGTTCTTAATTCTGATTGGCTGAATACCTGATTGAAAACACTTGAATGAACCTCTGTTCTTCAGAGTGGCAGTCTTTAAGGGGTTGAATAATTGTGTCAATGAAGAATTCACAAAAGAAACATTTACTACTGTATTACAAAACCAATTGATGTCATTTTAGTTGCATATGGTTCTTTAAAAAGTCCTTGTAGGATTTCATTCTGAATACAATTACAAATGTACACTAAATTCCCTAAAACCCTTTACAGCATTGGGGGTTGAATAATTTTGAACACAACTGTAAATATATAAAGAAGAATCTTAATAATAATAAAATGTATAAAATCCACAGCCGCTACGCATGACATCACGCCGTGTTGTGGTTAACGGATGTTTTATTTGTATGTAGGCATTATACTTCTACAAACATATTAAATATTATAAATGTAACTGGTAATGGGGAGGACATTTCTTCAGTTACACGTCTGACGTCGCTGGCAAGATTTCCCTCCCGTTCTCGGTGAGGAGGTAATAAACACCTGGAATGGAAACATATTGCAGTTAGTATTAATAGAATGAGTATCAGAGGTGGCTCAACAATAAGGCAAAATGGGCAATCACCCAAGGCCTCGTTCTAACCCAGCCTGAGTGTGTGGAATGTCAATATGGATACAGCATCAACACAAACACAACCCTAAATTCACCCCCCTCCTCCCCCCGGATACCAAGAGTATTTTTGGGTCTTTAATTTAGAAATTGAGAATGATGAGCACTGACATTCCCAGACCCGCCAGCATTGGAGATCGGGAGGAAGGGGGCGTGGAATGGCACGATTTACATCATTGCCGACTGTCACGCCCCTAAAATGAGCATGTCCTAAAGGCGCGCATGCGCACCAGAATGACCAGCTGCCTGGCCGGCCAGCCAATCAGGGTGATGCCCATAAACTAATCCTGAATTAGTGCAAAGGTATGGGCTGTGTCTGATAAGAGTTTTCAGGCACGGAGGAACGTGCAGGACGACGCCTAACTTTACACCTAAACTCTATCTTGATCTATGAGTACTTTATATATTAGGATATATTCATTTAATTCCACATACCTTCCTCACGCAGGATCGTGCGCACTATGGGCGACGCCAGGGACTCGTGATTTACGGTCACTTTGAAGCGTTTTGTTTTTTTTGCCTGGCTTTGCTTGTCCCTGCAGCGGCAGATTATATTAAACGTCCCGTCTGCGTTCTCGGACTCCTTGTTCTTTCCATCGGTCTGCAGGTGGTTGATGTAACAGTTATATCTGGTCCGACTCCACGTGATAGAAGCAGTTTTGGGGAAAATGCCCTCAATCACTGCCTTCAGATAAGTTTTCTTTTTTCTTGTTTCATGCATCACGTTAACCACTGGACTTGCTGAAATTGAAATAAATAAATTGATTAGGCGCATATAAACTGCCCACGTGTCGTAGTTACATTCATATACTCTCATATCGGTAACATCGTAGTTCTGAGATGAAAACTGACTGAGTTGCCTTATGGTGGAGCCGGCCCTTGCCTTATTTCATGCAACACTTACCTATCACGCTCAGTTTTCGGGTTTGTTCCTGCAGGGGACTTTCAAGACTGGGGTGTTGAATCTGGCACATGTACCGCGCAGAATGTTCACCTAACACGGACACGTTGATGGAGAGAGATGCCGTGCTGGTGTAGGTCTTATCATCCTGGCGCCTCATGGATACGGTTCCAATCTTGTTGTCGCTGGAAGAAACCGGCAAGTACTCCGTTGCTCCAGGTTTCATCCACAGCCAGGTGACCTTTAGATTTGCAGGGAAGTAGCCGGAAATGGTGCAGTTCAACTGGGCCTGAGTGCCGTGCACTAGACGAGGCACCTCGATTTTCCCCATCCTTGGGCTCTTCTGCAAAGCTGTAACACAAAGGGAACGAATGGAATCGCTTTAATAACAAGGGGAAGGAAGGTATTCTTGTTTCAAAAAAAATTATTTGTGCTTATTGAGACACTGTATTAAACGCGCACATCAGTACACACCGGCCCTCGTTCACACACACACATATATACCCACGGCAATTACTATTGAGCCATACTCTGTAGGTCTTCAAGGTAAAACTATCAGGGTTATCCAAAGAGATTCGAATTGCTTGAGAAAGGTAACCGAACGCTGAAAATCAGCGTTCGGTTACCTTTCCTGACCATTCGGCTATCCAGAGAGCAGGCAATTCGCCAAATCCTGGCGAATTGCCTGCACATACGGTGCCTGTTCGAGGGCAGTGAAATCCCCATGAAAAAGCAATGCTTTGGCTATTCAGAGAACACAAACCAGGAGTGAAAGGTTCCCCTAATGCCCTGCCATTCGGTGGCTTAATTCGGCAAGTTTATTCAGGAGAATCCCATAGGCTTCAATGTTAAAAATATTCCTGTTTTAATTCAATATCTAATAAACCGTTCATTATAAAATTCTGCAGCAAAAAGTCTCTTTATTTATAGATTTTTCAGGATACTTTAAGCATTTTTCTGAATTTTTTAAAAAAAATTTAAAAGTCCGATTTTTTTTTTTTTTTTTTTTAACCCTTTCGCTGCTGAGGCTTTTCCCGCCCCTGTGCTGAGGTCATTTTTTACCTGTTTTGCGCATCATGTTTAAACGTGTTTTTAAGGCTTATTTTAGTATATGACACCGACATATTATATATCGTTCTTTCCGTCAGACTCGGTAGATTCATAATATGTCATTATTATATGTATACGTTATGTCATGTCTGTATATTATAACAAAAAATGCAATAAAATATGTATTTTCAATAATTTACAATGTGTAAAGTGTTTTTTTTCACATTTTAACATGCGAGCAATTGCGGTTATATTTTGTATGGGGTGCGCTTGTTATAAAAATTAGAGATGGGGTCTCGTTACATTTTTTTTTGGGGAAAATGACACTATTTTTAACAAACGCACCGCATACAAAAATCGTTAGTGCAGCATCATTGTTCACATTATAATTGAAATGGGAACAATATTGCTACACTAACAAACCCAAAAAATAAAAAAAAAGTGTTTATTTTTTTTTTTTAATTTTTTTTTTTTAATTTTTTTTTATTTTTATTTTTCTTTTTTTACAAAATTTTTAACTTTCATGTTTGGTATCGTTGGAACGGCCATGCTCTGGCCGATCCAACGATACCAAAATTTAACCCCTAACTGCCACGGATCGGGAGATAGGGAGTTCATTGGAACTCCTATCTCCACACTTGGTGGCAGTTAGGGGTTAACTGTAGGACTGGCGTCATCGTGCTACGCACGATGACGCCAGTCCTCTGGGGGAGTTCCCGGAAGCTTGGCCGACATCCAAGATGTCGGCCAGCTCCCGGGAAGGATCGCGAACCGGCGCTTTTCAGCGCCGATTCGCGATCCAGCTCCCCAGGGGTTAATGCCAGGCATCATTTGGAAGGGCAGGCTGTGCCCTTCCAAATGATGCCTGGGTTAAGCCCCTGTGCGCCGCCGATTGGGAGGGAGAGAGGTCCGAAGGACCTCCCCCCCCCTCCCTTTCAGGCGCCTCCTCCGCACATGCGGGGGGGGCGCCTGAATTAGGTGTCATTGCGCCCCCGCGATGACACCTAATGTTGGCGGCTGCTGGTCCGGATGCCGGGCTGACATCCAGGATGTCAGCCCGCACCGGAGGGGCCAGCGATCGGCCGGAACCCGGCCGAACGCTGACCCCGATGCGAGGACGCGCTCAGCGCGTCCTCCGCATACCAGCGGGAATGCTGAGGACGCGCTGAGCGCGTCCTTAGCATTCAAGTGGTTAAAGTTTACTTCTTTTTTCTGTAACAGCCCTCTTTATTATCATTCCCTGGACCTCCTGTGAAAATTTCAGACATTTTCGCTCAGTAGTTTCTTTGCAAACAGCGTTTCATTTTCCCAGATTCATACAAATGGTTTTTCTAATTTATTCACTGCCTCCTCTACGTCACAGCTGCTTTGGCTCTGTGTGATTCGGCTCCTTTTCGGCTCCTGTTCGGGTTTTTCGAAGGTTAATCCAGATGTTTTTGCTTGTTTTCAGCGTGCATTCGGTGAGTTTTCGTCAGGTTTGCGGCAGCTTTTCCCTGCAATTCGGGGACCCTGTGGTGTTTGCTGAATACACCGCAGGGTCACCGAAATGCAATCGGCAAAAGGAACCGAATTGAAGAGAACGAAAAGTCACCGAACGTGCGGTGACTTTTCGAATCTCTTTGGATAACCCTGTATGTGCCAACTGGAGGAGACCCTCAAAGGTCAACGTGTAGTTTTTGAATAAAAATCACGTAAGCAGCCTAGGCCTTACATTATAAGTGTTTTGTACCAAATTCTAGAATATTTTGGAGCTTTTAAATAGAAATATATCATTTCTTCAGCACATTGTACATAATGGAGCCGCCTTACCTGGGTCAAGGTCCTTTAAAGGTCTCATAGCTTCTTCATCAGAAATGTTGGATTTAGCTTGAAAATAGAAACAAAGAATAAGTTGGAATCTGGGAACATATAAGCAATTATTTTGTTATTATCAATTTGTTGGAAACTCATCAAACCCGCCCCCCCTCTTACATTTCCTTCTGATGCAAAATGCCCTGTATACGCCACGACACACGGCCATCACGAGGAATACGCTGACCACGCTGACAGCTATCAAAGTAGTCGAGTTCCTCTTGAGATCTGTAAACGGAAAACAATCAGAATAAACATATTTCTTGCTTTAATTAAGATCATTTTGGGGTGTGAATTTAGTAAAGGGTGGCATTTATAGGAATCCTTGTATCGTGTGTACTTATCATACAACATGCTTCACAGAAAACACAAGGGGCACTATTACAATCTATGTGCAAAAATGCGAGCGCATTAAATTTAGCGCACAGCGTTGAGCGTTAACGCGCAATAATTAACGGTGGTATTACAATCCTTGCGCATTTTTTCATCCGTCAAAAAATAACGCAAGTGAAACGGAGGTGCAAAACGCAGAAAAATATGTGCGCAGTAACGCTGTGTGCAGAAATCAGTGTGCGGGCTGTTTTTTTCACGGGATTCAGCCAATCAGAATTAAGAACCACCATTTTCTAATGTTAGGTTTTTGCGCCTGTCAAAGTCAATCTTCATATATATGTTGCAGCAAGAAAAATAAATAATAAAACTTCTCCATTTAATTGTTTGGGTATGTGTAGAATGTGTAACTATACTGTGCTGCTTATTTTTTTTTTGGGCTGGTGTATTTGGTTTCGGCCAGGACGTACAGATTTGCCATTACCACCAGCATTTCAAAGACGTTAAAATTATGTGCGCCAACGTTGTCCGTTAAATTTTGCGCATAGATTGTAATACCATCCGCGTAACAGCGCACAAAGTCATTAGCGCTCACAATGTTAAGTATAGGACGCGCTCAGTACTTTACGCTGGCGCAGGATTCGCGCAGGTTCACCTGCGTTAGACATTAACGTGCATTTTGAGTGCTGACATTGTAATATGACGGTCTGTGCAAAGGGTTTTGCTCCTCGCGTTATTGCTTTTGTGCGATTGCGCGCGCGTTAATAATTGCATTAGGAATGTAATAGAGCCCAAGAAGGGCTGGGCACTGGTGGATCATGAAGGAGCTTTATTGCAAGAATACCATTACAAAGTTTAGGCTCAGGTCTTATCAAAACATTGTGATGGCACCCGTGCAATTAAACTCCTTAACGATCAAACCAGTCCTCCTTGTGGTTACGATGATGTGTAGGGTTCGAGCCACCCAGAGGTGCTGCGAGCTCTGTCTTACACCTAGTTTACCTTCTCCTGATACAAACATATAATCAATATACAAATCTTCAAATTGTTGCTCTCACCTATCGGTGTCAATATGAAGTGCTCCTTAATCGGTGTTCCTAGAGTTACATGTTCCACTTGGCACTCAGCCTTATCATCCTTCTCGACCTTAGATAGGATGACGAGCAGAGTGCTGTTGATGTCATAGGTGCTGTTTCCCTCTCTCCGTGGTTCACCCGTGATCACGTCGCTTTTGTTGACAACCTTCCCGTTTCTGTACCAGGTCACCTTAACCTCCTTCGGATAGAACCCCTTCACCAGGCAATCAAGATGGATCTCATCGTCCGAAGTGGTTGGGTAGCTGGCCACATCAACTGATGGAGAAGCTGTAGAGAAAATAGTATAGAGGTAAATTATAGTAATATCGAATTGACCATATTGGTCTAAAACCATGAATTGTTACTGTGCTCTCTAAAGTGTACTTTTACTGGCCAGGAAGTCAGGTGTGTGATGTCCCTTTAGGGGATGGATTGGTTTTAAAAATCAAGGTGATAGCTCAGCCCTTGATGAGAAATCATAGCCGCTGCTTCTCTGGGTCCAGCCCTGGGCACGGCCATTTTTCTCCCTATGTGGTTGTAGCTTGATGAGGGAAGTCTCACAACGCCCTCAGAAAGAAACGACAGCCAACTGGCCGACACTCAATCAGGTGCATGAAACGAGTGATAGGCAGTCTTCTAAGACAGTGCTATGCTAAGATCTGTCAGTCATCCCTGCCACATGTCCCATGGAAGTGAGTGACAGCGGACATTTGCTAATTCCCTGCCAAATGAGGCCAAACATGTATTGAAGGGCAGATACACTTTAAATGCCATAGCCATTAAAGATCGATGAGCTTCATCGACAACGTATACAAGAGCAGCCATAGTGTCTTCTACGTTAAACGATATGATCCTTCTAGCTGCCTTTAAATTGGCTAAAAACTGAAGATGGAAAATCTAACAGCCCTGCATTATTATTATTATTATCTGAGTGTGACTTTATCCCGCCGGCCGCATTCTACTGGGAATGTAATGACGCCCGTCTTTTACCTTGAACACGTAACACAACATCCTTCTGCCTTAACTCGCCGTTGTATTCTACGGAACAGGTGTACGTTCCTTCGTCCTCGACTTTGAGGTCATACAACAGAAGAGTGGCGTTTCCGTTCATGGCAGCCTCCTTGTTCAGCCTCGCCCGTCCGTAGGATGTTAGCTCTCGGTCGGTAAACATCAGCAGTACCTTGTTTCCAAATATCCAACGTACACTCAGTGACTTGGGCTCCATTTGTTGGAAATCAAGGCTGAAGATGCAGGGGAGAAGAACAGAGGATCTTGCCATTCCAGTTTCAGGGTTACTGGGAACCGTCACTTCCAGCGCAGCACCTGCAGAGAGGAGAAACACAAACATGAGACGTGATGCCATCGACAGGCGACAAATAAATTATCCCGTGGATTTTGTAATATTTCACAATTTTTGTTTTTAGTTCTTGGTTCTCAGATAAACACACTATGAAGGCACGCTATGGGACAGCTTGCTATTACTGTCACCACCTTCTGGCTGCCAATAAAAACGACGCCATCAAGAAGGTCCGGATTTAAAAAAGTAGCTGACATGTAAAATCTATGAAAAAGTCATTACTAATTGCAAAAAATATGCAATTGCTTTGATTTTTCAGTGCAATTTGGGTCCATATTCTTACATTTTTCTGACGTGAGTACGGTGCAAAGCAGTGACTTTTTAATGCTTCCTTTATACCAGCGAGAGGGGTTGTAGATTGTAATTTTCATTTATGATTCAAAAGTGTCATGTCAACTGGTTAACGTCAACAAGATTACTTTGGTTTCATTTTGGTAAAATAAATCCTCCTAATTTTAGACAGGTTGAGTCTGTTAATTCTTGCAGTGTCTGCAAAGCGCTCAATGGTATTACGTAACATTATTATTATTTAACATTATTAGTAGTATTAATAATTGTTAACATTATTATTTAACAATATTATTATTATTATTGTTTAACTTTATTATCATAATTTATTAATATTATTTTACATTATTACAATTATTAAAACAAGATAAATCTCAATATATCCTTCCTGATAATATCCTTTATAAATAGATAAATAAATAAATTTTACTTTCTTAATCTTATTATTATTATTTTACATTGTTAATATTATTATTATTATTAATAATTGTTAACATTATTATTTTGCATTTTTATCATCATTATTTTGCATTATTATTATAAATTATTATTATTTAACATTATTAGTATTATTTTACATTATTATTATTATTGCTGTGTAATATTATTTTGTATTATTTCATATTATTATTTTAAGTCACTTATTTATTACATTTTACTTGTTTCATTTTGCATTGCGCAATTATTGCGCGACATTATTTAACATTTTTTTAATAAATATTTAATTATTATCATTACTATTTAATATTAATTATTATTTCTAATTCATTATTTATTATATTCTATTTATTTCTCTGTTCACCGAGTTACAGCTGTTACTCTAATAGTAAAAATTTTTATTATCTGTCCTTAGTTACAAAATATAACATTGAAAGTAAAAGTCTGAAATTATAGTTCTGTACTGATAACACGGGGTGACACGTCGTGAGGATATTTACTTTTTTCCCTTTATAATGAAAATATTTATTATATACACTGCTGTATTATAAAAAAAAAATGAACAGACAAGATTGAAAAAAATGCATTTAACCACTTGGGAGCACTTTTCATGCATGGTAAAACCTTTTTAAAAAAAGTACTTTGTATCCCAATGATTTTCATTTATGTAAAAAAAATATCTCATATGTTTATTAATTTGTGTGTGTGTGTGAATATATTTAAATATATTTTAATATCTATACTTTTCAAAGGTAGTTCATGAAAACCGCTACCATGCCTTTTAATTTAATTATGTATTTTTATTTTCACATTCTACTATTCTGACAAAGAGGAAAAAGTGAGACAAACAGTCATGTATGTAAAAAAAAAACTCTTTGTGTGTGTATATATAAATAGATTTAAAAAATTAAAGACATACACTATATATACTGAAAATATGTGTATATATATGTTAAAATACATATTGTATATAAATATATATTTAATTATGTCTGTCTGTATCTACATTTTTATTCAGTTTTTAAAGGAATCGCATGAAAGCTGCTGCCGTGCATTAATTTGCCTTTTTAATTTAATGGTATTTTTATTCTGCGGGTTAATATTTCTCTGGCAGGTAAGAGTGAGACAGACAGAGAGTAAGATCCTGCAGGGAGAGAGGGGAATAATATTTCCATAATAATATTACAGGGAGGAAACAGGACGGGTATAAATACCCGGGTTAATAAACCCTATCTAGGCCTTATATAATGGTTACTCACATGTCTGCAGCTGGAGCAGAAACAGAATGAAAATCCAGAAATCCATCTTCATTTTGGGCTCGGGTTTCCCCGGCCAGAAGGGATTTCTCAGCAGTAACTGCGCGCAGTCGATTTACCTGAGCTTGATGATGCTCGCCAGGCGCGTACTACGCTATAGAAAAAGTTAGAGCTATACCAACAAGAAACCTACACAAGAAGCAATGAATAAGTCTCTGCACTGGAACAACACTCGCACTCGCAATGCTGACTTTTCAGTGACCGCTGAATATATACCTGCTCAATGATGTCATAGCAGTATGATGTCACAACACTCAGGCAGAGCATGATTCTTTGCTCACTCAACAACAACAACAACAACCTCAAACTCTGCACAGTGATGCCCCAGCTTTATGATGTCACAGCATTCTGATGTCACAATACTCAGGCAGGAGACAGGACACCAGCTGAAATTTCCCATGATACTGT
The DNA here is from genome assembly GCA_009667805.1 of Leptobrachium leishanense. NCBI lineage: Eukaryota > Metazoa > Chordata > Amphibia > Anura > Megophryidae > Leptobrachium > Leptobrachium leishanense. The sequence goes on along the minus strand of CM019069.1, from coordinate 79,099,264 downwards.
GCTCGCCAGTTTAAAGACACTCATTTGTTATTCCTCCTAGTTTTCAAAAATCGAAAGCTTATCAGGGTTATCCAAAGAGATCCGAATTGCTTGAGAAAGGTAACCGAATGCTGAAAATCAGCGTTCGGTTACCTTTCCTGGCCATTCGGCTATCCAGAGAGCAGGCAATTCGCCAAATCCTGGCGAATTGCCTGAACATACGGTGCCTGTTCGGTCCCTGTTCGAGGGCAGTGAAATCCCCATGAAAAGCACTGCTTCGGCTATTCAGAGAACACAAACCAGCAGTGAAAGGTTCCCCTAATGTCCTGCCATTCGGTGGTTTCATTCGGCAAATTTATTCAGGAGAATCCCATAGACTTCAATGTTAAAAATATTCCCGTTTTAATTCAATATCTAATAAACCGTTCATTATAAAATTCTGCAGCAAAAAGTCTCTTTATTTATAGATTTTTTAGGATACTTTAAGCATTTTTCAGATTTTTTTTATTTTTTTTAACCCTTTCGCTGCTGAGGCGTTTCACACCTCTGTGCTGAGGTCATTTTTACCGGTTTTGCTCATCATGTTTAAATGCGTTTTGAAGGCTTATTTTAGTATATGACCCAGACATATTATATATCGTTCTTTCCGTCAGACTCGGCAGATTCATAATATGTCATTATTATATGTATACGTCATGACCTGTCTGTATATTATAACAAAAAATGCAATAAAATATGAATTTTCAATATTTACAACGTGTAAAGTGTTTTTTTTCACATTTTAACATGCGAGCAATTGCGGTTATATTTTGTATGGGGTGCGCTTGTTAAAAAAATTAGAGATGGGGTCTCGTTACATTTTTTTTTGGGGAAAATTACGTGATTTTTAACAAACGCACCGCATACAAAAATCGTTAGTGCAGCATCATTGTTCACATTATAATTGAAATGGGAACAATATTGCTGCATTAACAAAACAAAAACAAAAAAACTTGTTTGTTTGTTTTTTTTTTAGAATTTTTTAAATATTTTTTTATTTTTAATTTTTTTTTAAAAAAAAAAAATTTACACAGTGGTGTTTGGTATCGTTGGAACGGCCATGCTCTGGCCGATCCAACAGTACCAAACATTAACCCCTAGCTGCCACAGATCGGGAGATAGGGGATTCCAATGAATCCCCTATCTCCACCGTTGGTGGCAGCTAGGGGTTAACTCCAGGACTGGCGTCATCGTGCACGATGACGCCAGTCCTCAGGGGGAGTTCCGGAGGCTTGGCCGACATCCAAGATGTCGGCCAGCTCCGGGAAAGGATCACGAACCGGCGCTTTTCAGCGCCGATTCGTGATCCGGCTCCCAGGGGTTAATGACAGCCACCGTTTGGAAGGGCAGGCTGTGCCTTCCAAGCGGTGTCTGTTTTAACTCGCTACTCCCCGGCGATCGGGAGGGAGAGAGGTCCGAAGGACCTCCCCCTCCTTTCAGGCGCCTCCTCCGCACATGCGGGGGGGGCGCCTGCATTAGATGTCATTGCGTCGCCGCGATGACATCTAATGTCCCCGCCGGGCTCCCGGATTGACGGGCTGACATCCTGGATGTCAGCCCGCACCGGGGGGGCGCAGCAATCCGCCGGAATCCGGCGGATTGCTGCCTCCTGTGCTTGGACGCGCTGAGCGCGTCCGTAGCACAGGAGAACCACTTGGCTGGACGCGCTGAGCGCGTCCATAGCAGCCAAGTGGTTAAAAAGTCCGATTTTTTTTTTTTTTCAGTTAACTTATTTTTTTTGTAACAGCCCTCTTTATTATCATTCCCTGGACCTCCTGTGAAAATTTCAGACATTTTCGCTCAGTAGTTTCTTTGCAAACAGCGTTTCTTTTTCCCAGATTCATACAAATGGTTTTTCTAATTTATTCACTGCCTCCTCTACGTCACAGCTGCTTCGGCTCTGTGTGATTCGGCTCCTGTTCGGCTTTTTCAAAGGTTAATCCAGATGTTTTTGCTTGTTTTCAGCATGCATTCGGTTAGTTTTCGTCAGGTTTTCGGCAGCTTTTCCCTGCAATTCGGGGACCCTGTGCTGTTTGCTGAATACACCGCAGGGTCACCGAAATGCAATCGGCAAAAGGAACCGAATTGAAGAGAACGAAAAGTCACCGAACGTGCGGTGACTTTTCGAATCTCTTTGGATAACCCTGAATGTTTAGGATCTTTCCTATGAACCAGGCCAAACTGCAAGCGTGATGTGGGCTACACCTTGTGGATTTTGGCCTAGGTTTAGGTTTAGCGTTAGGTTTCGGTTTAGGCTTAGGTCCACAGTTTCTTATGTGTGACATATGATTAGGGTTAAGACTTGGATTAGGTTAGGGCTAGTGTTAGGGTTTTGCTGGTTTTTTTTTATATTCTGGTTAAATAGGAATTATTAGGGTTCAATTCCAACCTGGCGATTACAATAAAAAAAATCGATCGATCCAAATTGCCGATATTTCAGACA